>JAALGZ010000004.1:0-1200000 GCA_015227615.1 Labyrinthula sp. Ha | reverse complement strand
ACTCACTCAAAACGAGCTTCTTCAGTATTTCTGTATTTTATTGCAATTTTGGCTGTTGCTGTTGTGATTACTTTTTAACTCGGACCGTTTAAGAAAGACACGTTTAAATTAATTATCATCTTTCGATTAAAAGCATAATATTCCATGTTCTTCGATAAATATAAAGCCTCTATGCTTTTCATATTATTGATCTACTTTACTTGGTATTTGAATTGAGGTGGAAATACCGCTCAGATTATTTTATATGCTGCAAGTTGCTTCCTCTAAAACAACAGATAAACCCGATTATTTACATGGGCTGAACCTTGTAATGCGACTAAATCGACAACAATAACCGTTTATTCCTTATTACATGTGCAACTTTACCTTATATGCCCATACGTATCCGACAGAACGGTTATATTAAAGCAAAAATATAAAGCACTAGTAAAGGTTTTAAGGGCTGTAAGCTCTAATATTATCTTTAGGTTTGCCAACATTTGGCTAATAATGGATGTTCTCAAAATAATACTTCTTGTTGTAATGAATTACCGATGCATGACTTCAATGTATATATGTACAATAGCCATGTTACGATAGCCCTTTCAAGCCGAGCAGCTGTGACTAACAACACCTAGCTCCAAGGATCAAAATCAAAACTATAATTCGTATTGTGTATCATACTTTTCGACTCCCAACACAATTGCTTGTGAATTTTCTATTAGACACCCAAATGTAATTCTTGGTTAGCAAATAAGATAAAACTCGGAAGTGTCAGAGGGGTTTCAGTAACATACCTAATACTTATTTGCACTAGCTAAACATGCCACGGAGATTAATTAGATTTCACTTAAACTTCCTGGAATTTTCGGCTGATTCGGTGAAGGTGTTATAAGAACGTTAGCTTACACCACTACCTCCGAGCAATACCACGCGATGAAAATTAGCAGCTTCACAAAGTTTTACTTACACAGCTCCTTAAGCAGATTCATTAAGCCGTAATTCCTTTATCAATTGCGTCAACTTTGGTTCGAATGTATTCTTTAAGATCGCGAATCAGGATTAAACGAAAATAATTATTTTTTTGAAAAAATCCTAAGTCTTATAAATAATATTTTTTTATGTTTGAGAAATTCTGTTCAACTAAGGAGTTTGCCAATCATGTATAATAAGTTTTTGAAACTTTTCTCTAAAAACCAGAAGGAATATCAAATCTACGGATGTTCATAATCAAAACGATATTCGTGAAAATTTCTATGTGTGAATGACCAAATACAGTGGTGCTAGAGTTTGTTTGTGAACTCCTTGCAAGATGAACTGTAGTCATCCATAACAATTATGGAGACCAAATTTTGTATACGGGGCCGGGGCGTATAAATTTGCTAAGGCGTAAGAAGATGAAGGCAAAAAATTAATGTGATGCTGCATTCTGAGTATGCTATTTAGAGAACATGAGTCAAACCCGGTCTTGGAAATGTATCCGGGTCAGATTCCTTACCTACCCTGGAATAAGGATTGCAGTAGAAGGAAAGTTAAACAGAAATCAAGGACTATCATGCATCCAGTGGCAAAATTATCAGGTGACATAAGCCAGTGTACGAAAATGATTTGTTGAAAAAATACAGACACCGCACCTGGTGCAAATTTTGGTCTTATTAACAATAATCTATGGAGAAGATTTGTGTAAATTAGAAAGTTTCGACAACTGGGGTTCTGGTTCTTTTTTCGGCAATTTATCTCTCTTTCCCTTGAAAATCATAACACGTACTCAGCAACACTCAGAAAAGGGGCCATACATAAATAATTATAGACACAGGGTCTAAGAACATGGTGAACAGTAGCAAAAAAACTTAATAGAAAACATAACAAGAACCAAAGTAAATTTAAAGGCTCTTGAGCCCGACCTTTTGAGAATTGAATAATTTTTTCTCCGCATATATCAATTTGAGAAACCTTCATACAATTCGCCGATATGTGACAGTTCCCTTCGACTCACCACCAATAAGAGGAGTTGGAATCAGTATACACTATATCAGTTAGCTGCAACTCCAAACTCTTCTCGGATAACCTGCAAAATCCCCTCCCATTTTGTTCTCTCATTAGTCACCCTTCATCAACACATCCGTAGTCCTACTAACTATGGAAAGAAATACTTTACTTGACCAAATACATGTAGAGGGCTCTGGCTCTAGATATGAATAACTTGGATGAAAATTTGGAAACCTTGTATGTGTAGTTAGAAGTTTGCAGTACCATTAAATGATAACTTTATCCAGGACTGCGTATATACGAGGCAAGAAAAGGTAAATAACTACAAGGGAAAACTGAGTTAAACTAGCAGCTATGGCAATCAGTTAAACTCATGTTCATAACTCGTGGAAATACATTTCTTGGTCATATAGTATTTGTATATTCGCTGTTTTAACTTGACTGGTTTATGCTAATCTATTTAACAATTTTTAACAATTTGATAGTAATTGGTACGATGTTTAGACAGAAAATTATCAAGATTGATTACCACATTACCACTTACTAATAAGATCAACCGATATTACATGATATCATAACAATGAAGCAAAACCAGATGATTATAGTGTTGAACCAAGCATTCAAGGCACAAAACTTAGTCATGAAGGAATCACCTTTAGGCGTTCAATCAACAGAGTTTTATAAACTCAAATAGAGAATTTAAATATGGTTGGCCACTAAGAAGATTAGAAAGCCATAATATATTGTCATTCCTGAAAATACTATCTGAAATATTTCCGTTTGCTTTTCTTAATTTCGCGTGTATATGTGACTGTCAAAGTAGTAGATAATTCTATTAACGCTGTTAAGTATTCCAATGTAGAGGTAGAACATCATTTCTCTTGACTTTCCCTTATGTTCAATATAGTCAGCATTATTAGATTGTTTTCATAATTCAAAAGCATACAAGAGAAAGTTGGTACTATAATCTACTTTTCTTAGCCTGTAAGTAGTTTTGCGATCTTGTAGATGAACCTACAAAGGAACAAAACCTCTACATGGAATAAGACCTCCATGGTGTACTATATTTAGAGCCAAGGCCCATGAAAACCAACTCATTACATCTTTTATTGTGAGTGAAAATTCTAAGAGTTAAAGATAAAACTGCATTTTCTATGGGCAATACTTTTCCCAGATTATGTAAAAGAAGTTAGAAAGAACTTTGAGCTACATAACATGATTCGTAGTATCCATTCAATATATCTTTTGTAATCTCTAAGATGCTGCCAGTGAAACCCTTTATGTTTTCTAACATTAACTTTTCAAGTAACAAAGATGAACCACGCTTCCTTGTATAATCTTGATTTATTATGATGTTTGTGTGTAGGCAAGGCTACTAAAAGCATAAATACCACAATTTTCTGTGTGATTTTGCCAATATCCTTGTATAGAAGTTGGCGAGCTTGTGGATTAGTGGCAGAATCGTCGCTATCGACAATTGATTTCAAGAATAAACTGTACCGGAGGTGCAAACTATCAAGGGGTGAAGTCCCTAGGTACCACTTCTCATATTCGCTCGCCATTTTCTTGGAGTTTTCTATCTACTAGAGCTTCATTTTATTTCTCAGCGGAAGTATACACGTTATCTACCTTTGTTACACGCTTTGGAAGCAACTGCAGGAAAGTTATTACTTTCTGCGAACTCAAGGAAGTGCGAACAACTTCTGTGCACTGAAGTATTAGCTCGTATATATTTGGCCAGGTTCTAATTGTATCAGACATCAAGTGCTCGTAGTTTAAAACGCGAACTCACATGCGTTTTCATAAACATATTTTATCTATCTAGCACAAAATGAATGCCCGAACAGGACATAAGACAATACGCGTCCTATTTGGCCATCGATGCGAGTTTGAATAACTCAAATAACTACTATTTTAGGTAATATGGTACTCGTTTTTACACCAACGCTGAATCAGGACAAAAACATAAAACAAGAACAACAGTTCAACCAAAACAAAAACCAAACTAATGAATAATTATAGCTCAGAAATAAGCAATCAAAAGAGTATGAACCAAATAAATAGTAGTGTTGAAACTGTTATTACAGCCCTTGCTGTTTCAAATGACATGGAGAAGAGCATCAAGGTGGTAAATGACTCGCAACTAACTGACACAGCTGTACCTGATGCTAAGATCTATAGAACTTTCATCTCCACTCAAGTTGACAGTAGGTGTAGTACTATTGGACTGTTTATATTTCTTGCAATCGCCACTACTTTGTGTTTCGTTTTTCTCCTATTCGTATTCTCCAACGGATTTGATTTTTAGTATGTATGTTTAAACTTAATAGAACAAAATAGACAAACAAAAAACAACAACAAAACTCAGTCATCAAATTCTGGGTCTTCCCCCATCCGCTTAAAATATGCAGGATCAAGGATTTCATTGTCTGTTTTGAAGTTGCTGAGTTTACTTACCTCCCTTGCAAGTTTATGTATCTTGGCTGTACTACCCTGTGCTCCATAAGGCATCTTACTTTCCAAGTGTTGCACATAGTCTCCGTATAAATCTTCTTCATCTCTAGAAGGATAGATTCTTCTGAATCCACCTTGGTTTTCCTCTTCCTTCTTCATGTCTAATAGATATTCAATATCGCGCTTCCTCAGACAAAACCCACTTGCACCACAATTATTCTGCTGTTTATATCCAACTCTATGTCCAGCAAGTTCCAACAAACTCAAATCTTTAGTAACTGCTTTTGCAAACGAGTCCTTGGAATATACCAAGTTCGCCAAGTCTTTCGCCATAGAAGTTTTCGTTATGTCGTATTGGGAATCTTTTTCTCCAGAAAGTTGCATACTGGGTTCTCCATTCACTTCAATAACTCTAGGAACTAGATTGTCATCTACAATGACATCAACCCCAAGTAACTGATAACAATTTTGGCACGTATATCCATTTTCAAGCTTTGAAAACCCTTTGCTAAACACAGGCTCAGCTGAGAGTAGTGTCATAACAATAGCCCTTTCAATTCTCTTGAATAACAACTCTGCATCTAAGCCCAGCTGTGAGATATGTTTGTATAGTTTAGGAAAAGGCCAGGTCAGATCTTCAACATCAATACCAGCTTTCTTATTTACAGAAGTATTTGTTAGAAAACTTGTCTTTTTTCCTCCATTAGATGCGGATTTATCATATGCAGAGGCAGCAAAACGAGCAAGTCCATCTTTATACATGTAAACCCTTAGTGGATGAATTGAAGTGACCAAAACATAAGTTCTCAAGTCCCATTTTCTCTGATTAATTAGAAGAGGGTTTGGCAAATATGTTTGGACGATAATCTCATCATTTTCCGGGTAAAGTTCCTTCCATCTTGCAAGCTGAGGCAGTGAGTCTATCACGTTAATTCCGTTTCCCTCTCCTCTATCTGTTGGCTTTGCAATGAACTGTAATTTATCTTTTGAACCAGCTAACTTCTCCTTTTTTATTTCTTGCTTTGCATAAGTCATTAATCCTTTATACATTGAAGGAAGTAACCAACACTGAAAAGTAAACGGGATAAAACCTGTTTGGTTGAACCCTTCTAGACTTGAAGTAATAGTGTCACAGAATCTATCTTTGTTCCACAAAGTTTTTCTTAATCCATAGAGCCTAGAAACTTTTTGGTATTTTTGTAATCGAGGAAGGTCGTTTGGTTCAATGCAATGACTTTTCCCATCAAATAAATCTAAACACTTTAGTCCAATCCAGGTAGACTGCCCAAAGTTGTTCAAATCTTGTTTTGTTGTTTTCTGAGCTACCAAACCAACCTTAGAAAATGTTTGCTCCCAGAGAGGTGCATCTCTATTCAAAATAAAGCTCTTTCCAAGAATGACAATGTCACTTAGTCCCGTACTTGACTTTGGTCTTATTTCTCTTTCTGTAGACTCAAGTACCTTTAGAATATCAATAACTTTATTCTCAGTAAAAGACGCAGCTTGCATTTTGTGTGAAGATAAAACATCTTTAAACTGCCTATGCTGAGCTTCTACATCCTCGATAATATCTGCTACTTCCTTTAATTCTAAAGCGTCTTTTTCAAACTGAAGAGCTATCTGTTTCATTTCATATAGGTTTATTGTCACAGAAACAATTGCAGTAAATATTAAGAAATTTTTAAAAAATTTGCAACATGACCCAGTTTCTTCGTATTGTTTGTATTTTCTTGATCTCTTCTTTCGTGGCTTCAGGTTCTTTTCGATATCAAACTCGACATACTCTCTTTCATTCGACATCTTTGGTACGTTAATATTCTTTTGAGAGGTATTAAACTATCTGTTAAATGATATTGTTGGTAATTTATTTTCTTTTATGTTTTGATTTTGTTTTATTCACTTTTTCATTGCATAAGAAGATATTTGTGAATCACTCTTTATCGAATAAATCACAAATTTATCAATCCCTTCTTACCTCTAAGTATATGATTGGATAAATCAACCAATCAATATATATTTATGTGATTTAACCCAAATCTACAGTGTTTACCCTCAAAATATTAATAAGCTCAAAAGAATAAGTCAAAGTCTGTGTTTTGAGCTTACATGGACTGAAACTACAACATAAATAACACTCTTTATAAGCTATTTTCGTGTAACACTGATTAAAACTTATATATTTATGCCGCTGCAGATAATTCATAGGTACGGTTTAGCTGTTTGACAATTTTGGCTATTACTTGAGACTCAATACCTTCAACTGTTCCATCAGTTTCATATTGCTCACAAATTAAAGTACATGCGCTCTTCTCTTCCTCTTTCAACTCCAACTTACCAGAGGAACTATCATCAAGTAATTTATAAGCAGCTAGAACAACACCAGCAACACCTATTTGATCAGGGTCATATTTTAAGCAAAGTTCTGTATGTAACGTATCGTTCAAAAATTTCCAACTGTCGCTCTGCATTTTCGGACCACCTTTAATCTTTTGAATAAGTTTATGAGCAGCTAAGAAATGATTAGAGAGAGAATATAAACTATTGTGCGGATGTTGTTGGTTAACCTCGAAAGAGAGTGTATGCAACAAAATTCGTTCACATAGGAGAACATGATCCACAAGCTCGTTGAACTCCTTTTCACCTTCCTCTCCTTCAAAAGAAACATTCTTTTGAAAGCGAAAGGACTCTCCTGCTTTCAGAATATCTTTAAGTTTTTTAAGATCCTCTTCTATTTTACCAGCGGTAAACAAACATGCATATGAAACGTAAACTGGATTATGTTCTGTTATAGACTGCAATGCATAGAACTTATGAAACAAAACCAGAGCTATAGTTTAAATTGCATGAAGAATATACCTGTAGCTTTAGTTGGTAATCTGGATTTCAAAGAAGAAGATAGACTTGATATAAATTTGCAATAAAACAATTTGTCTTTCTCATATCGGCTTGGTGTTATTCCAGCAGCTATTGATGGGTTCGTGTAATTATCTTCACTTTCTCTCTTCTTCATTCTACAAATTTTGGGAAATCATGAACCTATGTGTAATTTAAAGGTCTATGCTGTTTTTTAATATTACATTCTTAAGTAACACAAGTAGAGTGAAAAGATAAAGCTAAGAAAAAACAATGGCTCAAAAAAAGGTTATGAAAACTTTTGATAAGAAACTAGAAAAGCAATGGTTAAAAGAAGTAAAAACAAAAATTAAAAGAAAGGATGTATTATCTGGTATAGATGCTCTAAAAGCTTTCTATTCTAAGCAACTGAAACAAGCGAAGGAGAGCAAAGAGAAGAAACAACTTTTTCAAGAGGAAGAAGAAGTTAATGCAACCGTTGATTTTGACGAATTTCCAATTGAACTTGACATAAAAAGAATTTTCTATGCGGAAATATATTTTAAGGATGTTCTATACAAGTACTCCAAAAACCTTGCCACGAAGAAAGTCCCACTCCCTCACCCTTTTGTCCACTGTAACGAAAATCTTAAGGTTTGCTTAATCACCTTTAATAAAGAAAGAATGAAAAAACTGTTCAAAGAAAATAAAACAAAACTACCTTATATCCACAAAATTCTTTCCATTGAGGCTATTAAGAAAATATATATCCTACCAGAGAAACGGAGAGAGTTAAGTTACAAGTACGATTGTTTTCTTGTGGAACAAAGTGCTATTCATATGATGCCAAGATTATTAGGAAAGAAATTTTGTATTGGAGAAAAGAAGCTGATTCCTGTGAGTATTATGAGTCGAGAAAATATGCAAAAAATGAAGAAAGAGGATATTGACTTTGACCCCGTGTTTAGGTATTGTTTACAGTCTACAACTTTTGGGTATAAAGGATTAACAACAAGAGTTAAGATAGGAAGAGTTGGACAAAGTGAAAAGGAGTTATATGAAAATTTTATCAAGGTTGTTTCTCATGTTGTGAATAGAACAAATAATACATGGGAAAATATATTCTCTGTTAGATTGAAATTAGGAGAAAGTCCAACTCTTCCTGTATATGCGAGTGAACTTAAAGTTCCAGATCAGAGTGATGAAGAATCTGAGCAAGAGCAAGAAGACTGAAAACATTTGTATTAGATCCAGTTTTCCTAAGGTTAAATGTAGATTAACCATGTTCCTTGCTTATGTTATATGAATTGTTGGCTGTTGTTGCCAAATCCTATAATCCACAGTTGTAGAGTTTGTTTATAGGCCTTCAGTCTAGGTTTTCTATTTATATTCAAACACGCAAACCCATCAAAGTGAAAAACCATGTTGTTATAGGCTCCAGGTGGTTGCAAGAAAATATCTCAACTCTTCTGCAGTCTAGTCAACAGACAGGGAGGTTCCTAATATCTAATTGCATCCGCAGAACAATTATGACAAGCCCATGAAAATCTTTTCAGATCCATTGATTTCAAATTCGAAGCACCATGAACAGCTATTGGACAGTGTCTAGTAATCCCGGGTGAAGTTTGAGGCCAATCATCAGTATGTCAAGATAGTTCTTAGTCTTGAGATCTTTTGTTTCTCTTTAGATATAATAAAAACTACTATTTCTACAAGTGATTGACGACTAAATATTGCAAAGTGTACCTCACTCGTGTTAGTTAGTTAGTTAAGGATTAAATGGGCCTAGTGGCCTAACCTTCTACGAGCCTGGTACTTATTACGCTCTTAACCTATCGAGGTTTGGTTATACTACTTACTCTGCTTCTTGTTACTATTAATATCTTGTCCTTTTCTCTGGTTCTTATTGGTCAGTTTCTCAGGATACCTGATTTCATTCGTCCAAGGTTGCATTACTCTAGATTATTCATACTTGATTTCCCAAAATGTTGATTTCCCAAAATCTCAATCCTAAATCAATCAAAAATTGCAAAAGGATTGAAATCTTTATCCGCTGAGCCAAGAAGGCCGAAGCAGACGATAGAAAGTGTCGATAACGTTCCTGAGGGTTACAATGAAGCATATGATGAATGTTTGAACAAGTTTTGAAACGATTTGAGCTGATTTTATCCGGAAGGTGGTAGGCTGAGGGTTCTGAAGGTTTCTGTTGCATCGGGGTTTTAGATGGGATTGATCCAAGGTCGTGAACCGTGTATTCTTGCTTTCCATAACTCTTAGGAGTTCCAGGGAGGTGTATCGACAGGGTTTTGGCTGGTTTCTGGGTCGGGATGTGGATTCTGGTTGTTTGGGTGTTTTGGCTGTTTTGGGTTGGGATGGAGTTAGGGAGGTTGGGAGGTCCATTCAGGCTGTATCTTAAGGGAGAAGGGGGCTGTGTTCCATTTATTGGCTGGGGTTGTAATATTTTTTTGATGCAGTTGCTAAATGTTCGGGTTCCAGGTTCAGGATGTTCCAGTGGGTCCAAGAAGTTCGCGTACATAGGTCAAGGGGTTTATTCTAGCTGGTGCAGTTCCACGGTATCTCGCTGCTCGTTCCAGATAGTTTTCTTTTCTTGGTGCTCTTGATTCTGTGCACGGTACGTTGTATGTTTTCCTTAGGCGTATTGGTTGGGGTGGTCCGCGGCTTGGTGGATCCTGGATGGGCGGCACAGGATCGATATCTTCCTCTTCTTCTTCTAGACCAAGTTTCCGACATGCTTCAGTGGGAGATATATATTTTGGATCTTTCGGCTCTAGATGGTTGTTTATTCCAGCTTCTCGAAGAATATGAACTTGTCTGTCAGTTGTTGCATCGTCTGCATCTGCATATTTTCTTCTCTGCTCAAGTAGAATCTTCTGGATGTCCAAGTCAACTTCACAGAACCTGTATTCTTGGATTGGCACGTTGTTTAAGATGGAGTTTATTTTCCTTGTCAAAAAGTTTAGTTTCTTTTTTATATCATTCTTTTGGGGGCCAGTTGCCGAGGTTATATATCACAGGGGCTAAAACCATGCTGCGTGAAAGTTATCTCTTCACTTTTCTGATCAGGGTGTTGCAGGAGATTATGTCCCTGTATTTAGTAAGTCTTGCTTCGCACTTGTCCAGGTTGGAAAGCACATGTTCTTGCACTATTCCAGTGGAGTTAAAGACAGCGCCTAAATACTTCATTTCCTTTATCGGCTGGACTTCTTCTCCTAGCACTGATATTGGTTCAGCTACTGGTTGCAGCATCTTCTGGACGATGTATTTAGTGTCTTTGACAGTTAATGTTCCTGCTCTTCTTCGATTTAAAGTTCCATCGCAAAAATGACTTCTAAGGTGTGCCTTTAAAGACTTCTCTCGGTGAAAGTTTCTTTGGCACTTTTCGCAGAAAAAATTGGTGAGAAGTTTATTTATGGTTTTATCCGGTATTTGTCCTGTCAAAGAGTATCCTTCGTCTGTTAATAGTATTTTTGTTTTAGTTAAGTTTATTCTTAGGCCAGAGAGAGATTCCAGTTTGTAAGTTTGTTCAATGAAGGAACTTATTTGATTGTTGTTTTCACAAAGTGCAACCAGGTCATCCGCAAAAGCGAGGTAGTTGAAAAGGTTTCCTGCTACTTCTACGTTTGCTAAGGTATTTTTATCTATTCTTTTTATTGTAGAGTTCAACACCAATATGAATATAGCAGGAGAGAGTGAATGTCCTTGGAGTACTCCTCTTCTCAAGTGTACTGTTTTGGACATGTGTTTCCCATCTGAGACTTTGACTGTAGAGTTTTTATATAATACCCGGATGAGTTTCCTATGTTTGCTAGGCACTCCATGCTCCTTCAACGATAATTGTATGAAGTCATGGTTGACTGAGTCAAAAGCCTTTTGGAAGTCAATGAAGAGAAGTTTCAGTTTTGTGTTCTGCAGCAGTTTTTTCTTCACAATATTGTTTCGGATTTCAATCTTGTTTATTGTGGAGTGACCTGATCTAAAACCTGCTTCATAAGAAGGTAGTTTATTGATAATTAGTTGAAGTCGGTTGTGGATTATCTTCGTTGTCAATTTGAAAACTGTGTTCAAGAGTGCTATGGGCCTGTATGATCCAGGTGAATTCTTTTCTCCTTTTTGTTTGTAGATATGAATGATTTTCCCAAGGCAGAACTGTTTCTTCATTCTCTGGCTTAATGATGTTTTCCTGAAGAGCTCTTGGATTTCTCTTAGTAGAATTTTCTGAACTGCTGGTGATGCTTTCAACACTTCGTTGTTGATGCAATCAACGCCTGTGGCACGGTTATTCTTTAGTTGTCTTATGCATACCATGACTTCATCCATTAGCGGGGGATTTGAGTTTATGTGTTCTTCTGGAGCCGGTTCATATATTGGTCTACAGTAATGCATCCTTTCATCTTGAGTCAAGTGTATTTTTGGTATTGGCGGGTGTTGTTGACTGGTTATATAGTCACTGAGTATTTTCAACCTCTGGCACGTATCTACTTTATTTCCTTTGTCATCATTAGTGATCCGGGCATAGGTTTTGGCTGTTGGCTTTACTAGATTCAGCAGTGAGTATGCTTCTCTTGTGCGGTTTTGGTCAAACAGGAGCTGTATTTTGCTAGCGATGTCTATGTACCAGTTCCTTTTGTCTTTCCTTGCACTTCTTTCTACTGCGTTGATGAGCTCTTTTTTTCTCTTGTTGTTGATGTATCCCAAAGTGTTTTCTTTCTTCGTAGTAGTTCTCTTGTTTGATCGGATGCTCTTTGTTCAACCGTGTTGCTGCTCTGCTCAGGTACAAAATCTTTTACCAGCTTTAGAACAATCTGCGTCAAGGCTTCGTAATCTCTTTCTTCCTCTTTTAAGTTTAGGAGTTCCAGAGTAATCTTATGATCCAGCTGTTGTGCAAGTTGTTTATTTGAGAGAAGTTGGGAGAGATCTTTCTGGGGCACTTTTCCCCATCTTTCCTTGCCTCTTTGGAATTTCCTCAGCTCCACCATAATGGCAACGTGATCGAACTTCTCTTTCTGCCAGATCCAGTTACTGATGTCTCGTCTTGGTTTGAACAGGTAAATTCTTTCTGGTTTGTTGGTGATGAAGAAGTCGATTTCCGATATCTTCGTATTATCATATCGGGAATAGAATGTTCCATGTTTTTTCGCTCCCTTCTTCCCAGTTACATGCCTGTGATTAACAATCGAGTACCCTTTAATCCTTAACCAATTTTCTAGTAGTTTTCCATTCGCATTGCTTCTTTTCGAGAACCCCAGCTTACCCTCCTTCTTCAGCGTCGTTCTACTCACTTGTGCATTGAAATCACCACCTAAAAGTAACGTCCTTCTCTTGTTCAGGTTTCTTGTTATCACACTCAACTCTTTCAGGAACTTTCTGTAGAATTCTCTGCCTAGTCCACAGTGTGGAGCGTATCAGTTCACTACATTAATCTTTTTCTTGCCAATGCCTTGGAAAACTACTTTCAGGATCATGTCGCTAGTACTTTGAACTGTTGAAACGTTGCAAGTAAGTTCTTCAGTCAAGTAGGTCGCTACGCCTGCAGCTCCAGTAGGCGGTTTTGAGAAAAACCACTTACCTTTGCTTCTGCTGACTTTCACCCTTTCCGTTAACATCTTGTAGCATGTTTCGTGTAACTCTTGCAACATCAAAATCGACAGTTGCTGAGTTTTTTCTTCTAAAAGGTTAAGTTTTGTTGTAGTAAGACCACCTACGTTCACAGAAACTACAAGTAGTCTTCGTTCACGCCGGCTCGCACACTCTAGGCCCTCCGTGGAGGTCGGAGTCAAGCAGTTCCGTTGAGGCAAGGACATGTAACTGTTTTTCTTGCTTCGTACCCAAAATTTCTCACTCGTGTAGTATCCAGTGCGTACATGCCCAAAATCGACAACAAGGCACGGAATAAAATAGAATTGGAAACCGGATTAAGAAAGACACCTTAGAATAGATAACAAGTTATGAAAAGACAAGGTATAGCTGAACAATGCTTCGAGGGGAGTTCAACAGATGAAATGAATACTGATATGTCTAAGTCACCAGGAGGAGGAGGGATCTCAGGTTTAGTATAGAAAAATGTAAAGATAGTGACAAACAGTGTTAGGTATACTTTTTGGTTTTAGGCCAACTAAAATAAGAAGTAGAAAAACTAGGTATTCTAAGGCTTCTTATTCCAGGAACTTTTGTAGTATTTCGGAGTGATAATGAAATTAAGAAGAGTTAATTGCAGAAAATATTTACAGACCATGGTCTAAGGGGAAAAAATTAGTCTCAACGCCAGGACAAGCATATTACTTAACGTTTGTGACTTATTGTAACACAATTAAATCATAGAATTGTTATATTATCTTTGGCAGTAGTAGAATGTAGATAAAAAAGAAACAGAGTACAAACTTATGCTTAGCAAGCTGAGTAATAAAGATATATAATCTGAGAAGGAAAGATTTCAAAGGCTGAATGCTATCGAACTAAATACCAGATGAATGTTCGGCCCTTTCTGCTCTTGCCAGCTGCAATGAGATAGCTCCCACTAAATACGACTCGTGTTATTGGAAAGAGACAAGTGTGATTCATATCAGTTCAAGTACCTTTAATAAATTAGTACACACTAGACTATCCAAATTTTGATGTTGTAACTTATAAAGCAACTGTTTGACTAATAACTCCTCAGGAAAATATATTTCTTGTATGTAGATGACAAACTGTACAACTCTTGGTGTTGTTCGAAAAGAGCTATTTGTCCCTGAGACGCTAAAAATATAGTTATGCAGTCGAGATCCAGAATATGATTGTACCGGATAAAGCCGAGGCAAACATATTTATCCGAAGCTCAAAATGATAGCAAATGTCTAAGCAGGTACCACTTTTAATCCCAGGAGTGTATTCTTGCCATTTAGTTACGGCTATTGTCATGTCCCCTTCCTTCCTGCATTAACGGAATCCGATTGCAGCAACCTGATTGCGCGACAGTATTGACCCAAAGACAACTGCCTTTTCCCACAGCGAGTTTTACCATACGAAGTTGGTTTTTCGCGAGATGAGGCTCACATGAAATTGCGTTCAAATCTTTCCCGTCTACGGGTACCGAAACATGGGTATATCCTGCTACCCTAACGTTGGGCATGCTCTACAGATTCACATAAACAGATGCCAAAGAGAGGCAATTTTGCGCGCTACATAATAAGAGCAGCGTACATGTGGTTGTCAGTAATCCACTTACCGGTTTTAATTGCATTCAGCTGCATCGCAAGGCATATACTTGGAAGAAGTGACGGCATTTTTCAGGCTCTAAGTTCTTCAAGATAAGATCACCTTCAACCCTTCTTGCAACGTAGATAAAACGAATAAGATAGTATGTGGTCAATTTAACCTCCGGTTAAGATTGATTCGGTTTTGAGAATTAGCGAGCTTATATTGAATATATTTTTCCAAGTCACACACACACTAGCTTGAGCCAAGCTATAGTAGCCTAGGTGCCGAATATACTAGGGTTGTAAAGAGAAGCCAATGGTTTCAACAGAACCATACTATAATTCAAAAAATATGTTTTATGTACCTGATGCTGCAAGAAGGTGGTCCAAAAAAAGTGACTAAAAAGAAAAATTTGACGAGAATAAGAAGAATGGATAACTCTTCTGGACAAGCTGTTGGTACCTCTTATTCGTCAACACCCTAATTTTTTTTGAGAGGGAGAGAGCTTCAAGAGGAATATGTGTATTCTTATTATAAGACTCCAGTTGAGATTTTCGTTCTCTGCTATAACATCAAATAACTTGACACTAGTTATGTTAGAAAATTGCAATTTTGAGGGTCCAGAATGCGAAGTTGTGCTGTTCATCTATATCTTAATTCGGGGTAGCCCACTTAGAGAAAATAACCAGTATGAAAAGATATTAACAGCTTAATCAAAGTCTCCAAAATATTTTCACCTGATGCCCTATACCTAATATATGTTTTTTCTAATTCGTTCTACAGTCTCATTTCAGTCTTATTGGATTTACTTTAATCCAGGAGCTAGAGAAGAGAGGTATTTTCCCTTGAAAGAAGCAGAAGCATTCAATGAGAGTGCTTAAGCTAGATCATGCTATAATGCCATTTTAGACAAAAGAACACAACCTCTTAGCTTAATTTGATTTCTGGTTGAGAGCTTGCAATGGCTTTCAAAACTACATTTTTCAATTCCCTATCTTAGCTTCAGGAAATGCAAGCAAGTTACACCGAGTATAAAACGAGCTAGACAAAACACTGTGTATATTTTTGGTATCCTATTTTATACAAAAATAAAGTTTGATCCGTTTTTCTTCAGGCAAGGTATGCAAAATCTCCAAGGCTTACTACTTTCACTGATGAAGCACTGGAAGTATACTTTTACACCCTCTGTCTAATTTTTAATAACTAAAAATTAAGGAGTAGTGAAAATTTTGATAATAGAGAGAGTGTATCTTATCCTGTATATCCCGCCCTAAGATATGTATTTCTCATACCTCTTTACACAGGTCTGAGTTATAATGTTACTAAGTGGCTATGGAAATATGTTTTGGAATCTTTTTTCTTAGAATATTTTATTATGCTTAAGGCTTTTAGTACACGAAAAGAGTTGTTCCTAAGACCTAAATACAACGAAGTGTATAAACCCCTCCTTTCATGTTTCTTCTTAGTACAAGATGTTACTTGAGAAAACCCAATTCTAAGGTTGGTACCAGTTGAAGTAGTAGCACATCATCCGATAAGATGGATATTTTGGTGAAACGGAGGCAAAATATCAGATAAGAGTAGTACCAATCATTGCATCACAGAATGGAATAAAGGTGAAATATTATTTTCAGAGATCTATTTTGACATAAAGAGAAAGGGTCGGAAGGCCTGAACACTTCCTATAGAAAATAGTATCAATAACTATATCAATAATATGGTAGGGAATTAGGGGCAAGTGCAACTGCTTGTAGGTAATATGAATTGTCTGAACATCTATGAAGTACAACACAAGGAGAAAGTTGTAAAGATTTTTACCTAAATTACTATCCTTGCATAAAGGGTGCCCGAATATTAAATTAAACTGACTCATTTTTCTTCGCCATTCTATGTAGAACCTATCACATACTAGATTTTGTTGATACGTCAAAGCCTTTCTTGAGCACGAGCAAAATAAATTTGGATGTAGATTCTATATGAGTCTCTACTTTTCCAAGCTCCACAAGTCTATAGCGCACTCTGGAGAATTATATTTATTAAGTTATAACGTTAATTTGCAGAAGCTGCATTCCAAAATCTCCACTTTCCAGTGCTGGGCTGCTGGGTTCAAGTTTATCATCTTTCTTACTTCGATTGGATCATAGTAGCAGCTGGTCTCACTTGGTATTAGATGTTATCAGGGAAAAAACAAACTTTAAACTTATTTATGATTTAGTATTTTTTTAACTTTTGCTTTAGAACTATGATGTATAACAAAACTAACTTTTCTTGCTTGAGGTAATGATGTTTTGAGCAAGGAATTTAGTCGAGTTGAGGACAATCCACCTAAGGGCCTAACACGAACACAAACTTTATGGTGCCTTCGGGCGTATATACGCTGTAGCTAATGAAGATTTATAGTGACCCTTTGACCTCAGCTCTGAATATATTTGCCATAAATGAAAGAAAATAATAAGCTTATTGAGTTGAAAAACTTAGCTCAGCCCTCTGCGTTGGCAGGATTGTGCTTGATGTATTATAGTTAACCGGTTGATATGTCATAAAAACTAAGTTAAGCGTTAACCAAATCTAAGAAATATAGAACAAGAATCATAAAAGAATCCGAAAAATGCGTAATCCTATGGCTTTTTGAAACGTTAACAAATAGGCCCTAGTAATCTAAAACTTTATTAAACTCGGAAGACTGCAGTAATTTTCATTGTTTGGAAAAATTAGAGTTTAGTATAGAAAGTAGGAATCAAAGCAAAGCAGCTGCTCTTTGTATCTTATTTTGAAAGTTAATTAAACATTTTTTATAACACTATCTTTATGCATTGGAAACCTTGGATTTGGATCTTGCAGACTGTTTATCAAGATATTTTAATAAATGAAAAGTTGTTTTCTGAAGGAAGTAGTATTTTTTGATACACTTCAGTTCTATATAGTAATTACAACATTTTCCCTATTCAAACAAATACACCTGGTTATGGTAGATTAGACCATAAGAAAATAGCCACATATGGTAATCTTTTAGTACAGTCTGCGGAGCTATTGGAAAGTCGTGCTTTCCTTGATAAGAGTCAGAAACTTCGCTTTAGATGATGAGCTAAAAGAAACTATTATTCAAGTAGATTGGAAACCATAAGAATGATACACAACTTGTAAATTATTCAGTTTAGTTTATGTACTGTTTAGCATTTGTAAATTATTGAACTTGAGTGCAATGAAAAAAGTTGAGCTATAGCCTGAAAATTGCTTCAAAAGGTTTTTTCCTGGATTTAATATATGGTATATTGAAATCGTTTAGGGAATTTTGAAGTAAAATAAATAAAATCCCTGAGTTTAGTTTTTTGTGCATATGTTGTGTTGAGCGAAAGTAGATTTAGCTTTTATCCCTGTTAACTGGATAATACGGTTTACATCTATAATGCTGCTGAGAACGAATGATCAAGTTTTGAATAGCCAGCAAAAAAGTTAGGTCAAATATGAAAATGAACTGGGAATAGCACAATTTAAATATAGAATTTATGCATACACTGGGATGGAGATTCAAGAAACTTCTGTTATAAACTCATTTGAATAAACGCTGAATGGATATTTTTTACAATTAGTCACTTTGAATTTGATGAATCATTCACATTTTGAAGTATTTTTATCGCAAGTTACTTGAATTGTTTCGTCTTTTGATTTGTTTATTATTATTTTTTAATCATCTTAGGTTAATTCTCGTAAAACCAGGTAATTGGACTGGAAGCTCGATAATTTTGATCTCAGCACATAAAGGATGTATTCAGAGCTGTAGTGATCTTGATGCTAGAGAGTTCAACAGTTTTCAATGGAGTAGTTTTAAACTTATATGGTTTAATTTTTTCTTACGCTGTTACAGGATTAATCAGGAAAGACTCGCATTTTTATATTGTTGAAGTTTTTTTAGGACTAGTTAACTCCTGCAACAAACGTATGATCGCAAAAAAAATAATTCTATGAGAGACAATTCATGCGTTCATTGAATAGAAAGTGTTAGCTCTCCCCCTATGAACTAATCAATTATTGATTATCATTTTCATTGAAAATTTTTTCGATTGCCTAGGAAATGAGCAAGACAAAAAAAGATAAATCAAGTTTTAAACTATGTGGCCAGATACAATTATTCAATCCTTAGCTTAAATTTTATTGCCCTTGATCCTGTTCAGAGTAATAGATATCTCTTTCACTGGGTTAAAGTTTATTTACTTGCTTTAGACTAAAATTTTATAGTTCTTGGGGTTTTAACAGAGTAACTTCCTAACACATTTCAAATCCCTTAGATTTTTTTTAATCTCTTAAGTATTATCTTCTTTTTTTATTTCAAATGTACTTGCGCTCTAACTGGTGCCTATAGTCTCCTTTCAGTAATGAAGCCATGGCTCTTAAACATGTTTTTTAAATGCAATATTTTTATGGTTTTCTTTTGTGATTAAAAATAACAATGGTAGCATATAGTACCAGGGTATAACTTCTTACTAATCCTGGTGCGATATCATTTTGCAAAAATCTGCACCTGATAGTATGTTTATCTACACAAAAGAAAATGAAAAGGTAAAAGCATTAATACAGGGATTAAGGGTTCCCACTAAATCATTCTTAGCTAAAAAAACAAGAAATATAATACAATATGTAGGATTTTCAACTTAAATCGTTATAATTTCATAATTGCACCTATTCCTACGGAGCAACGCATTAAAAGTAAGACATAAGTAATACATGTATACCTTGGGAGAGGCATATTCGTACAGCAGGTCAAGTATCATACTCATTATAGAATTTTTAACAGCTTCTAAGAGTCCCTCAATGGTTCTAAGAGAGTTTTAGATAATATGTCTGGAAAAGAGCCTTCATACCTCATTACGTCGAAGATGTACAGTCTTAATTCGATTCCTCTTTCATTAGTTAGAAGCAACAACAGCGTAAATTTATTTGTTAGGGGCCTACTCAGTGAGCATTAGTAGCTGAAAATTATTCTATCTAATAATATAACTCCTCTAATCTAGTTTCAACATCGTTTTATTTCATTCAAAGAATATGTTCTCTTTGTCTTCGAGTTTTCACGGTCTCTTTTGAATTGGTGCTAGTATTTTCAAGAATGTTAGTTATAGCACAACATTTGGTGCTAGAATACAGATAACTACTTCTTGCACCTTGCTCTTTGAAAGAGTTGGGCAACAGTGCTTCAGAATCTGTAACTGTTTTGCTTAGGAGTTTTTCACAGACAAGGTCTAAAGATCTTCTTAGAATCTGGGAATACAGGTTCTTAAGGACAATATCTTCAAAGATTGACAAAATAAAGAGAAATCAGCTTTCAAAGGCAGATTATATATAAGCAGAAAAGGATCACAAGTTCAGTATTTAACATATTCTTCAATAGCTTACAAATAGGGTTTCATGATGCTATTCTTATTTATTTTAGCTGACCCTTTGCACATGACTCTGCTAAATCTATCAAGCGTCTTTCTCGATGCAGATCTTAACACCAATAGATATCACGAATTTAATACATTAAACCACTCAGATCATCAGGAAACGCCTGTAGAATCAAGAAACTCACTTCCTGGTTTCGGAGATACTTTCAAACCTAGACATAAGGACTAATTCAATTATTTTTGTCAATGGAACTCACTTGCGACATCAAGGACTTTTTTTATATATTTATTGTGCTGTATAGCTCAATCCCAGTTCTAACTCTATTGCTGTCATCTTTCCTAGTTGGGATGAAAAGTAGAATAGCAATACTATATGAAAGATTTAATGGGGAAGTACAAACTAAACTGGTCCATTTTCACTCAGATTTCTTAAGGATGGAACTAGCGATTAAGAGTCTTTCCATATTAGTTCGGTTAAGAGTTATATAGAATCGATCATTTAATTCTATGAGCCTAAACCGTATACACACCTTATCACCCTCACTACTGGGTTTTTACTAATATAAGATACATGAATTATTTAAATCAAAACTATTTCAGAGCATGATTAGTATACGTTGATATATAGTCGGGGTGTACAGTCAAGACATTAGTTTTCAGCAAGAAAATTTATCACTCGACTCTGAACCGGGGGTTTAGCATATAATATATGTGAGAAAGATAGTAACATAAGTTAGCAAAACAAAAGATAATTATATAAGCTACCAAGAAGGTTGGAGATATATTAACCCACATCTTTACACCGATTTAAGCTATAAAATTGTATCGACAGGGAACAGTTCATTGGACAATTTGTGCCTCTGACGAATGGAACGCCAAATACTTGTAAATGTAATCGGCAAGAAAACTATTTCACAGTGCACAATCAAAGCTGTAATGAATGAATTTATTTATGGCTTATTAATTGCAAAGGTGGCAGTGAAGAATTAATACTTCATGGAACAGAAGATAGGTAAGATAAAATCCAAGTAGAAGTCATGGTAATATGAAGCTGCCACTGCGATAAAAATTGGCAAAGAAAACAGCCATATGGGCACGTGCTAGTAGTACAGCCAAATAGATTAGAAGAAGAGTAACTGGATATTACAATAAATTTTAATACCTGTTCATTCCGCAGACATATTTCTAAAATCGGGTATGGAAATTGTTCTCATCATGGTATTGAAGACACTATTGACGAGCTCCCACAGAAGGTAAAAAAGGAAAACGAAGAAAAGAAGGGAGCAACAAGAAATCGGGGAGCAGGATACTAGGATGCAGTGACATTGACACTTACCAGAGGAGAATTAAAATTGATCCACCGCCCAGCTAACTGTTTAGAACCTATGCTTACATTAGCTTGAAACCCTAGCGAATCCTCAACAAGTCTCTATCACTGCTACTGCCTCCATACTGATTTCCAATTAAAGTTAACTCCGAGTTTAAGCATGTGCATGTTGTTAGTTTATTACATGCACTGTGACTCCTCGAATCTCCTTATCAGCTTAATTTTATCTTAAGCTGAGTTGCATTGGTGTTTTTGAATGTTCTTCTAGAGAGAGTCAGTTTTAGATGCAGGTTTCAGTTATGTGTTCTCATAATAATCAAAGTAACGGATGAAGTTGAAATATGGTTAGAATCTTCGAATATTATATTCGGCCTAGTTAACCCTATTAATAAGAATCGGAACCTTAATTACTTCCAGCTAGAACATGCTTTACCAAGGTTCATACCCTGCATATTTTGCAACCTTTTCGAAAGAGTAAGACATGAGTGCAAGTCACGTGCGTTGACAAGCTATTGCTTTATTCAAAGAAGCTATATTGTGGTTAGAAGCCGTAAGTTATGGTTTTTTAGGTATCTTATATAATACCAAGTTGTTATTAAGTAACAGTCATATAATTATGTATTGAGCTCTACTGCTAGTTTTTCCATTTTTCTATTTTCTCTTGTGTTGTACGTTTGCGCTTCAGCTCGCGGTCATAAGGCCTTCATTCTAAACTTGCTCTAGCTGATGACTGGAGGTTCTTTTTTAATCTTAGACACATATGTTTATCCACCTTTCGTGCTTCTGGTAAGGTATGAGCAGAATATGTCTTCAGTGTGGTGCAAGAGCTGTGCAGATCTAAATATGTGACAAACGACATTGCAGCCTTCTAAAAATTCTAGAAATGATCTTACAGGAGTTTGGGTGTCAGTATTTGGATGAGAGTAACGTCGATTATGTTGCAAGAGATGTTTTCAGAATCACTTCTTGAATAAATGCTTGATGCAGTAGCTAGTTGGGTAAGGATAGGAATATCAACAGTCAAAGAAATATTTACCACAGCTGGTAATACAAAGGGGCATAAACTGAGTTCATTATCAGTTAGAGCGAATCCCTCAATTAAATCTTAATCTATTGTTCAGCACTTGGAAACAGAGCTCCCGCTAACCAAAATTTTCTCTTTCTATTTTAGGATATGCCTCATTCTTATCGTTTTTGGCAGTTGGTGCACATTAGTTGCACCTGCAAAGTATGTCCATCCCCAAGACTACGACACTGCAAGCTGACCAGGTCCTAGCCCTAAAAAGTTGTTGTGTTACTGTGCAAAAATGATGCCTTTTCCTTCGTTGCCCAAATTGAGAGTTGCCAGAAATGCCAACTAGTCAGTGAAGATTTCATGAAAATGACTTTGAACAGTTGAAGACGCGCTAAGTGGAATTGTAACATTTCAAATGCATAGAATAAGTAGCGATTAAATGTTGTAGACCACCCGCAATAAGATTAGGCCAAATGGTTCAATTAATCCTTAACAAACAGCAGTGGCTAGCTTAGTTTTCGAAACGTGGTAGTGCCTGTAATGCTGCCAAAAGACTTTGTTTCTTGTTGCCTAAGTACTCTATTTTTTAGCATCGAAAAGGCAGCATACAACACGACATTCAACTCTCAAGGTTTGTTCATGTAGCACTGAGGGACATAGAGAAGAATAAGTGGAAAAGTTTTGATAGGCATGAGAAATAAATCCGAGGTTCGTACCAAAATGTGATCCATATTCTCTCTCTAAAGCATATAATAATAATGCTAATTTTGATAAAAGTGCGAACACTACCACAAGACAATAATTTCAAGGTGGCTTGTGTATGGGCGATAACGCACAAGTTATGATCCTCGGCTCGAGCTCGCTTGAAAAGCAGCTTAGTTGAGATGAAAAAAAGGTTTTCATGGACTTCAACCTTTTGCAAAAAGCAAAGGAAGATATTGGTACTTTAGGAATAAGCAAGAACAATTATTCTATGATGTCTTTTAGAATATTTTCCACCAATTAAATCCAAAATGGGAACTCTCACGCTATCTAAGTCATAATAAACATGTTTGGTGGGAAAAAATGAGAACTTTTTTTTCTGTAAGTTTGCTCTCACGAAAGATAGAAAACAATACCGAATACTCAACTGGGATATATCTATAAACAAGGTATTTATTACCTTATCTTCTCAAGTCAGATATTTATAAAGAATGGTTGTTCTTTTATGTTTATAACTTTTATGATATCTTAAATAAAGACACACTTATAAAAAAAAACTACGTGATGGTTTGATAAAGTTATTTAAAAGACCGGCTATGGGAATTATACAATATATTGTTTTCTTTATTTCTATTCTGCTGTCTATATAACTGGGCATAAAGTATATGAAATCGTCTTCTTGTGTAGATAAATGGGAGAATCTTTTTCTTTGTCTTCTTTTCGTAATGACGTCATTATAATTTATCATCGTACACAATTCACGGAACGCACAAATCTCAAAGTTCCGAAATTAACCGTTGAACAAAAAAATTACAGCGAAAAAGTTGAAATAAAGAAACAGCAGAAAAGCAGGCGCTTGAAATTAGAAATTAAATTAGAATAAAAGTACATGAATCCAATAGAAAAGGAAGAAGTAGGTTGCTTTGCATATCTAAAGAAATTATTTACTTCTGCACCAGCGGTAACTAACCCAAGGTATGAAAAAACACAAAGGAAAACACAGATAAGTCAGCAGAAAGTAGAGAATCAGGTCGAGTTTAAGGCTGATGTCAGCCCGGCCGTGGTCCGGAAGATGCAAGCAACCTTGAAAAAGCGAAAAAAACACTTATCCGAGGCTTCTAAATCGGAAGAACCTAAGAGCCACGTATTTAACACTTTGAGGAGAATGAGAAGAAACACCAGCAAATCTTTGCTGGACGACGACGAAGATGATCCACTAAAGCCAACCGTATCACAGAAGTATGTCCTTGATAGGAAACTGAATAGGAAGCAGTCGAAGAGAAGCTCACGAATGCCAAAGGAGAATAACGTTGTTGTAGACGACACCGAAGATGACGTTTGGTCAAAAACAAAGACCGATAATATAAGGGGTAGTAAGATCAGTATAGTTCGAGTAGACTCGATAGATGAGATGAGCATTCCCGAAACAGTTTCGGAAGCATCAGTTGTTGATAACGAGGAGATTTTTCGAATGAGTGAAAGGTTGAATGATCATTTCCTCGACGACATGCTGAAGATCGAGTATTAGGTAAAACATGTACAGATTGAGTAAAATATAGGTAGCTTTGTAGGTTAAATCTATGCATATGGTGAAGTCTTTTGATAATGGAATTTGGTTTAATCGGTGTAACTTAGTTTATAAACTTAAACAAGTGTATTTTATAAGTTTCCTTTATGTGGTGGATAAATAGTGCCTTCGCAGCTACCGAACCCAATTCGTATTCCCTTCTCCTTGTTTTCACAATATCCTTTCAAAACAACTGAATCATAATCTTCTAAATAAGTTCTTTCTCCTCCACCAATAGAAACCTTCTTCGTTCTATTCCAAGTCAGCTCAAGAAAAGAACCATACTCCTTCTCACCAAATCCACTTATAGTTCCACTTCCTAGTAAATCCCCACCTTTAAGTTCACACCCACCTACAGTATGATGTGCTATTTGTTGTCTTGCACTCCAATACATATTTCTGTAGTTGCTTTCACTTACCACTTTATACTCTAAACAATTAAGACAACATAAAAAACACCTTCACTCTTCTGAGTATCCTTCACTAAAACTTGCAGTTTCAGGTCATAACTCATGTCTTGTTTCCCTTTATGTTCTTGTAAATAAGGTAGTTGAGCGGGAAACTTAATCCTCCTATATTCTTCTCTTTGCAGGAGCTTATCCCTATTTGATGGATGATAAACAGTAGGTGCCTCAAACTCCTTCATAGCAGCAAGTGTCACAATCCATGGTGATATTGTTGTTGCAAAATTTTTTCCATTAAAAGGTCCAAGAGGCACATATTCCCACCTCTGAATATCTCTCGCAGACCAATCGTTCAACAAAACAAATCCAAAAATACAATCCTCACTATCTTTAGCAGTAGGAAACCGCTTCAAACCCTCTTGGTTTCCAACAAAAACTCCCATTTCAAGCTCAATATCCAAAGCTTTACACTTTCCAAAAGTCTCTGCTCCAAGTTGACCAATAGGACGGTGAACGGGGGAACCAGATACTTGCACGGTACTTGCTCTACCATGATAACCCACTGGAAGGTGAAGGTAATTTGGTTGCAGTTCATTGCCTTTTCCTCTAAATAGTGTTCCTACATTAAAGGCATGAGGTAACGAAGAGTAAAAGTCGGTATAATCGCCGATTTTGCACGGAAGATGCATTTGGACTTCTGCCTGCGGAACTAAAAACTTTGTTTCTAAGCCAGATTCAAGAAGTTTCTTTAGTGTATTACGAACTTCGTTCCATTGTTTAGGGGTTAAGTTCATAAATGTGTTCAGAACAGGTTCTTGAAGGGCAGCTAAGGTTTCTCTCGGAAGATCTTGCAAATGTTGTGTCCTGGAAAGCTCTTGCATGTCAATAATCTGGTCAGATATCGCTACCCCAACTCTGTTCGAAAGGAAATCTGTTGAGAATATTCCATAGGGAAGATTATGAATCGAGAAATCGGAGTCTGCAGGGATATCTGAAATCTTGAACATGCTCTAGGAGTAGTTTGACTCAGTTTGAATTTCAATATCTTTGGTAATGCAACCCTGAGTTTTTAAAAGTAGTTTTCATTCTAAACTAACACTTGCAGAAATTAAAAGACTAAGAAAACACACTTTAGTATTAAATACACATTGCTCAAGAATAATTTATAAAACAGATTTATTATCCTTATATATAGGTGTATGAAACCTAGCAGGGGCCGTTCTAGAAAAGTACTTTTGCGTTATCCAAGGATCATGGGAGAGGTCCTCAAATCCAGCTCTTTCCTCTGGATTATACTTTAGCATTCTAGCAATAAAACCTTTTGCAGCAGCATCAATACTTTCCCAAAGCTTATAAGGATAGAATTCATATAAACCTGTTTCCAAAAACCTCTGAAATGCTTCCAAAGTATTATCTTCTCCCTGCCCAGACTCTGAAACTTCTTGGTTAGAAAACTCATCCTCATCATAAATCTCTAAAACACCCACTTTATAAGGAAAATATCCTGATAATAAACAATAGGTTATTATACCCAAACTCCATACATCTGCCTTGTAGGTGTACCCATTATTCTTCATATCAAACACCTCAGGTGCTGTGTACGCTTTACTTCCCATCGCTGTTTGATATAGTTTTTGTTTTGATGGATCTTCCAAAAGTCTTGCTATAAAAGTTTTTTCATCACTTTTTGCAAATCCAAAATCAGTTAGTTTTATTTTTGTAATGTCTTGAGGAGACATCAGAAGAAATTGTTCAAGCTTTAAGTCTCTGTGGGCTATCTTTTTTCTTCTCAGGTAACACATTGCACTTAACATTTGCTTCAGAATGATTTTAGTTTGCTCTTCTGCAAATCTAAAATCTTTCTGTGCAAGCAATTCTTTGCATAGATCACCTCCTTTTGCAAATTCTAATATTAAAATCACATCACTCGAGTCTTCAAAACTCTCAAAGCATTTCACAATATTTGGATGCTTTAACTTTTTCATATATTCTCCTTCGCTTCTAAAATATTCAATATCACTTTTATTACAATTCTCCTTTGGCATGATCTTAGCCGCGTATTGTGTCTTATCCGCTTTTTTCTCTACGAGAAATACATGTCCAAACGAGCCGCACCCAATTCGCTCATCCTGGATGCCATCATAGATGGAGAAAAAACTTTTAATCCCTCCAGAATTCCTGTGTAAGAGAACTGATACTGTAGTGGTACTAAACCTTTTCTTGGGCTTTCGTAAAACCCGTGTAAACTTCATGGAGTCTTTCCAGCTGAACGCTAAACTGCTACTTGAAACTGGTGTTTTTCTCATTAATGTTATTATGCTTACTTACTTTTAAAAGTTATTCTGCTCCCTCTACTGTCCAGCTCAGTCTTTGTATGGTCTTGTCAGTGTAAAGTGACAGAGTTAACTGGGTGGAGTTCTGTCTGGACCTCGTATTCAGCAAGTATACATGTCTCAACTAGACATATATTCATGTTACAGGGACATTGGCAGGCAAACAGCGGACCTTACAGTCCAAACTGCAACTAGTTTTGTTGCTTGGAGTCCGGTCTTGGCCTCTCCTTGTCATTACGTTTTCTTCAACTTGAGCACTAAATATTAGAATCATTTTGGGCAATCAAGATTAAGAGTAAAATAGGTCCGTTATTAGGTGGTTAAATTCATAGGAAGTATTTGCGCCAATACGCTATTTGGAAAACTTGTTTTTTAGTCTGTTTTACTCAGGGCTGGTATTCGGAAAATATAAAACATATTGCGTGGCTTAAACACAAATAAAGTTATAAAGCGATTGTGAAGCCTTGGGGAAGACACTTAACAACATTATACCAAGACGTAGACAGTATTATAGTATACTGTGTATATTAATCGGTCATGTGTGAATTTATCAATCATCAGTTATCGAATGATTATAGCATTATCAAATAGCTTGTATAATATTTTGGAAAATTAAGATATGACAATCCTAACAACAAGTAATCTAAATACAGATTATCATAAAAGAGCAAAAGCTAACTGCAAGCTATAAGATAACAAAAACTTAAAGACTCTAGGAGGCGTTTTGTTGAGGCGTAATTAAGTTTTTTTCCTTTTAAAAGTCAGATAAACTTAGTTTTCTGTCCCTAAGGCTAATTACTCGTTAGAGTATATTGCTTTCGGGTCAACACATAGGGCTCCGTAAGAAGTCTGAATTATCCCAGTTCATAAGCATAACGTTCTTGTTAGTATCTTCATCTCACTTTCGAGTATATCACTGTTCGATAGTGTATTCCGAGCAAATAAAACACCATAAGTTAGCTAGAAAAGGTAACCAAGCTGCATATTCTTTGCTAAAAAATCCAAGCCTAATGGATAAGCCCTTTTTGCTTAGTCTTTGAAAACAGACGGAAGTTGATTTAATCTTATTTCACTGGATTTCGTATGAGAGTTAAGTAGTTCTTTTGAATTTCCACACATTGTTTCGCAATAACCCAGAATTGACAACCTAGGTGAATATTGTATAATCTTTTTAATATGAAAGTTAAGATAGCTGTTACTCTCAGAGACGTCTGAAAAATATAAGTGTTCAGCTTAATGTCATAATGCCCGGGTCTCCAACGAGAACGCAGCTCCTTGTCCCAAGTGATAGTTTCAGTTCCCATTTCGTCTCTATTTTAGTTTCGTAGTTTTGTATGCATTATTGGCCGTAATACCTGGAAGTTGATATGATCAAAACCATGACCCGAGTAGGTTTATTTGAGCTTGGAAGAGATTATTCTTGGCTGAAGCTATGATGTAATTTCAACCTATATCATTTTACATGTACCAATAGAGGCAAGCGAGGCTCTCTTGCAACATGCCATGCACCATTCCATGCAGCCAGGTACCAAAAACTGCGAGAGATATGATTCCGCTCTACCATATCAAGCAAGAGTTCCCGTTGTCTAACTAAGAATTTTCTTAAGTTAATGCGGTAACAACCTTTCTTCAGTACCTTCCAATTTAGTTCTAAGTCTTACCTGCTTCGTTTTTCTCAGCCTCGAATATAACACAGTAGCTGCAGGCTGCCCACTTAGGTTAATGCAGTCAGGATAATAATTTATGGCAATCTGCGAAGTTCCAACGATTATATACAGAGAGCATGTGCAAAGTTTCAAAGTGCATACAGCTTTTGTTGCTAAAAAAAGTTTCTATTTTATTATCCGAGTTATTGTAGAATACTCCGGCCAACTATGTAGGTTTATTTTCCAATATTGCAATAAGTTTCTAAGTAAAACTGCTTAGCGTTTCCTACAAGAGCAGCTGACAAGGATATAAGAGTTTTCAATGGACCATGAAAATCCCTTAACTACATGGTTTTGAACTAATTTACTGCTAATGTTGAGTCTTTAAGAGCCTAGGATGTCTTAATTGAGAAAAATAGTAGTTAATGATGGCAAGATCAAATAGTCAAATAACGTCAATGAAAATATGCTAGATCACTGGAATTCTTATCTGACTTCTAGTAACTGGAAGGCCCTTTTTTTTTCAGAAATTTACTGCCACGCATATAATATGCTTTTACTATATGAACAGATTTTTACATTCCTTCGGATCAATTATTTGTACATAGTTCAATACTACCAATTTTTCATTGGTTCAAAGAGCGGAAAAGACCTTCATAGTTTGAAAAGGTACATCCAAAACAATATCAAAGTAGGTGCCCATCAAAATATACAAAAAAAACTATATTCGCAACATGGAAAAGCTGCAACAGTCAAGGTTAAATAAGGCTACGTACATGTTTATGGACTTACCGAGATATATGAACTACAACTAACCAAGTCCTTCAAGTGCAAAACTTAAGTGAAACTGTAGAGTAAAGCGATAATAATATTAAAGAGGAAAACTGTTCATCCTAAATACTATACTGGTCGATAAGACAGTTCAGTGATGGGAAAATAAATGGTAGCATCTAAAAAATAGTAAATGGAATACCATTGAGTGTTTACTTAAGGCTCAACTTTTTTCGATGGAAATTAGTAAGATGCTTTCTTGAAAACTTTTTTTTGTAAAAAAATTCTGTCTCAAGGAAATGGAAGCAAAAAGCATGTTGGTTCATTGGGTTCTAACTTATATTTTTCCTCATTATGCAAGAATACCTACGCCTAGAAGCTCGCTTCTGGGGTGGAGGAGGGAGCTGTGTAGTCAAGAGTAATATCAGCATTCATTATATAAAAATATTTATCAGTATAGCCCATATGAGAAAAAATAATAGAAATCAATGAACTGCTCCTCCCTGCAAAAATAAAAAGGATTATTTCTTAACATGTATACTTGTTTGCTCTCATTGTATTAGCCATCGTAAAAAATGATATAATAATGCACCGTACTAAGATGTTGTAAACATTTACATTTTACTTATAATGCTGTGCCTACTTTAGTCCGCTATCTGCTAGCTTTATATATAAGAGTATATTTACGGTTCACAAGGGATAGTATACTGATGTTTTCTGCAAATTGCCCAAAAGAAAGTGATTGTTGAAACACTCCATCATTGTACTAAATGCAAACAGCGAAGCAAAGGACTAGAAGTACCCAAAGAAGCCTGTCTTTCTCGTCTATTCCGTCTACACAGAGCTCCAGCTTGTTGCCAAAAATTACAAAGATGTATACATTTTCAAATCCCTTGAAAACAGCTTCGGCCACGTTTCTGTTATTGACAGCTGTTCTCTTCTTAGTCTTTATGATTCCTTCAGATAAAATATCAATTGCTTCGGCTGCACCAAATTCACCAACGAGAAATCAGATACATCCAGTTTTCAATTCTACGCAAGTAGAATTAAAGTTTTCAGAATTATCTTCTCTAATTGAAGAAAATAAAAAAAATATAGCGAGATTAACCGAGTTAGAATCAAAAATGAAACAATTGGAAATGGAAAACAGTCGCTTAAGAACCTCGCTGTATGATGATTCGAATGTTGGTATTTCTGTTTATGAAAATATAGAAAATTATGCAGAGAAATATAAATACAGATGGGTGAAATCGTGTAAATGGGAAGGCTGTAGGAAAGAAACAGAAGAAGAAATATGGAAACACTTGGTGGGATCCATTTTGGACGCTTTTAAAAACGAAAAAACAATATCTGCTGTGCAAGTTGGATCATCCAATCAGTTTTCTGATTTTATACTTAAATACTTTTCTCTGCAAAATAAATTTGAAGTCGATTTCAAAGTTGTTTCCAAGCAAAAAATCGAATCTAAAGAGGGGTTGAAACAAATTGATTCCGACCCTACGGATGCAACTGCCTTAAAGGTAAAAGAATCTTCAGTTCATATTTTATTTATGGATCTGCCTTTGGATCAAAAACCGTTACTGACGGATGCATTACCTCTTTGGTTTGAAAAAGTTGTTATTAATGGGATTGTGTTTGGTGTTGATTATAAAGTAAAAACTCCTCAAGATGAAAGTGCTGATACTTCTGTGAAAGATAGTGTAGATAACTTTATAATAACATCAGAGAACTATGTTGGAACAGGAGGATTTGTTTCCTTGGCTGGATCCTCAAGTTGGTACATACAAAGAAGAAAAGTTACGTTAACTGACTTATTGAGTGGAAATGGTATCTAAGTATTGAAATATTTATCTGATTAGTTTAGTTATAACAAAAAACAGTATTAATACCAGGCAGATTAAAGAGAACACTATTGTAACTGGGTCGCACATTCTCCCACAGGTTGTCTGACTGCGAATATTCGGAAGTATAACCTCTCCATTTTCACCTACTTTAACCAGTTTTTGGTTGTTTTTTGTTCCAATATTCACAATGCTTACATTACCAAGTTCTTTCTTCTTCTCTTGTGCTTTCATCTTTTGTCCTCTTCACTTATTTGCTATCAGTTTACAGCTAGTATTAATGGCCACATGGCCCTGTACCAGACTTCTAGAGTTTATTAATCAATTCTTTTTACGAAGCTTTTTCAAATAGGACCAATTTTATTTTGAACTTATAGTCAATATAGAAAAATTGGTTTAAAGATAGAAAAGAACAAATATAAACATTAGAATATTGTTTGTTACCAAACTTTCTATACTATACAAACCAGAAACAAGGTTCTAAGAGTCTTTTATACTTGGATTAACTTATATCTCTTGAATGTTTTGACAGCTGTAGCCTACTTTCAAACAAGGAGAGGTAGAAGATTTTTTTTTGGCACTGGCCCCGATACTATCAAATCTATAGACATGTGCTTACCTCTGCCAATAAAGCATGGACCCTTGAACAGCTAAGGTTCATTTGCAGAAGTTCTGCCTAATGCTTTGTGTGTTAGAAAGGGGTTCCATCAATTAAGGTGCAGGGTTTCATTCCTGTAGTAGGACTCAGACCAGTTTCACATTTTTGAGCCCTTAAAATCTTTGGTTATAACGCTTCGAATAACCATGATCTCTGCATTAACAATTTTATTCACTGGATTGCCATTATTTTCCAGAAAGTCATCTTAAAGGTTAATTAGCACACTCTTTACACTGGCTCTCAGATGTATGTTTCCTTACTGCAAGAAAAATTAGCTTCTCATCGGTATGTTTCTAAGGAAATACACCATTTACTATGTTAAGGAGCTGCAATAACACCCGTCCCTCGGAAGATGAACCCATCTTTCAATAAGTTATGTTTCTATAATTCAAATTTTATTTGGGAATACTACTAGGAAGCCATGGGAAGGGATTTCTGCGTGTCAACCTGGTTTAGCTTTGGTGCCCATGAAAATAGAAGAAGTAACCCCATATCGACAAAGAAGAAGGAGTGTGATAAAGACGAAGTAAATTTGTCTTTTTTTCCAAGGAACCTCGTTTAAGGAAACTATTCATTGACTAAGTAGATGACTGTTCAGAATTCTTTAACATAGCTTCTGGATAATGCTCATAAGTTTATCAAATCCTGGTATTTTGATCACGGAACATGTGTTTGACGTCCTTTCCAACTACTGATGGGTCTTGAGTTTTTGGTAATTTACCAGTACCTTGTTTTGAATGCAATTTTTTATTTAGTGATTTTGACAAAAATAAAAACCTCAAGATTCTAGTTTATATTCGCAAGAGAGAAAAGAATTAAAACAGTATTGCTAAATTCTATCGTGGCCGATACCTCCAGAAATAAAACAATTTTCAGCAACGTTAACTAACATAAGCTAGATAAGATTGATCATCAGCGCACAAGGCCTTTTTCGCTTAGAGCTAGAGAAGAAGATGGATTTTCTGAACGACCACATTATGACTTCTGGTGTGTGCAGACGTGTAAATTCAAGTTATCAAAATACCAATAGATTTGCTACGTTGAGGTATATATAGATAAGTTCCGTAAATAAGTATTCTGAATATGTGCAAGAGTGTTCATTTCTGAAACAAAACTCCTGTAAAATTATCCAAACTTATCCAACCATCATGGAAGAGAATGAAAACTTTGTTTAGATCCCAACAAGCATCCCCAACATTACTTCTATGTTTCTCAATAGCCCCTGGAACTAAAGTATTTCAGCCTTATTAGTTGGGGCCTACCCATTCGGAAATTTTATGCAAACATGCTGAGTTGATATTTTCAATTAGAATTACAGACTGAGAAAAAACTGTCATTGAGGAATTGAGGATCCCCAAACTGAAACTCACTATAATGGGGCTTTGGAAATGTTGAGGGTGCTGAAGACTAAGGCGTGATACTGAAGTAGCTCATTGAGTATCTGAATGAGATTCTGAACCAGACACCTTTAATAAGCCTTTTACTCAAAAAACACAATAAGTGCCTCACTACCCTCTGAATGTGGTATCAGGGTTCTATAAGACTCATCTTGCACTCCTAGTTTCAGTTGACGCAACAAGAAGTTTCCGCATAGTTTTACATTAAGAGACTACTGATTTTCTAAGAGAGATGAGATCCGTGGGTGGGCGATGAAAATCATGAAACATAGCCAGTTACTATAAAAGACTGTTCTAGACTTAATCTAGTTAATCTAGTATGCTTCTATTAGGAGTAAAATGATTAAATGGTTGGAAATTGCAGCATTGAGTCGTCATGTTCAGAAATCTATTAGAAGAGATCTTGAAATAGGTTGCGAAAGTATTAAATTAAAAGGCTTCCACTATTTATTCCCGTACTTTTTAGCCATCTTCTATACCTTGAAGCATATAAACAGAAAGCGTTACCATAGGAGTGATTAACTACGAAACTATTCAAAATGATGGTAAAGCAAGTTTGTTTTCCCGGAGAGACACAACTTAAGTCAACCTCATTAGCTTAAAAAAATAATTCACCATCTTAAAGGAAAAATTCTAGTAACAATGATTTCTGGTTGGGACATTAAATGCTTCTTATAGAACGAATCTATCTATATTTCCTTTGACTCAACTGGTCTCAGGTGTAGATGGCTGTAATAACATCCACAAACCTACAAAAAAAGTGCATCTGCTATAAGCAGCATCCTTACACTTGGGTAGTGGAGCTAATAACCGATTTGAGCGAACTAGAATAATTCAAGAAATAAGCCTTAGTATGTAGAAGTTTTATCCTCAGACGATTGTACTTTGTATGATAAGTAAAGCTACTGATGTAATTAAGTGATTTTAAGGATATACGTAAATGCAAGATCAATTAACAACTGAAAACGTAGGAGTGAAGTTTGTAAAACGTCCATAAACTAGTTAGTTCACTAGAATATATTCAAAGCATTGACAAATGAAGAATCTAAGAAGAAGATACGAAAATTTTCCCTATCCTATCCTGCAAGATAAACCGGTTTAATAATTTAAATAGAGATCGCCAAAATCTTCAATTTAAATCATTGCTAAGATTCTGATTCAGACGCTACATGTGTAGAAAATGATATTTATTAATTCTTGAATGACTTACCCAAACAATTATGAATATAAAGAGGAAAATGGTCCCCAATCAAATTAGCTCTTTAAATGAAAGCACGGGCTAGCTTATATCTTTGGAGAAAAATAAGATAAATGATATGTTGCAATACCTCGAAAGAACAATATTATCATACTGCAACAGAGAGTAAGTTTAAATTTCTTCATTATTAAGAATTAGTTATTGAATTAGATACAAATGAATGGTCTTTCAAAATCTAGCTCCTAACAGAAGCTCTCCACAAGGGTTTATTACTGTGCGAATAGGAATTAAGGTCTTCAAAAAAAGGAGTTCTCGGGCTGAAATAGTTTATATGTTGAGGCCTAGATACAGAAAAGTTCTTTAGGTTAAAGTATTTGAAAACCAAATATAGATCTAAACGAACCTGAAGTTAACTCTATCCTGCAGGGTTCAAGGACTTGATGTCAAACAAGTTGTAGCTATATTATCTTTTCTACCTGGAGGAAAGTGAGCAAAAGTAACCAAGATAAGTCCCATTGGTTTATTAAGAGTTCTTTTTATTTTTATGCACAATGCTTCACTTCGGGTCGAATACAATGTCCAACTTTACACTTTAAATGAACCAAACCATTCCATTGCATAAGTTATTGTCCTCAAGCAAAGATCCCAACTCAAAAAATATAAGTAAGTGGATTCTTAGTTTTACACAATTTTCACTATTCTACATCGAATTCTAAGACCCTGAAAATAGGATATAACCAAGATGTACATATCTTTCGTGAAAACAATTTCTATCAGCAACATTTACGAATATGAGTGTGTCATTTTCTGCTACTTCTATAGAGGTGTTTCATCTGTAGGTTCGTTCCATTTGAAACGATTTATATAAAGTTGATGAGAAATGTCATCCATTAACAAAAATAAAATAAAAAGATGTGCAGAGACATGAGGCCAATCTTTACAATAGGACAAGGTGAAGTGTTGTTTATATAGCTTCATATAACAATGAAGTTTTTGTGGTTAATTTCGTAGATGGGTTCATTAAACGCAAAACAATCCGTCCAATATGTAGAAGTCGGCTGAACTTAGGCGGATCATCTATATTCTAAGCGAAATGAGTTTTAATGATGGGGTTAAGACCTGAGAATTAGCTATTACTTGCGATCTCCACCTAGAAGAGTTCCGCGACTTAATCTCATTAGCACAGCAGAAGAGCACATGAACGAATAAAATAGTAGCGTAAAAAGAAACCCCTCACTCGACAAAACCAAATTTCCGAAACCAAGCTGAAAAAAATCTGTTCCCACAGTATACCCGATCATGTTAACAATCATAAGTAAAAGTATCATAAACCCACCGCCAAGAATGATCATAGCCTCATCCAAATACACATCACCCTTTATTTTATTAAAGATGTAATTTCCTATTGTCTCAGGAATGAACACTAAAGGTGTGAGCAATCCCCACAGAAATAATTTAGGTTCTAAATCGTGCCAAATTGCTACAAAAGCAAAGATTAGAATAGTGTTAATTACTCTACGTATTGTTGAGACTCTATTTCCACCCAATGGAATAAAAATATACTTAACAAGAAACTTATTGTAGCTTGAATGCCATCCTTTCCAAAATCCAGCAACTGTGTAATTATTGTTCATACAACGTTGCATATTTTCAACACAATCGACATCATCGAGTAAACTCCAAAGACGAAAAAATCGCCAAATCCAAGTAAATTTCATCCAGAGAAACATCAGGCTCCAGTAAGAATAAAAAAATAAACCACTTATCTCTTTAATTCCATCATACAAAAAAGTATCATGAGTTTTAAGTAAATAAGGAAGCAGAAACATTTTATTCGAATCAATCACGGTTTTCTGCTTGAAAGCTTGAAAAGTAATTGCAGAAACATATACATAGTGTTGAAAAATTTCAAAAAACAAAGAGAAAAAAATAAAGCGAAGGAAGTAAGTGAGTTTATACTTCAATGGTACATTTGGTTTATATGGTTTAGAAAAATGGTTAGTCAAACTTTCAGCATAAGAGTTGAAAGTTAAAATTGGGCCTGCAATATAAAGAGGAACATAAACAAGAAACGAAAAATAAATTGAGAACCTCATCATGGATAGTAGAGAATACTTTTCAGACGAGTTCAACGTGTCCAGATTATAACTCAAAATTTTCAATAAAAAAAAATTAAATCCAACTGAGTTGATATCTAGTAAATAATCTGTGTTTGAGCAGAGTAAAAGGAAAAGAACCCAAATCCAGCAAATGACAATGCCAAACTGTTTATATGAAAATATTTGAAGTACATGAACTAATCCATAGTTCAACATAGATATCGTAATTATTTTTATTAATTTATTTGTTCCAACCAAAAAATTTAAAAAAAGGCATCCAATAACAGAGTACAAAATACTTTTCAAGAAGATTTTGTGCATTATGGAGACTCTTGTGATTACAAGAACTCTGGTTAAAAAAAAAGATGAAGACAGAAAAAACATCGAGAATAAAGCAAGAGTAGGAAAGTTATCCCTGAAGTCATGGTATTGAGCATCTTTTATATCTATTTTTCTTCCTGTCAGTGAAGTCAACCAAGATTCATGTAGCCCAGAGATACGTGGGGCATACCGATGCTTTCTTTGAACTTCTTCGTACTTATTTGATAAACTTAGAATAATATAAATATTTAAAATATAAAATATAGCCTCCCAGAAGAAAGCAATTATTAGTATTCTTCTTTTGTTTACTGACAATTGTATTTCATTTTTCTTCATTTTCATTTTTACTAGTCGACGTGGCAAAAAGAAAGATAACAACATTAAATGAATAAATACAAACTATCAACAAAATACAGAAACATATACAAGCTATTCAGATCGGAGAAGTTTTGCTAAAAGCATTCCATTCCAACCAAGCATCCTTCAAAAGTTCCTGATAACAAGCTCTGTCTTCAGCACACAGCCTTAACATCTTCCCAATAAACCCAATAGCTCCAGCAGATACACCACGCCACAGTTTTTGTGGTTGATAATCAAACATCCCATGTTCGTGTAAAAGAGAAAATCTAGCTTTTACTTCTTTCATCCTAGTTCTTCTCTGCTCTGGGGTTTCCTTGTAGTAATCTTGGTACATCTGCTTCGAGTACAGTTCCAACAGTGGATAACCATAAGGTAAAAACCCAGAAAGTAAGCAATATGACATTACCCCAACACTCCAAACATCCGCTTTATAAGTATATCCTTTATTTTGCATATTATATACTTCAGGAGCACTCCATGCGCGCGTTCCACACGCTGTTTTGTATAACTTTTGCTCGTATCCATCGGTTTCAGAGAACAAAGTCCTTCTGAAAGTTTTTTTATCACTCTTGGCAAAACCAAAATCGGTTAGTTTTATCCAGGAAATGTCTCCAGGTGACATAAGCAAGAACTGATCTAATTTGAGGTCTCTGTGTGACAAACTTTTTTTTCTCAAGTATTTTAAAGCACTTATAATTTGTCTTAGTATTATTTTAGTGTCTTCTTCTGTAAAACTAAAGTTACTTTGGTTTATAATCTCTGTAAATAAGTCTCCACCAGCTGCATAATCCAATACTAAAAGTATTTCGCTCTTTGTTTGGTACATTTCAAAGCAAGTAACAATATTTTTATGATTCAAAGTGCGCATCAAATTTCCCTCGTTTATGAAGTAAGTCAGCCCTCTTTTATTTTTTCCTTTAGTTGATACTATTTTAACAGCAACAAAAGTTTTATTCGATACTCTTTCGAATTTATACACAATGGCAGAAGAACCAAATCCAAGTTGTTCATTAGCGTTCTTATATTTTTTAAACAACTCATTTGTTTTTCCTTTTGGTCTGGGAAAGATGGTTGTACTCGTTGTAATACTTTTCTCACTACCACTTCTTACAAGATCAGCAAACGAATCAGTTTTTTTCCAAGTAAATTTTGAGTTGGAGTTGCTTCTTTTCATTTTTGTGATTTGTTTTGGTGTTCTAAAGTGAAATGAAAATACACTTGCTGACAGTTCTCACTTTTGACCAGCTTAGATGTCCCGGTCATTTAAACAATGGCCAGTTCAAACAAGTCATACGAAAGAACTAGCTATGACACAATAGAACTTGCAATGTATGCTACCATGTGTCTTTTCCACGTTTTAGTTCTTCCTGGTTCTTAAAATCAGTTACTTTGTGTGAATTTGTAACGATGGGCCACATGGCCATCTTGGATTTTTCATAAAAATCCATGCAGTTGTTCAATTATGACTTAATATTTTTATAGACATGTTCCAAAGTTGTTCTTGAGCAGATTATAGTACAAACTAAAGAAGATAAATAAGAAATAATAATCATAGTAAACATATTGGATACAAGTTTGAAAATAGTATACTAAATAGGTCAGTGCTGAAAACACATGTAGTTCTTATACATAAAGAGTTTACAAACAAGAAGAGAAGTTGGAAAAGATCTTAAGATTATGTGAAAGTAAAATATTGTTTTAACTGAATTGAGGTTACAGATTTTTATTATAGTTAAGATGGTCAGTTTTGTTTAATTTTTTTTTTAATGTTAACAAAGTGTTAACAAGAAACATTTTTATTGTAGGAGGAGTGTAGCATTGGTTTTGTGCTAGTGTTCGAAGCTGCAGACTTTGGGTTTTTGTTCCTACTTACACACAATTTATCTGATACTATGTTCTATGAAATATATTGATTTTATAGTTCTTATTTTGTTATCAAGGTTAGAAGAGTTTTTTACAATTTCTTAGCTATTTAAGCTCTCCTTTGGTGAGACCAAACAAACGAGCTGACTATATAGATTTACTTCTTGGTCCTTTGAGGAAAGTAGGGAAATAGTTAAGAATATCCTTTCTATAATTGCATGAAATATATAATATTTCCTTTATTTGGCTCTAATCTTCGAGTCTTATGTCAAGCTTCTTGTAATTAAGTTGGATACCCTTTAGTTATCGTGTTAGAAAGGGAACGATTGAAGTGCTTTCACCCGCAGGAAGTCAAAAATATACAATTTTTGTTAAATTGCTATTGTATAAGCACACAAGTGATTGGTTGAAGCACATATTGGTTCTCTTATAGCTTTTGATAGGGATTTCTGAATCTGTTTTGATTATGGCTTAACATGTAGTCAATCAAGCTATAAAAATGGAGAGTTTGATCTAAAATATATCTAGGATCGATATGAAGCAGGTTTGCTCAATCTCTTAGGAATTACTTTTAAGCATTCATGACAAATTTTATTTTCACAGTAACACTTAGTGCAACTGTCTAGCGAATGGTGAATACATTCCCACAAGTATGTACAACACTTCTTAAATCAAGAGAAATGTTGAAAACGTTTTCCTCAATTTACAAAAAACATCATAATTTAGCAACGTTGAAGTAGAATCATCTAGAGATGAATTAATGAATGGTTGGCTATGTTAGGGATTTCAAAAAATTCCTAACTATGAAAAAAGCTGGTGAACTATAAACACATCGTAGGTTTTGCTACGATATCCTAACCAGATTGCTTGTTTTCGCTAATGCGGTGAATTAAAAAAGCTCTATCAGCTGACATATCATGCTTCAAAATTGGGATAGGGGGGAAATAATTTTCTAGCTCTGTTGTTTCAATGTCAGTTTCGAAGAGAATTACACGGAGGCAATGATAGCGTCCCCCCTAGATTGTTGCAAAGTAGTTTGCAATCTTGGTTCCCCCTATCACAAGAGATATAAGGCATATGTATAGCCAAGTATATTTGACTGCTGTATTGAGGCTCTCCCTGCAATCAAATTAATGTTTAGATCCCAGAATGAGGATTTTCCTCACCTTCCAAGCTCGGTAATAATTTGTGGAATGAAGAAATAAAATTCAACGTAAGTTTTCTTAACTTCGCACTTAAAGTACCAACATGTATACAGCTGCAATGCTCACTTGTCACTGAGTAGATTGAATATGCACTATTTGCTGAAACGGCAGTAGAATTTTGTCTTAGATGTAAATTCTAGTTGACTATTTTAATATGCTTCTGCTTCGTCACTCTTGGTTGCATTATCGGAAACTGGATACCCAGTTTGAATTAGGTAAGAACCTTGACCCCAAAACAGGAGGCTCCTTCGAAAAAGAATGTTTTCACACTAGAATAGGTCTTCTCTTGTTGAGACTAACAAAATTTTGAACCTGATCATTTGCTATCTCTCCACATACAAAATGGAAAATCTCTGGTTTCCGAGGCGATGGGTATATCCGGCAGCATCGAATAGTCAAATGATTAAAAGCACCGAGTAAACTCATATTGGGACTAAAAATTTTGGCAATAATATTGCATCAAAATCTTTCTACTATTTCTTGAATGAGCTACCGTGAACATAACATCACGTGTAGCTATTTTGGGCTCAGCGAAAAATACGAAAAGAAATCTTGTATCTGCATTCTCCTTTCTACCTGAGGCTTAGCCTATCGCTTCTTGAATACTTCTTTGAAACCTCAGTTGCCGACTTCTTATATTCGCAATTTATCAAATTTTCAATCTGAGCACATAACACCACTATTAAGTTTTTAGTGAACTTGTAACTAAAACTCAACAATAAAAGTGAAGGTTTCGTGCAATGACCTTTTAACAATTACAAGATGGGACATATAATGGTGCCATGCTAGTACCCAAATTAATAAGTTCACTACCAATACCTAGTCCCCAATTGATGTCAATCAAAATATGTCCAAATTTATTTGAGATTAGATATTATCATCACTAATTCTGTGATAGAGTATATTGCATACAGAATTGGATAAAAAATGCTGGGTTAGTTTTTCAAGCCAGAGATGATCTCTTGTGATGGATTATACATTAGTGACTTCTACAGTATCTCAATAATACTGCATTGTCTTCGTTCTAAGTTATTTACATTTTAAAGTACATTCTCAGTATACCTAACTTAATTTTTTCATTCTCGCTTGAATAAGAGATAGTTTTCATGATAAGAAATTATCGATGTTGCCTCTATAAACAACCCTCAAAACAAGGTGTTGCATTTTATTCTGGTAGAAAATAGATCTTCAATACCTTTTCTAATCCTATGAATTACTAACATCATCACGGAGTAATAGAGAATATATAGTAGAAATAGAAAATACTCCAATCTAGAAAGTCAGTAACGTTGAGACAGAGTTTTTTCTGCTACTACCATATTGGAAAAACAGGTGCTCTCCCCAGTAGGCACAGGGGACATAGTGGAAAACAATCATTTTATCTTTCCTGAAGCCGGACTCAGCCAATCTAGCTCCTTGAAAGATAACAACTTATATTTTAATCAGACGGAGTTCAGCAACGAGTTAAGTCCGAAAAAAGTAAGGTGATTGCGCAGTGTTAAAGACTTGTAACTAAATTTAACATATCATTGAGCTCCTTAAAGCTACAATCCTAATAACGATTTACGTAGAGACTTTAATTTAGTCCTTAAGGAATGCTGTCACGTTGAATACGTTCTTTATTACAAGGAGCGCAATTGATTTTTTTTCCTGGAGAGTATATCTTATAAGATTTATGATTCTTACATAACGACTGTCGAGGCTATGTGAATCTTTGTATTAATATGTTAATGCAATAGGTATGTAGTTAAAGTGCTATTAAGTCATTACAGGGAAGTTTACCAGCAGTTTGAATATTTGGTAAGTGATTCATACACAACAACACAAGTAAAACCGCAAAAAGAATGTTCCACACTCCAATGAAACTATCAAGAAAGCATATAGTAAGGAGCCTCTGAAATATACAAAGTATCAGATAAACTGATAAAATATGGCGGAGAGTATTACATAGCTCAAAGAAAAAATTTATCTCATTCCAATATTTGTTTCGATTAAGTTGTTAAGAGTTCATGGGCGAAGATCACATTCTAGCCTGTTCTGTCGATTTTTGTGATATCTTGTGCATACTTAATCTGTCATCAGTTATCATAACAGGCTCAAATAGTGTAGTGATGATAGTATTAGATGTTTTGGGAAACTAAAACATAACTAACATTACGACATTATCTCATATAAAACAACAACAACAATGAGCAAAGGTAACTGCAAGTTATAAGATAACTAGAAATTAGACTAATTACGATAAAAGAAACTTAGACCTACATTTACTTAAGTAACAAAGAACTTTAAGAAAGCATTTGGAACATTTGTAGGTTCTTCACAAAACATATTCTAAATAGCTCTTCCTAGAATCGACTTAAATGTTACTGGAGACGGCCTGAATTAATTCAGTTTAGAGCCTAGCATAATTTGTTAATTTTATTAACATCTTTAGGCGTGTTTGATTGTCCGATAGTTCATTCCGGGCAGATAGAAACTACATTTCTCAAAGCACCAGCTAGCTCTAAAAACATATTTCAACAAGGAACGAATGTTATACTATATTTGCTGCCCCAAAAGCAAATCATCGGAAAAGACACACCTACTCGAATAGCGTGTGGAAACATTACTTAGGTCAGGTACTTCTCATCATCTGCACATAGAGTGCTAAATTATTGAGGTAAACCTAATGCAACTAGTGCATCACTATGCAACAAGAAAAACTAATTCTTAAAGAGCATGATTTATACTGTACTTGAAAGTTTTGACAGGATAAAAAGCTACACACAAATATGACTACAAGTCTTAATTCTTCCTGGTCTGACGGTTTCAAATTACATATATAAAAGCTGCAACCAAGTCCTAATCTTGTTTCATTTGGAATCAAGGAGCTCGCATTCTAGTTATTGCTGTATAGGCCTACTCGAAGTGTTGCATGGTACTATAAGGAAAAGTTGGAAGCAGGATGAAATCTTGAGCTGTGACAAAACAAGTCACTCATGTGACTTCAGTTGATGAAACTCAAATGGACAGAGCTAATTCTCCTGAAATATAGTAATATCAAGGATCTAGGTTTCTGAACGCTGGTCATCAAATGTGTTAGTCCTATATTAGTTGCCTTTTTTTTTCGTTTAATTCAGTCGCTGGGAATAGATATGATTCCATTTACATGTCAAAACTTAAGGTTGCATACATTATAAATGCCAGGTAATATGCCCTGGGTAGAATTGACACCTCTAGCTGATTCTTGTGCAAAGAAACCCTTTACACTCAAAAGATTTTTTGAGGCGCCGTCACATATGGTGCAATCTAGAACACTGTATAAATTCCCCATCATTAACATCTATAAAGCCAGTGTTTGTACAAAAAAGACTTTAGACAGTTTAATGTAATGATTCAAAATTATTAGTTTTAAAAATACTTGTTTAGCTTATTTAATATGATGTTATTGCTTTGAAGAAGTGTAAGTGAGATTATCTCGTACACCAACAGAAGTTTAAGCTACCAATGATTCTATCCTCGGTACACATTGCGTTTAGAGATCTCTGTTCTTACGTCTTATGCTTGAAGACAATTTTTGTTGCATTCCAAGTAACCTGGAAGATGCTCATTAGAACTCAAATGAGGAGAAGTTAAGTATAAATCTTATTATACACTCCCTTCCAACAAGAAGATACTAAATCCTATAACTAGAGGTTTACCTGGTTTCAATTGTTTCTCTGGATTCAAATATGCATTAACCTCTGTTAACTTCTCAAATACGACTTTTCACCTAGACTTAGAACCTTTGAGTAATCTGTGACATACTCTTTGTTATTTCCCTTGTTTAGTTTCACATTAAGTTCCAAAATCTTCGGTGTTTTGAAAATGATGGGTTAGATATAGACTTTGAACTGAAAAAAAATATGCAGGTTTACTAAATATATTTCTTAACTTTATTCTTGGTTTAAGCATGCATTCTCAGGGATACAAAGGTTTTGCTGCATCAAATAAACTGTTTATGACTTTAAATTGCTACTTAAATTATTATATACAAGTGTACAGAATAGAAGCTGATGTAGAATTTTCTTAGGGTAAATATTAGTTTATTTAGACTAGAGACTAATCTCAACGCAGAACACTCATTAATCAACTCTAGAATTAAATATTTCTGTACAAAAATAGGTTACAGAAAGCTGCCGGTATGTTATGACGAAGGGAAGATATGAATTAACTTTATTTCTTTATGTGTGATTATATTCCCAGCATAGATAAAACTTTGGTGAAATACGGAGTTTGAAAATTATTTTTCATTACGCGATCTTCCTGATTGAACCTGGGTGTTATCTTCGAAATGTTCTTGACAAAGTTTTTTACATATACTATCTTCTGCAACTAGAGTGTATTTCTTCAAGACTTTTTATGTCAACCTAGTTTAAGTTGTAGATATTAAATTTGGGAACTCTTTTTGCCTATTCTTAATAGAAGAAATAAAATGCTTAAAATAAAATCATAAATATTTTCTAATTTGAATAGTATTAAAGATATTCTAAAAGTAATCTTTCAACTTCTTTACAAAAAGCCTCGTTTAACTTAAATAAATAAAACATAGCTTATTTTGGCAAACTAAATAACTAGGCTCTAGATTAATTACAAACCTGATTTCTGGCCTAAAACTCAAACATTTATTTACAGCGTAGCGCCTCAATATTTACATCAAAATGACAAGACCATCAACGATAACCTTCTCATCTTTTTTAGAGATAAACCTACCTTTAACTCTCATTCTGCTATCCGCAAAAGTCTTTCTAACAGGATATTTGACTACTTTCTTCCAATTCCTCTTCCTTCTTTTCTCGATAAACCTCTCCAAGGCCTTCTCTCTTTCTTCTGGATTATATCCACCTGCATCTAACCCACTATATTCTAGAACTCTAGCAGTATCCAAACTTATTGCTCTACGTTTTGACTTCATTCGTTTTCCAAATCTGTTCGATCGCTTTCCTCGGAATTTTGGTTTCATCACCTTTGTCTCAACAACGAGAGAAGAGAAACTACGTTTCTTCTTTCGCAAGTTATGTCCATGTGACGGCATATGTACCTTTTCCTCAAGTTCAACTGGTGGAAGTTCTCCTAAAGCTTCCTTGGCAACTTGAAACAATGCACTCATCCCTTCATTCTTCCCAGAACCAACAGTTGATTCGACCTTCAACATTGAACCGGAATTACGTTTTAAGCCTTCTAAGATATCGACGCTTAACTTTACAGCTGAGGGAAAACCCTTTCTTTGACTTGTATGCTCGGAGAGGGAGAATTTCGGCATAGGATTCTTGGGAGAGTTGAGGTAAACCGGGCAAGATGCACTTGTAGAACGTGAAAGATCAACAAGACACTGTGCTGCATTGTGTAGTGTTGCTGTTGCTCCGTTTGTTTCAATCATTCTTCGTTTAATTAGCTAGTGGAAACCAGTTTGATAAAATCTTTTATTGTAATCAATTCTCTCTTCTCCTGAAAGGGACTTTCGCTAAATGTATTCGCAGTTTTCTAAAATCACTTTTGATGGGTTTGAACTTCTTTAATTTATCCAATCATATTGGGTTATTTGGATCAACCCAATCAAATCTTTTCGTAGAAATGGTTGATTTGGCCATCCAACTGAACCGGAATTCAGATGCAATGTTTTCAGTGTAAAAAACAAGAGAAAAATGAAGATATTATTCATTGGTAATGGTAAGCTGGCACAGGGAATCCTACCATCCATTTTAGATCACGACATCAGTGTAATAGCATCTGCGCCGAAGTCATTTGGGAAAAGAAAGAAGTTACTGAAACCCACACCGGTAGTTTTCTTCGTTTGATGGAAGTGTAGATCTATCAAACTGCAAGCGAGTTTGGACTGCCACTTGTTGAAGCGCCAGAAGGAACTAAAGCTGAATGGAAGCGATGGCACAGCTCTTTGAAACAATTTGAGTATAATACCTTCGACCTTGGGATAGTAACAGATTTTGGAGGCTTTGTTGTAGGTGTTGGTTTTTTGGTTTAGTTTAGCCAAGCGAGATGTTTAAAGTTTGTAGACATGGGTTTCTGAACGTACATCCGTCCTTGTTGCCACGGCACAGAGGTGCTTCACCAATTCATCATACAATCTTGAAAGATGATGTTATCACTGGTGTGTCGTTGTTACATCTTGATCCAGACACCAACCAATGGGACAGAGGAAGAGTTGTAGGACAAGACGAGACAAAGGTTCTGCATAATGAGTTTTATGACTGTCTACACTCAAGATTAACAAAAAAAGGATCGACCTTATTGAAAGCTATTGTAGAAGATACCTCTCTGAATAACCAGATTAGAGTCTTAACAAATGTAAACAAGGATGTAGAAGAAAGTTATAGCCGTAAAGTGAAAAAGAAAAACAGTTTTATATCTTGGGAACTGGATTCTACCAAATATATATTTAATAAGTTTCGTGCCTTTAGTGAAAATCTTGGTGTGCACTGCCGTTTTAAGGGTAAGACTGTTAAAATTTGTAAGATGAAGGCAGAGAAAAACAAAGTTATTCAGAACGAAGTTGGACAAATAGATCTTTATGATAACACACTGGTTGTCAGTGCACTAGATGGCACTCTTATTATTGATAGACTTCAAGTTGAGGGAAAAAGTGAAGTTTCCAGTGCTGAGTTTTGGAATGGCTATCTGCAGGCAATTAATGAGAAAGATAGAGTTTTCAAGTGATGTTGGACAAGTTTGGAGGATATAATCTAGAGTCTTTTTACAAAAGCTATGTTGAAATAAGTTTAAAACTGCTAAAATCTTAACACATAGGTTAAGATATATATTTGCTCAGTTTTTGTGGTTGGATCATGAAGCAAGAAAGTAACGGTGAATGGGCAGTTGGTTAAGAAATTAATCATATAAATTACAGAGCATATATCAGATCTATGACTTTTTTAAATCATTTGAGGTGAAGATATCCTGAAGGCAGCGTCAGTGTTATGCACAGAATGCTTCCGAGTATTTCATTCAAGGAGTAGTGTCTTGAACCATTTAAATTGTTTTTTGCGGTAAATTGAAGCACTAGTTGCGTTGATAGGAACTGGTTTACGTGATATTGAAATTCTCAAAGCTAATGCTAATCAAACACGGATTTGACAATGGGTCTTTAGAAAATGACTAAAACCTGAAAATCTAACTATAAATAAGCAGTTATTTTGGGGGTAATGAGAACTTCCTCAAGGTTGATAAAACAGTTGTGTTCAGTTGGAAGAGAATAGTTGAGCGAGTATTGAACTGTGATGATACAACACAATAAGCCTAAACGTCAAAAAAAACAATAAATAATATATTTACGAAATATCAAGTTAACAAAAGCATAGCATTTTTTGTCACAATAGAACAAGAAGCACCGTTTATTCTATCGGGTCTTTGGGAAGAGACAAAGTACTCGATTTCTATTTACTGGGTTAAAATTCTAAGCAAAACTTTTATAAGGTCAAGCACAGGGTAAATCGATATGTTCTAACAGCTTAGCACATAATGTAGCGTATCTCCGTAACTTAGCAGTTCTTAAACAAGCTGACTGTATACTTGAATCTTTGGTGCTTGCACAAGAGTTACCTTTGGAACAAGTCGGTTTTTCGGTGAAAAGATGAGGTATCACTAGATAGTTGGTTGGCACTTATTTCTTTTGTTCAAGGGGTATAGAAGACTTTTTTCTATTTGTTTGGGTAGTGGGTTTTAGGAGGAGAATTTCTGTGAATACCGAATCTTGGCAGCTGGTACATGTTTCTGTCATTTCTCCTGACTGAAGGAGAAGAAACACTACGGTTTGTAGCAAATGAAAAGTTAGAATTTTTTCTTGAAGCCCAAGTCTCAGTTTCTTACAATATGGAGGTGAAAGAATATTTTGTCGCGGGTGAAACAGATTAAATGCTCTATTAAACTCCTAAAACTATTCGTCAGTAACAAAATAAGGAACTAAATCCAAAGTTATTGTATAGAGTCTCCACTTTTTTAAGTTGAAACTCTTTCTTCGTACTGCAGCGAATATGTTCGCACTGAGTGAAAACAGGCTTTTTGCTATGTCTCTAGGCTGCCGTTTACACAATTTTGGTTACATTAGTTTAGGGGTTCGCGTTGAGTTAAATACCCTTCTTGGTTGCTACGAAGATTGGTATTAGTTACACAATATGAGTACAGTCTTCGACTAGCTCCTAGTAGAGAAAATAAAACAAAAACAAGAAGAGTAAACAGTTTACACTTAGGACTTGGCGAATACTATTTTTAAAGTATTTAAGACTAAAATTTAGTTTCATATCTAACACTTTTCATATAACTTGGGAGTGTTTGTTAATGGAATGACTTCATGGTGAAATACTCCTTCCCGCAAAAGGATAGTTGTCAATCCTAGTAGCTGTTCTTTCTGTTCTACTGGACCTTTTAGTAGAAAGCCACTTACTTAATTATACAGGCCACTGAAAATACAAGAAAACCAGAGGTCATGAACAAAAAGTTGAACCAGACCATGAACAACTATGCCAAGAAAAAAACACACGAACTTGTCGACAAATATGCCCAATGGGTCATAAGCAAACTCCTGGGAACAAAGTATTTCTGCAATACCTTCTTAGGGTAGGCTTTCGTAGATATTCTTCTTTCGAACAAGAATACTTTGTACATTCAACGTTGAATAAGTTTAATTGATCTCAGTTGAGTATTTCTACAGTGCTACTAGAAACAGTTGTCTATACTTTTATTCTGTTAGCAGTTTGTTCATAAACCTCATTTGTCCACTTTTGTTTCTTGTTATTGCAGTATGAGTCTAATAAACGAGATTATAATGCTTCAGAAACAACCGGAATTATAAACATACAAAAAAACAGTGCAAAGCAACAGTTTAGGAGGCAAATATAGAGTTGGTTTAAAGTGTTGTAACAGCAAATGATAGTTAAAGTTCCTACCCACTCGATAGGTGATGATTTGACTAAAATGATAATATTTGCGTAAGCATCATTTTGGATATTTTGACGGCCTGTTTGTTCTTCTTTATTGTTTTCGAACCTTGTATGAGGTAGTATTGACTTGTATTATTCTGCTTTAATAAAGAAACATCTAAAGCTGAGTATAATCCATAGGTTTGCTTCTTACATCTTTCCCACCAGATTTTTTTTGAACTCTAGTTATAATCAAGCATTTGCTTAAATGATTTACTGTAGGTGAGCAACACAAATAACGTTACTGTGCAATAGGTGCCAAATCAAGCAGCATGAGTTGGTTCAGGCTGAAAACTTCTCTACAAAAATAAGGAATGTTTTTAAGTAGCTGGCGGTGTCTGTTGATATTATATAAACTTCATGAAGAGGCAACCATGAATGGTCCAAGAGTATTGAATCAAAGTTGTTCTTAACTACAACATGAAAAATTCAAACTAGTGTAGGAAGTTAAGCAATAGTTGGGAATAGATGTCATTAATAACTTTGTAACATGTAGGTTATGAAACCAGCATTCATTCTGATTGAATCTAGGAGCGTAAATGCAGGGCGAATAGTTCGCAAGCACCAGGCCATTATAGAACAATAAAAAATAAGGAACATTCTTCAGCAAAAAAAACTAAAGCAGCGTGGAACTGCTTAAGGAAGAAACTTTGTCCAGCATTTTTTTCAACCTGACTTCAATATCTTCCAGATCTTTCTCTTGGATTATGCTATCAACGTCATTTTCATAGTCCAGTAGATTATCAGTGGCAACAGTACTACAGCTAGACACTGCCAGTGGTTGCGAAGGGTTGATGCTTGGTTTACTTGAACTTAAAGACATTAGCATCTGAGAAGAAGTATCGTTTCCTCTTTTTTCCTCAACCAAAGCTTCAGGTTGGCCAAACGTCGAGGATTTCATGTGTGCAGGCGGCTTTACGGTCTTTCTTTGACGAGTCATTCGCTTCACCTGTATCAACTCCTCGTCACGAACCTGCTTTTTATTATGATATAGTTTAGAACTCTCACTATCCACTATTATAAAATCTATCTCGTTAAGAATTTGGCGCGCTAGTTTCTCGCTTTTCTTAGTCAAAACAGGAAGTTTTGCATCACTCAGTTTTTTCTTAGACCGTGCAGTGCAAAGTGTAAAAACTGAACTCTGTTGTGTACTGCTATCTCGAACAATATATTGTTCAGTTTTATCTTTGTTATATTTTGAAAATGTCTGCTTTTCAACTGTACTGTTAACAGACATCAGTTTTGGTTCTTGTTCCGCCGCAATATTTTCTGCTGAGGGATTTTCATCCACCTTTTCCTTCTGGACAGTGTATAATGTATCTTTTATTGAGGAAATATTACTTTGTACTGGTAGCTGTGAGGACAATACTAGTACCGACTTATTCTTCAGGTCAGAGCTTCCTGCGCAAGGAGAGGTTTGAACTTTTTGTGTTGCAGTCTTGATCTCTAAGGGGCTCGTTGCAAAGCTTAGTTGTGTGGGTCTTCTGCATGAGCTATGATTATTATCAATCTCCTTTTGTTCATTCTCCTGTTTTCTCAACATGCTAACTCTCAGAAATATATCCTCTAGTCTTTTTCTCCTCTCAATTTCAGTCAACTTATCGACTTGACAGAAAACATCATCTTCCTCGAGGCTATGTTTGGAATCCTCTTCCGGCTCATCATGGGCGATGATTTCATCAGTATTATAGCTATTGTTTACATCATCTTTGCTAAGTATCTCTTCGTTAGAAGTAGTTCCAGGAACCATCGAGTTTTCATCTTTTAGCGGTTTGATTGGAAGTCCTAGATACAACAGAAGATCTTTAGAAGAAAATGAGTTCATCTTGTCCTCTTTTGAACTTATGTCTCTAAAAAGTCTTTCCCTTGCAAGTTGGCGATCCAATATTTTATTTTCTTCAATTGTTTTTCTATACTTTGAAGCCCTTTTTTCCCTTTGTTTGAAAGGATTATTCTCTGTACTTCGCTTTTGATTTTTTATCGCTTCAGAATATCTCTTTTTCTCTTCAGCATTACGCAACTTTTTGACCCGATCTAAAATTTTAATGTCTTCCAAGAGCGCATCTTCGTAAGCGCCTTTTGCACGCTGATTGGTTTCTGCTTGTATGGCCCTTTTAAGTTTCTCAAGTTTCAGTTTTTCAATCTGCTCAGTTAAAGTTTGGATTCGTGTTCGCCTCCTAGTTCTTCTATTCTCATCTTTCTCTATTGTTTTCTATTGACCCTAATCAAAAATCAAACAAATACCTTTAAACGATATTCTCGTATTCTTTTCTGTGCCGTCCTTCTCTCTTCTTCCCTTACTTGTAACAGTCTTTCCCGTTTTTTTCTATTAAATTCATCCTTTTCTTTTTTCTTTTTCTCATCTAAACTCATTAATTTTCATTAAACGGTTATAACAAAATTTTTATATACCCTCTGTCAAGAATTTTTGAGCAAAATAAACCATCGTTTGAATAATGATATTCTGTTTATCGTAAGAAAAAGTATTCACGATATATATAGAAAATATTTAAGCAATATTACCTTACTCTAATTATAATCATGATACTTTAGTGTTAGGTATAACTTATCGGAATGAAATGCAACCACTCACGGAAGAAGAGAAACTAGAAGCAGCAAGAATTGCACGAATAGCAAAGAAAGCAGAGCTCATTGCGAATGAAAAGAAGAATTCAATAGGAAAAAAATTGGTTGATCCATATGGAAATATGATTGGCCAGTCCTCAGATCTTAAGCTGGAAGTACGCTTTATTTCAAAGGCAGAGAGAGAAAAGATACGAAAACAGGAAAAGGAAAAAAAGAATAAAATTCAAATTGAAAACATGAAACGAAAAAGAGATGTTAAAAATATTTCTATGGAAAAAGATAATATAAATGGGAACTCTGAACTAGATGAAAAATTGTTAGAAGAAATCAAGGCTGGGTACTTGGGGGAAACTAAACAGGATGAAAATAAACAAAAGAAGAAAAAACTTGAAGCTGGAAGAAAACGAGGAGATTTAAAGTTTCAGTTTGGGTGGGATGATTCAGAAGATACTGCGCATAATATTTCTCTCAACCCGTTATACGCAAACAAGGTAACACTTCAAACCAAGAACAATGACTTAGAGTACTTTGAAAAAAGAAGAGCAAGATTATTATCCAAAGGAAACAAAAATAGAACTCAGGGAATTTTCTCATCTAAAGGATGGAGAGAAAAAACTTTGATCGAAATGAATCCTAGAGATTGGAGAATTTTTAGAGAAGATTTTGAAATTCATATTATACGAAACAAGAGTGATCCTAAACAAAAAAATCAACATCTGCTACACAAAGTATCCAATCCTTTGCGTAACTGGGATGAACTCAAAACTTTGGTTTCGAGATCTCTCTATATAGGAGTAGAAAATCTTGGTCACAAGAGACCAACACCAATCCAAATGCAGTGCATCCCGATAAGCATAAGAGATAAGAGAGACGTGATTGGCTTGGCAATGACAGGTTCAGGTAAAACTCTAGCATTTCTTGTGCCTTTATTAAACCATGTGCTTGACATGAAAGCAAAAGGAAAAGTAAGCAACCTGGGGGAAAATGGACCAATTGGCATCATCCTTGCTCCTACGAGAGAACTTGCAAACCAGATTAGGGAGGAGCTTATAAGAGTTACAGGGGCAACTCAAGAAATTTTTTCAAGGAAAAGAGTAAAATATGGAAGTGAAAGACGGTCGGGTTCTGGTTCTGATAGCAATGTGATAAAGGTAAACAGTGCTCTTTTGGTGGGTGGGCAAGATATTCATACCCAGGCAATGGAGCTTCGAAAAGGGGTGGAAATTGTCATTGCAACTCCAGGTAGGTTGATTGACTGTTTACAAAGTCAGTTCATTGTTCTAAGCCAGTGTAATTTTGTTGTGCTTGACGAAGCAGACACTATGGTGGATCTTGGTTTCGATGAACAAGTGGAGCATATCTTACGAAAGGTGAGAAGCAGTAATATTGAATCTAACAATATAAAGGATGCTGAGTTTAACTTTTATGAAAAAAGAGAGGGAAGGTCAGAATCTTCAAAGGATTTGTTTAAAAGCAAAGAAAGGACTACCCTTATGTTTTCAGCAACGATGCCCCCGTCAGTGGAAAAAATAGCAAAAGAGTACATGTCAAACCCAGTTATGGTTCGAATTGGAGACATCAACACTTCCAAGAATCAAAAAATTGAGCAAAGTATTATCTTTACATCCCAAGGTGGCAAGGCTAAGATGCTTTCAAGAGTGCTTCAAAAGACTCAAGCTCCAATTATGCTGTTTGTAAACTCCAGAGGTGAAGCTTCATCTACTGCCCGCTTGGTAGAAAATCTTGGATACAAAGTTTCTGAACTGCATGCAGGAAAGTCCCAAGATGGGAGAGAATCTTCCCTGCGTAATTTTCGAAAAGGAACAACTGAAGTACTTGTTGCCACGGATTTGGCCGGGCGTGGAATTGATGTTAAGGGAGTGAAACACGTTATTAATTATGATATGGCCACAAACATTGAACGATATACGCACCGTATCGGAAGAACTGGTCGTGCAGGTTTAAGTGGTTTATCCACTACTTTCCTCACAGATTCTGATGAGCCAGTATTTGAGGACTTAAGAGATTACCTGCTGAGTACTAATAGCGAAATCCCCCGAGAATTGTCAAGTCGACTAGGGGACAAAGATCCTGGTGCAGCACAAGTCCTGTATTAACATAGTCGGTGCAATTTCTTAACGCCATATTGCATATATATATCGAGGACATACAAGTTTTTTATGGTGAGAGCAGCAAGTAAATATTCGTGTGAAATCAAAGGAGCTATAGAGAAATTTCATTTTCATCATTTGCATCACCAGTGTCTTTATTTGTACTTAGTTCTATGACTTTCCTTTTCCTAGAGTTTTCCTGCTCTCCTTCTGAAAATATATAGACATTTTCTATTTCCCCATCAACCTCCTTTTGAACAAGCACTGGAAGCATTTTCTCTACATTTTTAATTTGTTCGTCAGTCCCATATTTATATTCCAGTTTAAGCCATTCTTCCAGGAATGTTTTCATGTTTTCACGCAGGCTCTTGCTTCCATACCAGTCATCCTCAAAATCTACAAGCTTATTCTTCATGCCAGTTTCGCAAGTTTTTAACACTTCTCGAGCCTCCAATGATTCATTTAGCTTAAACAAAAATTTTGCATAAGAAACAGCAACTTTATAGTGTGATTGTTTCTCCAAGAGTTTCCTATACAATCCTTTCGCGTTGCGATATTCTTTACTCTCAATTTCCAAGTTAATCCAGGCTTTCCAGATCTTTTCTGGTTCACTTACAGATCCCTCTTCCAAGCACAGATTAAATATAGCTCTTGCTCTTTCTGTCTCCTGAACTTGCTGTTCTAATTGAGCATATCTCATCCATATAGCAGCTTCATCCGAACAAAGCTGAATATACTTTTCATAAATTAATCGCAGTCTATCTGTCTGACCTAATTGAGTTTCTAAGGTCAAATAGTACTCCAAAACAGACCTTTTCGGTTTACCTAATTTTGACATGACACCCATAGCTTGACCCAGAACTTGTCTTGCTCTTTTCAATTCCTGTTGCCTTACTTCAAATTGCGCATACTTAATCCAGACTTTAGAAAAAGTGAAGCTCTTGTGGGTCAAAACTTTTCGCACAACGAAGGTATAAATTTGTCTCGTTTGCTCAATGTCCTCCATTTTCAATTCCATAAAATTAGCATAAAACAACCATAGAAACATGTATCTCTTCCAGTGGTTCTTGTTACCACTTCTACTCTGATCTACTTCTGGAACCTGAGAAACAGCACGTTCAAACACATCTTTCATCTTTGCCAAGAACTTAACCCTTTTTTCCTTGACATCCTCATCTATGTCATCCAAAGCGCTATCGAGCATTTGAATATAGGAAAACCATATATCATAATTATTTGGTTCAGCCAAAATTTTTTTCTCATATTTCCTTATGTAAATAGTATTTTGCTCAAAATCACTAAATCCTGCAAAATGTCTTCTTTGAAACTTGAGAAAATCATCTTGCAAGTCTTCACTCTGCTTCAATATTACACGAGCTCTTTGAATTTCTCCACACCTTTCTTCAAATTTACTAAACTCCAATAACAGAGTCTTGTCTTTTTTCTTCTCTTCAGATAACTCATCTGTGAGAGCGCGAGTAAACACTTCTCTAGATCTTTCAAGTTCACCTTGTCTCTCCTCAAAATTTGCATATTTGATATAGTTTTCAACACTGGGAAATTTTCCACATAGCTCTTCGTATATTAATCTAGCATTATCAGGTTCCTTTTGCCTAATTTCGAAGTTAATGTAACTATACCAAGCTTGTACTGGAGGTTCAAATTTCATCCACCTTGAAAAAATATCTCTCCCCTGTTCAATTTTATTTAAACTTTCTTCTAAGTGAACATATTTATACCAAATTGCAGAAACTCTAGGTAATAAAGTAGTTGCCCGGTCGAATAAATTTCTTGCGTGATTATAAAACCTGTTTCTTAGTTCGAAAGAAACATACTGTAGCCATAGATGATGATCTCTGTAATCAACTTCAATAGCTCTCTCAAATATAGATCTAGCTCTTCTATATTCTTTTTGTGTTTCCTCCCATTTTGCATAGTTAACATATTGTTTTGTATTTGTTAGTGTTCGTCTTAGAGTTTTCTCAAATTCTGCCCTTTTGTTGCTCTGATGCATAGCCAATTCCTCTTCATCAAGTATTTCCATCTCATTTTGAGTTTGAAGACGTTTTAATACTTCATCTTCAGTTATCTGGCGCTCTCTGGCTTCACGGAGCAGCTGTTCTGATGATATTTGTATCTCTGCTGGTGCTCTATTTTTTGTCGTCATGTCATAAAATATAACATTAATGACGTGGCAAAATAAGAATATTTTACAAAATGATTCAAATACGACTAAGAGACAAAACTTGAGCAAAGTAACTTGGAAGTATCAACTATCTTATAGAGATAGAGAACTAAAATTTTTAAGTAAGAACTTTATATCATCAACCTTGTTATTATGACGAAAATGTAGTGTGTTCAAAACAAAAAACTGGGAAAGCAGTAATAAACTCAGGTGTTAGAATAACTCTAAAGAGGAGCAATCAAAGGTAAAATACTCTATAAAAAATTACCAATCTTTTGTTTTCTCTTCCCACTTTGGATCCTTCGCATCAACCATATCTTTTTTCATATTAAAGGTACTCCAAGTTGCCGGCAAAAACAAATCCTTTCCTTTGATACTAGACACCAAGAAGTTTCCCATGTGCATCATCATATACCCCTGACCTACTTTTGTTCCCAAAGGAACTACCATTCCAGTTGCTGGACCTGCTTTATACTTAGTCCAGCCAGATGATCCCTTCCCAGCAGCTGCGGCTTTCAGTGTCTTCGCTAATTTACCTGCTTGAACACCAGCCAAATATCCTTGTTTAGCCTCTTTGACGTCATTAATATCTCCTAGAGCAAATACTCCATCAACAGCTCCATCAGCTCCCAATACCTGCAAGTAATCATTAACTTTAACTTGTTTTTTTTCAGTTAACCAATCTTCTGGTAAGAATCCTGTTCTAAACCGAACTCCAATGCACTTCATAACTAAATCAGCTTCTATCTCATCTCCTTTTGAGGTTGTAAATTTACGTCCAGATTCAGGATTGAATAAATTATTGTCCCCAAACTCACTTAAATCTAAGTTTTCTACAACTTGTCCTGGAAGAACTTTAGCGCCCATTTTCTCCAACTTTGTTTTCAACTTAGTAACTGTTTTAGCAGGAAGTTCTGGGTTAATTGCACTCAAAAGAGTTTTTCCACGCTCAACAATAGTAACTTTTTTATCTTTATATGTTTCTAAAATTTCTCCAGCTAACTCGCAAGCAACAGGACCTCCGCCAATAAGCAAAATACTCTTTGCTTCCTTGATCTTTTCAGAAACAAACTTGTAGTGTTCTTGTGCTGCTTTAAAAGTAGTTATATCTTCGGGTACTTCAGTCGCCGAATTATTCTGTGTTCCGGTTGCTAGCACAAGAAAATCATAACTAACACTTGGAAACTCTGCATTATCGGTTTCAACTTTTTTCTCCGCAGTATTTATACCTTTTACGGTCGCATGGATAACTTTTCCATTTTTCGAATCAACAACTTTTGAGTTTGGAACTAAAACCCGATGAGAAAAACTAGGACCAAGTGCTGCGCTTCGAGCTCCTCCGTATTTTATAAAAGATGCGTCTCTTCTTTCAATTACAGTTACCAGAAAGTCTTTACTATTAAAGGAAGATAACTTTGAAGCAAGTGTTCCTCCGCCAATTCCAGCTCCAATTATAACAATGTTTTTCTTTTCTGCAACCATTTTTCTTTAGTTAAGGTTTGTTTTATAGAAGAATCTATAGCTGACCATTATCGGACGATTTCTCGGTATATTTATATAGTCCAGTAGAAAAGTAGCTGATTTATATCAGTATCAAAAATATATTCACGTTATTCCATTTTAAAAATCAAATTATATTACACTATTATTTAGTGACTAGAGTTGAATTAAGTACCAGTAAAGTTATGGTATTGTAGTACTGGTGCTAAGGAATCGGAATTAAGTTAAACCGATAAAAACTCCGAATACGATGACAAATAACTCTGATTAATTAATACTAGCTAAGTTGGAAATTCAAAGGACCCAAAGTTGTCGGCAGAATCTTGGTCATTGGCTATTAGTAGTACATGATACTATAACTTTGGGAAGATAAAGTACTTTTTTTTTAAGAAACACAAAATTTAAAAACAAACAAATTATTATGAGTATAGGTGAGTCTTGTGCAGTCGGATGATAGATAGAAGTTAATAAAGTAACATACTCCATGGCAACTACTATTGTCTTTGCTAATGTTGACTATGATACCTCTTACAAGCTCACATGTTTCGAGAAATATCTCCTATTTACCAATGCAATTGCCCTTGCTCTGCAGGAAGTAGGTAGTAAAGTAGCGGAATATGTATAAGGAGCAAGCTTATATAAACTAAACTGGTTCGCTACAAGTATCTGCAAATACACATACACAAAAGAAAAAGTTATTTATTCAAACAGTTTCTTTTAACAGGAAAATGTATATAGAAGCACAGAAAATCTTAGATGAAAATTGAATTTTAGATCTTTGAACTAAATCTAACTCTAGAAACTACTTTATTATGAACATCTATGTACTCCACGAAGGCAGAAGAACAAAGAAGCTTAGCTACTTGCTGCTGTAAATCCACAGGGCCATCTTGATAAAAAGAGAAAAAGATCAAATGATCATAATCGATGACTGGAACGCTCAAACAGGATACAGCGAAGTGGTAAGCAACAGATTTTAGATCCTAGTGCAGAGAAAGCAGAGACGGTAAGCTACTTCGTGATTTCTTGAACAAATTTTACTTGGCTATCAACAACTCTCACTTTTACGCTGGAGCAAGGAAGCTAAATAGTCATGCAACATAATTGTCAAAGAAAAAGAATAATCAGAGATGCTTTTATGGAGGAAGGTTTTGAAACTACAAAGAAAGAACTTTTCACACAGACCTCAACTAATTTTTTTTGTCATAACAAACTCACCATCCTCCAATCTAATACAAGAAGATCACTTGTACACACCAAGTAACTCAACATCCTTAGAGTCAGAGATATTAACCTTCAAAAATAATGATAGAAGGAAGACAAGTGAAGTATCTAGATGATTGTCGAGAAACCATTGATGAAGTGGACTTGAATCTTGCAATATCTTCAAGACAACTGGAGTAAAACATATTCCCCATAACCCAACCGCCGCTGAAAACTGGAAGCATACCTGGAACACTATGAGCCTGTTCCTCATTTAACGCCACCACCCGGTGAATCCAGCTCATCCTCACCATAAGAAACCTTTCTACCCTAAAACTCAGAACCAATATCTGCACCCACATTACAAGATCACAGATACAGAGAAATACTACTACAATTACTGAGGAATCATTAGAAAACCTTAAAACTATCCTGCTACATATCTCCCAGCAGTACTTGAAGTAGTTTCAAGTCTTGTCTGCTTTCTAGTTAGTAAAGTGTAGATGCTGCATAATAATCTCTTCATAAGCCATGACTGTCTTGTACATCGTAATGAGTAGTGGCAGATAACTAAGATCTCTTGAAGATTAAATCTCAAATTTCTTAATAATGGATCTTCGATCCTTTACTTTTTCACTTGGAGCTCTAGATAAATTATCCCAACATCTCCAACCATTCCATGTTTCTTCGAGTAACTCATTAATTTCGATTCAAGTTATGTACATATTTTGGAAACCAATCTTTTAAGAAAACATATTTGATGAATAAGGAATGAGGGAAAACTATCATGGTAACACTATTATTATCTCGAAGTTATACTGCTCAGTCTAGTTTATCGCCAGTAGAGTAGGGACGCAGAGTGAATGTTCATGAAAGCCACGTTCTGTCTTTTGAGGAAATTTTAGAGTGACTGCGTAAGTCTGAATGGGTCTCAATACTACTTTTAGTGTGGAATGAGGAGCTCATTGACAAATTCTGAGTGCGCAACTGTCTACTTTTGACCGAAAGTTATTGAGGAATTGACTAAAGAACATTGAAGGAATTCTTGAAGAGTTTGAGGATCCTCTATTCTTCAAGGAATAGGTTTTCTTAGTCTACACCATGATAATAGATACTTGAGATAGTAAGGCTTCCTCATGAGCAATGTAACGACCTCGGTTCCAAAGAGGAACGCATTGGCTGAATATCAAATGTAGTATCCTCCCCTAACTCCTAATTGTTGACTCTAACTTATTGGATATAGGGGTTGGAATTATTTTTTGGACAGCAAAGGCGGTGTAAGAATCCTAAGCTGATATTGGAGGCGCATTAGGCACCAAAGAAATGATGGCGCTTTCTAACAGGTGCAGAGTTTAATCGAAAGTTATTCTGTATTACTTTAGGAGCTTAATCCAACAACCCTAAGGCTTAATTAAATTTCAAAATTTACTGCTTTTATTTTTTTCAACCTTTTCAAAATGTGATTTTCACCTTTGTTGGTTGCTATGCTTCCACTGATTGCATCCCTTAGAAGCCTTACAAGTCAGCAAAAACTTGAACAAACATTTTCTACTGATCAGAAATGGGTAATAGTTTTTCTTAGACCCACATAAGATGAATAATATCACCTTTGGATATCTGAATAAATACTCTTGGGCTCCTGTTAGAAAGAGACATCTTCTACATAGTCATTTCTGTTTTAGCTTTGACTTGGTTTCAGTTTGGGAATTCACAAACTCTTGCGAAATCACCGACGCCAAAGCCCAAAGTACAAATCTTAATGGAAATAACGGGATCCTACTGCTTACAATCAGCTAATAATTAAAAGATTGCTATAATGAGAAAGACAGTTGCCAAAGAGGCTATCGGTAACTCCGTAAGGTTAGTGAGGTTAAGGTTCTTACACTCATTAGGCACTGCCACAGAATTCCCTTAATAACTAACTAACTAACGGAATTGTTAAGGCTTGCAACAATGTCGCGAGAAAACCCTAAAGATACGAAGAAAGACAACAACCCTCAGGTATATGCTTATCAGGTTAAAAATTTAATTTACGGGTATAATTCAATAGTAAAACGTGGATGATTATATTTACTATATGGTGCTTTAACCGCGCTTAAGAATGCCTAAAACAAGGTAAGTTTAGGCACTAACTACCGCCCAGAGTTTCATCAGAATGAGAAAACTAAATTAAAACTTGAAAATAAATAAGTAGGAGTCCTTTTGTGGCAAAATCATGCCTCAGGCAACCGAAATTAGTTTTTGATTGCAAATTGAGCATGGTTACAATCATAAGAACCTCCAAAATCTATTATTATTCCGTAAAATATCCTAACTTAAGGACAATGTGATACATATGTTTCATTTAAAATGCCTTGTAGAATTGAAAGAGACAAATAAAAGTTTCACATAGCTTACAGTACTATAAAACTTCTTGCAGTTAGAATTCTGACTAGTAGGTTGGCCATAGATTTATTATTGCTTATACAGTCGAAATGTTAGATTTCGCACAAAGAAAACTTTAATTCGTGAGCCCTATGTGAAAAGAAAAGGTTTAAGGAACCCTGTCCTTAAGAAACAGAAATACTTAGTTTATTAAAAACGAAAACTTGGGGGTATCTATGAACTACAATAATTGCAATTTGTTTGCAGCAAGCAAGTACCTTCTTAACTAGGTAGTACATTGTTGCCTATATAGTACATAGTGCGAACTGCATTAATAAAAAGATGACCACTGTAAAAGAAAATATTTCACAAACTCTTGAAAATGTAGATTAATTTATATAAAAAGATTTGGTTAGGTTAAAGAAGGGCTGAAACTATTTTTTTTCAGAGTTAGAAGTCAATAAATGCACAATTCTCCCCATTGTAGTATGTTCTAGGCCGGTAAATTGCGAGCGTGGCACTGGCATTGATAAAACTTGTTGTACATATCTTAGCAAGATTTAGAAAGTAATTAATGCCTTATCTATTAATCCAATAATTTCATAAAAAACTTGCCTAATCTGCTCCGCGACAAGCACACAGTTTTTTCTAAAAACTCTGCTCATTTTATCAAAACTAGATATCCAAAACTAGTTACCCTAAGGTAATCTAAGCTTACCTTTAGCTAAGTTGGAGCCTCAACTTCACTCCTTCAAAACCAGTTGTAAAATATGAGCCAAAACAAGTAATTGGCTTGATATTGCACAACTCTCTGCACGCAGACCATAGCAGAGCTGCACGCAAGCAGGTTAACTTCCATTCACTCTCTTGATAGTGTTTCCTACATGTAAAAATTCATGAGTTGGGTAATAGATTTTATTATTTTCATAAATGGTCATAGCACTTTGAAATTTCTTATGAAAACTTGTCTTCATTTAATTTCAGGCCCATGGCCCATTCCCAAGCGTTTAAGAATTTCCGGAGGATCGCGAAGATACTGTGAAGACATATGGTTTTCCAGTTAAAAATGATCTACTTAGCAATATAGACTTATAAACCACTTCTCAACATGGAAGCATCATATGATTTCCAGTTGTAGCAAAAACCAGTTTTGGGTTCAAAAAATGTTTTCGGAGGACAAATAATTATATCATTCGAGTAAACGGAAAACCTGGCTAAATTCTTTGGAGCTACTATTTTCGTTATTCACCCGAGTCAAGATATTTAATATACCCATACTATTCATATCAGCATTAACTAATAATAGTTTTGTCTTGAATTTTAACTATGACTTAAGTCATTTAGTCATTCAGGTTTCCCCAACAAATATATTTAACGGTGTGCATCCTGGAAAAAAGTGCTGAAGATAGTGTAGAGAAGGTAATAAAACTCCATAGTTTATGCAGACATCAAAATGGAGAAAATTTAATATATTATTTAGGCTTGATAGATTGTAGTTTTCAAGAGAGGTGAAACTCTGTTGTTACTAGTACTTTCAAAATCCGAGGATGTGAAGATCATTGATATTTTTCTTACTTTACAATAGTGAAAGCAATGGAGATTTGGGGATGATAATCTAAACTTGTATAAAATCAAGTTTTATAATAAAAAATTGTCTAATATTTTTTAGATTAAATAAGCTTCCTTGAGTTTATTACAAATAAAGAATTCCTAATGAATTTTCGGGAGGAACTTTTCTCGACTTGTCTTTCTGTCTCGGTATGTAATAAACGAGATAACGGTAAGGTAAGTAATATGAAGTCAAGTCTAATAGAAACAAAGATAAAACTGAATGGAACAAGAAAGATCTTCAACCTAGAATTAATAAAATATATTTCGAATGATTATATAGTTGGAAAGTTTTATTTTGACAAATTATCCTCAAAAAAATATTCTGTGGAACCAGGAAGTGTGAGTTATGGGTTTTGGCCACTCCACTCTAACAAGAACAAGTTTACAAATTTTTGCTGTTATAGGTTTCGTGATCCAAAAGGAATAATAAAGAAATATAGGTTTGATGCCACAAGAAGAAATTTTGTTTCACATGATAACAATGATCTAGTGATAACGTTTGAAGATCTTATTCTCGATGCAACTGTTGACGTTACTGATGGATTCAAAGTCTCCATTGAAGACGAAGAAGAAATAGAAGAAGCTCATAGAAAAAACCTTCTGTCAAAACTAGATGTTGAAATTTTAAAAAAGTTCAAAAATACTTTTACAAACCAAGAAAAAACAAAAGATATTTTAAGTTTTGTAGACACGTACATAAACCTATAGTCTATATTAAGAAATCTATTTCTATTCATTTGGAGAAAAAAATTGCCCAAAATTTGAAATAATATTTTCGACAAACAAATAATTTATACATCAATATTTTCAATTAAAGGAAATCATCATCAAACAAACCTAGATGTTCATGCTCCTCGATATAGGCAATAGCAGCATCTTCACCTTCATCAACAAGAGTTTGATAATATTCACGAACTACATTTGTAAGGTTAAAATAAAGTGGTGCCATTCTAGGAAAAACTCTTCCAACTTCTTTCCAAAACGGATCCAAAACAAAATCAATAAAACCTAATTGACTTTTAGCTCTTGTTATCTTCGACTCGAAATGCTTAGGATCTAAATGAGAAGGAATAACCATATTTCGTTTCACCATTTTTTCACTTTGACGCTGCATTTCTTTAGCTATTCTTTCTTCCCATTCAATAGCTACTCCAACATCCAAACATTGACCAGAAATATCACTAGCATGTAAAATATAATGAAAAATTATTTCTTTTTTCTCTCGTTTTATTTTTTTTCCAGTCATTGCACCTTTGAATTTTTCAGCGTCTATTTTCTTAAGAGATTCAATAGCTTCTTTATGTTTTGTCATATCTGTTGCTAAAACTGCATCTACCATAAACTCTTTTATATGAGATTGTTGTTGAGTGCTTAACCCTCCAAAAACATTCTTTGTTGGATCTTTTAATAATTCAAGTAGAGTAGAGACATGTAAATTTTCCAATACAGATTGATATTGATAATATTGAGCCAAAGAAGAATCATTATTCACTTCAAAGGAGTTATCATTTCCAGGATGATTTAAATCATGACCCAAAGCAGCAATTAATAAAGCTAAAGAGTATTCTTTTCGTAAACATTTTAGTAACCAAGGATTCCGCATGAAGAATATTCCAACCACATGAGCAACAGTAAAACCGTGATACCAATTGTGAAAAGGATTATTGTTATAATTATCCTTTATTCCAACTGTAAGGTTCCAAAGCTGATCTTCATCCCCAACATAAACAGAGTTAAACCGAAATTGATCACACATTTTGACAAATGTTTCAACTAGTTCAATATCACTTTTTCCAAAAACATCAAAACCAAGTTCATGAACAAGTTTATATTCTTCTTGAGCACGTTTTAAACTTCTCTTTGAGTTTAGTTTTTGCATTCCACGGGCAAATCTTCTTGCCAAAGAACTACTTTCCATTTTCTTGGCTTGTATTTTGTGACTTAAAGTCTTTCTAAAACTTTTCCTGCGTTTTTTCTTTTGATCCTTAGCTGCTTCATCTGCTTGATGTAACATCATTTGAACAGCTGGTGCGTAACTTTGTCTTCTATCTGCCAAATTTCTTTTATTTCTACCTAAAGTTCCGCCTCTTCGTGTTGAAGAAGGACTTTGTGCAGGTTGCTGACTAACTTTTCTACTCAATAGAGTATTGGGATCTATCTTATTCGTAGCCTCAGTATGTCCACTTATCACAGTACTCGTCACAGAGACTTTTGGAGTGAAATGAACATCTGCACTTTCCAAGGATGTTTTTTTCGATCGAGTCCTAAGCAAATTTCGAATTGACTCAGATTTTTCACTTTTTTTTACATCTCTTCTACGAAGCCCTTTTCCAGACGGCGAACTCTTATTATTTTTTTCAAAAGTTTTTATTGCAGCGAACTTTCCAATCATTCTTTTTCTTCCTTGCTTTATATTTTCTATTCCTGGAGATTCTGGTGAGAAATTTAAAACTGGTCGAGGAGTGCCAGAAAGAGAAGGGAGAAGTGTTGCTGCCCTTTCACTTCGTGGATCATCTTCCAAATCACTTAAAGTAAACTTTGGTTCTGTCTTGGATCGTTGGCTTGTTAATCGTTCTTCTGTCTCGTCTGACATTATAACTGTTTTTCTTACCCAGCGCCCAAAGATCGAAAAACGTGTTCAGAGGATTACGTTCACACCTGCAAGTGAGAAAAATGTGTAAATTATTGCGGATAAAAAAATACAAGATGTAAGTTGGTGAATATTTCTATGGAAATGAAAAAGAAAATTTGTCTTACGGTTATTGCAATTGTGTTTTTGGAGCGAAAGTGTTTTTTCTTCGAGAGAATACTTGATTATTGTTTGCACGAATAAATCAAGTGCAATTAATACGGTATGGAATACAAATAGCAACAGACCATAAATTGTTTATTTTGGGCAAATTACAACAAATACGAACATGTAAATTGCTGCAGTTGAATGTTTTGGTCGTACTATCTCGAGTTACAATTTAAAGAAGTTTGATAGTGTATATCCATCGGTATTGTCAAAACGTAAAGAAAACAATACAAATATAAATAAAGTTTTTATTTTATAGTACAAATATAGTGAGATATTTTGTTTAGGTTCTTATTCTAAGGTGACTAAAATATTAAGGGTCCACCAGGAGTTTACAATGCTTCGACCTTGAGTTTCTTCGCACTCTTATTTAAGACTTATCAAGGTATTTCAACCTTGTTAGTTCTTGATAACGGATGGTTCGTTCTTATGAGATCATATCTCCTAATATGATTACTGATTTTTCTTCCACGGAGAATGGACCCAAAGAGTACTCTTGTTTAATTATTTTGGAAGCTAGCAGCGGCCACGCGAGATTTCAACTTAGTGAGGGAAACTTCAGAAGTGGATGTCTTTCTCAAGGCTCACAAAGCCCGCGAAACAAATACAAAGACTTTAGAACTTGAAAAAAATATTATCTTTCTATTACTCTTGTGTCTTTGGTTTCCTTCCCCCTGTGCACATTACTAAATTCAAACTCCAACTAGCATTCAAGGTTTCTCCTTTCCGCCAAACCCCACTCGAAAACACTTATTTTTAATCTTCTAGCTAAACCAAAGCTTACTAGTAAAGCTTAGTAACAGCTTAGCTAGTAACATCCTAGTGTTCTTAAGGTACTAGCGCAAAGTTGTGCTACACCAGATGCTTTTCATCCATTTGAACCTTCTTCATTATTTCTTAGTCTAAAAGTGTTTAGAAAGAGATTAGACGGAAATGTGAAAACGTAATGTTTTCGTAACTCATCGTTTTTGAAATCTTCCGTAACATGAGATTTCCTACAGAAAGTTTGCAACATGGAATAGTCAAGTAAATATGTCATTAACACTAACGGTAATGATGTACCACTATGAAGATTTCTTCGTACGCCGGGAAATACAGGGACCAGGTGGACCTTTTGTTGTTCACTATTAAATAGAATGTCAGAAAGAGAATTTTTTCGTGTCTTTTGTTTACAGTCCACCAAAACTTCTGTGCTAGAGAAACGTCTTGTTGTGTCTACTTGGGGGAGTAGATAAAATTATTATAGTTGTACAAATACATAACTCTAATCGGCCTTCTAAAAGCTTATTTGTTGTAAGAACACTTCTACACAATTAATAAACATTTTCATTAAGAATGTGTACACATAGACAATTCCTTCGGGGAAAGCAAGGCACAAGCTGCCTTAGCAACAACTCTGTTAGAGTTACTTTGGAGGGTTATAGAACAGTGCGAGTCTATTCTAAAACAGTATAATTTTAATTTAGTTGTTGGAGGGGGGATATGAGCGATTAGCATATGCACTATGTTCCTCAAGCAAATGAATTCTTTCTACTACATCAATATCATGCTCATTGATGTAGACCTTTCCGTTTAACAGGAGAAAAAATGGAGAAGAGTGTTTTCGTTCCTCATCTGAATCAGATGAGCTTTGAAAGTTCCACTACCAAAAGTTTCACTTATAACAAGAAACTATAATTTCTTCAGTGATGCGAAGTTGGGATTTGATCTCAAGTTGATTTTTAGAAGCCAAATAAACAAAGATGAAATGGGAGTATATGATGGACTTTCTATACAAGATAAAACTCAAAAAGAGAAGCCAAGGAGGAGAAAGACAAAGACTTTGGTATTGGTCGATAACATGTCTTTAATCTGGCTATTAATGCAATCTTATGTTAAATTAAATGAGATTGCGTAGGTAAATAACAAGATAGCAATTAGTCATACTATACAACATGGCTTCTTTATACAGTACCCGGAAGTAGCACTTAGGTTGCACAGACTAGTATGTAAACTGTCATTTAGGTAGATTAAGTATATGTTTAAGGAAGTAATGTATTGAGAGTTGTTCCAGGTAGCTTTAACCCAGCTGTATATCATAAATTGAAGGAATCTTAAGACTATTTCATATCCCCTAAATGAAACTACACTGAGCCTTGCAGCGTTAGTTGATACAATTGTCTAGTGAAAATGGATTTAGTATGCTATGTTAAGCATGAAAAGCTAATACGGGGTTACAAAAGGAATTTGTAGTATTCTACGAGTGTAAGGCATGAACCTTAGGAAATCTGTACAGAATATCATAGAAAAGATTAAGAGCACTTTAATTATGTACGTTATTTGTTGTCCCAAATGTTTTATGTTAAACTAGTTGAAATTGATCTCCAAATAATTCAGAACCTTGCACTAACCTTTCAAAAAAGTACAAGCTTTCAATAAAAGGGGAATTGCAAGGTTTATATTTGAATGGTTGTAAATAAACTTGATTGAATTCCTCGTCAATTAAGAAAATGAATAATAGTTATTTGATGAAGTGGTACTCCAAGTTCATTAGTTATAACGATAATACCTTCTCCGAATCCAACCTTACAGTGACAATAGTGCAAAGAACAAGGTTCCCCTCAGTTTCACTGACTTTCCTTAGGCAAAAACTATCATCATACATTATGGAGCAACAGCTAAATTAATCAAATACTCTGTTCAGGTTTTTTAATAACCCAATTTACTCTTCTGTACTGGAGAACAGATTGAATGTCTAATAATATCGACCCTACTTCGTAAACACTTTCATCTCATTTAAAATGCTGAGATCTATGAATATGAAGTTTGGTGGGAATCCAAATAGATGTACTTAGATATTACTTCCATATTCATCACATTTGTTCTATTTGTGGCTTTTAGTTTTTAACCATAGAGTTTTTATAGTGTACCATATATTATAATTTTTCAGGGTCTTGATTTCGCATAATTATGGGAAAGTTGGATCAAGTCTCACATCGGTCTAAGGTCCAACATTGCCGTTTTGGAAATAAGATATCCATGTCTTAACAGATAAGAAAGCGTTACTAGTGAATTTAGACACTGTAATTGATATTAACTCTTAGTTTGGGTATAACTGCCCATCTTTGTTGAAATTACATATCTGTATAACGTTAGAAAACCTGGGATAATATTTGATGGATGCACAATGTAGAGTAAAGGCACTTTAGCTTATTCCAAGCGTTATCCTCTAATTTCTTCCTCTGGAAAAGCTTGGTTTTGATGTCTCATGGTTAGCCACATGGCCAGGACATACTTCCCACCATCCATATGTAGTGAATTTGTTCCAGTCTATTTACCTGAATTATTTTACCAAATTCTAATATTGAACCTATACTTCGACATCTATACTCTTTTCAGACTCGTCTCCAAACCTTACCACATCACATTATTCTTTTATATATATATTAATCATTATACTCGATATATAATAAACCCTGTGGAATTCCAGAACATCTGATTCTTTGATTTCCAAGATGTTTACACATACAGCGTTTAAAATTGAAAGCCACATTCTTGGATACTTGATTAGCATATATTGTCGTTTTTTATCCCAACATAAATTATTAAGTCATTCAACGCCTATCCGAAGAAGATTTCTTAGAAATGAAGCTCCATGTTCCATATTAAGTGCAACATATAATATATTTTGCGAAACAGCTTCCAATGGGTATACTTAGTTAAGCGTACTCTCTCCCCACTATTTACGAATAACAGGTGTGGCCAAAATCTCTCCCCAGGAAACACCTCATTTAGAATTATTCACCAGACACAGCACTGAAATACTTGGTATTATAAGATTTCGTATGAACCAAAATAAACGAAGTTAACAGCATGAAAGGATAAATATCAAGACAAGACACATATTTTATTTTATTCATAGAGGCAGAAAGACCACGAAAAATAATAAAAGGAATGTCGTTCCTGCGATAAAAAAATATCATCATTATCGTGTCTGGTTACTAGAGGCTAATAACATGATGTATTTGTTTAGTAATCATAACTCTTAAGCTACACAGGCTTCACCAAAACCAAGAAGCCAAGCTTTAATACTGGCTACATGGCAAGGTGGCCGATGATTAATAGAAAATAAGATTCCATGTATCTTGCTTGACCTAACCAACAGAGTAGAGTATAGGTGTACCGAATCTAAATACAACTGTAATGTCGAGATTGGTACCTTAGAGTTCCCAAAATGTTCGCAATATCTGTAACACTGATTTGCCTTTATAACCGTTATGTTGCTGAAGAAGCAACCATAAGTAATTAGACACCGATACTACTGGTGCAGCCTGGATTCTCACAGAAATCTCTAAAAAATGCTAAGAAGCTTTCCAGTGAGTGGGAAGAGCTGATAACCCCACGAAGAGTTTAAATACAAACATCCATACTATGAAAATCCCAATTAGAAAAGGATCACGCGACCCGTTTATGGAATCCCTTAATAACCATAATATACTGTTACATTTTTTTTGAGCATTTAAAATACCATGAGTAAATTAACCATCAATCACCGCCTCTTCCTACTGGTTTGTTGTAAGTTTTCCAAATTCTTAATAAGAAAATGTAGTGCTAGATTTTGCTACCTACAGAATGGTTGCTATGCCCTTTAGAAAAAAGTAAAGGTATTTGTTGGAAACTTTAGAGATGTTCTGATTAATTCCTGAGCAATGCTTGAATAATTTATTTTTTTGAAATATAGCTTTGAACTCTTAAAAAGCTTCGCATTATTGACAATTGCTCTCTACCTATGGATGAATACAGTAAATGTATTTATCAACTCTCCTGTGGACAAAAAAATATAAACTTAACCTAAGCACAAACGATAGTATTTATCTACTAAGGCGCCAAGAAATAGGCCTAGATCGCTTGCTTGAAGCTCTTTTGACTTAGGGCGACTTGGATTTGGGCTTTCAGTCGGGCAATCAATGTCCCATTCAATAAAATAATAAATAGTTTATCTCTTTTGAACTTATCCTGAATTGGTTGAGCTTTCCGGTACCATATTAATACTGTTATTAAAGCTTTTATTTGGTTTCTAATCCAGATCTAAGCCGTATTGGTGTTTTGCCAATAAGAAACCCTGATTTCGAATTTTAATTTCCTTAAAATGGCATGTAGATTTCTTATTACTTAACTAAAATTGTCCATAACACTCATAGACACTATAACTACTGTACTAGATATTAATTCTGTTTATCTTAAGTATAACATACTAACAAGGTGCTCCTGTAACTTCTCATATAACCGATTAGTTGGGATAGCTCGCAAACTTGTGCTATTCCTCAAAAGTATCACAACTTAGCTTAGTGTAAGCTGTACTATTAAATTATGTCTTCCTGCTTAGGAAGAATGACTCTTAATACAAACCCAATTCACCAAAACCTTTAAGCTTCTTACCTAAAGTAGTACTATTACTACGTTATTAATAAATAATTGAAGATTTTTTACAAATTAATCACATATAAGATAAGCTTTAATTTTCTAGCATAATATGAATTATTATTTTGGTTTTAAATGTTGTGTTGTTTAACTCTCATAACGAGTTAATAGCTATTGTACCACATTCTTGAATTCTCTGCACTGCACCCGTGTATAAAAATTTGAGAAAATAATAGTAGTTTTCATTACATTTGCAGATTGATCATTTTGTTAACTTTTATTCAATTAAAACTAACATTCGAATTGAAAAAAAATAGCGAGGTTACTCTAGTCACTCCACTTACTTATATGCGAGCATTGATTTACCTGTGTTGATAGAATCATATAGGTTGAACAAGGCAGGAAGTTGTTGTTGTATCAATAATTCCCGTATGGGAATTAATGCACTGATTATGCAAAACCGTCAAACTCATTATTTTCTGTTTAGGGTAGCAATTTTTTTTTCATTTCACATAAATGCTACCGTACTATTAGATCTCAAAAGTTCAACTATTGATTGGCATGGTACAATGAGATATCATATGAGAGTTGGTATTCAGGGGACTGAAAAATTAGCTAATTTCATTATTTGAGATTGATTCTAGTTAGAGTTAATTTTTCGTTTCCTACTCATAAAACAACGTTATTCAGCTTGTACCCGATTCTAGCTTCACAGGCATCCCTCGGACTCTCCCTTACAAAAAATTTCTTACTACTCAAACTTAAAATACTTAATTCTTTTCTTGTGTATCACATTACCTTAATGCAATCATGAATTAAGTCATAGCTTAAGAGGAATTATAATTGATAGACCAGTTCCAGTTAGACTATGTATGGTGAGCGATTGGCGTTTACCAGTAATTACAATACAATAGTGTTAAACAACAAAAGATGAAAGCAAAAATGAGAACATCCAGATCTTTCACCAATAGGTTATCACAGTTTAAATTAGAGAAAATCACTTGTAACTCAACTTCATAACAATTTTTCGACTGAAACGATTCATCCTGAATAACTTACTGAACATCATTCGCTCTTTACTTTTCTAAATAACTTACCCCATGATCCAAAATCTTTTGAGACCTGTTTTTCTCGTAGACTACCATAGCCCCATTCTGTTTGAAAAGAAAAACAATATAATGGTCTTTTTATGATCTATTGAAACTGTTGGATATGGGACAGCAGTCGTTGTAAGATCCTTAGAATAATAACTAGAACATTGAATTTTACGAGTGAAATACATGAAATAAAACAGATGGAAATTTTAGAGAAGAAACTTAAGCGGGCTCTTGAAGTAGAGGAAATATTACTGTGATAAAGACTAAAATTTATTACTATGTTTAGTGCGGAATTCAAGACCCGTAGGTTCACCTGCGTTTGAACTTATTTGTTGAACAAACGTAGTTATATACAATAATGGCGATCTTCACTTTCTTAAAATTAAAAATTCATGAAATGTTGCTTCAATAGAATATACGAACGCAGAAAAAACTCGTGAATAATAGGACTCACAATTATAAAAGCGAATTTCCTAGAAAAAGTCTTCATGAAAGGTAGTTCATTGAGACACAGAAGAGAATATTTACCTCAACATTCCCTAGGAAAATTAATAATATTCTTAACTAATAGATAACAACATAGCATCATATCATAGTATAAGTAGATTTGTTTCACTTGTTCTTTTTCTTATAGCTCATCTCAACTTTTTAATTCTCTGTACAGTATTTCCCTACCATATACCACAGAATCAGAGACCGCGGTCGAGAGTCATTCCCGGGTAGCTTTAATGTTATCACTCTCGTCTCGCAAAATTTTCCTCCCTTCCCGTTTCTCTCCCAAGATCATAAACTCTTCCCTATGATTTCCCGGTTTCTACAGAATTCCCGGCAATTGCCCATTTCTTGAATCCCGACCACCGATCCTGCACAGAATGCTATGTATTGTGGTAATGTCATATCTGGATATTTGTGCTTTTCACTAAACCGTCTCAAGTGAAAACGTCGACATCTAGCAACCAAGAGCATCTCTTAAGGTCCATTTAGCACGTAAACGCAAGCAAGAAAAGAAAGAAAACTCCTGAGGAAGAGTTAATCCTCTCTATGTTATTTTAGCAGCATCCCATGCAAAATGACTTCAATTCACGAGAGAACAAGAGCAAGAATAACGAGCAAACAAAAACAAGTCCAAATCCAAACGAAGAAATAAAAGAGACGAAGGAAACACAAGATACGAATAAAACACAACTTCCCGAATATATTTCGCTTAATTCACTTATAAAAACAGTTTCAAAGCACAATGCAAATAAGATATCAACAACTCTCGAAACGCTTTCAACAAGTAACAAATTAAGTTCTAGAAGACAAAAAGACACACTTCAAATCCTTTCAGATTCACGGACGATATTACTGAAAGTTCTAGGTGTTCTTTATATGAAAAAAAATATGCATGAAGCGTATCCGCAGGAAAAAATTTTTAAAGCTTTGTTCCAACCACTTTCTGAAGAGTTTTCTATAGCACGTCATTTTCAAAATCTTATTTTTGCGGGTGGACGATTTATGAAGCTTACAGCTATTGCTCTTGGGGCAAAACGTGCACCATCATACGCAGTACAAACTGCTCGTAAAGTCTTGCTTAATGGTGAAGATTCATCTTTACCAAATAGTGTGACAAACTTGTGTGCTGTTAGAAATGCCATTAGGTCGAAACGTAATTTACAACTGTTGCCAAAGGAAGAAACAGAAAGTATGCAAAAAAATATTATTCAAAGTATTTTGTTAGAGTCAAGAGAGTTTTTTGAATATTTCAAAGATAAAGGAGTAAAATTTAGTATTAAGGAAGAGTTTTTAGTACTCACAGTTGAAAAATGGTTTTCTTTGACATTATCTTTATATGGATCTAAGGATAAATTTAGTTGGTTGATTGTTGATATTGAAGTTTTATTAGAGCCAAAGAGTAATTACATGAACTTGTTCTCAGTGAAACAGAAACAATACCTTTTTAGAATACTTCAAATAATTGTCGCGAATCCCAAGACTAAAAATCCTGACAGACTCAAAATTTGTGTTGAAGCCTGTTTTACTTTCTTTTCTGATTTGCAATTGGGAGTGCTGTATGAAGAATTGAAGATTATTTCGGATCTTCAAGTAAAGGATCTGTTTAATGTATCTTGGGGCGAAAATAGTTCCCTTAAAATTAAGATCTGGCCTAAGGTGAACGACGGCCAGGGATTGTATATTTCTGTTGATGGTCAGGATGCAGAACACACTAAGAGAGCAAATACTGTTTTTTCAGAGTTAACGCGGAAATCCTTGGAAAAACTAAAAAGTTTCTATCTTCAATTAAAAAGTATGATAATACAAACAGCTCAAGATGATGGTAGTATTTTTTTCAAAGAAATTTTTATTTTTTGCGAAGAATTAGGGTGTATTAAAATTAGAATTGGTGCGCACTTTTTTGTAATGTTGCGCGTGAATACGTTTACTGGTTTTTATGAACTCATTAGCGACAAAATGTTAGTCTCGGGTAATGTCAACAGAGCCGAAACAAATCTGAATTATGAGAAGCTATTAGAGACAGGCAGGGTTCAGTTTATCCGAAAAATTAATGCGTTTCTGTCTGATCTGCAACGCCTGAAGATGGAGTATTATCTCGAAAATTTCTCTAACTGGTTAGAAGCCTCTAAACATCAGTTAGAGGATAAAGCAACTATAATAAAAGGAAAGTATAAATTACGTTTTCAATTTAATCGAAGAACGACATCCTCTAGATTGCCATTGACTGATAATTTTGAAGTGCTTACAATTAATCCAGCTGGGGAGGAGATTCGGGGGGCTGAAATATCTACTCAACTATCATGGGTAGAATCTTTGAATAATGTCAATTACTTGGCGGAAAATTTTAAGGATGCTGTGAACCGCGCTCTTCACCAAGTTCTGAACTTTCGCTTTCAAAAGATCGAAAATTTTGTTTCCACTACGCTTTTCCAACACTTATCTTGTGAGTCGGAGCGAACTCAGGAGGTTAAAATATTGAAACTTCAGTTTCTTCACATTAAACAGAAATATCTGATCACTCTTTATCCATCCCATTCTGATGCCGTTGTGTTGAATTTTTTCTTTGAAATAGATGGTTTTAACTTCACCTTCTTGAAAGAACTAGAAACTTTTCCAGAGAGAAATGTTTGCAAGAACGAAGTATTTCGTCTAAGGCAGCTGTCGAAGTTGCACAGCGATTACAAGTTCACTTTTTTAATTGAGGAAGAATTTATGTTTCCAACTTCTCCTGGAGTAAATTTAAATCAAACAACAATTATGGGTACCCCCTCGGGGACAGCAACCTTGTTTGACTCACTCAATTTGGGCGGGGATACACCATCAGGAGGTGTGTTCACACCTGGGGTTCAAGTTATAAAGGCTATTAACCAAGTTAATGAAAACGAAAGAGTCGAATTAACTTTGACCAGTGCTCTGTCGGTGTTTCAATCTTTGGGTACTAAACGTTTAGAGATGGCCTATCAGAACATTTTCATTATTTCATACCTGCAACATCTAGGTAAGAACATAATTACGCAGAATGATGATGGCGAATTTTCGTTGATGCTTACAGTTTCGGACAAGCAATTTGAATTTTTGCTAGACGTTTTTTCTGAAGACTGCCTTTGGAAACTCTCTGAGGCCTGTCAAATTCGACCAGTTCTTATTCGGTTTTTACGACAATCCTTTGTGCAGGCTCGAAACTTGCATCCTTTCCTTTTTATTTGCAACGGCGCATCCTATTCCCCGGGCGATGTAAAACACTTATGCTCAAATTTTGGTACCCTCCTTATATTATTGGCGCACCTTATTTTCGTTGATAACATTCTTGCCCTTCAGCTTATCGCAAAGAAGTTTGGAGAGAATGGCATAACTTCGCAAAGCAAGATGGTAGGTGCTAAAAGGGGAAAACAACTTCGGGTGGTGGACAAGCCTAAGAAAGAAGTTAGCAAACATTGTGCAGGAACTTTTTTTTCTTGGACATTTTACTCTGTTGATGCTGTGCGGGTATTTCTACTCTCAAATCCTAAAATATCTGTTCGAATAGGGATCTTGAAACAGGACCAGGGGGTTTACTTCAGTTTAAGTGGCACGCCAAAGATCTGGGATGACTTAGTTCCAAGGCTTCAACCTTTAGCAACTTCATCGAAAGGTATGAATGGGGAGAAGGGATCAGAGTCAAGAGGAAAAACTATTAGAAGGACTGATGAAAGGTTGAAAATAAATGTGAACAAAGTATCCGAAGCCTTGGTAGAAGTCTGTGCTGGATTTCGTAGCTTAGGTGCACGTCTTCCTTGACATGATCAGATTTCCATTCCTCTACATAGTAACTATGTAGAGAGAGAAAATGAAAGAATATCATGTTGTGCCCACTTTGCTCCTGTTATTGCTGATATTCCTACATAGAGCTCGTTGGTTTGAAAAATGTTATCCATAGCAATTATTGCTGTTGAAATTGGCATTCTGTCATTTGTAACTTTATCTCGATCTAAGTAAACTGCGAAAGAACCACTTGGTTCTGTTTGGGTTCCCACCGCTAACGCTTTGGCAAGTTCTTCTGAAGTACTTGAAACCGTTTTGGCAAGGTCGTAACTCTCGACTATTTTTTTCATTGTTAGCGTATACTCAATCCAAACTTTGTGAATTTTTCCATCACTAAGATGTCCTTCTCGTGGCTCCGTAAGTGCAGTCAGCTCCGAAACATTATTCAAGAATAGCTCAATATTTTCCATATATACATCCCCAAGTTCAGGATTATAATGATGGTCAAACTTCCAGAATACGGTATTGTTTCCTAAGATTCATGAGAGGAAACTTTTACCCTTGAAAGGATCCCCATTCTGGTTGAAATTAAAGTGCCCTGAAATGTTTGGCGTTGGACTGTTTGAAACCCAGAAAACAAAACCATCAGCTCCATCCAGTCTGCACTTTGTATTCTTTTCGTTGTAACTTGTTTTATAGTGTTTGCTTTGAAACTGTTCAGATCTCGGATTTCTATAGCTGGAACATGTTACTGAGGGGTTCGTTATCTGAAACTCAAATGAGGCGCGAAAACCTTGAAGCAGGTCAATTGGCAACGTATATGTGATGCTACCCAGTTGGTTTCTCTTGGATTTCGTTAGCCTTGCTCTCACAGAACATTTCTCTGTTGTCCATGTATCTGCTTGCTCTGGTTTATAAGGTTTAGAGCTCTTATCAAGCCACTCACCCTTCTTGTAGGATGTTTGCGACAGTTTTGTTCGCAAAGGATTGTCCATGCTTTCAATACTTTCTATTTCTGTTTTTATGTCCAAGCTTTGTGCAAGTGAGGTTGTTAAAGATATTCTCTGCAGCTCTTCAGTTTCTGCATGAGTCACGTAGAGCTCGCTCTCTTCTCGTTTATCAAAACTGTCAGAGTAGACCTTTGCTGGATGACCATCTTCAATGGCATCTTCTGTGCAAGAAGTGAAATAGGTATCCCCATATATCGCAATTACTTCAGTTGTATTGAAGTCTTTGTAGTTGAAGACTCTTTTTCCAAGAACAGTTGTCGTCAAGAAACAAAGTTTAAACAAATAAATGTTCATTCGTTTCTCCAAACGGCTAGCATATTTGAGCAAAATATTAATGAAAGAGCTTTTCAGAATAAGGAAAGGAAGACGAATATGTGCAGCTGATATAGCAGAGGGAAAGGAAAATACCTTGATAATTATATTCCTAGTTCGTAAACAAGGTTCAAACAGCTCCGACCTACATATATGTGTTTTGGAAGGAGATACTACAAGAGTGAATAACTTTGCAAAGACAAGGGGTTTTGTAAAAAATACACAAACAAATACTTATGCCTCTTTGAAAATAGTTTTAGGGAAGGAGATTGTGTTGCTTTCAACACCCACTCACCTATCCGTATACTCCTTCCACGAACTTAAATTAGAGAGAGTTTTGGATCTGGAAACACAGTGCTTGGTCAAAACAATCGAAACAAACTTATGTGTACATCCTCTAGAAACAAGTGTAGTGCTGATAAGAAACAACGTGTTATTCTTCCTTAGTCTTGATTCTTGTCAACCTGCACTGCCGCTGAAGTTTGGTGTATCATTGAGTTGCTGCTCAAATTTAAATTTCAGCCCTGATGGCTCACTCCTTGGTGCAATATCAGAAAGTGGGTCTATAACACTCATAGATTTAGAAAATTTTATAGAAGTTTTTCATATTCAAACTAACAGTACATTCTTGCTTCATTTATGCTTTCATCCAAAGCTCAAGAAGATGTATGTGTTTAGTAAGTGTGGGAAACTGAAAGTTTTCCTACTGGATGACGGTGTTACCTACGAAACAGAAGTTTTGAGTTTAGATGATGCTATAATTCAGGTACAATCTACATCTTGCACTGAGAAGATATATTGTTTCTTAACTTCTGGCACTGTTGGTTTCTATGATACAGCGTTAAATGAATATATAAGGCACAAACATCTTGAAAAAGGTGAGACAAGTAAGTGGCTATTTTGGTTTATTACAAGCTCAACGGAAGTAGTTCTTGCGGAAGAAAATGGGATAAACTTCATAAAAGTTCTTGATTTTAACATTCAAGACGACGAAGACAAGAAAAATATAGCAAATTCAGTTAGTGAAAACTCTACCATTCAAACAAGACAAAGTAGTGAATACTCTACCAATTTTACGAATGCTGAGAGTTCAATTGAGAGCATAACAGATATAGCATGTTCTTTCGTCTCATCAAACAATCAGAGTGATTTGGAAGAAAATAATTTATTGAAGTTAAGTTACATAGATGATGAAAGTAGTACATCGCCTCAGAAAGAGAATCTAATGATAAACAAACAGAACTTTCAAGTTGATAAGAAAAAGAATTCCATCAAACCTCTTCCGAAGCAACGGCATGTTAACAGCACAACAGATCTAAAAATACTTATCCATAATATTGTGAAAAGTCACCAAGATTTTACACAAAAAGCAGAAAAAGAATACATGAAGGAGATACTGAATCGACTTGATGACAACGCGTCTGCATGTTCGGTTCGTATTCTAAAGACACTGCTTAAAGCTTGTTTGCACCCAAATTTCGAAGTTAATCTGAAAATGAAACTTCTATTTTCACTATTGTTGAGGGTAAAATTTGGTAGTCAATTGCTAGATTTGCAAAGCTGCAGCATGATTCTTCCTTTCTACAGCACTTATTTAGAGAACATCGAGAACCTTGACGAGATGTGCTTGGAGCTGCTAGTTAAGACAACAACATGTTTCGTGAAAAGCTTCTCTAAAATAATTGAAAGCACTTTAAAGCTTTCAACATCTTCAAGGACAGTTGACATAGCTAGAGAAGAGAGGATTAGAAGAAGTTTCAGCGCAAAGGATCATTTCTGTGAAATAAAATTAAAGTTGGAAAAGTTGCTCAGACACAATATTACAGACTGTCTACCAAGGAGTATTAAGCGTGATATTTCTCACTTAGTTAGCATTCTTCTTCCTTTTCAGAAAATAGGAACTGAGACAGAGTAAACCTATTTAGTGTACAAGAAAACAATAGTGTCTAATTCTTCATTAATCCACGTCATTAATACCACTTCTTTCTGCCACGTCACTATGTCTAATGGAAAAACGAAAATATCTTCTTCATCCAAGGAATAAGTATTTCCTTCATGTAAAATATGCATCCATTTTATAGCATAGAAACCAGTTTTTTCCTCTAAAGACATCTTGAAGAATACTGTGAAACTCCTCCAAGATGACTTCAACCTTTTCTTTGAACTTCCAGAACAAAAAAGCTATTTAGTACCATCTATTACAAGAAGCTTAAACTACCTGCTAACCGTGCAAGATCTGCTTTACTGCTTTACTTATTCAAAAAAATTAAACATTAGATTTTTAGATATTGGTATTGGTGCAAATTGTATATTCCCTCTCCTTGGACATAAGGTTTTCCCAGGTGCACAATTCACAGGAACAGACATTTCTGCGGCTTCTCTAAACAACGCAAAGAAACTAGCAGAGAAAAATAACCTGAACCTAGATTTGTATTCAAGTGAGAAGGATTTATTCTTTGCTATTAAATCAAATAAGGAAAAAGATGAATTTGTGCTAGTCTGTAATCCACCTTTTTTTGCTTCAGAAACAGAAGCAAAGAACTCTCGACTAAGTGATAATTTTCAAGGCTCCTCCCATGAAACTGTTTGTAGGGGTGGTGAAATTGAGTTTATTAAAGCACTTATTTCCCAAGGTAAGGATGTTTCTAAACGCTTTATTTTCTTCAGTTGCATGCTTGGGTTAAAGAAAAACTGCTATGTAATCCTCCAAGCACTAGAGGAAAACAGTGATATAAGCTTCGTCCATGTTGAAGTACTGAGGCAGGGAAGAACTTTTAGATGGGTTGTTTTCTGGTCTTTTCAATGTTCTCCATTTGTTTCTCTACCAGGGAAGTTTAGGAAACGATTTGAAAGGTTAAAGATGTTGAGTAATCGAACTATTTTTCAGTTTGAACTAGCAGAAGACACAATAAGAAAGAGAACTGCTGAATTTTTGGGCACTGAAAAACTTTATTCAGCTGAACCAGACGTGTTCTTAAGTCTAGAAAATTCACGGGTAATATTTGCGGTGCAGTTTGTATATGATGTAAATTCACTTATTTGCTGTCTTTTATGCGAATTTTCTGCCTGCAGAAAAAGATACAATGAGTTCTTACAGAGATTTAAGGCAAGTATAGAAAGAGAAAACCGATATTGGAAGCGGAGAAGAAGGCTGAAGGAATAAGTAAAGCGAGAACATAATTATACCAGAAGATTTCCCTGAGACTAAAGTGCTTGTTTAGGTCTGATTTGTTTTCTTTCAGCAAAGTGATGCTTTTAGTGAGTCTTAAAGTCCTAGAATGCATTGGAGGTACAACGACAGAGAAATGTCGGGTCTTTTGCTCTTATGCAAGTATATTAAGTTGTTCAACTACCACTCCTCGCACAGAACATCCAGCACCAGTATCATATGATTCTTATTTCCTAGATTATTTGATGTGACTAGGAGTGGCACCAACAAAGGCAAAAAAAAAGAGTGCTACTTCAAATAAGTGGAACTATTACTTGAGATGTTTTCTCGAATTAAACGTGTTTATTATTTCTTGCCTCTTGAAAGTGTTTGATGTGTTATAGCGCAAACAATTAAGATATAGTTGGGGTTTGGATTGTACCTTTAATTATTCTAATTTCTGTGCTTTTACTTGACCCGCTAGAGTAGTTGATATAAGGTTAACTAGGAACTTTTGTTTGTGTTTTGATCTCTTGACTCACTTATCCTTTCCAGCGTTTGGCTCTGTACTATTGAGTATTTTACAAACTACAGTAGGTTGGAGGCAAATAAGTTGAATATAAGCTTCCTGGTCATTAGCAAGGGTGAGCGGCTAATTTTACGACCAAGAGCTGGTTAAGAACAATTATTCGACAAAGGAAATAAACTTATTTTCTATCTTTCAATCCAGATGGAGAACTGGTCCATCGTAACAAAAGTTTGAAAGAATAAAAAGGCAAAAACAAGGAAATGATGACTTTACATAAGATTCACGTATTTAACAGGCCAGAATACCCCATTCTGGGCATAAAAAGCAAAAGCCGCTTTAAATGGGATTTAGACCAATTTGAAGAATGTGCATTCCTCCATCTCTTGTTCATAGTTTAAAACATACCTCAATTGTCTTCATATAGCACCAGCCATTGTGGTGGTTTCTTGCACCACGAAATTTTGTGTGGCAGTATTGATGCAAAAGATCTGGTAAATCCTTTTCTCTTGATTGGAACGAAAAATCTTACTCATGACTTTTAACAATAGGTAATCAGCCTCTGCATTGTTCTGAAAACTGGGGAGGGAATTGTACCTCTTAATTAGGCACTACTGACTTCATTCAAGGCATTATCAAATTATATATTTCACAGTTCTTTGTTACTGAAATCATTATTTTTTACTTATAAAAACTGTGGTAAAATATTTTTGCTCTTATGTAAAACACAGTGCTCTAAGGGAGCTTAATTTACTAGAAGCTGCTAAGCATTATCTTCGGGTTTATTAAATTAGGAATTTATTTAGATGCAAGACACTGATTAAACTTCTAGATGAAAGAGTATGGAATTGTTAGAACTTGTGTCCAAGTTAATTATCACACATTTGCAGGTTTGAGATTAACTAGTACCTGATTATTATCGATTCTATCGACATGAAGCAACTTCTCTAACTTTCACCGAGGACCAAAAAAAAACAAGTATGATAGAAAGAACTTCCAGGTAAGATGCTTAGCTTTGGCTTGAGAGTCATCAGTAAGGAAGAGAGAGTAGTTCGACGGTACTGGGTACCATTGGGAGCAGATATCTTGTTATTTCGTCTAATTTACTTGAAACTCGAGAAATTTGTTATTTTATTTATTGTATTGTGATTCACTTCTGCTTCGGTTTCCAATAAGTATACATTTATTGAAACATCGTTCATTAGTTTCAACAACTAAGCTAATACCAAAAGTGGGCCGCTTTGTGTATCCAAGACCGAAGAATGTCCATGAGAATTCAGATTGTCTGAATAGAACTCTCAAGTTAGTAACTTGCCCATACTTTACCATTTAGAACAAATGGAGCCATTGTGTCTATGTTTAAGCACTGTATTTATGCTTCATTTCTACCCACGCAGAAGACGTTCAATGGTATTAACGCAGTACTGCTCTAAGAACTAAGCAACTAGCTATAGACTGCTGCGAAGGCTCAGGTTAAATTGAGCCACTTTATTGTTTTCAATGCATAAAATCATATGCTTCCACAGCTATGTTCGCGTTTTTAAACTTTTTCGACTCTTGCTTAGATGTTGCAACTAGGGACCAGATTTGAGTTATTGATAATTTATCAACAAGAATATTGACCATATGTTTATTATTTGTTAACTCAGATATTTCCCCGACCATTTTTATTAATTATTGATGATCAATTAGTTATTAATAACGAATTGGGCCACATGCCGTTGGGCCAAATAGCCAAAAAATACTTTTTCATTTATGCACCTTAACCAAAGTTTCAAAAAAATAGCCACATTGCCAAACCAAAATCTATTACCGGACTATTTCCATCTCAGATGACGAGTTATTAAAGGTTTTAAAACGGTGCAAAAAATATGAAAGAAGTTTCCAGTAATTTAAAGTAGGATCGCATAGCCCATTTTTGTTTTGATGATCAACTGAAAATCAAAATAAAATCATAAAAACTTAATAAAAATCTAAAATTCAATTCTTTTATTGATATTCAGAATGAAAACAATTATTAAACAATTATTGCTAATTCAAATCAATTCCGATGCATAGTTGCAACTACCAAAAGGGTTAGAATAGCACTAGGTAAGCCAATCCGCTAGAAAACAATTGTAAATCTCATCTAAATATTAAACATACCACATTGGGTCAGACAAAATATCAAGAATATTGCATTTGTTTCTCTAGAACTGTTTTTTGTGAATTAGTATTGACATTTAATCCAATCAGTTTTGTGAAAACATCCGTTGAAAATAATCATTCTGCCACGTCATTAATGAAACAGATTCTAACGGTCAATAATGAAAACAAAGACAACCCCGGAAGAACAAGATGCGGAAAAGGAAACGCTACTCCAGAACATCACAACTCAGCAAGAAACACACAAAAAAAGTAATTTCAAAGCTGTTTGGCTTGCAGCTGCATCTGCATTTGTAAATAACTACTCTCTTACCAGTATCTTCCCATACTCTGCAGGTCTTGTAGTCTACTTTGGAAAAGTAGATTCAATTGACCAAGCAGGATTTTACGCTGGGTATTTGACAGGAAGTTTTATGTTTGCAAGGATGTTTACAAGTTTCTTTTGGGGACAAATTGCAGATGATTATGGCCGACGAGTATCGCTTCTTATCTCGTTGTTTTCCTTTACCATTTTGTTGCTTGTTTTTGGATTAACAAAAACTTTCGAACAAGCTGTCTTTGTTCGAGTTCTTCTTGGATTAATGAATGGATTAATTCCAGTATCTAAAACTGTTGCTTTTGAAAGTGTGATTAAAGAAGATCAGGCAAAGGCAAGTGGGTATATTAGTGGATGGGCTAACTTAGGAATGGTTGTAGGATCAGCAACAGGAGGATTTGTCAACTTCCCATTAACTGGAGTTGAACAAAAGATTTCAAGTTCGAGTATATTTGAGCAATATCCTTTCCTTTTGCCAAATTTAATTGGATCAATACTTTCTTGCCTGATCTTTATATGCGTGTTTTTATTTCTACCTGAAACAAGAAAAGAATTCGATCTCTCTAAAAAAAAAGGAGCAAATTTTTTAAAATATTTTTGTCCGTTTGGAGAAATGTTTAATCTGTTAAAAACAAGTGGTAAACAAAAAGCAACCTTTCTTTATGTAGTTTTTTCTTTTGGATCTATGTTTTATTCAGAAATGGTTCTTCTATGGTATCAAGCATCAGAAAAAACTCATGGCTGGGAAATGAAAAGTTCCCAAGTTGGTTTAATTCTCTCTATTTCCTCCATCTCTTTATTCTTATTTACAACTTTTATTTTTCCTTGTTTTTCAAAACTCATCAAACCAAAAACCTTATTCAAAATATCAATTTTCACGTACTTTCTCTATTCTTTAGCAATACCACTTTTCTCAAGAATTCATTTTAATTCGAAATTATATTTTCTAACACCTGCTCATTTTTTTAGAGTATTGCTGAATAATTTATGTTTTATATCCTGCAATCTTATTATAAACAATGTAACTATTAGTGAAGAAAGAGGTGCAATGAATGGAATGGTTATGACCCTTGGTTCTTTTGTAAAAAGTCTTGGACCTTTCTTTGGTGCACAACTTTTTGCTTGGTCAATAAATTCAGGAAACTCTTTTCCTTTCAACTATTATTTTTGTTTTCTTATTGTTGCTTTTGTTTTTCTTATTCTATTTTTATATACAAGATATTTACCTGATAAGTTAAATTACCCAATTGAATAACAAACAAAATGACTTAAATTTTAAAACCTATTGCTGAACAGATGAAAACAAAGGGTAGAGATCATTTGGTAGTTTATGACCTAAATTGTGTGTGTATACAGAACCTTTGTATTGATCATAGAGTTTTCTGCTTTCTTTGAAGCTTGTTATTTGATCTGCTTCAGACCACCAGTGAAGTATTTTAGATTTGACAATTGTTGAATGTTTATTTTCTGGAAGGAGATTGTCAATTGGATAAGCCGAAAAACAACCTATAATTGGTAGTTCATCTATAAAATTTGAAGTTAGTGCTCCGCCTTGTGAAAAACCAAGCATCCCAGAAATATGTTTCGTGTGCTTTGAAATTAAATCTAGTGATTCTTCAACTTGTTTTCGCTTTGTTTCAATATTCTCTTCTGGAATGTACCAGCTTCGAAATAATTTCTTTGAGGTCTCACAATCTATAGTTTTACTTTTAAACTTGCTTCCTCTGAGCTTTGGGACGTCATGAAAAGGTGCATCCAGAGCAATGACGCGAAACCGTTCAGTGAAATTGCTCAAACTGAACTGCACTTCAACTAAAGATGTGTGCAGCGATTTAAGTTCAATATTTGAAACACATTCAGGAAATTTTTGCAGATTCACAGATATTTTACGCGCGAACAGAGTTGAGTTCTGGTGCCTTCCATGAAGTGCAAGGAACGTGTGCATTTTAATTTTTGACTCCAACAGAGAGATAAATTATTCATGGTAATGCAGCATTGTGATTGCATCTGTGGGGAAAATTTAAAACTTCTGCCATATGTTTGATAGTTGCTAATTGAAAATTTATAGAAAAAGTACTTTATTATATATCTATAAATTTAAATAAACATTCTCCAAGAGAATCGCTGTATTTTTTGCTATATTTCTTACGTTCGCGGGTACATATGTTCCATGGACGACATTTAACTCACAAACACAGCTATTTCCATAAGTTTATTTAGCTGTGCTACAATAAATAAATCAAGAAGAATATAGTAAAAATGCTTTTTTCTGAATTAGATTTTATATTATTTCTACCCTTCTACTATGTAGATGGTGGGTTCCAAAACTATGTGTTTGAATCCTGAGGAAATGACCCCAGAAAAGAAAGACAAGCAAGGAAGAATATGTCTAGAGGGTGGAATATTTGTATATTAACGTAGCAATTATATGTTTTTGGATTCCTTTCTGGGCATTTCTCATATCTTTCTAGATCTTAATGCCTTATAAAGTCCTTGTTTTGTGTTGTCTTCAAGAGACATGGGACACGTTGCATAAGCTGCAGTAAATGTTTCGCTTACCTCGAAAACAAAAGTAAATAACTCACTACATTTATATTGATCGAATTAAAATGTAAGTTATAAAACTAACTCTGTATAAGAAATTGAGATTAAACCTTGTTCTGTCTTAGTGGCTGTGTGGTTGTTCATCTTATTATCTTAAATAGACCTGATCGTGGGTGTCATAAATAAGACAGCTATTAACAAGAGCTATTTATCTTCTAAGATTAACAAAATAGTCATTTCAAATACAACTAGTGGATTTTTTTATATTACCTTTTGAAACTTTAAATCTTCTTTAGTTGCAATCAAACTGATTCTATGCACAGGAAGGAGTGATACAAACTTGGTAGGATTATAACATGCTTCTTTTTGAATTTATTAGTTCGAGGAGTAATCGGTTATCAAACTGAAGTTAGCAGGAAACTAATGATGAAGCTCTGAATTCTTTTTTTTACGTATTTAAGACTTCAGCTATAGTGCAGTCAATAATAATACTATTGGTTATAATCAACCTTAGGCTACCTTAATCCCAAATTAGGTTTTAGAATAACAGTGTGAGGTTTAATCTCCGTAAGTGCCTCATGACATAATTACTCCATCGCAGCAGTATCTCCATAGAAACAGTCATCTGTTAATTCTTAAGGTGTTACTTCTAATTCACTATGCCTCTTTTATTACATGGCTTGGTTTGACCTAAGAATTGAGAGAAACAAAGCCTTCTAAATATACCTAAAGTTGCAATATATACGTATTTTTTTCTTTATTTGGTCGTCTTATTCCACTTTTGCGTTCTCTTTCAGAATTCTCGAGCAAATATCCTAGTGTGTATACATGAATGTAGTGTGATCATTGAAAGTCAAGAACAACAGTTTGAACCAAAATGCCTCTTTAGTTCAAGCAACATGCGACTACCTAAATAAGCCCTCTTAGCTGCGTCCGGGTACTATTTCTACAAAACATGGAAATTTTGCAGTAAAGTGGAACTTTTACTACTAGAAATACTTAATAGCTTCCATCTCTAGCGTGTTGTCAAATTTTAAGGTTGAATGTTGACTATATCGCCTAAACATAAAAACAATAAATGGACTTTCTCTTCTTACCTGAGATTTTCTTTGGTCTCGGTATTTTAGTATGATACATTTCAACTGTATTCTACGAAACTGTAACTCTTATCAAAACATTGCCAGAGAACATTTGAACTACTGCATCTTTCATAATAAGATTTTCATATTCATAGGCTAAGTACAGTTTGTTGCTTTATTCAGATTTAATTATGATGGATAATATATGGAAATTGCCTACTCGAGGTTGAAAGAAGTGCTGAACAGGATAGAATATTCTTATTTAAACTCTCTGATGAGAGGTGAATTTAAATTATTTTGACTAAAATCCTGTTATAATCTCACAAGCCAATTCATAAACCTTTGTCGCAAACTTTTCTTCCGTGGGCAAGGTTTTCAGTACCCAGTAGGGCACACTTTAGATTCATTAATTCTTACGGCATCTTGTTCTTATTGACAATTATTAATTTTTGTCCACAATTTTGAATGATTAAGGAAAATAAATTATTTTTGATTGTAAATGGACCAAATTGATGTTATTTCTGTGGAAATAGTTTTGTACATTTTGTTCTGCTTAAAACATAAACACAACGAGCACTATTAGTCAGTTCAATACATATTAATAGCTACAATACAAATGCCTTTGAACCAAATGTATAAAAATAATCCCCGTTCTTAGTAACATGAAAACCTTTAGACATTGGCCCATATGGCGAGGAAGTACATCGATAGCAGAGTGTATAAAGGTCTTTCGGGTCATTCTCTTAAATTTATTAACGCACCGTAGAAAATATGTTCTGGGCAGTCTGGTACAGTGCTATAAGGCTGCAATTATTAGTTAAAATCACTGAAAATAAAAAATAAAAAAAGAATAGATTACTTAAACCTAAGATCCTATGCTTTTCATTCGCAATAAATCGAGAACATTTTGGTTTTTGGCAAATTTGATCAATGTTGACATCTAGTTGTCAGTGCACCAATGTTCTTACAAAAATCCGTATAGAAAACAATAAAGAGTTTGAAAACAATATTAGTCTGCCAAACACATAAGAACTCGCCTCATGGCAAAGAAAAAAAATATATTTGCTTCGGGACCATATAGTTCTAACTCGCAGCGGAGCTGAGTTACCTCAACTCTAATCCGTACAGCCTTATTTTTGTCTTTAATGGGAAAGGTTCTCTGAGATTCTGTTTGTGGTAAATAAGTACATCAAAACTCGAGTTATTCTTTTCAAGAGATGTGGTTTGATTTCTTAGAAATGTTAAGTATTTATGTTTCCAATGACTTGGCTTTATTCAAACCGAAACTAAATGGGTAGCAGTCTTTCCGCTATAAAGTGCTCTATGTCTTCTTGAAAGACGCAACGCTTAATCGCTTGGGGAACACCCATAGTTTAAATCCAGTTAAGATAAGCCAGTATGGGCTGCATTCTTATGTTATTGACAAGAAATTTTGCTCTTTGTTGGTGTTGCAATTGACACCCGCTTTAGCCATGAAACCTAGTATTTCGGAGAATGTGTTCGGCCCCATGTCGCGCTGAGATGTACCGTAGGAGATGATTTTTCAGTAACAGTTACAGATCTATTTTGTGGATTTAGAACATTAATCTAGGATTACTTTTACTGATATGCTCTGGAAATACCACTGTTATGGCAAATCAAAGTTGAACCTAAATGATACCATATTCTATTGAAGGGTACAAAGCGCATAACTTTCATTACTCTAAGTTTTTTATTACTTCAACGCAACGAGTAGCACATTTCTTGGCATATATGCGCTCAATTGCTCACTTAGTGCCAGTTCTTGTGTCATCTAATGGAGCCAGCAGACATGGATCAGTAGAACTGCAAAGAGATACTCCTACAGTGTAAAACAGCGAGATGTGTACATTGGAAAAATGTTCATGGATGGTCAAATCGCTCTCCTTATCCCAAAAACTTCTTGAAGCAACTCTAAAAATAATAAGAAGGACAGGCTACCTCACCCCCTGCCCTCTTTTTTCACCCAAAAAAGATTGCACCATTACTTTATACCTTGTGCAAACTTCCTTCTTTGCCATTTGCTTTGCTTGCTCAGAAATCGATTCTATCCACGAAGAGACCATTTCTGGATCATACTGCTGTGAGTCAAGGTGCTCCTTGAGAACAGATCTTGCTACACTTTGTATACGATAGGCCATTGCTTTTTCTTGCTCGTTTGGACGAACCTGGAAGGTATTGTCTTGGAAAGGGGATTCTTCTTCATCATCTATTGTGGCCATTATAAACGATCATAATAAATTCAAGGAAAAAGGTATCAAAACTGAAATATTAACTTTATACAAACAAACCTGGTTTATATTTATCATCTGCGTTAACCTGGTCTGTGATAGAATCCAGACAGGCCATTCTAATTCTCTCAGAAGAAAGTGGGCAGTCAGCTTCGAACCATTCGCTTCGGTTGTTCTGCTTTCTGTATGCTTTAATTGCTTCTTTTGCAGCAAAGAATACACTGCTCCCTAAAAAGAATGGCGGCTCACCAACAGCTCTGCTACTATGGACAGCTTTTGGGTTTGGACTATTATCCAAAAGCCTGACATTAAACTCTTCAGGAACATCTCCGGAAGCAGGTATCTTATATGCCCCAGGGCCTTTAGTAAAACAAGCACCTTCTGGTAACCAATCAAACGATTTGTTCTCTTCTCTGTGTCCCCAAACTGGTTCCTCAATCATACACCAACCTAATCCCTGAATAAAACCACCTTCAATTTGTCCAATATCAATTGCTGGATTCAGACTCTTTCCTAAATCCATTACAATATCAGTTCGCAGCACACGGAAATCACCTGTAAGACAATCTATCTCTACTTCAGAAGCAGCTGCACCAAACGTATAGTAGTTAAACGCCTGTTGTTCAATCTCAGGGTTGGTCTTTGCTAGATCAAACTGATATCCTAAATATGGAGTTTTGTAGAATCCGTGAGCTGATAGATCTATACGGGAAAAATATGCTTTGTTCACTAACGCTACAAATGAAATATTGGGATTTTCTTTTCTTAGCGGCGCTAATCTTTCATTAATTTGTTCACAGGCGTCAAGAACTGCCATACCGTACATGTCACTGCTAGCACTTGCTGCGGTAGGTGAGGAGTTTGGAACCTTATCCGTCGAGGTTTCACTAATATGCACGCTATCAACGGGTATTCCAAATTCCTTAGCGGCTACCTGGATCATTTTGGTGTGAAGACCTTGACCCATTTCAGTCCCTCCGTGTGAAACAAGAACCGTTCCATCAGTATAAACGTTGACAAGTGCCCCGGCTTGGTTCATAAACTTAGCTGTAAAGCTAATACCAAACTTTGTAGGGATAACAGTCAAACCCCTCTTCAACGTTTTATTTTGACTGTTAAATAACTTAATATCTTCCTGTCTTTTGACTATTTGAGCGCTATCCATGACTTCACTATACAATCGACGAAGTGGACTTTCTACCAACGTTTGTCCATAATGTGTTTTCTGACCTTGTTTATACATATTCAACTCGCGAATTTTTTCAACAGTAACATTTAGTTCATTAGCTATATGTTGCATATACGTTTCACAAACAAGCATTCCTTGAGGACCACCAAACCCTCTGTAGGCCGTGTTTGTAGGGGTGTTTGTTTTGCACAGCCTGCCTCTAACTGACAAGTTAGGCACCTTGTAGCTATTTTCTATATGAAAGAGGGCCCGTTCCATCACACTTTCGCTCAAATCATGGGAATAACCAGCATTCGAAAATAAATCTACTTCAACAGCTGTAATCATACCATCGTTTGTAAAACCCACTTTGTACTCGCCTACAAAGGGATGCCTGGTTCCTGATGACACCATATCATCATCCCGATCAAGAATCACTTTAACCTGCCTTTGGGTCTTAATACTTGCAACTGCAGCCGCTGCTGCCACATAAATGTTTCTGGTCTCTTTTCCACCAAAGCCACCACCCATTCTCTTCACTTTACTGACAACCTTGTTTCTTGGAACTCCACATGCTTTTGCACAAAATTTTTGAGTTTTTTCAGGATTTTGCGTCGAACTTACGACTATTAGTTCGCCATTTTCACCTGGTGTAACCATGGTTCCTTGAGTTTCGAGGTAAAAATGTTCTTGACCCGCCATACGGACCGAGCCGGAGACAATCTTATCTGCTTTGGTAAACCCTTCTGAAACGTTTCCAGTAATAATTTCTGAATTAAAAGGATAGAAAGAGCCCTGCTCTCGGGCATCTTGTATACTGATTACAACGGGTTCAAGCTTTTCGTACTTGATGAGTCTCTGAATGTTATAAGCACACTCCTTCGCCTTGCGGTGGGTATCAGCTAAAACAATACCTATGACCTGCCCAATTGATGTAACTGTTTCCTCTCGAAAAACCATTTCATCCATTCGGACGGGGCCGAATATATTTTGATCCTCACTAATATCTTTAGCGGAGAAAAAAGAATCAAAGCCGAGGTTTTTCTGCACACTGTCAACAGCAGAGTTAAGGGATTCCAAAAGAATGCGAGCGTGTGATTCAGTTGATAGAACCAACGCGCCATGTAAACATGAACTAGTTGTAAACTCATCATCAACATACTTTGCTTCCCCTGTGCATTGAAGTAGCGCAGCTCTGTGACTAATGGGTTCACCAACGGGGGCACGAATATCTTCCAGGGTTGCTACATGCTTCGAATCCTGCATGCCGGCCTTTTCGTTCACAAATACTTGAGTTGACTTCATTTTAGGGTGACTTTTATCCATGTATGTGGTTCCACATATATCGTGCGCCTCAACTGTTTGGGCGAAAAATTTTTGAAGAAAACTTACACATAAACTCATTCGATACTTGGGCATTCCGCCAGGGACATTATCTGGTAGGTTTATTTCTTCTAAGATAATTTTGGACGCTGCATCCACTGTTTCTTGGCACCAGATTTTTCCTACCAAGAACTCTTGAGTCCTAGTTGCAAGTACACTCTTGACACTAACCCCACCATATGCAAGTCTTGCGTTTTTTATTTCGCCAGTCGCATTCAAACCAATCTTGAAACACGCATTGACAATAGCTATGTCATCCTCTTTTCGTCTAGACTGCTTGAATACGGCTACACTTTCGTCAGAGCGATTCAATGGAACACGGATTTGTTCTATTACTTCATCCTCCTGAAGTTCAGTTCTTCTGTAGCTAATAAAAAAATTGTCCAGGGGTAATGTCCGTGAAATTTTCTTGTTGTTTTTAAGTTTGGACAATACAAGACTGGCACCTAAGCCTAGAAGTGTCGGATTCATATCTGATATAGGTGAGGCGGTGGCAATATTTCCAGACAACGTAGCGGCATTTCTTATTTGGTTTGAAGCAAAGTATGTAAGCATAGAAACTATTGCTTTTGAGGTTTGTGTTTGATAATTTTGGAGGTTTGCAGCTTTAAGAACTTTTTGCAGAGTTGAAAGTGTTGCAGCACCACCAACCAATAAAGTATCATCCTCAATTTTAACATATGAAAGTTCTTTCACATCCTTTATAAAAATTTGAATAGGATTTGAAGTGTGCTTAAAGCGGTTTTCAACGCCAACTTCAGTATTTCCAGCTATTAACTTGGCTTGCGGATATAAGCTTTTAAGCTCCAAGAGTTCAGCGGTAGTTTTAGGAATATACCATTTCTTACCATCACCAAAGATGACGTTGGTTTCAGTTCCCTGGCCCAAGTTATCAACATTGTGCAATCCATTTAACTTCCCATTCTCATTGTTCTCAGCATAGAGCAGCTTGTCTGCTGCTTCTATTATAGGCCGATACCCAGTACACCTACACAGGTTACCGTCAAAACAATTTTCAATATCTACTTCCTTTTCTTCAGTGTTGGCAGAGGCGCCGCTACAAGCACTTGCACAATGCTTTTTCTTGTTGTATGCATTGTAAAGTGACATCACAAATCCAGGTGTGCAAAATCCACATTGGGATCCGTGTCCTTCAGCTAATGTCTTTTGTGCAATATGCGGGTTCTTTGCATCACCAATACCTTCAACGGTGACAACCGATTTTCCATGCACTGCATTGACCGGTAACAAGCAGGAGTTCATCGTCTCACCATCAACTTCCACAGTGCATGCTCCACAACCACCTTCTCCGCACCCTAACTTTGTCCCAGTAAGCCCAATTTCCTCTCTTATCAGCTCCAGCAATGTCAATTCAGGATCAATCTCCTTCTTTGATGTCCACAACTTCCCATTAATCCTGAACTCTAAATTTCCACTTTTCTCTTCCATTTCTCGCTTAACGTTTATGTTTTGTCAGTTAATCACGAATTTATTTCACACCACCCTTCTGATTTTATTAGTAGTTTCTATGTAAATGAATTCTATTTTCAGAATAACTAGAGCTGCTGAGAATTGTAATGAAGAAAGTGTTGTATTTGGATTATGCTGGAGCTGCATTGCCTCCAGAAGAGATTAGTATCTCTGTTTTTGAAGATAAAGATCTTGGAAATCCGCATACCAGTGGGCCTTCTTCTTTAAAGACAAAGAAGATAGTTGATGACGTCAGAAAGAAAGTCTTGCGGTTTTTTGGCACAGATTCAAGAACCCACACGGTGGTTTTTACATCTGGAGCTACCCACGCTATGAAGTTGGTTGGAGAATACTTTGTCAATAAAGAGAATAGTTGCTTTTGTTTCTCCCAAAATGCCCACACTTCGCTAGTAGGGGTACGTCAATATTTTCGCAACTGGAAATGTTATCAAAACGTCTCAGAGATTCAAAATACACATGAATTTCAGTTGATAGGAATTACAGCAGAAAGTAACTTTAATGGAGAGAAGTTTGATTTCAATAGTTTTAGGAAATATTCAAACTCAGTTGTTCTTTTAGATGCTGCAAAGTTTTGTGCCACGAATCCTCTAAACCTGAGTAAAGTTGATGCAGATTTTACCGCTGTTAGTTTCTACAAGATATTCGGATATCCAACTGGTGTTGGTTGTCTCATTATCAAAAACTCAAGCTCTCACTATATATCACAAAGCAACTCCTACTTTGGTGGTGGAAATGTTTCAATTGTTTCACCTTGCACACCTCTAGTAAAGCTGGCCCCTATTCTTTCAACTCGTCTTGAATCTGGAAGCCTTAATTTTTATGGCATCGCCCAACTCTCCCCTGGATTAAGATTTTTCTCTAAAATTGGAATGGAACAAGTTAGAAAACATACTATAAACCTTATTCAGAAATTACACTCTCGGCTTTCATCATTAACCCATTTTAACGGTCGCAAAGTGCTTAAATTTTATATACCTAGTAAAAGTTTGAACTCGAGCATATTAACATTCAACCTACTTGATATAGAAGGAACTGTTATTGGTCACAAAGAAGTAGCTAATGTGGCAACAATAAACGACATTCAAATAAGAACAGGTATCTTTTGCAATGCTGGAGCCGCAATGATGGCATTTAACCTTACAAATGAAGACATGGAAAAGATTGCGGAGTTTCAGCAAATGGATACAGATTCTTTCTCCTGTTGGGAGGAGGTAGATTCATCTAAGATAGATTTCAATAAACCTCTTGGTGCAATTCGTGTTTCTGTGGGATACTGTTCAACTGAGGATGATATAGAAACATTTGTTTCCTTTATAGAGTCATATTTTGTAGTACAAAAATTTACTGCACCGTCAGTCGGGTCCTCTCTAAGTGCAAATCCAAGCATTAGACAATTATTTGTATACCCTGTCAAGTCTTGCAAAGGGTTCAGAACATCTTCATGGCCTTTAAGTAAATATGGTTTGCTCTACGATAGACATTTTGCGATTGTTGATGAAAATGATGTTTGTCTTGACCAAAAGAAATATTCTGAGTTAACCCAGGTACAAACCGAGATTAATCTTGAGAAGAATATTCTCAGGTTGAAAATAAACGAACAAATTTGTGAAGTACCTTTATCAGAAGATTTGGAATTTTTATCTCAAGGTTTTACAATTTGTGACATGAGACGGGAAGGAATAGAAAGTGCTTCTCAACAATACGTGCAAGCCAATCAAGTTCTTTCAAACTATTTAGGTTTCCCAGTCAGACTGATCAAAACTGCTGCCAAGAGTTTCAATAACCGTGGGGATATTCTAATGATTTCTTTAAACAGTGTTGAACATCTACGAAATCAACTTCCTGAAACTGATGCGTGTAATTTGAAAGCAACAAACTTTCGCGCAAATATTGTTATTGACTGTAATGTTCACGAAGAAGATATTTGGTTTGAAGAAGGCCGAAGACTGCTTGTCTCTGGCAATGATCTTTCATTAGCAGGCCATTGTAAACGTTGTCCTATGGTAAATATTAATCAAGAAACGGGGGAGAAACAAACTAGTATTTTGAAAAAATTAGCTAAATATAGACGAACACGCACAAGCATTAATTTTGGACAGTTTTTGAAAGTTGAAAGCTTACAAAAATTTGCAAAATTAAGAGAAGGCGACTTAATAAAATTTCAATGAACGCTCAACTAAAGGAAATCTTCTAAAACAGATATGCTGAGAAAATTCTCTGATACATTGAGCTCCAGTTGCGGTATTTCTGGTAATTTGTCTATTGGCTTTGGGTAGATGTAAACTTCCTCAAACACCGAGTCTTTCCCATTCAAATAGCGTATAACAGAAGTTAGTAGGAAGGTGGAAGTTTCCCCTGGTCTACCCGAGTTTATGAAAAGATTCATTGGTGAAATATCAAACGTCTCCCAAACCCAAGGAGCTGATTTTGGAGCTTTAAGATATTTTGCTTTTAAGCAGTGTATTTCCATATATTTTCTCAACTCTTGTTCTGGAGCGATTAAGGAAATTATACCAGTGCCAAAAGGCAAGAAGCCAACTAGGGAGTTTGAAAGTTTTGTCATGATATCATTTGCACTTAAACCGAATATTCTTTGAAAAGGTTTATTTACCTCAGCAACAAAGTACCTTTCTTGTGGATTATTAAGAGTTGAAACATCTGAACGAGTTCGCATTAAAGGGAACTCTTCGGTTACCCTAATTGTTCTCATTGGAAGCATTATATTTCTTGCAATGCCTTCACTTAGTTTTATATCCTTGTTATAGAGGCCACCTAGTCTTTCATCAAACAAACTGAACCTTTTCCAGTCATCCCAAGTTATTTCGCGAGATTCTACACCTTTTACAAATTTTGAATACTTTATACTTAATAATATGTTGTTTAGATGAGAAGCTTCAGCACCAAAAATATTGGAACCAGATACTAGAGAATGGTTCTTGAATGCAAGCAAGTGTCTACCAACGTCAAATTGTACTACCTCGTCTGATAAGTAATTCTTGGTTTCCAGGGCCGACATGAAAAAAAATGTTGCTATTGAGTTCTTACATGCTGCACCAAATTTATTTATCGAGAAAGCTTTCCTGCTACCGAGAATTTGATTTAGCTCCCGTTCTTTCCTCTTTCTTCCTCGACGTTTTTGATAATCGTATGTGCAAGATCTGCTCAATCTAATACATCGAGCACAGCTTGGTTTTTTCCCATCACATTTTCTCTTCTGAAATGAACATTCTCTGCAAGAGTGTTTTAGGAGGTTGGATTCATTTCTTTGAGTTACTTCTACCATATATATTGTACCTGAACAGCGAGTACGAAGTGTTCTTATACTTAAGTTTGAACTGTGGTAATGTAATCTCGGCACATGCGGGAAATTTTCTGATAGAAATTCCCGCGTTCGTTTTTCTAGACTTCTATTTCACGTTCTCAAGTGGCCAAAAACATATAGTCAAAGGTATATAATATAATAATATTTTATTGATACAATATTTTTTCCTTTCTAGGAGTAATGATATTGTTTGAGTTCCATGGTGCTGATGTTAATAATAACGAGTCATTCGTTTTTTGAAAGCTACTCATGCGTGCGCTCTGCTTTTGTTGAATATTTAAGACCCGAAGAAGTCTTTTAACTGCTTCACATTGAATTTATTCTGGATTTAGAGTATGATTATGAAATATGTTGTTATTTACTAGGTAAAATACTTTTGTACAGAGGCGCATGGGTTTCATTTTTTTTATACTGGAGATATTTATGGATTTCTGCTTTGATTGATTTGGTGTACAGGAAACTTGTAGCCAAAAGCCATATTACTTAACCACGGCATAGCTAAAACATTGGACATTCTATTGCCATGGATGATCTCGTAAAACCTCTTGAAGAAGAAGCGATATAACAAAGTCGTTATATCTCTCTAATACATAAGACACTTGTCGCTTTCCTGCTGTTGGATAGGTGAATGATAGGTCTTACATAAAGTTGCGAAATAAATAGTTTTGAGTTTAGTTAATAACATGTACAAAGCCTTAAACAAATACAGGACTGTTTGCAAGACAACTAATGTTAACATTTTAACTAAACAGGAACACACATTAGAAACTTCCCAAAATTATTTGATTCTATCTAATCAATTTCCTGTTCGATGAGCTGAACCACAAAAGCTGCATACATTGATTACTAGATGTACTAGCAGCCTTTATAAAGCGAAAGAATAACCAAGAAACATGGAAAAGCGCTGAAAATTGTTTCCAATGATAGAAAAGTGGCAAAACTTAAGAAACAAAAATGTTGAAATCATTTAGCGAACTGGCTACTTATGACTGTGAACCAGTAAGTTTTGTTGCCTCTGTGTCTTGATAAATAAGCGCCTTTATCTGTTCATTTCCTTGTACTCAAGAGCAAAAACAAAAAAATGCCTATACTGTAACAGCCACGTAATATAGTTTAACAGGCAACAGTATGGCAACATTTGAAAAAAACATATCTTCTCTACTGAAAGCTATTACAATAAGTTAACAGGTGCCAACTCAAAGTTTTCTGCAAATATGTGTCGAGGTTTTGTAGATAAATTAGTTCCAAGAGATTAGAAACAGGGTTCCAGCTTCCTGAATGCAAATTGCTTAAAGGTGAAGAAGGCATGCACCTATTTAGGTACTGCTTATTAAGCCTTATAAAAACCCTTTAACTAGACTTAAATTTCTAGAGAGTTAGAAGATAACCAAAATTTTACTTTATAGAGCAGAAATCTTATACTTTCTATACCCAAGGATTCTTAAAAAGACTTGGGAACAAACTACTTGCAATAAGCATATGGTCCAATCATTTTCAAACAATGTTCTTGATAGAATAAGATTTCAGTTAAACTTGATTTAAGAGAAGTATTATCATAGATACACAGTTGACATTGTCTTTTATCCGCAATGTAACTCCCCTGAGTTTCACTAAATTTCAACGAAAAATGTTCCCATACCGTGTATTACCCTTATTGTCCACAGCTGTAAAGGGTTCTAAAATCAGAGGCTTTAGAGACTTAGCTACAAATTTTTATAGAATCTTTACTCAGGAACTTGTTCCAAATCCACAAATGTTAGGTCTCTGTAAGATAATCCCTGGCGAGCATCACTTACGATTCTCAAATTAATGAAAAAACTTTATAATAACTAAGATCATTCAAAAAAAATAATTATCTATCTTTCTGTACAAATTAAGTGAATAACGGGTTAAAAGTTTGAAACTTTTAATTTCCACTGTGAATAGATTCAAATCATTAAGATATGGCTATCATAAATATCTTTCGTACTAACGACTGAGAAAAGTTTATCGCACAGTTTATGACACAGTCACTAAGATAAGAAAAGGATATAATATTGAAACATAATACTAGCATTTCTGAAAATAAGGCACGTATGCTGTGTTCGCTTTCTTATGCAAACTGAATGTCATTACTTAACAACAAATATAGTATCATCGAAAAAACCTTGTAGATCCTTCAAAACCAGTACAAAAATTGTACAATTTGCGAGATAGATACAAAATTATTTACATACATTGTTACTATTGGTGTCTTCCAAATCTAAATCTTAGTAAAGCATGTTGAAGAAAACTAAGCAAGTTCATTGCTTGCATACTGCAATCGTACAAAAGAAATTCTCAAATCTAAGTACTAGGTTGTAGTAGAACCAAATGAGTTTTAAATATATCGTTAAAATTTTCTTATGGATATAGATTATGTTATATTAAAGTTGTCGGAATATTTGAATATATGCAGTTTGATGTTGGCGAAAATATCCAAACCGTTAATACGACAACTGCAGGATTCGAACCTACGCGGCTTACGCCATCAGATTTCAAGTCTGACTCCTTAACCACTCGGACAAGTTGCCTTCAATTAAAACATATTACTTGGAGGCAATTAAAAAATAATTAATCTGATCATCTAATTCCGAATATTCCAAAACATATCGAAGAGCAGAATGTCGACTGCACTAAATCCTTCTATATCTGTAAGACTCAACCTATTAAGAGGTTTAAATACACCAAACACAGGTATTAATCAAAATTCAACACCAAGAAATATTTCTCAGTCCACACAAAACACTGAGACCTTGTCTTCGACTGAAAACAACACAAACTCCTCCTCAGGAAACCCAAATACCTCTCCTGAAAACCCACCAAATCAAGAAAATAGACGATTCTTTTTTAGGTTTCCTTCAAATACTTCAACAGAACTACGGCAAGAAATATCTCTTTCTTTATTTACCGCTCTTCCCGCGATTTTCCTTACCATCGGATATTTTTCTACGGACAGGTTCAATGACGTAAACGCGACCACAACGAATTGTGATAGTAAAGAGGTAGATGATACGCAAGAAAGGCTTCAGCTTTGGTTAATAGTGAATATTCTCCGAATACTCTTTCTCAACTCAACGCTATTCTACTACTGGATCAAAGAACTTGATATATCTCCCTTGACCCCAGAAGGTAGAAGCATCGCAAACCTGCAAAGTTTATCTTTCCTTTGGATATTCATTGGCATCTGGTTTTTATTAACAGCATCTTGCACTGAAATTCCAGTTTATACGTTTTGTCTCTCTATTATACTCATAGAATGCTTCATCCTCTTCCTGCCCTGCGTAGTTTTGATTCTCCTGCTTCCTTTGGTATTTTTCTGCCTACCTTGTGTTATACGAGCATTTGTAGCTTTGAATGGAAATGACAGAGGAGCTTCTAAAAAGTTTATTAATTCTTTGCCATTGAAAAAGTTTAAGGAAATTGAAAAACCTGAGAAAGAAACTACCTGCCCTATCTGCTTGGTTAACTTTGAAGAGGAGGATGAAGTTCGAGTGCTGCCTTGTAATGGAAACCATTATTTCCATAAAACCTGTGTTGATGACTGGTTGGTGTTGAACGCAACTTGTCCCTTATGCAGGGATGTTATTAATAAAGAAGCTGTTAATGCAGAACCTCTGTCTGAGCAGGATACTGCTCAGCCAACAGTGTCTGGAACTACGTTGCAGGTAGTATAAAGAGTGCCTTGTACATAAGCAAGTTGATGCCAACGATAAACCTCGGGAAACGTTGAAGTGTATCACTCATGTGTTAAGAAATTTCGTGTTTTGATAGGTTACTTTTTTGTTTAGTCTTATATATATTAAAGATCTTCAGGAAAAAGAAACTTCTTCAAAGCTTCTGCCAAACTATCATTTATTTCTTTGTTTTCGTGAATTACATCATTGAGAACTGATAAAGACAGCGTCTCGTTTAAAATGCTCTCCAAATGTCTTACCACACCAAGTGATGGTGCCCGGACTTCTTTATACCCATTTACCGCGACTGTTGCTGCACGTTCCTTTTCGTTTAACGAAGGATTGAGGCTCATAAAATCAGCTTCCGCGAAGGTAACAAATTTGTTTATAGAATTTTTTATATTCAATAACCCAAACACACCCAAATTCTTTGTTTCTACTCGTTTCGAAGAGAAAATGGTCAGCAACTTGTTGGCAATGTTTTCGTACAATACTATAGTGAATGTAGATGCGTCTATCTCTGAAAATAAATAAATCAACTCCTGATCGAGCTTGAGCTTGAACTCCCTAAACACTGCAAAGAAAGAGGAAAACAGCTCTTCTTTTGGTATAAAGCCTTCCTTCGGTAACATGCTGTCATACTCCCTGCTAAACCTTTCAAAGGTTTGTTGAAACACCGGATTTAATGCCTTCTTCTCTGCGTTTCGTAATACCGGTATTAGAACAAACAGATCATTTATTTCTTCTGCTTTCACTCTATTTTGAGACAGATATGAATAATTCACTTCCAATAACTTGCGCAGTAAGAATCTACAATCATTGTAGAAGATAATGGACTTCTTCATGTCTTTTTTTTCAGAGTTGGGATTCCCAGGTGCAAGACTTGTAAATACGACGATTATGCTCTTGATGCTATCAAATATATAGTGAATACAAAGAGTATTCATATTTCTCATCATAGGGGTAATGCTGTTTACCAAGGAAATAACCAAATCTCCACAGCGTTTTGCCTTTTCACTGATTCGAAACTTCACAGGGGCGATAGAATCAGACCAACTTTTCACGACCTTCTTCTCTGTTTCCTTAACTGGAAACATTTCTACCGCATTATTCAGCTCAACAACTAAGACATTATCTTCCTTATCAGCTATAATTTCCCTACCAGCATTAACAGCATTTAGCTTCATTTGCTCCAAGGTGTTTCTTACTATATCCGAAACATATGGTGTCATTATTTTACAATGTTTAGACTTGGATTTAGCGCTTATTATTCCAAGTTCTGAGAGTTTCTTTTCAAAGTTCAAGACGCTTTTAGAGAGAGATTGGAATGGACCCTTCTCTTCCACAGAGTAAAAAACCTCATCGCTAAAATATCTACCAGGTTCCAAATCTAAAAATGGTGTATATGATGTCAAAATGTGATATAGAAAGAAGGATAAACAGCATTTCTCCCCTTCGGTCTCCAAATTCTCTCGAATTTTCAAGCTCCGGCCCCAAATGCTCGACTGAAAACATGGGACACAACTTGCCTCATTTTGAAGCAAGTCTTGCTCAAGGAAACTGAATACCCTAGAAACATTTTGTAGCAACTTATTAAAGTCTGAAAAAAAATTGGAACCTGCACTTCTCCATCTACTTGTTTCCAGTTGCTTCAACGTGGTTTCAACAAGTTTAATTCTTTTGGTAACATTAGCAACCTGTCCAAGTTCAATCCGTCGAAAGTTTTTTAAAGAACTTTCTCTGGAAAGAGATATTTCCAACTTAATTGAGTTATCTATGCTAACTGAGTCAACTGTCGCATTTCCACCCTCAACAAGTAAGGGCAAGAAAATGTTCTCAAAAAGAGATGTAGAAAATCTCTTCTCCAGGAAATCATTAAGTTCCTCTCGCTGAAATAAGGCAACTACTACTTCTTCAAAGTCAATATGTGATGAGCTATCAGATTCTATACCTTTCCCGCTACGATACTTGCTCGTAACCTTTCTTGACGCCGATGCTTCGGTAATGCTTTTTGGGATATTTTTCTTGATTACTAGAGAAATTATAGAGCCCGAGTCTTCAAAGTAAATAAGTTCCTTCAAGGACGCCTGCAATGCCCTGCAAAGCTTTAGGTCTAGGGCCTCGATTTCAAACTTTATGCACTTGACTACTAGTTCATCATCCTTCAACCCATATTGCTCTTGAAAATTGCTCAGGCACTTATTTATAATCTGAAGCTCGTCCTGCGAAAACTGAAATTGCGCTGCTTCTAGCATCAAATTTGCTTTCTCAACAATTTCGTATATCTCGGAAATGGCTGTAAGCTTATCTAACTTCATTTCTGCTTTTAGTAACTTTTCTTGCAAGGAGGAATTTTCATGCGATGATGATGTATTAGAGGCCTCTATAGACTGTTCAAGCTTCACCTTATATCTGTCAAAATCGTCCTCTAACTTTTCCAAAAGCCCCTGTGCCGCAGACGAAGATAACTGCTTCGAAGAAAGTCCCTCTTTGGGATCTGCGAGTCCATAAAAGCCAGAAAAAAGGGTAAGAAATGATGTGGTTGCTTCACCAATATCTTTTTCCAGCGTCTTAAAAATCTGATCGAGATCTAAATCTTGTAAATCAGTAACTGTTTTCAGAGAGCCTATTGTTGTTTGTACGTCCATGAGGTTCCGTATTCGTGGTAATGTCATCTTGAGTATCTGATTCCTTAACAACATTAAGTTGTCCACATTCCAACATTATAAAACCAAATATTCGTATCAGATATTATATATATATATATATCTTCATATATATAGAAAAGATATTTAAAAACATGAAAATAATTTATTGTAAAATTAACAACAAAGAGTATTATTTAAATAGGAATTTTGTGCAAGCAGTAAAATTGACGCTTACTAGAAGAGAGATGAGAAAAATAACCCAAATTCTTACTGACCAATGGCATTTTGGCTATAATGCTGAAGTTGAGACCAATTTTTACATAAAACAATATAAAAAAAATCAGAAAAAATAACTACTAACGAGAATACAGGAAAATATTAGGTATCATCCAAAAGAAAGAACGCTTGAGTAACCTCATGAACCGAATCTTTCCTCTAACATCCACAACCAAACTTAATTTTTTAGCCATCCCCAGAGCTTTTGATTTGTTTTATTATAGCTTCATAAAAATAAATTTATTTTAATGTAGATTAGCTGAGAATTTATAAGTTAGTGGAAGTGTTTTACTCAAACTCAACTACAACTGGCGCTGAAGGATCCTTTATGTCCAAAGAAATTCTATTGAACAACGGAAAATAACACGATAAATGTATAATATCCGTCGCATTGATAAATTTCCTGGATTCAAAAATGATAAGAAAATCCAAGGACTCGCCTTGAAACCTAAATATAGAACAAAAGCATCAACTCCATGGTGTTCGATGACAATATTGTAGTTCATGCCTCAATGGGTAAACAAAACATATATATTATAAATCAAATGAGTGAACATGAAAGTATGAGTATTATTCAAGACAGTCACAAAATGAAAATAACATTTTCATATAAAATGATTTAAATTTTGAGACTTTTCCTCCACAATGATAAAAAACAAAGTTTCCCCTAATGTTCGGTGCATATGTTATGGTACAACTTTTTGTATCAATTTCTAACTAGGCTTATTAAAATTATAAGTTCTGATTATTAAAAGAAAAAAAGCTAACACCTAATTCTGCATTAAAAAATTCTATAACCGTTATGGAAAAAAAACTATATATCTTCAGATGAACCAATAGCAGTGAACGGAAAGAGGATGTAACAATTAAAGAAAAATAGTTTTTTTAGATCAAAGGTTTCACAAGCTCATTTATATAAGTTTTATCTCTTGCATACACCCAATCATACTCTAAGAATTTTAAATGATACATAAATCTCTTCTCAAGCGATTACTAAAGATAAAAGTTTGAAGACTTCTTGGAGTTCTGGGGTTGGTAGCTATTATATGCATTGCTTAAAACTCAGTAATTGTCTCATAAGAATAATTCTAACGCCTCATCAGAATATCTAAAAACCTACGTAACATCGAGGATAATAATTTAAGTATGGAATAGAGTAAATTTAAAAAGACAAGATAATTGCAGAAACACAGAATAATGACGTAGATAAAATAGTTCACAGACAGATTCAGTAATCAAATACAATTAAATCTCATTCTGTTTCTGATGTACCCAACAGTGCTCTATTTCTGATCAATCTTCTTCTTATCATTCTTTGCTTTCACTTCAAAAAAATAAAAAACAACGACATGGTAAAACATACACAAGAACATCATCCCTATAGTCCAAAAATATTTACAAGAAGCGTAATAATTCATCCATCATTCTCTCACGCCACATCACTTAGTATCAAGATGGTCGCCTTCCATTCTATGTAAATCTGTATGCGACGTGAGACCGCACATTAACCTCCTCCACCATAACAATCCTTCTAAGGCTCATTTGGGAAGTAGCAGCAAATCGATGATGTCGTATTTATATCAATCTTTTGGTGTAAATATTAAACTTATTCTGAGTAAGCGGTGAAGCTTATGTAATGGTGAGCTCCTGAAGTTGTTAACACTAAGCTATGTCCTTTCCCCTTGCTAATCTTCCCCAGTGATTTGTGAAGTAGTTAACAACAAAAGAGATATTTTGCCTGACCAAATATTTGACAATAAAAACACCTTACAAAGAATCTGAAAGTCTTAAAACTTACGTCTAAGCAAAAAAAATAGTTCAATTTCAAGCAGATAGCGGGTGACTGGATTCATGTAGAACCACCAAATGCCCTCAAATGATAACCAATTTATCCTTCCTGGATATATATTTAAACCTCTTATACTAAATAAATTATCAAACCTTGCAATGCATATCTCAAAGTTGTAGCAAATATATATTTCATCAACTTGAAGGATATATAATAACAGAGCATTATCATGTAATCCACTATATGAAATCAGGTTCACGGTGGATTTTTATTAACCTTTTAAGAACATATTCAGATTTTTGTGGTCAATTTCAATTCTCCGAAAAACCTTACGGTTCACAATTTTACAATGAATATAAAAAGTAACAAACTCTTGCCTTCAAACTTTCAACACCCCAGTTGAATATCATAGAACCAATGAAACTCAGCTACATGCTCTGTCAGAGAACGAATATAGACCAAAAGAACAAGTAACTAAATAAGACACGCAAACCTGCCCCTATGTACTAGTTAAAATATTTTTTACGTTGCTACTTCTATCACATAGGTTGGCCCTTACGGAATAGTAAACTCCAGTTTTTTCTGCGAAGCGCTGTCTATCTATGGGCCACACAGGGAGTGATTTATAATTGTTAAATGAAAGCAAGGTAAAAACAGAAGCAATATTCCAAAGCTATGTTAAATTAATGTAATCTTAGCGAGAGTCTCCGTTTATTGAGATGTGACTATGCAAAGATAATAACCTATCTTTAGATAATATACGGGGTTTGACCCTAACTTCTGAGATCCTTCATCTAAATAAACTCTGAACTGTAGAGGGAAACTATTTTTTAAAAAACATGTTTACTTCCCGTAGAATAAAGTTGGTGGATAAATACAAGAAGTTTCAAATATTTATATTTTTAAATCGTTAGTTCCAATAGATAGCAAATTCTTCTAGTACATAGGATCATTTTTGGAGTGATGTCAACACAATAAATAGTTAGTATTACAACTGACTTAAATAACTTAGATTATAATTTACCTTATCAAAGTGTTATAACTGCTTGATAAAGTATATATTCAACGGCCTGTTATATATGCGAACCAGTGTACTCTTTCTGGTTACTTATAATAAACAAGATGGGTATAAGAAACAATAGCTAAATAAGTCTCAGCTCAAATAATGCAGTATTGTTCTTAATGCTTACAACACTTAGCAGGATTTAGAACCTAAATGCATTTATCTTCCTATGATTAACTCAAATTTGCTAAAGCTAAGATAAATTAAAGACTATGTTCGCAGTATAAGATGTATAGATAGTTAAGCCACCTGAGCCTTTCTTCGTTTACAATGTTAAGTGACAAGAAATTACTCAAATACTCATTAGATTATTGTCATTTCCATGTATGGTGTAGAGTTAGCTGTATGCATGAAAACATTAATGCTCAGGAATTAACAGTAATTAATAAGTAATATCAAAACAAATATCGCATTCTTCAAGGGACTATATCCTTAGAAATAATTTACAATGTGTATATTAATAATAGTATAAAGTTTGTAGGTAAAATAATTGCCGTAAAAACTTTGTCGATATATTAAACACAATATCAATGAAGTTATCTTAGTCTCTAAAGTTAGCTATTTATAGAAGGAACAAGTGAATTTAAGAAAATAGAAGGTTGAGTCAATGAATGCACAGTAAGATGCCGCAAGCTACATACTTAGCTTGGCAAAAGGTAAAAGGTTCATTACTACCCAGCCTCATAGCAAGGTTAGCACCTTGAGCTATAATCTGTATTAAATGTATACTATAGCTCTCTTAGTAAACCACATTTACTACTCTAATGTGTATAAATAAGCCAGGAAGATCTTAGACTGCCTTGACTAAGGGAGATTCATACCCTTACTGTTTCCTGCTATATCCAGCTCTCTTTTTTCCTTTGTAGAACAGAATTTTTAGAAGTGAACGTGAAGTACATGTTCATCTGTTGCTAAGTATTCCAGCATTTAGGTAATTCGGGGTCAACTGTAAACTCAAGTAACATTACACTGGAGTTAGTAAGAAATAACCTAAAACTTAAACTTAGTTAAAAATGAATAAGTTAGAGTGATCATTACTCTAGAGTTATGTAGACAGGAGTTTGTGGCAGTTCCAGTGATCACACACCATTTCGAACGTATGTAGTAGAAGTTCACTAGAATAGAGCTCATGAAAACAGTAGAAACTTTAGAAAACTGAACCAATATGAGTTTCAAATTTAAGGTATGGAATAACAATAAATTCTTGATAGCACATACATATTGTTCTTAACTTAAATACCTGGAAACAGATGATGCTGCAGTTCCCGCAAAAACCCTATTCGCATACAAATATTTCACATAAAATTAGTCTGAACATAACTTAAGCAACAAAGTTCTATAGGCTTCAACTTCTTTTTTCTTCTCATCCTCCAGGTTAAGTGTTTTAGATATGTGATCCTCCTGAACATTAAGGTTTTCTGTTTCACGTGGATGGAAGTGTTTTTGAAACTTCATAATGTAGATGCTTTTTGTAAGTAAATCTTTGGTAGACCATCTGTCCTCTGGACCAAAACAGAGACAACTGCTGAGAATCACCTCCAGCTCCTCAAGTTCAGTTACGCTAAACCCGTTCTTTCCATTACCCTGTTTCAATGAGTATGAGGCAAGTACTGCTTTGCTTCCAACTTTCTCGGGCACCTCAATCGCTTCAAACAGCGAAGAAACAAATTCAGACTTTATTTGAGAAATTTGATTTTCATCTGGCCTTCCAATTACGCTTAGTATCTGCTCTATCTGGTTCATGGCACTACTTCCCATGAAAGGAGGTCTCCCAATTACCATTTCCAGTAGCACACATCCAATTCCCCAGATGTCGATCGAAAAGCCGTAATTTGTAGAGCCCAGCAAAAGTTCCGGTGGTCGATACCATCTTGTTGCCACATAATCAGTCATGGGGTTTACGTTTTCTAATGACTTGCTTTCCTCGTTCAGTCGTTTCAGGCTTCTAAAATGAAACTAACAGAGAAAGAACCTACACAAACCGAAATCACATAGCTTCGCCTTACAATTCTTATCCAGAAGCACGTTGCTGGGCTTAATATCCCTGTGAATGAGACCAATTTGGTGCAGAATGTGAACTGCCCGTACTACCTGATACAGGATATACTGAATGTGGATTTTTTGCAAGACCTTACCTCTTATGGCATTGTACAGATCTGTGTCCAGAAACTCAAACGTCAAATAGAGATCTTTTTTATTTTCAGCAGCATAAACATCTAAAAGAAGAACAAAGCTGCTTCTTCGTTCTGCGTCTAACTGAGCCAAGAACTTCAAATAGCTCACTTCTCTGTAGGTTCTTTGAGCGTCTGTGGAGTTTCTAAAAGCATCGTAACACTTCTTAAGGGCAACAACTTCTCTTTTTCCATGTGGTACAGCCTTGTATACTATTCCATATGCGCCTTTTCCTATTTTCTTCACTATCGAATATCTTTTCAGTATCTTTTCTTCTATCTCCTTCTCGAACTTTTTTCCTTTCATATTTTCTTAACCGATAAATCCCGAAAACATTGAATTCCAAGTTTAACCCTTAAATACAAATTAAAAACTAGAAGCAGCAGCATTGTCTTGACATCTCTTCAAAGAATCAAAATAATATTGACAGCTTCCTACGTTTCCACTATGTTCTTGAAGACATTTACTTAGCTCTTGTTGATCTAACTCGCAAACTGCCCCTGAACTATGTCCAACATTGTATGTAGGGACTGAACTCTGTTCGGTTGCTTGTTGCGGAACTGGTTCAGGTGCTTCCTTGCTTCCTCCAGAGAAACTATTCACTATTCCGTTCACAGCTTGATGCGCTATTGCCGAACCTGTTCCGATAGCCATACCCTGCGCAACCATTCCTCCTAGGCCAGACATCATTCCTCCACCAGCAGCAGGAGCTTGTGCCGGTGCTGATTGTGCTGGAGGAGGTGCGGATCTAGGTGCTGCTTGTGGTTGAGGTGGCGGCGGTGCTCTTCGCTGCACGGGTTGAGGCCTAGGAGCTCGTTGTGCAGGTTTTGCCGCTGGTCTTGCAAATAATCCACCTGATCTAGCTGAATTTCCACCTCCTCTTTTTCTTGCCATGTTGATTCGAATTTAATTGAATATTCTTGTTTCCTTTTTTTCGATTATGTTTTTGATTTTCTTATCTGCTGATAATTTTGGGCAATCTTCGGGATTGAAAACTAGCCGTTACAAGCGAACACTTGAAGGGAAAAAGGAAAAACTTTCTAGAGACCCTAAAAGACCATACTCTAATTCTCTTCATAATAATAATACAAGGAGGAATAGTTAAATTCTATCTCTAACTCATCCTCTTCTTCTAAAAACACAAAGTAATATGTGGCAAATCCTGCACCAGCCAACATAACAAGTATCAAAAAGCATTTGAAAATCTTTCGAAGACGCTTTTCACGGTCATCACGTCTCTCCTTGCGTTCTTTATTCCTTCGAACTGTATTGATATCAAAGATATTAGGATCGGGATTGTGATTTATCGCTGCTACTTTATCAAATAGGTTTGTCAAACTTGCTTCCCTAAACTGCCTCATCTGCGGTGAGTTATAGTATGCGGCTTTTAACTTGGCTGCTTCTTCTGGATCAACAGATCCAACTATTATAAAATCATAAAAAAATATTACGTGTGACTCCAGTGGTGGACATAGAGTCATGTGCCAAGAAAGGCATCACCCGTGTTGAGTTTCCATCATCTTCAGTTTCCGAGTCTTCCACGTCCAAATCCAACGCATCTTCTTCAATTTCTCCGAGAACACTAAGCCTGAACTGACGTGATCCCTTACGATGATTTGGAGGAAGCATGACACCTTACTAAACAACACCAGTGTTTTACTTGCCTTATACTAATAGTAAATCTGTTGTACAACTGTCTTGTGTTGAGAACTCTTCTCTTTTCGCAAACTTATTCCACACCCAACTGTATGATGTTACCGGTTCCATGTTCTATAGGCAGAAAACTTGGCATACCTAATATTTCATCCATGCCTAAGGCAAGAGTATCATTCTTCTTAGGCATAGATTGAATCATACAATTATTATATTATAAGTCTTATTTGTGCATACTCCACTATTAACGATTAAATGGCTTCATAATTAGGCCAAAAGTGTACTGATGGATTATCCATACTCCTATTTCCAAGTATAAGTTATATACACCACATACTGTATTGTTTAATACTAATGATTTAATATCTCAGATACAAAGAAAATAAGAGAAGAGTATTGGTAATAAGACAAACGTAGAGAAGGAGATTTAAGAGAAGAAAAAAAATATATTATAAGTGGACTGAGTCAGTTCTACTTGTTATATAGTCATGAATCTTGAGATGTGTCAGTTATACCAATAGATTCCCGTTGACGAAGTTTTAAGTATTCAGATTTCATATTCAAATTTTATTAACACAGAGTAAGTTTCGCAACATTTCATAAACCTTTTAAGCTTGTCATAGTTAAACTATAATGCCTACAAGTCCAAATCCAACTTTGACAAAGAAAAACTTATGTGGATCTCAAGTTAGAAGAAGATTATCGGTGACATGAGAACTTCGCAAGCAGCAACCTTGCCTTGCACCAATTATTGTTGGTATAAACGAGAAAATGTTTCAGGAATTTCTAAATAACAATTAGTTCGTTGAACTTTGAGTCCAAAAAGTTGGCTTGATTGGAGCCTGGTGACTCGACAGGGTCTAAAAAAATCCAAACTGCTGTTTCTAGATTGGTAAAGACTTATAGCTCCTTGTAGTTTTCTGCAATGGCCCAGAAAAAAAAAGAAACAACCACGAAAGATGTAAAGCTCTTGGAAAAAGAGGAAAAAGCTTATTAACAAGTAAACCCACAAATATTCTCAACGAAAATCTGTATTACTTGGGTTATTGATGATCTCTTGGTTTTCATGTCGAACGCCCCAAAAAGAGATCTATGACAGATCAACCTGATAACTTACAACTGAGACTTGCTACTCATTCATTGCAAATTCTTGAGCATGTATGGGTTAAACCTGAGAAACTAAGCAGATATTCTACAATACTTGAATATTTTACTTGATCTCTAAGACAAATACAGAAACGAAATTAATCGCAGTGGATTAGGACACACAATTGAAATAGAGAAGTTGGCATTCGATGCAAAAGTTTAAGAATGACTTCGGCATTTGTTATGTCCATCGTAATGATTCATAAACTTTTAGTCTTTATGGTTTATAAAGTTTCAGTCCCTGGATATATCACAATTCCTTACAAGCTCTCTCAAACACCTGGAACTATTTTTTCTGAGACAGGAAAATGGTCAACAACATTTTCAGGCATTTAATATCTGAAAAAAAACCAATTCAACTGAAATGGTAGGACGACTAAATAAACGAATTTCATGAGGTGGCGATCATAATTTGATGAGAATGAACCTCTCCATTCATACTATTTTTTCGTAGGTTATCAAGATTCAATGATAGTTTCTAAGAGAGCTGTTGGCATTTTAAGTTAATAGTCGAACTATTCAAATACTTTGAATTTGGTAAAATGATCACCATTCGCGTCTACACTGCTCACCTTATTGCAAAAAGTATGTGATGGTTCAACCTTGTATCTGGATAGAAAGTACTTAATCCACATAAATGCAACATCCTCTCCTCTTCATAACAGAATTTTGGGTTTGATCACAGCTCATAGTATTCCGATTCTTAACGCCCAAAACAAGAGAAGAAGAAGCAAACAAATGGTTTGTATTATTAAATAATACTAAAATGCAAGAAAATATGCTTCTAAGTCTTTGAATAACTACGTTGGTTTGAAAGCAAGCAATTTAGCTACCACTCTAGGAAAATTGAGCAGAGATTATTAAAGAAGAGAGATGAGAGCAAGCACCGTTTAAACACCAGAAGAGAGGAGATGAATCATTTAAAAAAAATAAATATATTTTCAATCATTTCTTCAATAAGTAGTTCGAATTGTTACCCTAAAAAGAGTATTTGCAGCTCTAAATTCAATTTTATTTGAGGAAGTAAATATTGACAATAAGAATAGATATGTTAGTGTACTACAAAGCCGAGACCACTGAAAAGCGTCAGTTAGATTTTTCGTAATGACCTAATAATTTAAAAAATCTTAAATATGTATATGAATGGATCTTTTCATACATATGTGTACGAAATTCGGCTCATTGGGGGTAGGTACTACCATGAGTTTTGTATATCAGACAACACATCCAAGACTATCGATAAATTAGATCTTAAATTTAATCAATTTACCAGATACCTTATGAACTATTATTACACTTGTTTTCAAAGTACTCGCATTAAAAAAACAATATAAATCAAGTTAACCGAGAAATACTCGTTTATTGAAGAAAAATTTCAAACAAGAAAACAATGTGATCTCATATGTGTCATCAAAATGTCACTTAACGATGAAAGCCCTGCTTAAAGCTTAAGCAAATAGACTGTTTACTTCTAAATATTTTCAGTACTTACTGGTTTCTTTCCCAAGTTAATCAAATAGTTTTTCATTGGGGAATTACAGAATTACTTCGGCGCAACAAAGGTTTAATGTACAAAACACTGTTTTCTTCAATATAATAAGAATACAATACAAATTTTAAAGACAGTTTTACATATTGAGCATTGTTTTTCTCATCCTTCTACAGTAAATTACTTACATTTGCAAAAATCTTAAAATCTGACAAAGGAAGCTTGGCCGAAGATTAATGTAATGATATTTTCCCGTAGTATTCGTGGATGCAGAAGGCAAAATTAGTTTCTGTGTATTAAACGTTAATTTTCTTCTGTTGTATTGTCATCTCCTATGGTAGATATTTTCTTCTATTGCACTCGAAACGTGAGTTCCAATACATGTATATAGATGTTGCATCTCAGGCATTTAACGATTAATGTATTATTCACCAAATATCTGCTAGCCTAACAGACATATGCGGGGAATTGTATCTGGAAAGACAGGTGTGCTAACTTGAATGTAGAATTTATATTATCACGACGAGATTAATTTTATCCTCTAGACATCTCTGAGTCTTAACTTCTGCTTTTGGTAATTTACAATGAATCAAACCGTGTCTACTACATGCGTGTCTTAACCCAACCATATGAAAAAAACGCTTAAATTTCCCAGTGGTTCATCAAAGTTAAGAGATAAAATTAAAATTAGAAATATTTGACGGGTTAGAAGGAATCTCTAGCCTGAATTTAGCGGGACAAATTGTTTTGGTCTGACAGAGTTGAAATCTAGTGTCGAGATATGCCTTTTATGAAGCAATTACTAGTAGTCCAGCAGAAATATCAAGAGAAAAATTATATAAACTTACCAGTGCTGTGGGAGACAAATCATCAATTTCTGAATTTAAAAAAATAGCTTTCGGCTTTAGTTATAAATTTATAACTGGAGTTAATATGAGAAAATACAATAATTTTGAATAGATTTATTATGAAGGTTTCTAAGCGAGTATTTATTAGCTATGGTGTCCCGACAATATACTCAAAGAAGCAACAACAGATTTTGAGGGGTTTTTTGATATTCTGTAAGGATACCTACACGCCTACATATTTTTGCTTAAGCGAAAACTTTTTTACTATTCTCAATATTATTGAAAAACCTATCACATGCTTACCTCATCTCATCATATCAGTGGCAAGGATGATATTCAATTTTTCTTGTAAAACTATCTCAGCTTCTCTATGTATATATTGATACTGCTGATTAGCAGATTGACCTCATTTGAATTAGATTTATGATGAAAGGTTAAAGACTCTAGAGAACTAAATTTAAGTTATATATAATGTTGGAAGTACCTCTCTTAAAATGAATCTATAATCCGTGTTAAGTATCATAGGTTGAATGTCGCCTTGAAAGTATAGAAAACCTGTCTTCCAGAATAATATATCTATGAAACTGGTTTCTTATACTAGGATAAGATATGTTGTAAAATTGATTGTAAATTGAAATAACGTTGGCATGGGACTGAAACTCAAGAGTCCGAAAATTTCTTTTAGCTATTCTACTACGGTGAGTGCTAAGAGTCACGCAAATAGTTTTTGACCCCATATTCAGAGACCCCGAACTCTAATTAGCTGAATTAATTTACAATAAATAAGTTTCTTAAAATAAGCTCAAAGGAAAGAGAACAAAAATCTTAAATTCAGTAACGGTGAACGGATCTATGAAAATGTTGAAAAAACAGCAACATAGGACGAGCTTTTGACAGTTCCATAAAACATAAGGTATTTTGACATAAATTTCATGAAATTGTAACAGTTCTTAACCGCAGTAAAAGATAATTCACATATAAGAAGAGGTGAGTTCTAAGGATATGGATTTTGAGGAAGTAGTTGTTCTGGTGGGTGCAGCATCTATAGATACAGAATTTAATGAGACTTCGCTATTTATACATTAATGGCTACTCTAATAACCAAACGAGTTATCAATAGCAGCTGATAATAATCTTTTAGCAGAGTAGTATGTGCCGCCAGAGAGAAGTTTTCTTACAATAATATTCTTGAGCATCAGATCTCTTCAAAGGTCGATTAGACATTTATGTTATGTCAACATAACTTAAGTCTAAAAATTTCATTTTGTTCTAAATTTTGTTCTATGTTATTTGTTTAAAAAAGAGTATCAAACTATAAGTACTCCAGATTAAACGCAGATTTTATAATTTTGCACAAACTTCACCAAATCTATGTTCAAGAATTGGAAAGCGACTTAAGTCCTTGCTTAACTTCGTTGAGGGTCGAGTAAGGAATGAAGACAAAGTTGCTAGGGAGGTTTGAAGGTTTAAATTATCTTGAGGTTTATGAATCAAATTTGGATAGCAGCAGATGTTTTAAATTGATGTACTTTCCGTAAAATAAACTGAAGAAAGCAACTTAACCTTAATTGTTTTGTTCTCCACCGCTTACATGGTACGCTATGGCTGATTTAATCTTGTTATCCACCTTTTTTGTGTTTATTTTTTTATATTATTTTCTCATATGATTCATATTTTCGAATTTTATCTGCTCAATATCATTCCGGGGAGTTTTTTACTTCATAATAAGAAAAATGGTTCCAAAAACCACGGCTTCTGCCCAAGAAGAACGATTTAGGGTCAAGAAGCTAACCTAGATGGTTAGATTAAAGAATAAATATCTTTTACTCTGTGATACATAGAGTAATCATATATGTGATATTGAAAGGTGTCTTCTAAGCAAACTAGTTGGTTTAGTATCTTTCCTCGATATGGAGATCTCACAAAATAAGTAAAAAACACATTATGACATTACCGTGCCTTCTTACACTTTGATTTTAAATTTTGAATCAACTGATGATAACCAGGAAACTATTTCCTCTAAAGAGGTCTCTTGCTACTATTTCATCCAACCAAGTAAAGAATCGGTTTGAATCCGCACTATATAACAAAATAAAGGAAACTTACAATGTATCCTCTCAAGAACTTGAACCGATATGGCCAAAAATTGTTTCTGGAAAATACATGCCACTAAAATTTACTTGTGATGCTGACAAATCAATATGTCAACAGAAAAGTGATGCGGAGAGAAAAGTATTTAAACCAATAAGTAAACACTCTTATGAACAAGGGGTTGTACTCGTAAAATGTCCGTGCAAGAAGTTACACTTAATCGCTGACAATCTAGGTTGGTTTGATGACAAGAGTATTAATATTGAAGATATTCTAGAAGAAAAGAAACAACACATAACCAAAGTGAATCTTGATGTAGATCTTCAAATCGCTTAGTTATAAACTGTTGACGCCCATCCTCTCACCCGTTTCTCGAACAAGTTCTTCTGTCATCTTCTTGTAATACTTAAACATTTCCTCGTCTTTTTCAACTCCATCCCCTCTCTTGTACATAACTGCCAAAAGCTGACAACAATTTGCACTCTGCAAATCACATCCTCTTGAAGCGAAACCAAATGCACGGGAAGGATCTCTCTCTATAAGAAACTCTTTTTTTGGTTGTAGTAATACAGAAGCTGCTTTTAAACAAGCCCTGGCATCATTTCCCTTGCATGATCTATCCAATAAGTTCAATGAACTTAAAACTTGTTCTTTATCTAAAGATTTTTCTGTTCCAATTTTATTTAAAACAAGAGTTGAATACGCAGTGCAAGATTCCTTTTGGTTAAGTTCACATCCTCTCTTAAAAAGAAATCTTGCTCTCTCTCGATTAGTGGATAATGAAGTTAGTTGAGTTTCTTTTGATACAGATACAAAGTTTTCTGTTTTTGCATTGGTTGAGAAATATAGTTTTCCTAAATGGTAGCATGAGTTTGGATGGTTGTTCTCAAAACAATTTGTTTCATACACTTCACTTGCGTTTTTAAAGTTTCTTGCAACTACCTGGTACCACTCGCCAAGACTGAAACATGAATCATAATCACCATCTGAGCAGTTCTAAAATAAAGCAAAATTTGAATTATATACTGTCCTAAATTCAATTAGCTTTTCTTGAAAATATTTTTCTTTTAATTCTTCATTTGTTGTTGCTGTTTTCCTTTCCATTTCAACTGTCTAATGACGTCATAAAATATACCCGTGTTCTCGGTTATAACACCATTGGGTTTCTAAATTACAATATTAGTGTACCAATTAATTACCGGTAGAGTTATTTGTAAAAACATTTGTTGTGGTCAAAACTCAGAACTCGGAAATCTATTTAAAACCTAGTTTGAGATTATATTTATTCACAACTTTAAAAATATAATGAGATAAAAAAATATTGCTATAGGAAAATATTATTTAAAATAAATGGTAGTTATTATGTTAAATCGTTACTCTTAATCTTAGAAAAGAGAGAAAGAGAAAATACAAAAGAATACACACCCCAACTCTAAAAGTACAATAATTTGTATATAGGAATGATAAGTAAAAGTAGTTTTTATATTAAATGTTAAGAATTAACAAAGCGCTGACATAGTATTTTCCAATTTACCCTGCTTTGGTTGGGGACTGTACATGAATACAATAATAACTTGCAGTTATAAGCTAATTCAGTTGTTCCTGATATAATTTCGTATTTTATAAGCTTAAATACGGTAAACCGGCAAAGATTATGATATACATATATATATTATGAAAATGCTTACAGAGTTTCAGAACTTTCTTTATGGACTACTATGCACCCTCTACACTTACGCTCAGCAGATTTTCCTGGAAACCCTTACTAGTTGGAAAGAACAGCCAAGACAGATATACACGCTTTTTCGGAATAAAAACTATCTACTATAGGTATATTAATTTGGTATTCTTCTTTCCTTTCTGTTTACAATGTCCTTATTTTTTGATATCATATTAACACTTCAAATTTTCTAAGAATAGTAAACAAAGCTGAATTCAGAGCCTATCAGATACCATCCTGTAGCACTTTGGCCAATATAATTCAATCCCAAAAAAGAAAATTATTATTTTTCCATTCAATAAATTTTATTTTCCTTAACTGAATACATTTATTCTTAAGGATCTTGCTCTGCGGAAGTATAGGAACCAGCATTCTGATGTTTTCCGAAATAAGTTGCCTGTTAGTTGAAACACCGCAGGAAACATGAACAATGGGGTACTATTTATTTCTTTCCTATTATATTAAACGTTCTTTCTAGTATTTGCTTCAACTTTTCTTGATTCAGGTCTATCAGGCAAATTTTTTTGCTTTGAGTTAACGCTCAAGTTTCTACCTGTCAGTAGTTTTCAAAAGTCATGTTTTCTAAAAGCAGCATATACAGCAAGAAGATACGGTTCCGTTTTCTTTAGGCAAGATACTTTCTATTTTTGAAAATGCAGATGAATCAGCTCTAATGGGCTAGAGTAAGTTTTGTTTCATTTTCTCTAGGAAAAGCGCTACATTCTGATGGGTTTGATTTCCTAATAAGGGAATGGACACCTCTAATAATACTTTACTCCCTGTTGTTAAACTCTTGGTTTCAAAGTAGTACATGTTATCTCCTCTTTCTGTAAAACTAATAATAACCTTATTAAAATCCTTCCTCATCTACCTTTTTAAATTAATAGTAAAAGAACCTTATACTTCTTATTAAGGGGTTAATTACAACGAACTGAAGACTTCATACTTCTCACTCTACATACAATAGTAATAAACAGCCATTAATAACCACTGTTTCATTATGTTCAGATAAAAAATGGTAAAAGGAAATTTGGATATATATTCGTGTTGCTTAAGTTCACTAACGGGTAATTGGTTTGGCAGTTATTTAGATTATTAGGAAATATTAATATAATCTTGAATCTGCTGTTGTCATTTAAAATGATATACCTTATTTCAAAGTCCAAATTCAGCTCAAAATTTCCGCCTGACTCTATCAAAAAATTTAATAATTCTTCATTCTCTTAATCTGGTTCAGCCTCTTATATACGTATTGGTCCCTGTATTTTACCCTAAACAGTTCTTTGTATTGGGTAATTTGCAACATATTTGCGATTTTTAATCCTCGTACTAACACCCGTTCTAAACATCATTCATCCCTTTGGCTTCAGGCACTATGTCATGGTCTTAACGACTTAGCTGATGACAGAGCATACTTAAAGATTTTCATTAAGAACTTACCCATTTTTTTAGGTATGCACTTATTCTAGTCATTCATAGTGTTTTTAGTTTCGTTATTTGACTTTGTTTATTCTTTTCTAACCCGCATAAGTCGCTAAACCTATGACTAGGTAAATGAAAGAAAACTATTTCCCAACAACTGTTGCTCGCAGCTGCCACATATGATGTGCTTGTTGTACGTGATAATTTATAGTCACTCACATAAGCAGATATTAAAGATTAAAACAAAAGAATCAAATTTACCTGAAGAACATAAACAGTAGTAACACTGAAAACAAAACTTACTTTTTAGGCTTTGTAGTCTGCAATATTTCAATGCTATAACCTTACGACAGAGTTATCGTGAAGATTAATTTAAATTTTAGGGGAAACCTAACCTTTCTCAAAGAGATAGCTGGGTATTTTTTGTACAGCTTTCTGTGAACATAGTAAGTGCAACTAATGAAAATAAGCATTTTCATATCGATATGCCATTGATATATTTTCTTATACAGTTGATCTTAAGTGACGAAAACAAATAGCAGGCTTAATTTCATTAATTAATGCTATGTAAGTTAATCATGCATGTACTAGAGAACACTCTGCGGATGTTTTTATTGCGGTCCGTGGCAGATTTACTAAATTGCAGCTTCTTCAATTGAAAATTTTATAGTTTAAGATCTAGGTTTATATAAAGAATTTGGAAATTCTCTGTTATAATCGGGTTTTAATTGCATAACACCGAAATGACCTACATACTTGCTTTTGAAGTGGGCAAGATATAACTCTAATGCTGACGGTTGGTACCCATAATGATGGCAGCCTAGTATGGTTAATTTACTACATCATTAAGTGGTTCTATGCTAGGGACGAGTTTTAATTTATTTTTCCGCAAGATGAATTATCCATATCGGATCTAACTGAGGAAACGTTGCAATTGCAGAACCTTAACTTCCTCCGCTATAGATTCGGTATGCATTTGTGCATTTTGCTGTCACTGTTTTTTCTTGTTTTAGTAAGAATTGTTATCAACATCAAACATTCTTAATGTAGAAAAAATGATTTACATGAAATTTCTAAAAATAATTGATTCTTTTAGTTAACGAAGGTGTATCCGATCTATTTTATACATAAAAGAAAGATGATGAAATATGTCTGAGAGTCTCTTAAAGGAGCCTTGTATTGGTAAGGACTAAAGTGTTATTTATCAAGTCATAGATGATACAAGCACATCATGGTGCGCATTTTGAAATTTTGTGATAAGAGTTTTAATAAACAGGTTCCTGAGATACAGAGATGGTTCACTGATACCTTGATTCTTTGCATTATGCGCTTCATTATCCTTTTCTAACTAAGAATCCCCTCGATTGAAGAAATCTGTAGAGAGATTAAAAGCTCTCTAACACAACGGCTAAATTGTTCACAAGAATAAAAATATTTAGTTCTCAAGGAAGTCACAATTTTAAATGCCTGTTTCTTAGTAGCAGTTATTCTCTCTAAAGGTACCGATCTTGTGAAAAACTAGCCTTCTCAACTATTAACAACAAAATTTGAACTATTTATGCGGCAATGCTTTTCAGATTTTCCTGAATTTTTTCAACATAGTTGTCAAGTAGCTCAATAACTTCGTTATCAGCTTGGTTTCTATTAGCTTCCTCTTGAATAATTCGTTGCTCTATGTCATCCATCCCAACTTGAAACATTGCTTTTAATTGTGTGATTTCTTCTTCATGTTGAAGAGCAAAAGAAGAAAGCTCTTTCTTAAAATTGGTGTTGAGATCATCAATCCTTTCTTGTTGATTTATTGTTTCAGATTGTACCATATCATCATTGTTTAGACAAATCTCCCGAATCTCTTCACTCCGCTTCTTTCTCTCTTCCGCTTCAGTCTGAAAATTGGTTTGAAAATCTAACAACTGCTTTGTCAATCTTTCTGTTTTGTTTTCTATTTCTTTCGGCAGTCTTTCTTTCATCTCAGCTAATGCTTCTTGAAAACTTTCTATCTCGCCTTGCTGATTCTTAAGCTCAACCCCGTAAGTTTCATCATGTTCTTTGATCAGACTTAAAACAGTGGTTTTCAACTCTTTTACAGATGAGTCCACTGCTTCTCGAAGTTCATTCTCTGCTTCTTGTGTTTTTTTTCTCTCCTCTTCAAACAGTTCATTTAATCTAGTTAATTCCTCACTTAGCTTTCTAAAATCTTCCTCTTGCTCTGCCTGTTTTTTTCTTGCTCTCTCTCCAAGTTGAGTTCCAAAGTCATCTAAACCTTTAAAAATATCTAAAATTTTATTTTCGCTTACTTTCTCGCTCATCTCTTTACCGGTTAGGATTGACTTAAATGAAAGAACCCACCCTTAGATCACAAAAAACAGCTCAAGTTGCCGGGAGAGAGCGCTTCAAGTACTTTAGTAGACCTCTTGGAGCACAGCAGTACATCACGTATCCTGAAATGTAATTATTTTTTCTTTTTAATTTTAGAAAATTCGATGCATCTCTCTTCTCGCAAAAGGAGTGTCCATCTGCACCAAGAGTGAGGGAATCTCAAAAGCAGGTAATGACTCCACGAAACGTTTGCGTCCAAACTTCCTGCAGAGAATCAGAAACTCAGACAGTACCTTTTGAGCCCTTGGTTCAAATTAATGGCAGTGAACCATTCGCATTTCTTGCGAAAAACATTGGTTTTGCTAAATTTTGCGCTGATGGAAAATTAAAGGTGAACTCGAGAACTTTGGAATTGATTGAGAGAGAGAGGAGAAGAAAACAGTTACTAAAAGAACTCAAGAATGTTCAAGAAGGAGATCTAGTACTAAGAAAAAAAATAATGGAAAAAATTGAGCAGTCTGATTTTAAGAACGAAGTTGATGACATTGACAGGAAAATTTATTTCTACTTGAACTGGAAGCACAAACAACAGATGGATCAAATTGCTGACGACAAAAGACGCATTGAAAACCGTTGTAAACAGCTTGAATTGAGACAAAAGGAAAAACTATATGAAACTATGAACAAGATTGAAAGACAAAGGAACAAATATTTCCAGAAACAACAATTTGCTGAAGAGTCGCTTCGCCAAATAGTTCTGAATGAAGAAAAGAAGCAGCATATATCGAAAACACAGTATAAACCACGCACAAAATCATTGAAGCTGGGAAATGTTGATTTCCCAAAATCTAAGGAAGCGCAAGAAATCGCTAAAAAAAATCTTGTTCACATCGAAAGTGGAGAGACCAAGTTGCATACCAGAGTAGAGAAAGACCTTTGGAATAATTTAGAGAAACTTTCCGCAAAATTGGGGTATTCTGAGTAACTATATCCAAGAAAAGAATAAACACTTAAAAAGTAAAATTTATCTCTTTCCCTGGATGTCTTTGCGTGTCAAACCAGGTGGTAAGCTTTGTACTAATTTATCTGCCTTGTCTTTGTCAGGAACCACAAGAGTGTACAAGTATCTGCTGCATCTAATTTTGAACTTCGTCTTTGTTTTACTCCTTAAAACTTTTACAGCTACAGCATCTTTTCTTCTTGCTTTTTGGAGAAAGTCTCGGATTTCTTTGATCTGCTTTGGCATTTTATTTTCTCTTGGTTTTCAGTTTTTGTTTTTCCCAGATCAATTGCCCAAAATAGTTTGAATAGAAATTGGATAAAATAATATTGGGAATGATGACGTGGCAAGTAAATAAAACAAGTTTCATAGTTCTGACTTCAATAATCGAGACTACGCAGAAAACCAGTTGCAAGACTTTTACAAATTATTAGGTAAGTGATTTAACATAAAAACATTGAAGCAATAGGGTAAAGCTTATATTAAACAGGAAAAAGTAAACAGCAAAGTAACTGGTACTACCTTTCCCTCCAGTCCTCGATGTCCCCTATTTTCGGAGCAGGAATATAACTTTTCGTAAATTTGTCCCAAACAAGTTGCAACTCCTCCTCTTCTTTCTTATCAGTGGCAATACCTATTTCATCGCTCCTTTTACGTTTGAGGATATATCGCTCTTCTGTAATCTCTTCATGCAGAGTGGCCCCAAACTCTGTCATATACGTGTCTACGTCAGTGGATTTCTTCACAAGCTCTTCCATTTTTTCTTCCTTATGACCAAGTTTATTCCCTTCATCCTCAGAAAACGCCTCTAAGGAGGACTGAAAAACTTTTAAAATCTCTCTTTTTGCTTTCATCAAGGCTTTCAAGACACATATCTTTTCATAGTTCTCGGCAGAAATGTCCAGCTTTTTAAGCTCAATTTCTAGATTCAAACTTTTTTCCAGAATAACAAGTAGAGCACCAAGATCAACTTTTTTCTTTTTCTTTACAGCAGGCTTTTGAACCATGTCTCCAAAATCACTTTCATCATCTGAAGATAAAATATCAGGGGGAGCACTCGCAGTCATGGATTCTTCCTCTTCATCTTTTTTAGTTTGGTTTTCAGTATGCGAATTTGGGTTTGACATTAGAATTGAGTTTAATTTGTCAATAAAAACAGGATCATAAGTTTCTTCGTTTCGAAGAATGGAATAAATTTTTTGGACACTGTTCTTCTTCCGAAACATACGAAGAGAAAAAATTTTAGAAGCCTCAGGTAAAACTTTTTCAAAAGCATTTCTTGGTTCATTACGGTGTTTTATGCTTGATTGTACAAAATCTTTCGCAATATAAAGGAATCGTATCAGGTGGTCTTCATCCCACTCATTTTCCACCTGTTTCAATTTTTCCAGCCATTTGGAAGAAAATGTGTAGCAATCATCACCTTTTACAGATTCCAGCAGCTTACTGTAGCCATGAATTCCGTCAAGGGTTCCATACTCAGGTTGCTGTAGTTCATCTAATTTGCTCAAGGCTTTTTTCAATGCTGACATTTCTTGTCCTGGGGTAATGCAACACTGCTGATAACAGATGAATAGACTTCACATTATGTTTTGGTTGGAGAAACCAAAAAAAAATATATATATATATCTTTCCTCTGAAAAGATATATATAATCTTTTAAATCATAACATCTTCCTTTCTAGATTATTTTTTTTGCTTCTTTATTTGTAGTTTTTGTAAGGACCGTCCCTATCTAGTATGAAATGCTATATTTTCTATTGAAGTCTTCGTTCCTCCATGTCTTGAAGCCAGGCACACAAGGTTATATATATATCAGAGAATTTATTTTCATAAAAAACACATATATATATTCTAATATTTCAAACGGCAAATAAATTATTGTTTCAGAAATTAACTGTAGAAGATACAACGCCGTCTATACGCTCTCTAATCTATCATACCTATTTTTCCTTTACCATTGGCAGGAGGGGAGTTATTATTCGCATTTCGATAAATTCCATAGAAAAGGTATCACTTTCCTTAATTTCTATTCTCTTGTATGCTTTTTAGCTGATTTTTAGTCAATAGAACTATGCTGTCACTTTCAAGTTTGCTTCTTTGGAGCAAGGAAAGTAAATCCGTTCTCGGGAATAATCGTGATGGCATTTTACAGTCAAAAGTATGTGTTAACAATAACCTATTTTTTGTTATATTGAAATACTCTTTTATTTTTATTTGCTAATAGACGCAGGTCGACTATTGTGTAGTATCCACCAGTTAGCATGAAAACTATTGCAATATATAAGTGTAACAACAGGTATGATTGTTAAAAATTGCATAAGGCCCGAAGAAATTAACAAAACTTAAGTAAATAAGTGTGTAGTTATATTTTTTTTATTGATCGAGTGATTTAATATGTAAACAAAATTAATATAAACTATTAACTTGATGTTAATGGGCTGGTGAAGATGTAAATGTTGCCAGAAAATCTATCTATGAATCAACTTCGGCGAAGGTACCTCTGTAGAACTAAGTAGATAACTCTACTTATGCACGAAATTGTTTTGATAAATAAAATTGTCCATTGTGTCGAAACAGACTTCTTATACAGATATACTTCTAGTTTTGTCGAAAAAATTTATATCGGCCACCGTGTCAGAATACCTTCATACTACTCATGATAAAAGTATATTATCAGCATGATTGTTGAGAGCTAAAGTACACACCATTATTTGAGTAAAAAATGAAACAACACATAATTTTATGGGTAAACACTGTTTATCAATATCACCCAGCATTCCAGTTCATCTGATGGTACCATCCAGAATTTTAACTTTCTGAATTGTTATGTTTCTAGGGGAAAAATATTTCTGGTATGTTATTAAGTAGGTTGTTAGGCCCATAAAAATTGTCTCAACCTGTTTTATGATTATCTTTTAAATTTGGCTGGTAAAAGATGGTAGGTGAAAAGAGAGCATTCTCGCGAAGACAGTATCATACTTGTCGAGCTTGCAAAATCCAGGAAATTGCACACAGTCTTAACACAAGAATAAATCATTATCAAGATTTTGTCCCAAACAGCGGTAATGGATTTAAAAAAACTCATATCGAATACTTTAGAGAATATTGGTTAGTCATTGGAAACAATGTTCCAGTGGAGTTCGAATGCGTACAAGTTTCTGCACTTCGAAGCCGAATAGTTAAGAGTTTCTTTGACCACGTCAGAAAATTAAGCAAGTTCTATGTTGCCATTTAGGGTCTGGGGAAGCAGCGCATCAATATACTTTAATAATTACGCTACTGTATTATATCTAGTTTGAAGCAAACCATTATGTCTTCATCAATTTGGAGCGATAACAATATATCAAAATGAATACCTTTTCAATAATAATACACGCATAACCCTCACAAAGAAGAGCAACATCAAGCCATGGTCCTATTTACAGGTCTAGAAATCAAAGTATATGACAGAAACTACGCGAATTTATGCTCTACTGAAATATAGGGTCTTCTATTATGGCTTGGTACTCTTGTATGTTGAATCTTTGATCACTGGTTGTTTTCGTGTTTTGACTATTAAGTTGAAGCACATCAGCCATGTGATGAAATTTCATGGAGCTTGGAGCTAATTTAATATGAGTATCTGTAACCCTTGCCATATAGCTAATCCATTGTGAGAAGTTTTATCTTGTCTTAGTACTCGTCTGAGCTAGTCTTATTATACCAGCACGTAAAGAAAAATCTACCAGGGGTTTTACCTTAACTAAAAATTGATGTAAATAAACTATTCCCCCTTAAATAGTTTGTCAATAATTTCTCGAAGAAAACACATAGTGCAAATGCAATCAAGACAGATTAAGCTTACAGACTAAAACCAGGAGCCTAATAAGTGCTATAGACAAAAAACAATAAGTATCTACCTTGTAACACGCACTGTATCTATATTATTTTGTAGCAACTAAAAAGTATCACATTAATAGAAAATTTTGATCATTGGAGAAGTCAAGGAAGAATTATCAAGAAAATAAACATAATAGTATGATAATAATATTGAAATAAATAAGTTTCTAGTACATATGTTTTATACAAGAAAAAAACATAAGATAATTTCAGTAGAAAGCTACCACTAGATTCCTTGGGCATCAAAACTAAGCAATTTAATTTTTAGCACTTGCTTCCTTAATCTAGTCACTACTGGATTTACAATGGATGCATAAGACTTGGCAAATTACTAAAGTCCCAGCTTGGTTTTCATTATTTTCACAGTGTGAAAACTCCTTGAAAGCAAGGTTTTTGCAATAGATGATAAATTACACTCGCTGCTAAAGAAAACAACATATCATTCAATTTAGAGACTATTCTTACCCTGCAACCAAGTTCCCTATTGAATAACCCTTTCTTTTCTCAGGTGAATATCATCAAAATATAACAATTCAACAAAGTCCACTTTCTTATAGATATTTTTAGTACTGTTGTAGTCAGAACACCGGTATAGTGTCATGATTTAAAGGGTTCATTTCCACTTACTGAATGACCGAATATTAATTCCACTGAAAGAAAACACGTCTTATCCTCAGATACTAAGCAAATTTTGTGAAACCAAGAATATGGTGACACGTTTTAAGTTTATATCTAGTTGTCCACTAGGTACAATATATATATATCAGATATATGCTTCAGCCCTTCACAGTGGAACTAACCGCGATGTATATCACCAGTGACGTTCTTGAAAGGATTCCTGCGGCTGAATTTTCCGGAAATTTAGCTTACAGTATCAATTCGTAAAAACATATATCAACAGACGAAACAAGGAAAATAAAATACCTACAATATGTTAAAATGGCTGTGGATCTGACTTGGATAAACACACTTCAGTATACACATTAAATTCTATAATGGTTAGGATACCGCTGTTAATTTTTACTCATATTCGAATTCATAATCGACCTATTAGAAAGGTTCTCAATGAGTTTATAGTAAAACAACATGTTTCTCATTCGTTCTTTTTTGCCTATGGGTTTGGGAGGGTTAATTAAGTTTTTTGATTATGATCTATTGGCATTCTGACCTATACTGGTTATGGAGCCGGTAGAAACGCATGACTGGAATAAGAATTAAGCTTACAATATAGAGCCATGTACAATATACATGACTGTATAGGATGTGTTATAACAGATTAATATTTGTGTGAACACTATAGAATTGCTTAGTAATGATGGTCAGTTAAGTACCAGATAAAAATTTTTAAATTGAGCCACATAATTGATGCGTAATATCTATTTAAACTGATTGATATAAGTATATAGCCCTCTCCTACTGCTTATAGTACAAAAGCAACGTTAAAATGAAATGAATTTAAAAGTGGTAAAAAAGATAAGAAAATAATGTAGAGTCATGTTAGACTCAGCTTATAGGATTCCGTCGCCCAAACATAGACAATACTCCTCAGTTCAGTCTATATTGACCTAGGCTCTAATAAAGTAATTGTTGTAACTTCATCATGGTCAGAAATACGAGGAAATAAGGTTCCCAGTTGCCATTCTTTCTTTAATGGGTAGCTAAACAGTAGAAATTCCTGATGCCAGAGAGTATTTCCGTTAAAGATGGGCCTTGATTCATGGCAAACATCAATTTCCTTTTTGAGGACAATATATCGAAATTACTTGGATACAAAGAAACAAAAATAAAAAAATATAAAAAAATTAAGACAAATGAAGAGCTTTCTAATCCTGATCAGAAGACGAGATTAAATTTAAGTTCAGATGATTTTCGACAAAGTAGAACAAAGTTAGGCACTGAAATCTTATTGAAATCAGAAGAAACCAAGAAATCTAAAAGAACAAAAGCAACAAAGAATTTAGGAAAATGTTACCAAGAAACAAAAAAATATAAAAATATATTTGGCTTAGACAATCATGACTGCAATAACAGGATAGAATCTAAAAGGGGCAGAGCAACAGAGAAGAAAAGTTTCTCGGGGTCTAGATTATCCCATAGGTTGATAAAAATATCCCAAGAACCTCGTAAAAAAAGAAACCTATTGGAAAAGTCAGAAAAAATATTTAAAATGAAGTATAGAAGATCCTTTTTCAGTAAAGCACCAAAGCAGAAATCCAGGCTTACAAGCCAAGAAATCTCTTCTTTGCTTTTAAAATTACAGAGTAAAGACTTCGAGAGAATACAAAAAATATTTAAGAACCACGAAGAGTATCTTGAAAATAAGTCAAGAAAAATTAATAGAGGAAGTGCTTTAGTTGCATTCAACAGACTCAGAGTACCAAGCAAGGTGGCACGGTCTCTAATGGAAAATGAAAGCAAATTTAGCTTCTTGGATTTCATCATTCTCTATCTCTTAAGTAGAGCAGGGATATCCAAACAATTAAGTCAAAAAGAAAATGAAATTATGCAACAGATAAACTTCGTGCTTTAATTCTCTTTCTTTTTTTGTAATTGCTAATCCCACTCTCTAACCCTTATAAGATTTAATTATTGAGCTAGAATCTCTTCCTATCCTACGACTATCACAAGAATTCCATAATTAAGCATATTTGTATCGATAATAAATAGCCAACCTCAATTAGTTTTCAAACATAGGTATTCAGAGTTGACTTTGATATTATTGTTTTATCATTTTTCCTTTGTTCTGTATTTTTAAATGTAAACATTTCTCACGGAAACAACCACTCTGAAAAGGCCATCTGGCCTTTTGAGATAACCGTTGTGTTAAACTCGCTACCTCAACATAAAGATAGAAAAATCAATTGAATTTCGAAAATCAATAGAGACACAATAGATGGGCAAGCTGGATGGTGTAATAAAGCGTTTTATTGAGAGTTATATATCAGACTACCATGATTCTGAAATAGATTTTGAAGCTGAATATGAGCTCTCTTGGAGTTTCTGTCTTACCGTAAGGATAAAGAACTTGTATTTAAACTGTTCTGTGATCTCTGATCTTTTCATAGATATGAAGCTTCCCTTTAAAGTAAGTAGTTTTGTAATAGAAAATATTGTAATCTGTGTTCCTTTGAATGGATTCTCAAGTCGAAGCAGTGAAATTAACATCAATGGCGTGTTTGTCAATGTTCAACCCTTACCGCAGCGAGAATGGGACGAGTTCAAAGTGCAACGAGCTGTTCTAAAACTAAGAAAGAAAATTGTAGAAAACATTTGGGATAAAATATATTCAGAAACGGTTGATTTTCTTTCATCAGTGAATACACCTAACAGAAAAACAGAGGTAGCGTTTTGCTTTCCTTTAGTTTTAGGAAAGGGCAAAATGCTTACAAGAGCTTGAGAACTCAATTCCTTACTTCTCTCGTAGCTGGTTTAGCTCATGGATAAACCGTGGTTTAAATAACTTAAATGTTTCTCTGAAAAGTTTTACACTGAGATTCGAAGCCCCCCTTGACAACAAATGGTATGATTACCCTGGTTCCAGTACTGGCGCTGCCTCGAGAGTGAAAGTTTTTTTTCTTTATTTTTAGCGGGAAAATGTTTCCGAAAAAGTATATGTTGTTGTATTTTCGCTTGAGCGACTGATTGTCCAAAGCACAGACAAGGACTTCAAGTCTGGGTTTGTATCACATAGCTCGCATATTTTGAACAAGAAGGTAACTTTTTCATCCCTGAAAATAGAGAATTGGACTCTTCCTTTCAGTCTGTCTCGTGTTGCTTTGCAAAAGCAGTTTGATTCACTCAATGATAGTTCTGAGCGAAGCATAAACATGAACCGGGCTCTTCATCAGGTATTTTCCGAGCACGTTTCTGCCCCTCTGAAAACTAATTTATCTTCTGTTCTAAACCAAATAGATGTTGTTTGTTTGATGCAGTTAAATACCGAATACACGATAGGTGGAAGTATGAGGCTACACAATGTGGAGGATAATTTCAATATTCCAAGAGTTCGTAGTCGCATATTTATTGAAACTTTGTCGTTATACTTGGAAGCGCCATCGGTTAAGTTTTTCCTTTTCCTAAGTTCCTACTTTGCTGCTTACGCTGATTTTTATTCTAAGGCATACCTCATTCGGAAGCAGAATTTTATTCGAAGTTATGGGAAAGTATTGCATAACACACAGCCACAAGATGCAGATTCTGTTTTGGAGTCCGCAGCCATTCAATATGAAAAGTATTGCAACATGCGATTGGTTGGGAGTGTAGAGAATGCCACAACAAATCAGTCCCTGCTTCAAGAAATAGAACTGTTTCTGCCTTTGACATTATGTGAAGAGATAATTGCGTCTGCTGTAAGCACTTTGATGTTTAAACAAGAACAGCATAGTGGAGAAGGTGTGTTTATTTCTAGCACAGGCGGTGTTGATAGCTTCACTATCGAACCAGCTCTGACAGTTAACTCTGTAGTAAGGGAGGTGGGAGATTACATGAAGCAGAAAAAGAACTCTTTGCGAAACGCTGTCTTTGGAAGCGTCTCGAATACTGGTTTATATGAAGTTCATCCTTCATTTGAACCCGCATTTAGAGAAAGACTGTATTCTAAAAAATATCTAGATTCTTCCCTTGTGGAGATCGATGACATCATTATTTCTTTAGCGTATTCTAAATTTACAGGTTTGGAAAAACTATCCGTGGAACCTGGTGTCAAGGAGTTTGAAATTAAAGTTGCTGATAATAACCGTGATTTAGGACTCGTATTTGGTTGGTCAAATTATACCAAACCAGATATTGTAGTCAAAAGTGTACGTCAGAGGAGTTTGGTCAGCTCCCTCCATGTTATTAAGCCTGGTTTTGTTATTATCGGAATTAATGGAAAAAGGTTAACCAATGTTAAACCATTCGAGGCTGAAGTTTTGGCTTATAGCATGAAGCTGCCGGTGGTTATTCGTATATCTTCTCCCGACGTAAGCGACTTTGAAGTCGTTGAAAAGTTTCGTTACGGATCGGTTGTTAACTTTTCTTGCTTTGAATTTTTCATAGCAAAGATTCGTGTGGAGCTTGCTTTAGCAATACCACAAGAAGAGGAGTTAAACTCTATCACGCTTTTGTCATATGGGATAGTAGTTGGCATTGAACACGATGTTTTTGGGCATAAACCAACACTAATGGAGCGCCTTCTTGAGTACAGCAAAATTTCATTTTCTTTTTCGGTAGCTATAATTGATGTTTGGGCGACCTCTCCGCAGGGTCTGTTGTCGCTGTTCTGTTCTCCAAACAAAACTCATCATTCTGCCATGATAGATGTTGCATTCTCACACCCTTCTCTCTCACTTCTGGACAAATATGTCTTGCCCAAAAATGCTTTGTTAGAAGCGTTCCTGCAGCGGTTATGGCGTAAGAATTCTATGCATGGTGTGTGCACTAAGAACTTATTTGTACAATCTCAGTTCCATGCGCGGAAGATTAAGCCTAATCGCAAACCTGAACTCAACCTCATGATTAATTTTTCCGAACTCGCGGTAAGCGTTAATAAAGAAGTAGTTTTGCCGTTTCTAAATTATTTTCAAAGCGGTCCCGATACTCTATCCTTCTGCAGTGATTTGTTAGTTGATCATTATTCGAGCATCTGGCTGAAGGAAGTTGTGCGGAATATCGCGCTTTTCCGTTTGCTGAATGCAGAAGTTTATGGAAAAAAGTTTCAAGTGGCTTCAACAAAAGAATCGTTTCATAATTCTGAAAATGGTTTGAAGAACACTTTTTCTTCTTTGCATTGTGATATCCAATGTCCGAAACTTACTTTAAAGATGCACCAGTCTTTGTTACCTTATTTGTTCCACGATACCGCAACGACACAGTTCTTGACTCTTAGCTTTACTGAACTCGCAGTTTCCTCAGCAGACAATGATAAAGCAGGTGACCGGTTAGTTGATTTGAGGCTTGGGTATGCAAAGGCTCAGCTTAAAGCAGATGTTTGTATTGAAGACAAAGGGGTTAACAAGGACTTTGGTTCTTCAAGTGAGAGATTTCTTCTTAAAAGAATTGATTCGAAGCTTACATGGAAAACAATTGAATTTATTTTTTTTCACAATGGTTGTTTAAAGTTTGTTTTTTCTACTGCCGACGAAATGCAAGTCGACTGGAACGTTGGAACTGTGAACGAAGTTTTATCCAAAGAGAAGCTTGTTCTTTTAATGCAAATGTCAGACTTGTTTTTTTGGCATTTTAACTATTACCTTGGAGATTCCAAGTATAAAACTTATGCGTTTGATAGTTCAGGGGCGAAGGTTAGACCGAGAAACAATACCATATACCAAGACACAAGGTCTAGTCCTGTTCTAGATGAAAGAAAGGGTAGTTCCTTTGAAGATGAAGTCGTAATATCCATTTCAAAAAATGTTGTGCGGAAATGTCTTTCTGTTTTTATTTCAGAATCAGCTGGTTCGGAAGATCCACTCGGTAGTTGGATGTCACGATATGATACAGCAAGTATATTGTATTATGTGTACATAGCCATATATAAGCACTATAGAGCGAAAATATCTTTTGAGCGTTTCTGTAGCGTCTTTCCTCTTCAAAGAATTCCAACAAAGAACTTTTCGGTGAAAACGATTGTATCGTTTTTCACTAGCAATCTATTAGGAAAGAGTGACGGGTATAGAATAGCGCCATTTGGTAGAGGTTTTAATGTGGTCCGCGCTTACTGCGAAAATTTCTTATACTTTCAGGCGGGGAATAGGGGAAGCAGCTCAGGTCCGGTAGGAGCTGGTCGCAACTGTGTTGCCTCAGTACCTTTCTCTGAACAGCCTGCTTCAATAATTTTTAGTGTTCGGGTCTCAGGCAGTGTATTACTTGCAGAAACATTGAGTATTGCTTTTCACGATTTTAGGTTTCAGTACCTTCAGACACCGAACTCCTATGGGTTAAGCTATGCCTTTGAAGACTTACATGTACACTTGAACGGAGAAGATGTCGGATCTTTTCAAGCAACGAATTTATTTCCCAGCTTTAGAAAGTTTGTTTTTGTTGGCGACGACTTCAGATTTGGTAGAGGCTCTGACACGGAATGTGGTATTGAGGGAATATTCTTCTCAACTTTATGCACGCAAACTGAATCTAAGTTCTACTGCAAGAACCCCTCCCAGAAAATGCCAGATGATACCACTACTCTAGAAAGAAGGCGCGGTCAAAATAATATGCACCAAGATAAAAGGAAATCTGTTAAATTTATCTCTTCTGAGAATGACACTGGCCGACAGGCAGGTTTCAAGCCTTTTTCCTCTGCCAATAACAGGACAAGTTGGGATGAAGATGTTGCGCTGGCTATGGAAGGGTTTTTGCGAAACCCATTATTTGCGCTGCTCTCGTATACTGGATCTGTTGATGGTAGAGCTGATTCTCTTAAAGCTTCATCAGGGAATCTGAAGACCGTTTTTACTGGTGCCTTTGTAGACTCAGCAAGATTAATTTTGAAGAAATCACACTTGCAGCAATTTGAAAATATACGAAAGTGGATCAAGGAATCAATAGTGGAGCGCAATCATTTATTGAAAGCGTCTCAGATTCCTAGTTCTTATCAACTTCAAATACCGTACATTGGTAAAGTGTTAAAGGCTCTCGTCAAATTTGGAAACATTAACATATTCCTGGATTTATCAGATGAGAATGTAAAGGTTCCTTTGATTGAGTTTACTGCTGATCTTATGGTAAGATGCTATGCACAGGAGAATCAAGAAGTTGGAAGTTTTTTTTTGTGTTTTTTGAGTATAGGTGGCGAACTATTGCTGAAATCGCTTAGATTAAGGCAACTTGGTACAACTTCATCTGCTCCAAGCAGGTCTCTATTAGATAACGTGATTGTTGGCCTGGAATGGGAACATCTGGTTGAGCAGACAAGAGGTAAATTTGCATTATTTTTATATCATAGAAATTGTTGTGTCGTTGAGTTCAAATCTAATCAAATTTTCATTGGGGACGCAGTCTATCAGAGAATTAATTCTTATTTTTTCTGTCTTGGCAACCGTTATGCTGGTACCTGTTTCTCAAGAAATTGAAGAAGACGAGGAGGCAAAGTTGGTCTCTAGTGTGCCAACATCTTCTTTTGTGCAATGGCTTTTTGATGATACTCTAGTGCTTGTTTCCTCTTTGGATCAGGCAGCGCTAATTGTTGGATATGAGCATCTCTTACCTGATTTGTGTGCAACCAGTAGAGATGCTGTGGCTATCGCAACCTTACAAAGCACTGTAAATTTTCTCAACGCTAAAAACAGAAATCTTCTGCGGAGTAGCTCTACTAAAATAGGTAAATGTATCTAACTTTGTATTTTTAGTTGTTTTTCTGGAAGCCAACGTTAAAACCGCAGAGGTAGAAATAACGAAGCTCATATCTAGAGCGTTTACAGACAAAATGCTGCTGCCTGTTATTTTTCTTCGCTGTGAGAAGATAATATTGCGTTTAGAATATGGAGCAAATTTGGACAGTACTGCGCGGGTGATGATAAAATCTTGTTTTCTGAGCCAATTTTACTCTCGAAAACGCTCGGTATGGCAAAGTATAGTAGAGAGAACTGAGGATTGTCTACTCTTAATGGATTATGGTAGGTTTTCAAGGCGAAGTTATATCAGTCTGAACATACCAAACAGAATAAATCTTGTGTTCTCGGAAGATTTATTCTTGCTCTTAAATAAGCTCTTGACTGAGAAAACTTTAAGAGCAAATACAGTAGATACAAACGGGTTCCAAGGAGCTATAGAACACGGCCCTGAATCAGATTATTTACTAGTAAATGGCTTGAGTGACGTCATCGTAATTAAAGACTTATACCAAATTCACGTCGGCGGAGTTCCTGGGATCTTAAAGCTTGTATTGCAAGATGTTTGGTTACTGCCCACCCGTAAGCATTTAGAAAAAAAAGAGAAATGGAACTGCTATGTGGGTTTCAGTCCCCAAGGTAAGCATTCTGGACCCGAAGGTAACAAACTTAATCAACGTAGATTTTCTCTACAGTGGCATGGGAAAGCCGGAATTGTTCCTCTCGTCTTTTTTTCAATTAAACTAAGCTTCGACGGATTTGAGGCTGATTATATAGCAACTATGGATGTTTCACCCTACACATATGCCTCTAACACGAAATCGAAGCAATGGATTGTTTTGAAAACCCGCAAGAAAGGGGACGAAGCCGTTGAAACACCGGGGCTAGAAGCACTGTTTAACATTTCGTTTCAACCAAAATATGATAAGGCTGTAGCTGTTGATAGGGAGAAACCTAAGAAGATTTATTCCAAAGAAGCTGTGTACATTGATTTCTCCAAGCAAAAGAACCAGCACTGGGTGAATGAAGATCTAGCAGTCGCCGAGCTGCAAAACATGGTTCGAAATGGAACTAAGGTCTCGAGAATGATTCAGTTCCAAACGCTGGGACTTGAGCTTACTGGAGTAATTAATCTTCAGGAGGAGGGTAGTTTTGTAGTTTCTCTCTTTCATAATGGTGAAAGAACTTCGAGTAAAGTTCTAGTGGTAGTAGGCCGAAAGACAACTGGAGGTATCACAATTTTAGTGAAATCGCCGTATTTAATCCGAAATTACTCAAAAGAAACGCTCGATCTGTTGATGATGCCAGTAACTTCTACAACTAAAAAGGTATTTTTAATTAGTCTTTTTACCCCTTTAGATGCAGGAAAAGAAAGCTCTTTTGTCAGAAGTTAGTGTGAGGCTATGTCGGGTTGGACAATTTACGTTGCATGAACTGCTTCCACATCATAGAGAAACAATGGCCAGATCCTGGCGTAATCCGAATCAAAGTACAATTGACCTATACTTGTTGTTTCATTTTTGGAATACAGAAAATATATTAAGCTACCAAATAGATTTTCATCGGTTGTTTCAGGATATCTGCCGTGTAAAGGGTTTTGATAGAACCGAGCTTCAGCAAATTAAATTTTATTGGACTGTAGAACGGGAGACTAATGTGGGCAAATGGCTTTTCCTAGAACACAGAGAAATAGATTTAAGCAGTATTCTAGACGGTTATAATTCTTTTTTCTGGTTGAAGTCAACTGGAGAATGCTCGTCCATACGTATATTTATTATTTTTGATTTCGTTACCTTTGGGACAGCCCCATCAAGTATATTTTCTTCTGCAGACACTAAAGAGCTGGAAGGCTTGAGCCGACGCAGTCTTCAAATACAGTTTTATAAGTTTACCCCTGCGTTGGGACTATTTTCTATTTATGATGTGCTTCGATATCTTGCTATGAACTCTTCTGGCAAGGTCCCTACAACGCGTGGGTTAGCAAATGTGAAAAATATTGGGACCGGTGATGCTTTAAAGCAATTAGCCGTTGCTTCTAACCTATTTTTTCGAGGAATAGGAACGGCGCGGGAAAAATTAAAGGATCAGATTTCATTTGCCGACTTATCACAGGAGGTATCTCCTCTAGGTTCTGTTAAATCAGAACCACTGTTGTTATCGTACACGTTGCCATGTTCTTTGTGCGGATATGCAAAAAACTATGAAAAAGCAACTTGCAGGTTGTGTGGAACCAAACTTAAGATCAAGGGTCGAGTTGCGCTTAATGAAAAAACACTCCCTTCAAATGAAGTTTGCTTCATGAAATTTCTACTTGAAAACAGTTCCTCAAGAAGGTATTTCCAGATGGATTTTCCTGGACTTGGAGGAGAAACCATGCTAAATGAAACCCTGCCTGGACGCGATTGCTGGCTGAAAAATACGGTAATATTGGTGAAACGTATTGCATCATCTTTTTTCGAAAGATGTATGGTGCTGCTGTCGATAGATGGAATATATCTTCTTAGGTACAACTCACGAATTTCTCCTCCTGCATCCTCACAGAAACGAGTTGTGCAAGTGTCAGAAGAAACTAGAGCAAACGAGGTTGTGTTTACAGAGGTACACAAGTTTGAATTCTTACCTGATACCTCACTTAAACTCTTTGCCGAGAATAAATCCATTGAATTCCGCCGTAAAGGAAGCTCTGGAACATACAATAAACTCATATTACAGTTTGAGAATGAAATCTCATGTCGCGATTGGTTTGAAGCTGTTCTTCTAGTGAAACGGTTTCAAGAAAGATTCACTGGTCCAAATCGACGCTTAAGAGTGGCTTGTTTTTCTTTGAGACTTTATCCTGGACAAACTAGGTCCTTACCTGTGTCGCTTTTCCAGAGGCAACCTAAATGGATGCTTTTTTTTAGACAAGTTGAAGCACGGTTGCATAACAAGGATTTTCAATTATCGGCACTCCACTTGACTGAGGTTGATAGTTCATGGGGACTCGCCTTTCCCTCTTTTCCAACTTCTCTCACAGAATCCTTCTTACTCACAGCTGGTACGAATAGCTTGGGGTTGAGAGATGAAGAAATTTTATCCAGCCAATATACGTTTCTTGTATCAATGAAAATTAAAAGTTTTTCCTTTAGAGGTATGGGGGATGCAGGCTTTTACAAACTTAATATTTTGCCGTGGCTTCAACTGAATAATGACCTTCCATATTCTGTTATTTTTGAGCTTCTACAAGACAACACAAAAGCTCAACATAGTTACATTGTAGAAGCGGGGAAAGCTGTGGAAGTGACGAATTTAGGACCTGGAGCTGTCATGAGACTTCGCATTCCTTCATTGGGTTACAGTTGGTCACGTCTTATTAGTTTTGAGCCAGCAACATCAACCGCTAATACGCGGTATTTGGAGGACAACGCGTCTATGCTCTTGTTCAATGCGGAAAGTGATAATAGTAAGAACTATTCCGTTTCCTTAAACAGGGTAACATCCAGTTCGGAAATAACCGTTATACAAGTGACCTCACCTTGCTGGATATATAACTATAGCGATGTTAATGTATTGCTTAGAGAGGTTGTGGAATTTGCACAAACAAACAATAAACCCAGGGAAATCTTAGTTTTTGGCGACAATTCTTTCTTCGAGTTAACTGAAGATGACTTACAGGGTGGATCCAAGCTTCCCGCTTTATTCACGTCATCACAAAAGAGCTTTCAACTCGCTGCTGTCATGGGGGTTCAGGGGACATCTGTAGAAAGTCGTCAAGTCTTCTTGGAGGATGACGAGTTATCCAGTATAAAAAACAAATGCGCCATTTCTACCTTTAGCGATCCAATTCAATTTACCAATGGGGAACAAATTGATGTTAATTTTATCGTTGATGTCGAGCATGGCAGAATAGAAAAGATGCTATCTATAGAACTTAGACTGCAAGCCTCCGCTTTTGATTCCAGGCAGAAATCTAGAACGCCGAACCTGATGTTGATCATTCGCTCTAAATACTTGTTGTTTCAAAGAGTGCCGAACTATTTCATAGGCGTTGCACCTAATGCAAGAGAGCTCATAACTCACAGAGATGCATCACAAGACCATCCATCACCTATGTCTCGTCCTTTCGGTGCGCTTGATGTCGCGTTTAACCAGATGGTGTCTCTTCATTTTCAAAGCACTACATTTTTTCACCGACAAGAATACTTTGTTCTGGGGGCTACATCGTTCATTGATGGAAGCCAGGCAAAAGTAGGCATTAGTGGCAAAATTAATTTAGATTTTAAAAGTGATGAAACAAGTATATTCTTGAGAGATGTTGGTAGAAGAATCTCTTTGAGGGTACGGGTTGCCTTTCGCCACCTTGGTGGTTCCATTCTGTTAGTTGTACTGCCAGATGAAACTGTTTTCAAAGGAATTTCCTTGCCATATTACACAATACGTAATGATTCCTCTTATTCTCTGGAAGTGCAGCAAAAAAGTGAAAACGTTTTGGGCCGTCGAACTGTGCTAAATGTAATTGTGAGGCCACACCAAGAAATTCCTTGGGCAATGGACATTCACTGTAGAGTTCCGGAGGTGAGAGTTCGTGCACTGATTACTTTGCAAAAAGCCTTAAATCTAGGATTGCTGGATAAAAAGAAACACATTAAGGTAGTGTGTCAAAGTGGTGAGGAGGAACTTTTGTTTTCTTTGGACCCTACTATTCACTCAGCCAATGGAATTCGATCCTCAGCAAAGTATCTAACTAACTTCCCCCTAGGTGACTTCAGTCACGGGTCCAACAGAATAGAGTCTTATATTCCTGTTTCTAGGTTTTTGGTGTATAACCTCAATATTTTAGGAGAGACGACACCTCTCCGTCCAACTAAGGGAGTGGTTCGTGAAAATGACGAAATGTATTCTGAAATATCTGTTGAAAATCTTTCTCAGAAAGCTACTCGAACTTTGCACTTCCGTTTGGCCTCATCTTACGTGGGCACAAAGGTTGAACCGGAGCAGCAACGAGAGCGACAGAGTGTAACAGCTTTTAAAGTCTCTTTGAGGCTCTTTTTAACCGAAATTGACAGTTTAGATATCACCAAGTATTTTGGGGTATTCTATGTTGGTGGTAAGAGGCGATCTTGCGCTATACAGTTGCTAGAATCTTTCGATCACTCTGGAGGGATTCATTCAGATGGCGAAGATCTTGAATCTCAAAGGAATTTAAGTTCGGTGTTACCTGTTGTGTGTATTGTTGAACTTCCTCGTAGACCTTTGAATCTCAAGATTGAATTATACAGACAGATCACCACGTTAAACAACCACCAAGTAAAATTGATAGGCGAGGCTAAGATTGATATCAACGAAGGGATTTGGAAGCTAGGAAATGAAAAACAGGAATGGTTCACTGTAAATGGGAAAGGCTGGAACAGCGTAACAAGAGATGCAGAGAACGAACTCAAGGCACAAAAAAGAAATCTTAACAGTTTAGTGTCTAAAGTTCCACGAGAGTTCAAGTTTTCAACTCAATCTGGTCCAATTCTAGGCCAGAAGAGACCCGAGATGAAAAAAAAACTTACTGAATCTAGTTTGGTATCTTCACCTAGCTTACCTAGTGGCAAGGAGCGCAGTTCAAGTGTCGCGACAGATAAAAGTCAATATGGGAGGATGCGACGCTTCAAGACTTTTAGCAATATAAAGAGGGGTGGTTTGCTCCGGCCCCGAAGGCTTAGGAGCAGATCAAGTGGAACTTTTGATAAGGAGATTGGTTTTGTAACACTTCGTACTTCCATTTCACGTGCAAGACTACCAAAGAAAATTGTGGTACAATGTAAATTTCAAATTGCGGAAAAATTTAAGAACAGGGAGCATTCCATGAGAAAGGATCTTCTATTTCAGCTGTTTTGCTCTTCTATTGGGTTTTCCTTTGTGCACGCAAGGAAACGAAAGGAAGTTGTATATTTTTTTATGAAGAGTTTAGAAATGAATGCACTCTCAACATTTGGAACACTCGATCTTTCTGGTTATGTTAAGCACTTACAAGTAGACGACCAAACGAAAACACCAAGGCACAAAGTTGTATTGGCATCAAAGACGGGAGGCAGTTTCTCAAATGATCAAAATCTTGTTGGCACAAACTTAAGCATGTGTGCGGTGTCTTTTCGAGTCATTAGTCATTCTAACCACCCCACCTTGTTGTTGCTTGATGAAGTTGATATCTCTGTCACACCCCTTTATCTGTTCTTCACCGAGTCTTTTCTTAACGAAGCTTTGGAATATATTGAAGCTTCATATTCTTCTGGAAAAGATATTATTTTTCGTCGCCTTTTTTTTTCAAACTTCATGGAGAGAAAGCCCAAGAAGCTACCTATGCCACTAAGTTCTGTGCTCTCTATGTCATCAACTTCACCGCTCATTTATATTGCTCATTTGAGTATTCGAAATTTTGCTTTGTATGCTTTTGTTGATCTACAAGGTGGTCGCCAAATTTCTGGAGACGGGGTTTTCTCAAATACGTTGGTTGCATATCTTCCTACGTTAGAAGTTGAGCCACGTGGGGGATTGTTGCTCAATTTCAAAGGTATTGAAGAGGACGGGTTATTTTTGCGAATGGATGATTTATATAGGCGGATTAGAACTCACTATGTGTTTCAGTTGATTGGTAACTTGCATAAGATTTTGGCTGGTGTTAAGTATTTTGTGAATCCTTTGCAATTGAGTCGCAACCTGGTTCAAGGATTTCAACTTGCAGTAGCGCAACCAGTGCAGGAACTTGATTCTCGAAATTTTGTGAAGTTTTTGATGGGACTGAAAAATGCTCTCGTCCTGACATTCACCTTCTTAATAAGCAACTTTGCAGACGTATTAAATGGAGTATCCAGCGGTATAATATCTATTTACGAGCTAATGGATGTTGCTGATTCATATGATGTTTTCTCCATGGCTTTTGTAACAGCTTTCACCGCAATAAGAGATGTTTCAGGTGCAATACAAAAAGGTACAGAAGACGTCTCAAAGGAAGTTTCACGGTTTGAAGAATATTTTGATCGTGTTAGGGAGCCTAGAGAGTTTAGAAAGAATGGGTCCTATCTCGAGTATGGAGGAGCTAATGTTCCACGAGAGATACAACAGGAACGGGAACGGATAGCGGCTTTCAAGATTAAGAGGTGGCTTAGACACATTAAGCAACGCCGTGACTATCGACGTTTATTTTCCTCAAGCGGAGGCAATGGCTAGATACCAGGTGCAACGCGTCGTGGCCTCAAAGCAGTCTAGCATCTTGTGTAGTTGCTCCTTTTGAGGTTTTAAATATTGCTGTTACTTTGATGAGTGTTGTTTCCTAAGAACTTTAATTGAGGACGCGTGGTGTTCCATATTGATCAGGCACAAGATTACTTTTTGTCGACTAATATTCAGTCACAGTACTATCTAGCGTTTTACAGTGGTTAGCATTTCCAGTGCATGTCTGGTTTATCTGACAAACTAGCTCTTGCTTTATTTGGTATTCACTTTTGCGTAGTATGGAGTGCGTTATTTAATTGTAATTTGTTGCCACAGACAAGTTTCAATGGCTTCATTATGTCGGATGGGCGATCAAGCTCTTCAGTCAAACACTAGAACTGAAAGACTCATTTCCTTCACCAAACCTAAACAAAACTAAAACCTGAAGTTTGCTAAGTAACCCAGTTTGAAAGATGTCCTAGAACCAACTTGAAAAGTATTTATTTTTTATTAAGTTGGCTTAATTTAGAGCAATAATAGCTGCATCAGATAGTAAGCTGCACAGACATCAGACCTACCTGGATACAATAAAAAGCTAATCAAGAATTTTCGAACAATGATCTCTGTCTTAAGGACACTAACATTAAAGGAAAACCGTTTTAACTGAAAATAATGATACCCACCAAGTAAGAAACCATTCGTTTCTTTGCAGACTAAGTTAGTACTTTATAGTGGAAGCACATAATAGAGTTCGTATTCCTTTAGATCTTACTCTACTCCTTATATTTTCCCAGTGGTTGTATTGAGAATAACCAGTCCTCAACTCACCTATATGAAAAGAAATCCTCAAAACTAGAGATAACTAGCAAGAGATAAGAATCATACATATAACTTTTCACTTTGTTAGAGAATGAACAAATTTAACTGGGTTCTTTTCATATTGTTATAGAAGTTGTATCTCTTTAGTTTCGGACATAAATAGGGATCATGCTCTATTAAGAAAACTTTAGTTTACTATAATCTATTAGTGTGAAAGAGAATAACAATGGAAACCAATAATGTCGTGTGATTATTCAATTCTAATAGTAAGTTATATCTTAATTGTTTACACTATTCTCTCAAGCTATCGTAAGGAAAGGGTATTAGACCCCACACAAACAATTCACAGAAAAATGAAAAAAGTTCTGCATGATTCATCAAAGATCTATTGCCAAATAGATGCTCACAATCAAAATTTTAGACCAGAAAATCAAATCAGCAGGAAAAATGTGTGCTACTGGATATCATTAATCCACTAACCCAAGTATGAGAGAATATCTGATATATTAGACGTCAAACTCTCATGAAAATATTCTTTCATCATAAGAAATATACTTGAGCTATACTTAATTATTTTCAAAAATTCCTCAATCTAATTGAACATGCTCAAGTTAATAAGATATATGTGGAGCAGAGATGATATGCTACATTGCATACTCATAAAAGTAATACTTTCTATTACCTCTAGACAAAAGCCAAGTTCTTGGTTGACTTTATTATATCTGCTGTGTGAGTATGTACCGGTACCAATTCAATTTTCCTCTTTCTATGTTCTTTTATTCAAATTGTTCTTTGGCAAAAAAACATAAGAGTACTGTGGCCATGGAAAATCTACTTTTCTGAAAAAGGTTGTACGAATCCTTGAGGCAAGAAAAAAGTTTATCTTATACTTCAAATTCTGTAAAGTCTTCTTGACTTGAGTTTTATACTAAGTTCTTCGATGAACTTCTAATGTCTTTGCACTAAGAGTTTTGTGCACTCGGAAAACCCTCGAGTGTTCAGACTTGCAAGGATAAGTTGCAACGACGAGTTCTGAAGCAACTATGCTTTATAGTGTCTAATGAAACCAAAAGATACAGGCAGATCGCTCTTAATACTAAGGGATCTCTTAACTCTAACACTGTAAGGGCTCTATTCAAGCCACAAACCTCGATACTTCGTTAAGTATCAATCTAGTAAACACACAAGGCGTTGTTAACACTCAGGGGTTTACTTTCTTATCAAATACAAGTAAGACTGATAAACTTTCAAGTTTTTTATTTCTATTGTTGTTATTAATTAACTTCCGTCAGATCGCCCCAAAATATATATGCGATATCTATTCTATTTATTAATATTCTATAGGTCTTTACTTAACTAGCACAAGTCACCAAACTGTTGACAATAACTTAACTACTACCTATTACTCACCGAAATACTTAAGTTGCCCAAGTAATCCAAAACGTTAACAATTAAATATACACATCCCCCTTCTCACCTTAAAAGAGGTGTACCTCTTTTCCATTAGTCGACATCCCACAGCCAAAAGCAACCCCACCCGATCGAGGATCGACTTCGAATCCTAATTGAACCCAGTCTTTTCGCAAGTTGCAGCATCTCGCGAAAAGCTCAACCTTAAGAGTGTTCCTTCCAAATATTGACTCAAAATACTCATAAGCCTTCAAAGGTTTTACACCATTGTCTAAGCGATCAGCCCACAATAACTCTGTCTCCCTTAATTTATGAATCTTATCAAGAACATTCTCTTTCTTAGTCCTAGATACCAACACAAGTAACATCTCTGCTGAATGTTGGAAGTAATAACCCAAGGATGTACGCAAGACCCCTGACTTGGTACATTTAATCCAGTCAACTATATTAACTAAGTCGTACTGGTGTTCATCGAAGTGTTGTAAGGTTCTGCCTAGATTCCTTTCGATAACCCAGATAGCAATGAACGCCGGCTTCATGCTTTCAAAAGGTATATCGAGGACCTCAGAATCTTTGCATTTAGGATATCGAGTTCGAATTCCCCTCACAGGGTTGAAGGTGCCAGTGGCCCATGGCGGATCGACAAGGAGAAGATCAACCTCATCACCTGGCCATAACGCAACTGTATTTCCTTCATAGACATCAGCAAAATACCAAGTTCTCTCTCCTGGAAATATGCAGACCTTTACCGAAAAAGGCCACAACTCGCTCGACAAGTCAAATATATTGCCATACAGTTTAGTTAAAGTGAAGTTACCTATGTTGTCTACTTGCATAAATATTCTTAAGTCGGAGCTCGTCTCTATACTCTCACTACTTATTTGAACATTTTCTACAGTTTCTACCAAAGTTACAGTTCTACGGTCATCCAAAATATATCCTTCAGGGTTACCCACAAAAGATATCCCCTCGAACATATATTTCGAGATCTCTAGCCATGAACCTTTTACTTCAGTCAACTCTTGCAAGCAGTCTCTCACCTTAGAAACATCCTGCCTTGCTCTTGATTGCATCCTCTCTACTTGTCGGCAGAATGCTCTCCCTGCACCCTCCGGTATTACAAAGCTCATCAATGACTTCGCCGTCTCAAAAGAATCATACTTCCACGAACACAGAATATTTTCCACTGGAAAATTATATTCTTGCTTTCGATCTTCCGAGGCTATATCAATTTTTTTACCATTAAATCCAGCCAAGCTCATGATTCCCATAGTTCTCTGAATATATGAGTACATCATTGCTTTCGATTTATGCGGCATGAACTTTGTAAACGACTCAAAGTCACCCATACCAAAGCATTTTACGAGGCATCCCATAACAAATTTGTCCAACTCAGACCAATTTTTCACGTAGAAAGGAACAGCCTCTCGTTCCTCCCACCAGTTACCTTCAACTAGAAGATGTGATCTTAGATTAGGTCTCATTTTACCAACCCACCTAACATTGATATCGCCTAGGATATGTCTCTCGATCCAGGCCATAGCCCTCTTCGAGTTTCTCTTATCCCTTACAGACTTCCTCTGATTCTCTAAGTATTTAATGACAAGTGATTTGACATCTCTATACATAGATCTGAGAGGTTCCCAAGTATCATCTCGAGATTCGAATCCTCTCCAGTGGACATGTAACCACCATTCTCCATTAGAGTACCGCAATCCATGGAATCTTTCCACTTCAAGCTCACCCCAATTATTAATGAAGATCTTTCTCAATGCATCATCCGGCACGTACCCTGAGGGCTCGTAAAAATACAACCTTGAAGCATGAACCGTTAAGGTCATACCGTTCAAGAGTCGCACCCGGTACACATTATTACTAAGTACCTCCTGTATTAGTACAGGGCCAGACCACTCAAGCTTAATCTTGTTGGTCTCCCTCGGTGTCTTAGCAGTGCTAATGAGACACCACTCGCCTACCTGGTATTGGAGCAAAGCCTTATCAAAGCGCTTTCTCCTCTTATTCCAGTAGGCATTTCTTTTGGACTTCATCAGGGACACATAGTCAGCAATCCGACCATGATACTCATCGAGTTGATCTCGAAATTTCTTCGACAACTTAAACAAGGTGTCCCCTTCAGTATCTATTACCTTCACTTCCCCACCTACCTTTCTCGAGATCAACCTCGGAAAAGCAGTAGCCTCAATATAATCCTTCTCAGGATTTATGAACAGGAAAAGTTGGTTCGCGCAAGGCGCCTTACTTTCTCCTGGAAGTTTCCTAGACATGATGGGTAACTCGTTCATTGCCGCTTGTATAGTACCCAGTACCAAGGGCCATTCATCCCATTGATATCTTCTTTCCGATACAAGGGCCTTCAAAAAGTCAAGTACTTTTTTGTGTACCACCTCAATTTCACCGTTCGTCCAACTCGCGTAACTCACCGCGAAGTTGTGGGTGAAGCCAAGAGCTTTGCTCAATTTTTCCAACACTTGGTTAGCGAAGTGAGATCCTCGATCTGTCACAAGGGTGAAGTTTGATTCTAACTTCCAATTACTGTTGAAATCTTCTAAGGCAGATACCACTGTCTCGGCGTCAGCCTTAGGTGCGTATTTTAAATAGGTGAACCTCGAGAAAGCATCTGTCAATACGAGTATGTATCCCTTCGGATTAACATACAAGTAGTCGGACACTAGCACTTCTCTTGGTGCCCTAGCCTCAGTGACTATGCTTAATGCAGTCTTCAATAACGAAGGTCCCTTTCGACAGTGAGCGCAATTTACTTTAAGATCCTGAAAGATGCTCTGTAAAGTTGCCCCTTCACCATATGTCTTAGGGATGATCCATGCATATTTTGAAGCTTCCGCTACACAGGCACTCACCGGTCCATGATGACCCGCAAGGTGAATGTGAACCATTTGTCTCTCAAAGAGAGTTTCAGGTATCACCACCTTGTCCCCGGCCTGTGCCAACTTGATACCATCGCCAAGCCCTTCAGCTTTCTGACTATCAAGCAGTTCGGCCTCAGAGATGCGCTTCCATGAACCTTCATAATAAGGATTGAACGCTGAGACTCGATCCTTATCAAAGGCTCTCATCTGTTCATACGTTCTTTTCTCCCTCTGCTTATTAGGGTTAAGTCTGACAGCATTCACTGTGACCCTGAGTACTTCATCATCCTCAGATGCAGTGCCAAGATCCTCGATCGTTGGACCCGAAGACTCCTCGTACTCGGTTTATTCTGTTACCCAATCAAGGATTTCATCGAACGTCACTGCTGACTCATCGACATTCTTGAGAAGGAACTCCTCCTGAACCTTTTCCTCAGGTTTTCTAGCGAATGTCAGGCCCCCATCTTGACGAGTCTCATATTTGACGTCATCATCGAGATACCAGGTATCGAAGCTATCTTGGTCAAGGATCGACTTAACCTCAATATCATCGGGTGCTTCAGGAACCATTTCCTTTAGCTGTTCAAGCTCCTGGTTGGTAGGCGATACGAACATCTTTCTGTAGAAGTTACGTTCCCCTGTGTCCAAGGATTCCGGAGGTGGATCCCTAACCAAAGCCCTAGCGGCTCTAATCTCTCGGTCTTTTTCTTCGACCCGGGCTGCCCACCTTGACAGCATATCGGCGAAGATGTTACTTTCACCATCTACGTGGTAAAGTTCAACCTGAGCCTGCTGCAAAGTCAGCACCCACCTTTGTAGCCTATTAAGGTGTCCATGATTAATCCTGGATCCACCCTTAATTATGGCTCTAAGGTTCATATGATCCGTGTATACCTGAATCGGCGTTGGATGATATGGCAATAAATACGAAAGACGACTAAACATCTTCACAATCGGGTAAAGTTCTTTGTGAACGATACCCCACCTCTGTTGATCTTCGGCAAACTTGCCAGAGAAAAACATCATGGGAAACATTGTCTTCTTCAACAATGACTTACTCCTCTCAGATGACCCAGCCTGGAATACTATCGCACTATAATATTCCTTGCTGGCATCCGTTACCAGTAATAGATCCTGGTCGCGATCATAAGTCTGTAGCTTCTGTTTCGCCGCTATAGACAAGATCCTTTTGAACTCCTCGAAGTCGTCAGACAACTCGTTCGACCACTCGATACGTTCGTTCTTGCGTTTCAGGTCAGACTTTTCCCCTTCATTTGTGGGTACTTAGCCATAACCTTACCCCTAAGCTCCCCGAGCTTCGGTGTGGCTAGCGACAGCTATTGCGCAAGGTGAAGTATCGCCGCGAGTTGATATACAAACTCCGGCCTCGGAACTTCGAGTATTTTCTCATAATACTCCTTGTTAAAGTTCCATTTTCCCCCTTCTACCTCTCTTCCGCAATAACTAATTTTGGTCGAGAATATGGTAGATTTCTGAGGACTGATCCTTAGTTTAACCTTTCTAAGGTTTTCAAAAAGTCCTTTCAGTACTTTGATAAAGTTATCAAAGGTATCTGCGTAAATCAGGCTATCATCTATCCATTGGATGATGCCATGACCATGTCTACCCTCGACTTCTCTGCCCACCACATGCTTCACCATCTGCTGGTGGAAGAACACGGGGGTCGAGTGGTATCCCATGGGTGCGAAGTTCAACTGGTAGGTCCCATGTTCGGATACTATATTGAAATACTTCTTCGCTTCTTCGGTAGTGCCGAGTTGGCCAAACCCAGACACCACATCGAACGAAGCATAAAACTTGATTTGAGCGAGATTTTCGAAACTCTTTTCCAAAAAGGGTAGCTGATTAACATCGCGACGCAAAATTTTATTCACGTCGACTAAATCAACTACCATCCTAAGTTTGTTTCCTTTCTTAGGAACGGCAAAGACTACAGAACCGAATTCCGCAGCCGGCACTAGTTTCAAGAGCTTCCTTTTCTCCATACTCATAATTTTTTCCTTTATGAATCTGCTCTTTTCAGCAGATGTCGGCCTAGCTCTGGGGTACTTGAACTCGTAATTCTCCAACGGGAACACGGGCATAGGCTCCAGCTTACTTATGCGGGTCTGCGAATGGTCCGTTGCGAACACATCCCAGTATTCCAAGCACAAAGCTTTCAACTTCTCCTTCATCTCCATCGAGGCATCTGTTGCCTTAGAGATCATAGATGATATAGCTTCCCTTATCTCTATTTCCTCAGAGACTGGGTCAACTTCTTCATCCACGTCGGGCAATAATATATCACCCAAGTCATCATCGGCGATGTCTTCTACATGCCTTTTCAATCTGATGACCTCTCCAAAGTCGATACCGGAGGTATCACCAGTGTTTATTCTCTCAACTAAGTCAACACTAGTCGCGGTGTTGCGTACCCACAACATCCCGGGGACTACCACCTTCGTCAATCCCATCCTTTGGGCCTCCACTGCCTGCTTGACCTCAGCAAGGTAGTGTGCGAAGGAGTCACCTACCACCACATGCTCATGGTAGCACGATAGCCACTTGCTATCACCTGCTAAGGCGTCCCTTTGCAAGTTGTTGATAAGACTACGTTGCTCGTCAGTGATCAGCTGACTCACTCCAACCATCGTCTTTCTCTCTCTCCGAAGAGGTTGTCCATCCTTCCGAACCTTGATCTTGGGAAATACGTTGACACTTCCGCCCTGCAGAAGCGAAAGCATCTGTATCACCCGGTCAAGTTCCTCAGGTAGACCACCCTTCACCAGCAGAACATTCTTATGTTTCTTCCTAACGACCTTACTTTGGTCAATATTTTTACCAAATAGGTAGTACCTTCGGATCCTTAAGGATGATCCTCTCCTGCCCCAACGTAAAACGCGGATGTACTCCAATAGCTCGTATTGGCGAAAACTCATATATTGAAATACACTGTTAACTTTAATTACATCCACTATTAACATGACTACGTTGGGCCAAACTAAGGACTCTAGTTTCCTACTTAACCAATTTACATTATTTATATATTTATAACATAGAAAACTAGATCCCGAATTTACTTGACCCACCAGGTGGCTAACCTGGCTGCCGCTTTCCTACCCGAGCTCCATATTTTGCTCGGGTAACAAATGCATCATTCTTAGTGCAGGTTTACCGATTAGAAAATAGTCCCAATCCCCTGCCACTAATAAGACACGTTGCCCTTTCACTTTCCGCCTCAATTTACCATTTTTAAAGACGTTGAGGTCTACACGTCCAACCTTCACCACAGGGCTAATTGTCCCATTGGCAGAGGTTACCTGCCCTTCAGCATCCTTCACATCTTTGCAAAAACTTCCGTGTTTGCCATAAGATGCTACTACGGCGTCCGCACCTGAGTCCATCATCGCGTCTTTGATTTCTTTGAACTCATGGTTGAATACCTACATGCCTTCGCAGGGCCTAGGACTCACTGACTTAGCAATGAAAGTCCTAACCAGAGGCGGTTTCTTGGTGGCGATGTATTGCACCTCACTCGAGTCGTCACTAAGGACTTCCCGCTTCGCCCTGGGTTTCTGGTTTAGCAAACTTGCTCTCTTGCGAGGTACATCAGCCAACCTAGGGCAGTTCCGGGAATAATGACCATACTCTTTACAGCGATAGCACTGGATCGTTGCCATATAGTTAGTATTCCCCTGTCCCTGCATTAGCTGCGCTTGCCTTTGCATAGCAAGTGCTTTCCTTTTCTTGTGCCTTTGCGATTTAGTTTCAGGGGGTCCGCTCCCCACAGCCAACGCGTTCGCACTTGTCGGCATATAATCAGGCCCATATTGTGCCTTCTCGCCCCTATCAATGGCCGCTTGTCGCTGAGCTTCAAGGGCTCTCTGGAGAGCATGTAGCGTAGACAAAGGGTTCACATTCGCCGAAATCTTATTGGCTATGATTTCCCTAGTCATCTGCATCTCCTTAGGGCATTTCTTAACGATCATCTCGAAAAGGTTAGCCTTTTCGTGGTTATCAATACGCAGAACGTACTGTTCCTTGAAGACCTTCCGAATACTCTGGAAAAACTTCGTAAAGTTTTGCAGCGAAGTACCACTGTTCGGCCACTTCAGCTTCTCCAGAGCACTCATTGGTATATCCGTAGTTTCAGCTAGCAGCATATCTCTACGCTCCCTTAATACCATTAGGATCTGAGTAAACTCCCCAGTTGGACACAAGTCGTCCAAAAGGTTTCTATCAACGTATAGTTCGGGCTTGAACATAGGATCCATCTTTTCAGCCGCTTCTGAAACGTGAAGGAACTGGTTGATGGTCTCTATAGACATTGTCTCAGCCGTCAACAGTTGAGGTTTAGGATACCTTGGCCTACTATTAGACGTGTTGCCGGGGGGACTCGAGGACAGTTTCATAACTAACGCCCTTAGAGTCTTATTCTCAGCGAACAACACATCCGATGTCCTAGCCAAATCCTTAAGCTTTTCACTCAACTTATACATCGAGTTACTCATTATGGCCATGAACTCCGCACTATCCTGTGAATTAACATAATTCATTTTAATAATAGGATAAGCTTTATCCATCGCGTCGCTCATGACCGGCCAGTTGTCGAAGATAGACATATCCATTCCATCAAGTATTCCTCGATGTTGCGGGTCATCCGTAGACAAACAGACCTTGGGTACCGGGTCCAACGTATATGGTTCCCTTCCCCCTGTCTTCTGTTTCAAGAGAGCATGTCTAGCCAACCTTTCGTTGCGAGAAGCTCTAGCATTTATGGCGACTTCTGCGGCGTACTCTATTGCTTGTTGCTCAGGGTTAAGCGACAACCAATTTTCCGTCATATTTTCAAAGTGCCTTCTCTCACGAATACTAAGAGGCTGCCTCTCCATGCTCCTATGGTTCGTACTGATGTTTGCGCGGTCAATGGCATTGACAGCGGCATCATACCATCTATCCGAACCATTGTCTCTGGCCAGGGTGGTTAGGTTCATCGAGGCTCGCGCACTTCGACGTGATGCGCCTCTACCAGTTCGTATTCCTTCATTCGCTCTCGGAATACGATTCCCATCCCTGTCAGGACCAACAGAACCTTCAACCTCGGATTCTTCGAAATCTACGACCTCTAAGGATCTAACAGATTCAGTCTCCATTGGTTGGTATGCTTCAGCATCCCTCTCTCCATACCCAACGTTTGTATCTACCTGAGTTTCCACCACATGGGCTTGCGTGTCCGGAGGATTCAATAGTTGAGCAGAAGGTGCATTCATAGAATACGGAGGGGTAGAAGTTACAGATACCGGCACTTGGGGGGGATCCCAGAGGTGCTCCAGCATCACGTCCCCTCGCTGCAGTAGCCCCAGAGACGTTACTCTGAGTTGAAGCTTCAACCCGCTCAACAGGTCTAGAACTTCTACCACCAGTTGCAGGAACAGTGCTTGCCGCGGGGCGGGCAGGAATGGCCGCTGACGGAGCATCACTACTCGTCACCCCAGACACACCATGACGAGTCACAGTGGTATTGCCCCCAGCTCTAGCTTGTGAGCCGGCAGGCAGCGGAATAGCCTGTACTTCTTGTACCGCTGATCCAGTATTCTCAGCCGCTGGAACGGTTTCTATATTTGTTTCAGCTGATTCCGCAGCTCTTGCTCCCACAGGAGCGCTATGCGTTGGCACAGATGTCACTTGAGTGGCTTGATGCGCACTCACTGGGACCGAGCCAGTTCCTTGAGATGTGGAACTGGGTTCAGCTCCGGCAGTTATCCGAGATTGCGTTTGCGCACCCGATACCGGATCAACGATCGTGACCTCACGGTCCGATACACCCGAGGCAACCGGTTCCTGAGAACCGGAAACATCGCCTCTAACGACCTCCCTTGCAGGAGTCTGCGCGGCGGCAGCTTGCCTCGCCGATCTGCGAGGTGGCTTTGCTGCACCCTTTTCATTTTTCTTCCCCGCCATCTGAGGAATTGTTATAACAATTTGTGCACTCGGAAAACCCTCGAGTGTTCAGACTTGCAAGGATAAGTTGCAACGACGAGTTCTGAAGCAACTATGCTTTATAGTATCTAATGAAACCAAAAGATACAGGCAGATCGCTCTTAATACTAAGGGATCTCTTAACTCTAACACTGTAAGGGCTCTATTCAAGCCACAAACCTCGATACTTCGTTAAGTATCAATCTAGTAAACACACAAGGCGTTGTTAACACTCAGGGGTTTACTTTCTTATCAAATACAAGTAAGACTGATACACTTTCAAGTCTTATATTTCTATTGTTGTTATTAATTAACTTACGTCAGATCGCCCCAAAATATATATGCGATATCTATTCTATTTATTAATATTCTATAGGTCTTTACTTAACTAGCACAAGTAACCAAACTGTTGATAATAACTTAACTACTACCTATTACTCACCGAAATACTTAAGTTGCCCAAGTAATCCAAAACGTTAACAATTAAATATACACAGAGTGCAAACAAGGCTACAGTAAGAACAATTACTTTACTTAAAAGAACCAAGACGAACGCGAAACTACACAAATTGCCTGCATATGGTACAATTTGTCTTGTCTTTGGCTAACAAAGAAAGAAACAAGAAACTTATTGCAAGAGAAATTGACTAGACAAAGTTAGTAGAGTAAAGATCGCTCATTATATTAAAGAGAAAGCTTTGTGAATCGCTTACTTTGGTACTAGTATGGTGTTCCCGGATTTTCCACTCTTAACCAGAAACCGAAAATCCGTTTTCGTTCAGAGTTAAGTTAAGTTTCTTAAGCTAGTATTAATGCAATCCTTCCAAGCTTGTAAAAAAATAGAGTTCTTCCTAAATTTTCTCTTTGAATTGGAATGTTTTTGCAAGTTCTAATTTAGGGTAACACTTAGTCGCCATTCCACGGTGTTGAATAACTTTTCTCTGGCTAGTTAATCCTTTTTATATCTTTTATAACTTTTATGTGTCGTTCGTTTGTATTCGTAATTGTTCGTATTAGCGCTTAATATGTATATATATATATATGAGCTATATCAACGCCCAAAAGGTAACCTATTTTTACATAACGTATTATTATTGGTATACATATAATACTACTACACGCGCGGTGTTTCTCATAAAAAGAAAAAGGATAAATAAGGTCTTATTAGTTTTAAAAGCTGAAACCATTTAATCTAAAACACTTATTGATTGATAACCTTCAAAGCGGTTTCCGCAGAGAGGCCTACGAGAGCTAGGGTGGACAACATTCCCAACATGGCACCTGCAACTCTTCCCTGTGGTCCCTTCGACTGGTAGCCCGTCATGAACAAGACAAAGGCAATCAACCTTACAGTTCCCACTGCTGCGGCAACTGTCGGTCTGTTAATTGACGCGATGGCTAAAAGGGCAAGAAATTGGGGATAGTTTTCTAGTACATTCTGATGCGCCCTTTGAGCCGAGTTAAATTCTTTCTCGTTCTTGTGTCCAGGTGGCGCATAGCAGTTAGGATACTCGACACCATACTTCTTTCTTGCTTTAGCCACTTTAATTCCCCCAAACATAGTAACAAATACAGATGCTACTCCGACAAGAATCGGGTATCCATGTTCTGGTGTAAGTAATCCAATCAACGACATTTTTCTTTTTTATTCAGTTTTAGTTAATTTTGATTTCTCCGAAGATATTTCGGTTTTTTGATTTCTCCGAATTTTCAACTGATATTTTGGGCAATGTTAAATTGATCACCAACCAGGATTGAAGCCGTCTAACTTGGTCAACTGACGAAATCTTGAACAGGGTATCTCGAGGTGTTTTAGAAAGAAGTTTAAAACCAAACAAGAGAATTATGGGAAGAAAAGGAAAAACTCAAAAGCACACCACAAAAGAAATTCAAGGTAAGGTTAAAGCTGCAAAAGAGAAAAGAGGGGCTGCAGGTGGAGGTGGGGCAGGTATTTATAATATATTGGTTTATATTTCAGGGGCCGCGAAGAGAAATGAAGCGAAAGCAAAAGCTTCTGTACCTTGCGACATTTGTAAAGTTATCCAACCAAGTTTGAAAACTATGCAGATACATTATGACTCAAAACATTCAAAATTAGCTTTTCCAGCAGCAACCTATGAAGGAAAATTTGGTTCAAAGAAACAAGCTGCGAAAGACACAAAGTCAAAGTGGAAGTAGAATTTCTTTATCTATAGACAAGCGAAAATATATTTTAACATGAACTCTTCCTTTAGAAACAAAAAAAAGAACTTGTTTTTTAAGAACTATTTAGTGACGAATTTATCTTCTGCTGGTAAATATGTCTTTCCTGCAGTATTCTCCGCGTTGATAATAACAGCGTATGGACTTACCAAATGCGGATGTTGATCTTTCAAAGTGGTTGTGTCAACCTCCCACTTTCCATCGACCATAGTTTCCTTTGTCTTGATAATATATCTTGACTTTTTTGAGGTTCCATTTCCTAACTCAGTGTATGCTCTGTTAACCTCAGTAGCTGAAATCATTTCAGCATCAGCCCAAATTTTGTGTTTTCCACAAAAGTCAAGCATATCTTGAGTTTCTTTTATTCCTCCAATTAAAGAACCACCAATTGAAATCCTTCTACCAATAACACTAAATGCTTGCAACTCAAAAGGATTTGGTGGTGCACCAACAAAACAATATTGTCCTCCAGTTTTTACTATGTTTAGAAAAGAAGCCAAGTCAAATTCAGCAGAGATCGTTGATATCACAAGATCAAACCTGTCAAAGTGCTCTTTCGCCATCTTTTTTACTGATTTCGCAGTTCTTCCTGCATTAATATATTCCACTCCAAGATCTTTTTCCACAAACTCTCTTTTCTTTTCCGAAGAAGAAATAGCTACAACTTCATATCCCTGTGCTTTTGCAATCTTTACACCAATATGTCCTAATCCACCAATACCAACGATAGCTACTTTAAAATTCTTACTCTTTTTATTTCCTGCATAAAATTCTAGTGGGGAGTACATAGTAATACCAGCACACAATAAAGGTGCTGCATATTCCAATGGTACCGTCTCTGGTACTTTTAATACAAAGTCTTTGTCTACTACAATTTTCTGAGTGTACCCTCCATAAGTAACAGGACCAATGTGTCCTTTCGCCTGCATCTCCTTACTTACAGGTGCATCGTAAGTTCCTACACTTCCACCAATACAATATTGTTCAAAACCAGCTTTGCATTGGTGACAATTTCTACAAGAGTCGACAATACAACCAACTCCTACTTTATCTCCTACTTTGAAACTTGTAACGTTGCTACCAACCTCTTCAACAATACCAGCTATTTCATGACCTGGGCAGAAAGGATATGTTCTAGGATATTATATTAAAAACAAAAAACTACTTTGGTCCACCCCACTCAGCTTTTACAGAGTGTAAGTCTGAGTGACAGATTCCAGAATAATGAATATCAATTACAACATCGTTTTCTAAACAGTCTCTTCTCTTAACAGTTCCACGACGAAAGTGACCTCTAGTATCGTCTGCTAATATTGCTTGTACTTCTGTTGGCATAGTACTTTTTTTTAGTTTTATTGTGTTTGAGTTTGGAAATTCTCAAGTATTAACTTCGGAGTCGGAGTTTTTTCTTACGCGTCGAATTTTCTTACACATATTTCCCTTCATTTTTTTCGTAAAGTGGTATTTTCGGATATTACTTTTGCCGGGAAAACGCATATTCATATTAAGATGTGCTCGAGAATATTCCATGGCACTTTCTAAATTGGCTCCTATTGTGTAAAAATAATTCCTTGGAATGTTCTAGATAACCCTGTATCTTTCTCGGCCCCGATGCTTTACTTTCATGTCCTCAGTTGTGATGGCACATTGTTATTGTCACATGTTTAATGGAATAAAGTGAGTGCAGATAAACTTATTCAATGGAAGTAGTAAAATATTGGTGGCTCTTACATTAGTACAGTAACGTTAAAATAATAACACGATAATTTGTGTTACTGAAATGTTAGTCGCTATCAGTTATAATTGTAGAAAAACAGTATTTAAGAAAATTCCGGTAAAAAACTAAAATAAGCAAGATTTCATTGGATGCGTTATTCTGTACTTCAAAATATCGTACTCCATTTAATTTGATTGGTTGAACACAAAATTTGGTAACATCGCTAAAATTCATACTCTGACAACATATAAATAACGAACAGAAAAAAAATTGTCAGGGATGACGTCAAAGCACAACTAAAACCCAAGAAAACAAGCAAAATAGCGCCTAATCAAGTCAATAAAACCAAACTAGAGGTGTTACCTCCACTGAGATGTTTGAAACGTTCACAAAGTTTGTTGGAGGTCGACTTAGATGCAGAAAAAAGCATCCTACTACTTTATAGTGAATGAAAGTGAGTAAAAGTTTGGTACAGCGGTTAAACTCTTCATTTCAATATATGTTGAGATCACTAAGTTTTAGTTTTGTGTTAATCTTTAGTTTGAACTCCTAATTTCTATTCACATCTCTAATGTTAACAACATCAGAAAAGAGGAATATAAAGCGATCTTAAGCCTAAGCTAGAAAAGTACCAAGATGGCTTGACTAATGATGAATTTAAGTTCATCAAAACACTTTGGTGAAAACTCAATCAGTGCTGCCATTAGAGCAGTTTATCAAAAGTTTCTGCGCATCAACTTTGTGAAAGAACTTGTTAGAAGAATATTGAGAAAAGCTAGGGATGAAGTAAAGTCATCTGCAGATACCAATAAAAGTAGGTTGGTTAAATGAGGAATAAATTTTTTCAGCAGAGGAGGAACATTTGTATTATATTTTAATAGGACAGAAACTGGTAAACCTACAGTACAAGGCCTAACATTTCAAGAACACCTACAAACAGAATCAACAAAAATGTACCATTACTTGACTCAGATAGATACAGCGCATGACGTTTCAAGAAATCAAATGCGGGCGATGTCACTTATCGGCGTTGACTGTTTTTCACGCAGTGTTAACCTGGGATGCACTTTTATGGAAACATGAGTTTTTGAAGTAGTTTATGGTCTCAAGGATCTTAGGCAAACTCATTCTTCATTAGTTATAAGCGATGGGAGTATAGCATTGCCTAAAGCATCTGCAGACTTAGGAGCCACTCATTTGAGATGTAATATATATTTTGCATCCACACTAGGCTCAATTTCAAAGGTTCTTTTTATAAAACACTTCTGCTGTTTAAGACAAACTTAGAATACATTCTTTTTCATCCTTTAACTAAAGAAGTAGCTCTTGAAATCCATCTTCAAAACTTGCTGCAGAATTATCTGAAGGAACATCAGTAAAACTATCTAAAAAATTTAATAAAAAGGAAGAAAACGCTATGTTGGACCCAAACCAGCAGCATTTTGACGCTTTCTCCTAAGTCGACCCAAAGAGTTGAGTCGCTCATTTAATATCTAAAAGAAGGGGGGGGGCATTAAAACAAACGATGAAGAAAAAAACACTGGATTAACTTTTTGAATATCATTCTCAAACGGGCGAAAGATATAAGCATGAAACCGTTTAAAAAATAAACCATCTGCTCAGAAAGGGATCAGATATGTCTCAAGAAGTAAAATTTCTAATGAGACAGGAGCTGGAAAAGTGTTTGGATGCTACATAAACTTGGATCAGGGAAACTCAAACTATATCATTGTGGAAAAAGTTTATGGACGGAGAGCTGATTTTCATCTTGAGGTTCGTGTACTGAATAGGATTATATTTCCGACATGAACCTATTCCTTCTGGCCCAATTTTAACTTTTCTTGCAGGCACTATGTTTGGCTTTGTGATAATCAAAAGCGAGAACACACTGCCTAGGTTAATCTTTTTCCTAGATGGGATATTCATCGGCATCCACTATATATTCCAGCTCTTAAAGGATTGGGAAGCCTAGAAACTTCAAACACTGAGGTACTGGTGTTTGGGGTAAAGATCCATCTTTCAGCATGTTGAGAGCACCGTTCAAGCCATCACCCAAATATTCTCAATTGGTTTCCGTGTGAAGGGACCTGTACACAGAAGCAAAGAGCAGTGAGGAAGGGTGGAATAAAGTGTTTGCAACTGTTGTGACGCTGCTTGATGCTCTAAAAAACAGCCCAGACGGAGTGTTTTCATATTTTGAAACATCATTACCACAGGAATCATCAAGCAGTTTGAGCTCGCCTTGAAAAAGAAAACCAGATAAAGGAAGATCATAGAGTAGACTAAACTTAAGATTAATGTCAATATATGAGCTTTTCTTCTGCCATGACTCATACAATTGAAGTTTTTAACCGATACCCCTATCCCTAACCCTTACCATATGCAACTTTCCCAGCGTTCTCATTCAAGTTGAGTTAAGGACTAGGGTTTGTCAAGAAAAAATGCTAACCCTAGACATCATCGTGGAAACAAACACATCTCCAAAATATAACCTCAGTTTAAACCTGTTGTAAAACAGAGCAATCCTCCGTTCGTGAACCCAGTGTACTTGAAAAAGAACCCAACTCCCAATCCACTGTTTCAAGTGAAATTACTTCTTCTTTTCAGGCTAAATCTCTTCTTTTCTTCATTAAAAGATTGTCAAATTTTCGTTATCATCAAGATACAGACACCATGAGAAAACGTTAATTCAAAATCGAGTTCAATGGAAGTTAGGTTGCTAATGGTGACGTTCACCAGTGGTGGTTTATGTTGCAGCCATTTCAAAATACCTGGTACATGCTACTGAGTTGTAGGAAGCACTCTATACCCAGGGATTTATTCAAAGCAATAGTCTTGTGTCATCATGAGCTCTCCATACCTTTGTTCGTTTCATTCTTTCAGTCTAAATTGCAGTTCATATGAACTAAGACCTATCATAGACAACTGGGTTGGAACAAAACATCCAGTTAAAAGTTTTCTATAGATAGAAATATTAAAAAAACTCTTTTTTATTCTCAGGTTACATCAAATTTATGCTCATGAAAACAATTGATTATTATGCCTTCAATTCGTTGATCTGTAGCACATTGATCAATTCTCATATTTTTGCCAAGGGTGATCATTGAATTAAGACTACTCTAGACGTATGAAACCTTTGGCTTTTTCTTTCTTTGCTTCATAGGAATGAAGTAAATCCCTTAGTTTTAGTGATGTATAAGATGGGCTATTTTTTAAAATACTGGTACTAGGGGTGTTACTTAATAAGAATTATCAATAATTGTTTGATAATCATTCCGATTCTGATTAACAATAAAACAAACGGGATTTTGATTTTTATCAAATGATTCTGATTTTATTTTGATTACTATTTGATCATCAATAATCAGTCAAAATGGTTTGTGAGTTATCAGAATCAATCAATAAGAAATATATATGGGTAAATCTCTTATTGATAAATTATCAATAAATCAAATCCCACCCCTAACTGATGCTACGGTATACGCCCAATCCATTAGTTTAAACTAAGTAGCAAAATCAAGCCTAATTTATTTTTTAGGTGTGATATTTATTCTAGCATTGGGTTGTATCAGCTTGCAACAGAATCATATTTTGCTTGGCTTCGTTTCAAACATATTATATCCCCTCAGCACAACAAGAAAAATTATTCTTTCTGTTGAAATCAAACCCTTGTTAAAAAAACTTATCTTTCGAATACTAAAAATCCAATTTATTATACCAACCAAGATGAAGTAACCTTTGTCAACTTGGCAATTTTGACGGCTTGCGTAACTAAGCTCTATTCTATTATTAAGCAATACCTGTACCCCAAGATTTTGGCTTAGTGCTTTTGGTTAGAGTAAACTTTAAAGAAATTGACATTTGTTCAATTGAAAATAAGTCTTTTCTAGTTGTTAAGATGTGAAAACTTAACAGATCTAATAAAGTTTTTAGTTTTACAGTACTTAAGCTTTTCAGGTTAGTCTAAATGATGATAAGTATACCTAGGCACATATTCATGTTTTCTCAATTGAAAAACTTGCTGTCACAAAACAAATAGCTCTTAAAAGGAAAGCCATAATACTATTGAGTGGGTGGGTAGAGACACATTTATATCGAGCGAGGTTGAAACGGTGATGACATAGACAAGTATTCCAACAGAGATCTACATGATCTGGTCAGTAAATAAGCAGTTTGTCTTGATATTAAGTAATTGGCATAATAAGTGCTCTTGAAATATCACACCCAGCTGTGCATGCATCCATGTAATACTTTATTTAAAATTAGAAAGAGCACTGTTGTCATGTACTCTGTTATTGAAGAAGTTTGCTTAACCCAAAAATACCACAAACTCATTTTAACCTTCACCAGACTCGATAAGAGCAGAAATAACTTTTTTCATCTCGGCACATAACAAACACCGATTACAGTCTCTAAGATAAATTCAATTTGCTATGTATTTGAAGTGTCAAGCCTTTTGGAAGGACTGAATAAAATTTTATTAAAATGTATTCACACTAGAACTATGTAGGAATCATCCCAAACCACTTGTCTAGTAAATTTTTACCTTATGTGGAGAGTTCTTAGAGTTTATCGAGAACATGTAAGGCGCAATATATACAACTTTCCATACCCAAAGAGAAAGTTGGTAATCATATGGGATATCTACCAACACTTCACTTTATCTCTCAGAGGAACCCAGTCCTTCTACGTGGTCTTTTCAGTTTCCATGTGTTTGCCAGAGGTCAACCAAACCCAATAGATGACTAAATATATAGGTAACCGACAGCGACAAATACTAACGCTATGATAATTATTTTAACACCATATAACACCTTCTAGGTTCAACTTAATTTGGTATATTATTGACTTTTATTTCGGTATCTTCCCCCAATTATCATCTAAAGAACGTTATTTTTCACATTCTCTACATTCTTATACATGTAATGCGAGGATTATGCCTAAAGAGCTACGCTCACTAATGTGTACTCAGAAATAGTTATCAGTTTTTTCAATGTTTGACAATTATGAAGTTTTAAAGCTAGAACACCAAGGTCACAATATAAGACATTTGGTCCGAGAGACAGGGAGTAAAGCTATGATATCAAAGTATTTAGTAAAGCAAGCATAGTGCAACACTCCCAAATTAAATCTTTATTATGGGTGTAGCTTGTATCCTCATTGAGGACTCATCCCGAATCACGAGTTTTTTCGAAAGTTAATGAACCAATTCGGGAGAATTTGAATAGCACATTGAATGAGGAATGTGTGAGAACTAGGAAAATATTGATGTGCTTCTGAAGTCTCTTGAAAGATTCCTAAATTTATTTAGAGTTGTGTGCAGATTTCTGAGGCATTTTTATGAAATTATTAAATATTTTCTGTAAGGGGTTTTGTTTAACCTAAGTTCTAAATATTAGTTTTTATCTCAGAGCATAAAGCTTAATTAAATACATTAAATGGTGTATTATCTTGTAGTTTCCGTGATTAAAATTTCTCGTGGGCTAGTCCAATTCACGTTTAATTGACATTGAATCCTTGCACGAAGTTCGAATAATCTAATTTCTACAATTTTTTTCAGTGGGTAAAGAACTTCTGCAGTTAAGTCCCCGGTAGCGAACCTATGTGACATAATTTATAATGTAATGAGGAAAATTCCATATTAAGAAACATGATTGAAGCAAGTAATCCAGATCTTTACTGGTTGTAGTTGTGTTCTAATTTCTATGCGCTCTCGTGTGTAAATGATTAAATCCTCATCTTAAGTAAAATGATGCTTAAAGTCCAAAAGGCAATAATTTAGAAAAACTATTCTGATAGGACAAGAAATAGTAAAAGAATCAAGAATAACAGTAAGCTTAGGCATTAAATTACCCAAACTTTCTTATTTGATTCTTACTTATGTAGGAGCACAACTTTATGGCAGCCTCAGTATCAATCAGGGTTGATTTAATGGCATCTTATAGTTCTAAATAGTTTATTAGATAGAAGTATAGAAAGAGAGTGAACTATCAGGCGATGGGGTGATAAGAGCCTGGTTTTTCATTTCTTATTGTATAAATACTTGTACCCTAAATGCATACTTTGAACTACTGCTTGCCTGAGGATTGCTCAATAATAGAAAGAAAATTTGCTTAGGCCTTGAACCCAAACCTATTCTTCTTATTGAATTGATATGGGGCTTCTCAAGTTCTGAACGGTCAATAGCTGAAGGATATTTAACAGATTAAATGCTCGAAGACCTCTGAAAGTAAAATAAAAGAGAGCTGAAGAAAGTTTCCTCACAATGAATGGGTGAGTGCGATTGAATTTTTTGGAATGGTTCTATTTCATTTGTTTCCTTCGCTAATTTTGTTCTTTTTATTTTCACATTTTCCAAGTTCATGTTTTTGTTATTCTTTGTTCTGTGACTATACGAGAGCATCGATACCGAGAACTACCAAGAAAAGCAAAACCAGTTCTCTGTCTTGGGTCTCATTACTCATATCTCGAACAAATTCAGCATCGCAACTGGGAAGAGAAAATAGTGATAGGAAAAAATAGAAATCTTCTACACTTCATAGTGATCCAATGATGGTAAAGTCAAGTTGAGTAAGTTGTACCACGGTTTAGCATTATGTAAACGTAAATTCAACAAGTCAAGATAAGACGTAGCAATACTAGAGAAGAATGTACTCAACCTCAACAACTCTATGGATATTTTTTCTTATTTTGCTTCAAGCAGTGGTTCAAGGAGAGATCTTCATCAGCTTTACAGAAACTAATCAAACTTTGGGTCCAATAAACACTCCTAGATATTCAGAGAGAATCGGAGTTTTTTCTTCATCCTGCAATATATCAAGATCCGCAACTATTCTTTCTCCTGACGAAAATCCGTGTGACCAAACAACATTTGATCGCAATTTATTAAACCTTGTTGTGTTTACAACTAATCTTCGCAGGTACGGATGTTTTGAAGAAACGTCGTTCAAGAATCTTCAGATTTTGGGTGCTTCAGCAATAGTGAATACTGATAATAGACCAGGTGGATTTTCCATGTTCACAAGTCATATTGGACATAGAAAAGAAGATACACAAATTCCAATTTTGGATACTGGTTTGAATTTTTTAGAGCAAGTGTTTAATAAATTAGAAGTTGATGGGGATGAATTTACTGTGGAAATAAATAATTGTGATGATGAGAATCCACATACAGTTTGTTACAGAGTTGTTGAACCTTTGAGTTATGTCTTGCTTTCTGTCGTTGCTTTTTTTGTTGCATTAAGTTGCCGAAGAGGTTTAATCAATATGAAAAAAACTCAAGGAACGAAGCCAAGGAGAATTATTTTGTCTCTTTTGATGTTTTGTTGTTTTTTTCTCTTTGTGCTTTCTTTTTTTAATCTATTTTCTACAGAAGGATTTGTTTGGATTACTGGAGGAAGATATAAATCAAATCTTGGAATATTTTTAATTGCCCTTTTATTTTCACAATTATTTTTTTCTACGCTTTTATGTTCTATATATTGGATGTTTCTCACATACAACTGCTTTTATCGATTAGGTGAAAGACCAGATTCTTCAATTATGAAAATTCTTACTTTTTTTTTCAAAAATAATTTTTTTGAGTGCACAGCATTTTATGCAATAGTTTTTGTTAGTTTAGTTGTTTTTATCGTTGTTGAAGTTATTATTCTTCAACCAGCTTTTGAATCTGGTGATATTCTTCGTCTTTTTATTATTCTTGATTTTATTGTTATGTTAGCTTTTGCTTTTGCAAATTATTGTTTCAATAAAAATGTACTCAAAACTTTAAAACTTGATGACAAGAAAAACAAAGATTCACTGGATCCAAATATAAATCCTTCTTCAATAACTAGAATTACTGGATTAGGACTTTGTAAATTTATTTCAAGAGAATCTTCAGATGAGAATGAAACGCATAGAGGAATGTTTTTGTTAGCAACTCATTTGAGTGGTTATTTATTTATATATTTTGTCATTCTTTCAGTAATTTTGCTTTTGAATTTTATACTCCGTGATAGTTTGGAAACATATGGGAAATCTGAAAATTCGGCGCAATTAAGATTATGTACATTTACACTAGTAGCACCTTTGTTCTTATTTTTTCGCCTTTGTTTGCTTTGCTGCCTAATCAAGGGAATAATTGGACCTAAATTGTCCTCATCAGGTATTTTACGAAGAGATGAGGGAGTTAATACTATGCAAAGCACTACCAGAGTTTCCTATCAAGAGAACACTACTGGAATTTTTGTATCCTTAAAGACTGGTTCTTTAGCAAATGCATCGGGTATATCAGAAAGTACTTCTGTAGAGAAGTTGGATATGAACGCCGGTGGGGGATATCGGTTTTCTTTAACTCCATCCCCTTCTGCTAGATTTGCAGTGAATGTCAGCTCCCCTGAGGCACTGCAAAAAAATAGAATTTAGATACGTTATATTGCTTTGAGAATGTGCGAACTCATTTTTGTAACTTATCGATATTAAATTTAGTTTTGTTTCTTATTAAACCTATTTTCTTTTGGTTTCAACTTTCAACTAGCAGTGATTACGACTCGTTTTACAAGCGTTTTTACTTGGCAGTACTGCCCATATCAGCCATCTGCAAAATGTTTTATTCTCCAAGATCATTGGAGGAAAAAGTATCCGTTAACAAGAGTGCGAAAGATGTTCATCAAATTTCAGTTAAAGTCACTAAACAGAATGGCATTTTATTGACATATTCTTGTAAAAATGTGAGTTCTACTGTTCTCGTCACGATAAATGGTCCACGTTCTGCGACGAGTGCGTTGTTGGCAGGCGTTTCTTATGAAGAAGGGCTCTTGAATTGTGCAGTGAGAGTAAGTGGAAATAATGAATTCTTGCTGCAAGAGAAGATGTTTTTCAGTGAAAATAAGGTGGGCTTAAGTGAGAGTAAAGTTGAGGACGTGGGAAAGTTGGAGGCTTATTTTGAAGTTAGTGTCATACAAGCTATAAAGGAAAGTGTTGTCTTGTCCAAACTCCCAAAAACTGTGGTGGACATCAACATATCAATCCTGGAATATAGTGAACTTAGTCTTGCAACTGCTATCGTTGCTACGTCTCTTGCACTCTCAATCAACAAATTTGAGTTACATGGGCTTGTCTCTTCTGTGACGAGTTTGGAGAAGGAAAAGCAACTTACAATTGCACTACTTGCTTCCTCAAAGAGTGTAACTTTGCTTGAACTTTCACATGGAACAAATATGAAGACATTGGGAAAAGACTTAACTAAAATACTAGAACAGTGCAAAGAAATACACAACCAAATGAAGCATTTCATTGATACCTATGCTACTAACAACTAAAGCTCAAAGCTGCCCTATCAAGTAATCTGCATGTTAGTCTCCTCTACAGTGGAGAAGTCGATTTCATCTTCGTGTTTATCTGGTGCTATTATTTCCTCAAGTCTTTCACGTTCCTTTAATAGGCTTATTAATTGAAGCAGACTAGCAGCATATCGCATCCCAACAACAGCAGTAAATGCAACTTCATCAACTTCTGTTTCTTCGGTTGAATCTAATTCAAAGAAAAGAATAATACTAATGACGCAAAACAAAACAACAAATGTGTCAAATATATTTCGAGCACTTGCAAAGAACTCTTTTTTCTTTGAAGTCTTAGAAAATTTTATTACAAGTTCAAAAGTCAAGAGAACCAAAATTAAAACTTCACACGTTAGAAAAGGGTAAGTGTGTGCATACTCAGTGTCCAGAATAACAAGAAAGAGGAGGGAAAAGTTCAGTAAAAGTATTGATAAGTAGAGAAATGAATAAAAGCGTGAATAGTACAATCTGTTTGTACAAATAAATAGTAATTCGAGCTCACCAACAAGAAGTCTGTCTTTTTTCTCCTCAACACCTTTCTTGGAGACTTTAGCTGAAGGTTTGGGTTCTACTCCTGAATCTATAGGTTTAGCAAAGGAATCAGTCATCTTTAAACTCATGTTATAGCGCAGTACAGTGTAATTTAAGTAATCGCTTGTTGCTTCCCGTTTTATTCCAGTTCTAACTTTGACTTGTTTCCGCTTCACGATTTGTGCATTTTAACTATTTGGTAAGTCTTGTATACGCAAACTAGTAATACACACATATAAGTATAATTTGATTGGTTAGTTCTTCGAATAATATGAAGATAAAACAATCCAGCAAAAGCAAATGACGAATAAAAAAAAGAAATCCGGTTTTATGAAAAAGGAAAAAAGAGAACGTGAAACAGCCGAAGGAACTAGGAATCGACAAGGAGCAAAGAAGAAACGTTTAGATTCTGGGGTTAAAGACCATAGAACCCAAGAATACGAAAGAACAAAGAGGAAAGAGGTTGAGAAACACAACGATGGTCAGAAGAAAAGACCACAAAGCCTTGGTTTAAGGCGTGTGGAGGAAGCGTTCAAGAAGCGCATTAAACTTCGGAACCAAGTGTCGATGATAGACATTGTCAAGGTTTTTCTGTACAGTGCCCAGAAGTACTCGGCTGACCCATCAGTGGAGGAAGTTCTAGGTGCTGTACGGCGAGAAGTTTCTTTTCTTGATGGATTTGAGAAAGTAGTTTCTGAGAAACTTGGAGTTAAAAAAGAGCTCAGGCTTTTTCTAGACCTTGACCTCTGTTTGATTAAATACTTCGAAACCGAGAATGAAGTAAATGAAAAATATTTGCAGGAAGCTGAAACAAGCTTCGGACTAGGTGAGGCAAGGGTCTTGGTAAGACCTGGTACACGACTCCTAGTAGATTCAGCCAAAGCGCTTGGAATAAAACTCGAGGTAGTCACTCAAAATTTCTTCGGAGCAAAGATTGTCGAAGAATTGGCGAGAATCAAGCCAAAAACATTTGGTGACATCCCTGTGACAGTCGTTCCTCACAATGAAAAAAAGAGGTTAAAAAACACTTTTGCGGGGCGCACATCAAACTACATAATTTTAGACGACAATCCTAGAAGCTGGGAGACATCCGTACAGCAGGATATCTACCTTATTGATGCCTTTAGACCTGAAAGTTGTCATTTTGGACGTTCTAACAGATTCGCGCTGGAAAAGTTTTTGACTGAGTTCCTGCTTCCAGAGTACCGGAAAAGAAGCAAGTAGGCAGATGGTTGAAGTGAGGAATAAGGGGTTTAAGGATACTGAATTAACCAGGGAGAGTTGTGATGTAGAAGGGTTTTGCTTGGTTTACTGAGTTGGCTTGGGTGTTGCGGTTTAACACGCACCTCCGGATGTTTCTCTACGTTACTGTTCTGAGTGAAGTTGGTAAAGCAATAACTGCCTCCCTAAGTAATTAGATAAGGATAACATGCGAAGTGGGCATATTTTATGGTAGGCTTACTCCGTGAACTGAAGATTGGATTGGTTAACTTAGCAGCAACATGTTTTGTGTTACAGAGCTTTGCTTTGTTCTAGGTGACAAAGAAGAGACAAATATTAACAGTAGTTCATGTTGTTTGGAACCAGTGTGGTTGTTAGCTTAATTTTTTTCCACCTAGACATTACGGCTGTTAATTAAGAATGGAGTAGCGTGCACGGCTCTAGAATTTTCTGGGAAGTTGAGAAGGTGCGTTATCTCTAGACACCATGAGCTAAGGGAAGAGTTCTGCTCAAAGAATATCAAACACGGAGTGTCTGAGGTAATAACAGGCTCTCCGTAGGAGCAATACTGTTTTGGAATCTTTTCATTTATGAGAGTCTTTTTTTTTTAGGTAAACAGTAACGGAAGGTACAGCTTAAAACTTTCTAGGGTAACAGGAAAACAGCCGGTACATCTACATTGCTTTCGACTTTTCTTTTCATAGGGCGTATTGCGCAGTCCCTTGAATTTAGAGTTCACTCTTTTCTCTTTCGGGGGCAATAAACTTTTGTTTCACAGTTAAGTCAAGTTTGGTCGCTCAAGTTTTTTCAGTACAAGTCGAGTTTGAAGACAGTGTTGTTTTTGAACTCAAATTTGGATTGAACTAATTGTGCAGCTGGGTAGCTTAGGCAAAGCTGCGAATGCTTGTGCAGGCTTTTATACTAAGTTAGTAAATGTTCCTGGGCTTGGGAGAACTGTACATTTCGGTTAACCACAGACGCTGCACGCTAAAACAAGTTTAATCCCCATGAGATATACCAGCAAACACAGTTGGTTAGTTATTAATGGGAGTACCGTGGCGGTACCAATTGAATCCGAGAGACTAACCCAGCGCGATCCTGGTTTCTTACACAGATTTTCTACAGTGATAATATCGTTGACAGTAAATTAAATACATTATCAGGTATTTTTGTGCTAGCAGATTTTTCTTGTTTCCTCAGGCTTTTCTTAGAGTGATTTTTCTGCTTGCTTTGCAAAATGTTTATGATATTTTAATAAACAAATCAAAACCAAAACAGCAGTCTCGACTTAAAAGATGTCAGCTGAGCGTTAAGAGAACAGGCGGAGTGTTTCATAGGTTCAAGAGCAGTATGAAATGTTCTAGTTTTCTCCAGGGGTGGCTACTAGACGATAATGAGCAGCATTACGCCTAGCTGTACGTTTGAATATTTTAGCGGGTTTCAGGTGTGGTGTTACTGTCACCAAAGCTCAAAAAGCTGGCTTCTAGCTTGCTGAGATGTCTTCATGTGGTGTATTGTGGTCTAGTTGCTCTCTTCCTTTGGGTTCTTAACTTTCGCTTCTTCAAATTGTCTAGTGCTGTTTTGCTTACTGCTGCGAGAAGTCTTTGCTGATTTTCCTGTCTACTTTAAAGGATGTGTTTGTTGTAAATGAGGAAGTCTCTTTCTGAGGTTTTTCTTGGAGGTACCCTGGCTTAAAAGTAGCATGAATTCAGTAATCTTTCTTTCCTGTCTTGTACCTGTGGCTTATGGTGATCATTTCATGGTGTAGCAGGAGCTGTTTGACAAACTTTCAACTCAGGCTGCTTCTTGAGAATAGTCCATTTTTGTTGCATGGATCTTTCCATGTTCTCTTGAACAGTTAATTTCAGTCTCCGCCAACAAGCATTGATTTTCTCGTGTTTACTTTGTGATATTTTCTGTTGCATCTAGAGGACTGCTTGGTGTTCTTGGACCGAGAGTCCACTGTGTGCTGCAAAGACTTTTGTTAGCAGTGGTTTTTCGTTGTTACTTCACCTTATCTTAAGAGTTAGGATGCTACCGATCACTCTGCAAATTTCAGTTACGTCATGAATGAGTCTCTGACAAACAAACATCGCTACGCCAGTGGAGCTAGAATCTGCCTCTGAGTTAAACCATCTTCCTTTTCCATTCTGACTGGCGTTCTCGTTTGCTTTTTCAAGCCTTTCAACACCTTCCTGTCCAACTTCCTAAAACAGGATCAGCAGCGACAGAAGTTCATGCGTAACCTCTGCTGTTGCAGAGAGTTTGCACTAAAAAAGACCCTGAAATTCAGTGAGAATACTTATACACGTAATTTGCGTCGGTTCGTAAAGTTTGCGGGCCCTTGGCAGCTCCGGCTTGACGTAAGCTCAGTCTCAGAAATAAATAGAATCATTTCTTCTGTTTACCCAGAATTTAGCAACAAACTCAGTTCCACCTAGAAGACCACTGTTCCAAGTGACCAAGCTATCAAATGTTGTCCGGCTAGAAGTGGTGTACTGATGCGTTCCCTGTAATTAGTTACAGTGAGAAACTGAGCCAGATAGGTTTTACAATTTCCTTGAATAATAACCACCATGTCAAACATTTTTCATTCCTAAGAGCAGATTCTTGCGCAACATGAAAATAATGAGAGAACACGGAGGCCTGAGTCCAACAACTCTGGTTTTGTGAGCACACCTTCCTCAAATATTATAACTAATACCTCCTTGTGTGGAAGTAAGTAAACTAGCTTGCGTTGCAAACCAATCGCTTTTCAAACTTCAAAGGTAACTACAAATCCTTTCTCTGAATTTAAACCATTTTCTGAGGTAATATTTAATCGCCGGAGTCAGTTAATCCACTGAAGACATTTTTTAACTAAGAAATGTTTTCATCAGGGTATTAACGCAGATCTTTGAGCATACAGAACCTGTTGGGTTCATAGAAAATATTAGGAACCCTAGACCGCCACAAGAGGTTTCCAATCATACCAACTAGTTCTAGGATTTAATTGCTGCTAAATGAGCTTTACATCGCTTAGCTTTTTACAGAGTAGAGAATGCAAGAATGAATATGTCTGTAAAAGTAAGACAAGAGATGTTACAGCGATCTTGGTTGTGCGAGTCTAACATAATCATTCTCGTAATCTGATTTTCCAAAACGTGTTTTGTAGCTTACTAACCGAGGAATTTAGGTAGGGATTTTGAAATTTCAGCGAGAGCTTTTTTCCCAGTACAAAAAGTACTCGGAAAAGATATCAACTCACCTCTATTCGGTTTTCGAAGCCATTATTCATATAATTTAGCAGGTCGCAGCCTCAAAGAATAAAAAACCAAGAAGCATGTTTACTGCAGTTCAGTAAAAGATAGTTAAAAGTCATATGAATCGCAACAAATGGCAGTGAGCAACTTGATTCAAACTCTCCGTGAATAAGATAGAAACAAAACCTCAATGTTTACGGTTAACTAAGAACATGACCCAATTATTGGAAAACTCAGAGCGATATCTTTCGTGGTTAAAAGTTTTCAGGTATGAGTAGGCTCATCTAAAACTTCTATTCTGCATCCCCTTGGAGTACTTTAAACATAGAAAGCAGGTGAAAATAGTCTGTTCTAGGAAACTCTTACATGGGTTATTAAAATAAAATTGCTCCAAACTGGAAGTAACTTGACTAAAGGAATAGAAGCATATATTAAAAGGGATACAGCTAAAAAAATCACAAAACAACACCCGGGAAAACCTTTCCGGCTACTGCAAAATACGTAAATAGGTTTATCTTGCTCGCATGGGAGCTTTGCACGTCCCAAAATTTATTTAACCAGGGCCGATTCAAATTTATGAGGGTATATTTGCAAACCAAGTTAAAGCCAAGGTGAAAATAAAAAAGAATAGTGCTGAAAGAAGGTAACACAACTGCACGTTGCACAGTAAAATCCTCTATTTTAATACCAAAGAGTTATGTTGCTCTTGTGGACCCTTACATAATATATTTGAATATATAAGATGTTTTGCTTAGTTAGGTAACAAGACCAATTCAACCATAATTTTCCTCGGAATGTTAACAGCATTACATGAAGAGAATTCTTAGGGCTCGGGAAAACAGTGTATCAAACTTCGGGATATTTTTTCGGCCTTAGCAAACTTTTGTGAGTAGGCACAAGAGAATCCTGATTATTGAGCTCCCTTGTGGATAAGCCAGAAAAAGTTTCACGGAAAATTTTCTCAAAAGAGCATCTGCACCAGATCTACGAAAACATTTAGTTTAGGTATAGTTAGGTGGAGTATATTATAAACTCATTAAGCATATCTCTTGTCAGAGCAGAATGATTAATTGTGACGCAATAATGATGGCAGGCAATACTTGCATTGTTAAAAAAAATAACTATTTCAGGCCCCAACCAGTAAGAAAAGTTTACGAAGAGAAAAGTGTAACTTTAAGAACATAAATTAGAAAACCGATGATAAATGAAATCCCAGGACCCCCAGGTATTTTATCTTTGGTTGCCGAGAGTAAGGAGGAAGTTTTAGAGCCATCATTTCTTGTTACATATATTCACGATGTCAATGCTAATCCTGATACTCCTCATTGCAAATGATTATACCAAGAGGCATAGAGGTTATCGTGCTAACAAAGAATGAGGGAAAACATGGAGAATTTGCCATCTATCCAGATTTCTATTCCTACTGGCAAGTTCCTCCTACTAAAGAAAAATTATTCTGTATTGCTACATTTACTAGTCGATAAACACGCACTTTGTTAAAACTCACCAAAGCCTACGTGAGATTAATTTCAGTTACACTGTAAAAGAGATTCGGGTCGATTAGCAGTGAAGTTATGAGTAGCTTTAACATTGTTGAGGCATCGCGATTGATTTTGAAACTTCGAACCAGGAATTTTTCTGAAAACGTGGCTTATTCAACCTCCACACAATACCTATGAAATAATTCTTGTTTGCTGACTTCTGGATGGAAAAGATATCTTCATTCGATTGGTGAAAATTGAAAAGGGATTCTCACAAACCATAAATTTTATAACTACGAAACGTGATTTAATGTTAATTTTGTTATTTGTGGCTACTATGCAGAGCCTAAAGGCTGAAAAGATTTGATGTTACTGTCTTCTGCAGTATATCACTTTAATTAAAAACGAACTCAAGGCTACTTTTGAAATGTGTTACATAAGTAGCTTCCTTTTATTTTATTTTCTCTTGGCTCAACATTTATGGAAAATTTGAGGTGTGAAATAATTAAATATCATGAACATTTGGCGTTTATTTCCGTTAGAAATAACCGTTATAGTTAATCGTTATTGCCAAGCTAATACTAAGGGTTGTCTTCTTGTTTAAACAAAGTGATTTCTGCAGAAATTTTACTTTTTACCAATATTAATTAAGCAAAGCAAAGTTTTTATGGAAATGAATTGCGACTGTTCAACTCCATATACCCACCAAAAAAAGTGTTGAGCTTTTATTGAGTCCTGACTAAGAAGAATACTAATTGTTCAAATAAGAATACTCTCCATGATTGTTTTCCTAAATTTACTCTGCTAATTCTATTCTTTTAATCTTTTCTTAGTTAGGTAATACGTATGTGTTCCTTTCGGTATATCAGAACTTGTTAAGACAAAATTTTAGCCCTGGGAAGCGACCGAACTCTTGTTGATAGGTTAACACTAATTATCTCATTTCTTGCATAATGACAGGTGTTGTAATATCTGTAATCCTTGTTTAGTCAGTTCCCTCAAGATTAAGACCCATGTACAACTGAAAATAGATACTCAGAAAGCTAATCTCTATTATGTTAGATAGGTATTTCATTAATTTATGTTTTGCTTACTCTTTCGATACTTATAAGTTGGCAATTTCCCTGGAGTTGGTATTTCAACTTGGTCCATATTATTTAATGCTACCAGGAATATGGTGAAATCGATACTTAAAGTAAGACTTAACTTTCCAATTAAAAAAACTATCAAAACTTTGTACATGTGCCTGTGCAACATTCTTAGAGATAATGGAATAATAATATGGAAATCATGCACAACAAAATTCCTCACCCGAAACTTGATACCAATTTTTAAACTTCCACTACTGTATCTACCAACCGTAATTCCAATAAAACTCCCTTAGAAATTAAGAAAATTCAGACGAAATAGCAAAAAACAACAACAGTTAAACTATTCCGGAAAGCAAGTAAAGTTTGTTATAACCAGTTATTTACAGTAGATAATATAAGAACTCTCAAAGTTGAAATCATTTTCCCATTTGAAGTAGATTAAACCCCATGTAGGATGTAATGTCTGAGGTTCAACATTTTACCATTTCACGATACATCATTATTGTAGTCTTCATAAGGAAAAAACACCGTAGTTTGTTATCATTGGAATAGATTCATGGTATATCATATGTGGTTATCCTCTCCTTGAAAAGTTAGGATCATAATCATTCTAGTGTGTAAAACTCCGAAAATTTCAACGAAAATTTAATGGATTTCTCGGACAAAAAATTTTTCGATTATGATCTTAAGACTTAGATCTAGAGGGTTTTCTGAAAATGTGACAAAGAATTATGTCACGGTAATGCTCGTTCAACAATTGGAGGTTATTGTTGCAAGAGTTCCATTTTAATATTGAGAAAGCAAAAGCATCTGAGCAGGGTATGAAATATCTTCTATTATTTCTCAAAATACATTTAGCTCCATGACGTCGTTTCTATGAAGAAAGTGGATTTAGCCAGATAGACGCAACTAGCTGTACATTTCCACAGAGGACTCAATTCTTATACCTGCGTGTATGACACACGATATAAAGCAGTAAATTACTGTATAATTCATGTTCTGGAAAATGTATAACTAACTAAAAAATTAAAACTTAAATATAAAATTCCCGTAAATTAGCAAATTCTTTATCAAAACTGATTATTTTTTTCAATGCTCGAACTTTATTATAGTTTTTCGGTTGTTTGTACAGATGTACAATTTGGACGATGCAAAGGGTTCAACTAATATTCAATAATACTTCTATATTAACAGAATACCATAAGTTTTTGAAGAAATCAAGATTGAAAATGTGGTCCATAAGGTGAGAAACACCAAGAATCAATCGAAGTTTTTTTGATAGTATCTTCTTTTGCGCTTCTATCTAGACTCTGAAAAAACACTGTTTACTTTCTGTTCACCCAAGATTTCTGTATCACCCGTTAAGTTTTTTAATAATAAGAATACCTTAATCCATACAGAGTTAACAATCTTAAATTTATCACTCAGTACCTGAAATAAAATAATATTTTCTGCATTTGTTTGTTATTTCTAGGTATTATTTTCCTTCAATTCTAGCTAATGTTAATAACATCTCACCACTTGTATTAATCAAATTGCATTTATTTTAGGCACATTTAAATACATCGTCAAGAAACTGGGCTATTACATTTTTTAACGGACAATTCTTCAGATACAATATATGCAGAGAGCTGGTAAAATGAGAAAATTATCTACCAGTAGAGATGCATCGAGGTGCCATTTATCTGTATAAAGTTTCTTGTTCAAAATGTGTAATAAGGGCAAATCTTATAAAATTTCTTGTTAATTGGAACTTTTAACTTATGCGTTACGTTGATTCAGGTATTTAAGCTAATTTATTTTTTCCTTGTCACATTTCAAAATATTCAGAATGGTACATGTGACTACCCTGACTTTCAGACGGTTCAAAGCTATTGGTGAGAGTTGTAGACATTCTTTGATACCATGTTTCAATACCTTAGGTCTATCTGATACATATCTAACTCTAAGCTCAGTAAGACGAGTCAGGTTTTATTTTAGTATAAGATTATACCTAGCTAAATAGACCACTCTTAAGATTTGTCTCTAATCCCTCAACCAATTTCGTTGAAGCAGCACTATTGAAGAATACTGTAGATGTCAAAGTGAAGTAGATTTGTAGATTTTGTATCTCAGCTATAGAGACTAATTCTTTAGCTACATGAGTGAAAAAAGGCTAAGAAGAAAAAAGTAGTGCTGCAGCGGAGCCTGCTTCTTAGAACCTTCGTACATTGCACCCTCCATGTTCTTGATGAAACTCATTTTGTGGTATCGTAGAGATGTACTATCTGTCATCATTAGGGGTGTTATTTGATTTATTGATAATTTATCAATAAAAGATTTCCTTATATTTTTCTTATTGATTGATTCTGATAATTCCCAAACTATTTTGATTAATTATTGATTATCATTTATAATCAATAATAAATTTGGCCACATGGCATTTGGCTAAACGGTCAAGAAAAGCTATATTTCATGTTGCCACCGTATGGAATTCTCCTAAAAACGGAGCATATAACTAAAGTTTCTTAACGGTGGAACCTTATTCTACTATAACAAACCTTTTTGCCAAATCTGTCCTGAGGTAGTACTAAAGCAGGAGCCTTGCCGTTATACCGGAGCATAATACTTCGTTAAGAAACCCAACATATCACCCTGCTGCATTCTATTACTGGTTATTCCGGGCTAAATGTTCTATTTATACGTATTTTCGTGCGTAGCATAAATAAAAAATATGTTGTTGGACCGTTTGGATCCAAGGCCAGGTGGGCCTATTTATTACTGATTATTATTTAATAATCAAAATGAAAATTGTCTTATTGATAATCAATCAAAATGCAGATTCTTTTATTGATAATCAGAATCAAAATGAATATCAAATAATTATTGGTAATTTTTATCAAATAACACCCCTAGTCATCACTAGATTCTAAGAACATTGTAAGTATTTAAGCAAAGTAAATTCAAACTCCTTTTCAGCTATACTAGTTCACAAACCTTCATATAGCATGATCATTTTACTTTCCTCAGCGAAGGTTAGCTAAAGTCAAGCCTTTTATAACACTTTCAAAAGTTTCAGACTCAAATAATTGAGCAACAAGAATCATTGACCCCCGAAACAGGTTACCCTAGATGAAACCATAATCTGTAAATAGTGCTTAGGCACAAATGTGTTAAATAAAGTTGAAAAGAAATGTCATGCATTATTGAGTACTCTTTGTACAATTGCCTTTTCATCACAATGTCACTCATCCAAAGAGGGTTAAGGTCGTGTTTAAGAGGATCTGAGAAGTAATCCACATCTTATTAAAAACATTGATCAAAAGAAGGCTGTTCCTAAGCTTTTACCTTGTTGGGGGTTTTGTTGTTATGTCAAGTATTTTTTTTCAACATTTATTGGCAAAGATTCTTTGTAATTCCTTAATACAAATCGACCTCTATCCACCTCACGAATTTAAAAAATTGTAATACGTGCTCCAGCAAAAGTAAAAAAAAATTCCTCATGATTTTTTTTTCAAGTCCATCTGACTTTTATCCCAACCTTTTTCTACTATGTGCTTGTGTTTTAGTACAGTCTGACATATGACAAAACCTATGTAAGTTGTGCAAGCACTGTATTTGAAACAGAAATTCTAAACGTTTATAATGTGATAAAAAAGTGTATTTTAGAAATCCAGCTTTAACTGAACTGAAATAATACTGCAACTCTTCAATGAAAGCGTATCTCTGGTTCATTGGGAACCCTGAGTGTTGGAGGGTCTAAAACTTCTTCCGTTTTCTGTTCTATTTACTTCAAATTAAGTGGGTGTTTTCATCGAAAGATGAGTCTAAATAAAATACTTTATGACACAATGCCGCTGCTTTTAAATGTTTTTCACGAAATTTGCCGTTCTAAATGGAACAGATTTGGTATCATGGTTAAACTATGAGCATTCAGAAAAAAAACAAAATTAAAGAAGAATTTGCCGAGTTACGGTATTCTAAGCATTTGATTCTACTTTTAAAGTTAGTTATACATATCCCATGATATGAGCAACGCAGTACTGTAACACTTAATACCGTGTATTATACACGTGAGTCTAAGGAATGACCCCTTCTTGTAACATTCTAAAGCAATATCTTGCAATTAACATATCATGTTTGAAAAAAAGTACACTAACGTGACATGAAAGCATGGAAACTTCTTTTTAGTTCATTCCCTCCTAACAAATCTTAATATTTGTCAGATTTGTATGTATTCGTTTATAGTCCAAAAATAAACTTCTTTCTACAAATTCTACGGACTTTCAAAAGGACGACTGTATCGGCTTGTTCTCAAAGTAGTTTGCTGTGCAAAAAGTAGAGTAAAATATGAAATTATAAGTTTTCTTTTTGTATTTTCTTAAACTCTTAATTCGCTTAAACCGCTTATATTACAAGGTACTCATATTTCAAGAGTATTTGAACAGCTAGTAATAAGAATTTATTTCAGTCCATATATTTCAAAGTTGAACTAACACTGCCCCATTCTTGTTACTAGAGCTTGTTCCCCACAGCTAACCATCCTAAACGAAGATTATTTTTTCTGCTAAAGAGGTCCAGCTTTTTAGCTTGCTTTTCAAACCGCGCTTCAATAATTTTATAGAACTTCTCTGGTTTACAGCTGTTGCCTACCACTTCTGCGAAGACACATTCTTTACCAAAGTTCCTATTTTTCAAAGCATCTGGCAACTTCCCATGGACACCAATTAGCAGTTCTTCACTACACTTCTGAGTAAGCTTACCAAACGTGGATCGCAATTTCCATTTAGCAGAAAGTTTAATCCACAACAAGTGATCCATGTATTTAATATTATTTTTCTTGAAAATATCCATGGCTAAAGACTTCTTACTTGGAAAGGTCCAAAGAAAGACAATAGTATTTTTCATTAGTCTCGTAAAATCCAATTTCCTTAAATCATGATCTGACATGGTATCGTAAAAATTAGCTACCCCTCTAATTGGATTCTTTGCCATAAATCGATACGGCGGATCCAAATGCACAACTTCAAAAGCACCACCATCAAACTTTTTAATGAAATCATTTACATCGCCATGGAAGAACTTCACCTTAGGATGTATGATCCAATGCTGCATCATAAAATTCTCCTTTCTAAACTCATACAAATTTGTCAATTTAGTTCTTTTTACATCAAAACCATGTTTAGAATCAGGCATCAATTTATCACATTGCAAATCATCTCTTATTGCATCAACAGCCCTAAGAACTTCTATTTTCTTCTTAGCCATTGCTGCTTCGAATCTGCTAATTTCCCTGAATTTCTTTTTCCAGCATTGCACTTCTTTATCAACATTAAACCAATTTACAAGAGGAAAGGATGCTACTTCACCTTTTTCTTCCATAAACTTTATAAACTGTGCAATACCATCAGCCGAACTGCAATTAAAATACTTCATTATATCAACTTTTTCAGCTCGTTCTGTATTCGATCTATGCATTTTCGCATAACGCATGGCAGTAAAGATTCTTAACTTGAATAAATGAGTTTCTCCATTAAACTCCTTCTCAATAAAATACTTGGCCCCATGAGATTTAACATTGTCTTTTCGTACTTCATCCACATCAAGCCGTAAATTCGAGTAAACAGAAATGGCCTGTTTACCTACCAGGCGCTGCAATTGACTGTAAATCTGTCTTTTTGGCCTATTCTTGAGAAACTCAGCGTACTTCCCATACTTAGAAAATCCAAACTTCAAAATACATTGTTTCAAGATGTAAACTTCGATTTTGTTCCATCGTAAAAGCGAATTAAACATGGGAATCATAAACTGACTGACTGGTTCGAAACTCAAGAAATCATCTAATTCTTTGTCAGTAAGATGCAAATCACAAAGATCTACATTATACTCATCTGCACTCCATATTTCCGCTTCTGGATTTGCTAATCGTAATCGGGTTAGACATGCTTTCATTCCACTGAATTTATTCTTCAATAGAAAATCAACCACTAAACTCGGCAAATCCTCAAATAATTGTTGTACTGGTTCCCATGTCGACTCTTCTAATGGAAATCCTCTCCAATGAACTAACAGAAAATATTCATCATCCTTTTTCTTGATCTTAATCAACTTCTTAATCTCAAGCTTTTCTGAATCATTTAAATAACAAATCTTTGTTTTTGCAGAAGGTAAAAAGTGTGATGGAGCATAAAACATCATTCTAGATGCATGTACTTCTTCTTCATCCCCGCATAAATTCTTCAATAAATATAAATATGACCCTAATTGTTGAATGATCTGAAATGGTCCTGTCCATTGAGGTTTAACCTTCGAACCACGTTTTGGTTTACTGACTAATACAAACTCTCCCACATGGAAATGCATCGGAGTTAGTTTGTATTTCTTATTGTACAAAGCATTAGCATATTGTCTTGATCGTTCAGCGAATGAAAAAGCCATTTCTTGGTACTCTCTTATCCTTCCTTCTAACTCCAGCGAAACTTCTTTAAGTTCACTCATTTGAATTGATGTCAATTTCAAATTTGGCTTTCGCCCCACTGGATCCCTTCTAGGTTTCTTACCCAGCAAAATCTGGAAGGGTGTAAGATTATTTCTACTTCTCAATGGCTTCGAATTAAGGTAATATTGTACCTGCACTAAAACCTCAGGCCAATCTTCAGCCTTCAAATTATATTCTGAAAGTAAGGTTCTCAAATTCTTCAAAATCTTCTTATTTTGTATTTCTGCGGCTCCATTAGTGTAGGGAGCATAAGCCACCGTGAACTTCTGACTTGCTCCGCTTTGCCTAACAAAAGCATCTACAACTGCATTAACGTAATGTGAACCCTTGTCAGATAGTAGAATAAAATCATCAGCTAAATCATAGTGAGAATGCCATTCCCATAAAATATTCACGACATTTGTTGCATTGGTATTCTTACACTGCTTCAATAAAGTAACTCTTGATAACGCATCTATTAAAGTCAACACATAACCTTCCTCTGGTGAAATGTACAAATAATCTGACATTAGAACTGCTCTACATTCACTTGGTAATTCATTAATCGCTAAAGGTCTCCTTATTATTTTCGATGGACGTTGACAATGTAAACATTGGCTTCTTAATTTTTCCGTAGCTTCCATAAATATTTTTTTTACTTCTTTAGAGTGCATCACATAATTAGCTGAAATCCATTTCTTTTCCTGATCCACTGCCCCATGATTGAAGCGTAGATGGGTATGAACAATCACTGGTAAAATCAAACTTTTTGTCACCACTAACTTATTTTTATATCTTCTCAAAATATTTTCTTTGAACTTTAGATCTTTCTTTTGTAAATTTAAGCAAAATGATTCATCCATTTCGGGCCAGGCGTCTCCATATTTCAATGTAAAATCTATGTTACGTAAACCAGCATGAAGTTCATCAACTTTTTCCCAGAAATGCTGCACATTAAAATGTTCTACAGTTGCTACTGCAACTAACACTTCGTCAGCTTCCACCTTATCAAATTCAGGATTAAGCCAGCGAGATAAAATATCAGCAGCTACATTCTGTTCTCCAGGAATATGATGTACTTCTAAACAAATGTCTTGAAAAATCAAGCTCCAATGCGTCAGCCTTTCAGAATAAGACTTCCTAGACGCTTTGATTGGATTCAAAATATAATATAGATTCTTGTGGTCCGTAAAGAGAATCTTCTTCTTCTCATTTGATTTCAGAAAATAAGAATGCTTCTGTGATGCAATCGCCACTGGAAATAACTCCTTCAAAGAAATATGCCAATTCAAGGAACTATCTCTAAACGTACCTGAAGCCATGGCAATCACATCATAGTTAGCATCCATTGGAAATTCTAATTTAATTGCATCAGATGTTTGACAAATAAAATAACTCCAGTAAAATTCCGAAGCATCCACAAATAAGACCAGGTCTAACTTCTGATCGTAGTAGCCTAATGTATTAGAGAAAGCCAATTTAACCTCCTTCATTAACTTTTCGTAAGCATGATTCATTTCCTCGCTCCATTCCAAGAGTACTTTTGTTCTTTCTAACTTCTTGAGTCTTCCGTAAATATTAAACTCCCCGGTCATTCTTTTTCTTAACTCCGAAAAACCCGGTAACATCTTTGAGACCCAGTTCCCTAAATAAATCAGCTGTGCTAATTCATGCACATAGGTAGGTTTTGGTCTTTCCATTAACTTTTTTAAATAAGTGTCATCTAAACGATAACCATCCTTTGTCAACTTGTGCCCACAAAATACTGCACTCTGAGCAATCAGGTCACATTTTCCTACATTTAGCCTCAATCTCTTATCTATAATAGCCTTTAAAAAACTCCTTAATAAAGTCATGTATGCTCTTACATCCAATGCAAATAAAACTGTATCATCAATCCATTGTAAAGCATGATTAGGCCAAAGAGATGCAGGTGTCAAAACATGTGTAATTACCCTTTGAGAAAATAAAGACGGGGTATTACACCAACCTTGGGGGGCTCCTCTAAACGAGTAAGACACACCCCAAGGTGTTCCAAAGGTAAATAAATGTTGCGAGTTATGATGTGTTGGTAAATAATCAAACCCGCTTAACAGGTCGAATGATCCAAAAATAATGTTTCCTTTTATCTTAGCGACCCGTAGATCAATATTCGGTAGGTTATTAACAACCTTTTGCGTAACTGCATTTAATGGCCTGAAGTCAACCACCATTCGGTATTTTTTAGGCCCTTTTTTTGGAACAACAAAAGCTCTCATACATGTTGTTGGGTCATCATTAACCTCAACAATTTTATTTTTTATCATCTGGTCCACTCTTTTCTTCATGAACTCCTCTTTTTCGATGCCAAGGGCGATCGCATTAAAAACTCCCACTGATGTTCCCTCCATTAAAGAACATCTCATAGGTTTTAGAAGAGATAATTGAGTTGGGGATAAATCATCGCCAAAAGCGGCTACATGGTGTAAAATCAAGTCATCAAATTCCATTTTTAACTTCTTATCTTCACCAAATATTTGAGCAGGTATTTCCTTTAATTTTCCTTTCAGCAAATCTTTCAATCTCATTAAATCTGCTTCTCTGGTAACCTCTAAATTTTCTCCGACACCAGTCAACTCCTCTAGCTCTGCATCATGTCTAGCATTAAATATCACTGGCTCGGGCCACGCACCTCCTTCTTCAAAACTTATTTTATTTTCTTCTACTGCAAATGCCTCTACCATTCCTTTTTGTAACTCTAATGGATTCTCAATACCAGGCTCGCTAAAAACGTGTGGATTAATTGCCATTGTATTGACGACATCAAATTCAACGTCACCAAAAACCTTGCTCTTGAACCAGTTCGCTAAATAAGCTCCTTCCACTGTAATACACTCATTGACTTCACATGTTTCTTTGAAAGATTTCACTGATTTCTCAACCTTTTCAGTTAGTTTAGAAGATCTTCCATTTCCTGTGTTCCTTAATCGTCGAGCTAAAATCTGCGTAGGATCAAGACCATGGAGTTTTAGAACCTCTTTTCCTATTAAAAGTTTCGTCCAGTTATTCACTTGTTCAACTAGCAGCACTGCCACAGGTCCCAGCAAATAATCTCCAAATCCTGGAATCCTTACTGAAGGTAGTAAATGACCAATCTTAAAAACGGGATACAAATTCCCAGAGGCCACTCTCACAAATGTCTTTCTCTTGATATCCTCTATCTTCCAGCAGAACTTTTCAAATAAATTCCTTGCCCCCGAGGTTTTCCTAGCTCCAGAATCTAAAATACCGTCCACCACTATAGGACCCTTTCTGGTTTCTAAAACAAGTTCAGCTTCGACATGATTAATCTCATTTTCCGCTACATCCCACACTTCTGCATTTGCTACATCAGTACATTCACTTAAAAATATCTCATCGACCGATCCTGCAGGAACGACTTCAATAATGTCGGTCTCTACATCCTCAACTGCGCCTTCATTAGCCGGCGTCACTTCATTGGATGCAAACGTGGACTTCTCGACCGGTTTCTTAAATTTTCTCTTCCAGCCCTTCTTTTTATTCTCTTTCCACTTTAGCAATCTCTTCCTTAAAACCTCTCCATCTGGTTTGGGCTGCGAGGATGGATTCTTATTTCCATTCCTAATAAGTTTTAACCTCATCCAGCACTTAAAGCTTCTATGTCCATAAAACCAGCAATGATTACATAAGTCTGGTTCATCATTAGAAGATTGCTTCTTGAAATGAGAGTGTGGTTTCCTCTCTCCCTTGGTATTCACCTCGTTCACCTCAATAGGAGCACTTTCTTTGAACTTTCCTAACTGGATCTTCTTAAAGTTGACTCGTTTTTTCATCTCGTTTCTTACACACAGCGGAGGCAGACACTCCAGCACATATTGTTGTAATCGCACGTGGTCAACATCGGTTAAAGCAGGATTCAAACTAAGCCTGCTAGCCTCTACCCAGATGTATTTAGGCAATTTAGCGAAGATCGCTAACGCAATCTTTTTCTTATTGAGTTTTGCAGTGGATGGTTGCAACTTAATGATCTCCTGCACTTCACTAAAAAGGATTTCTATCGCATCTTCCTCTCTTAGTTTGAAGTTGTATTTCACATGTTTGGCGATCATCACTTCGGCTTCCTCCAAAGCTTGCTCTTTCATTTCTAACAATAGGATCTTTAAATAATCCACAAGATCTTCATTAGTTCTAGTAACATCTAGTCGTCGTAAGTGAATAAAAAGATCCAAATCTACGAATTGAGTCAAGTTAATATCTCTTTTCTGTTGTAAAGACAGCCTCTCATACTGATAGATAAACTTCTCTACATTCTTTCTTTCGAGAACTTTTAAATCATCGACCTTGAAATCCTGACAAATCATCGCACCATTCTGCGTAATGTTACTTAATTGCTTTTCATTAGAACTTAACTGCAAAGATTCTATAGCTCTTCTTGTTGAATCCAAGGTCTTCTGCATACTTTCATAAAGAGCCAGCATCTGCTTCTGATTCAAAGGACGCGTAAGCTCGTTTTGATCTACTCCAGACATTCTCTAAATCTTTGAAAATATCAAGCCACAGGGAATATTGATCAATATTCGTTTATAGTCCAAAAATAAACTTCTTTCTACAAATTCTACGGACTTTCAAAAGGACGACTGTATCGGCTTGTTCTCAAAGTAGTTTGCTGTGCAAAAAGTAGAGTAAAATATAAAATTATAAGTTTTCTTTTTGTATTTTCTTAAACTCTTAATTCGCTTAAACCGCTTATATTACAAGGTACTCATATTTCAAGAGTATTTGAACAGCTAGTAATAAGAATTTATTTCAGTCCATATATTTCAAACTTGAACTAACATATGACAGCTTCCACTTTCTTTCGAAGAACGACATCATTTGGAAAATTCATATTTATCTCAATACGAGATTACCCGAGAATTGCATAAGAAAAATACAATTTATGATTCATGAAGTGTTTGGTGTCTGCAACAAGTTTTCACTTAAGGCAACTGAGTACAAGCCCAAGACCTGTTTTCAGAACTACATTAAAAAATTCTAACATACTTAGCAAGACATCTCATCCAAAAGAGCGAATCAACAACAGCATATACATTCTTCCAATGTTTCCTTATCCAAGTGGAGCTCTCCATATGGGTCACGTACGGGTTTATACGATACCCGATGTTCTATGTAGATTCTATACTTTGAAAGGATATGATGTGTTATTTCCTATTGGATTTGACTCATTCGGACTTCCAGCTGAAAATGCAGCAACTCAACACAACATGCTTCCAAGAGAGTGGACAGAAAATAATATCAAAGAAATGCAGCAACAACTTGAACTCTTAAACATAAAATTTTCAAATAGAAATTATTCACAGTGTATTGTATTTTTTTTACCTTACTTTAGTACTGAAAACACATGACGAAACATATTTTAAACATACTCAGAGGCTGTTTATCGAAATGTACAAGGCCGGATTTGCATACAGAAATAAAGCAACAGTAAATTGGGATCCAGTTGATAAAACAGTATTAGCTAATGAGCAAGTGGATGCAGAAGGCAGAAGGTGGAACTTTATCTTTTGTATTATTGTAGTTGGAGAAGTGGTGCATTTGTTGAAGAGAAGGAAATAGATAGCTGGTATTTTGGAATTACCCAAAAAGGTGTAGCAGATAAATTGTTTGATGGTCTTCAAAGCTTAAATTGGCCACAAAAAGTATTAAATTTACAAAAACAGTGGATAGGTCGTTCAGAAGGGATAGAATTTGATTTTGAAATTGTTAATTCAAAGAATAAAATAAAAGTTTTCACAACAAAGGCAGATACTTTAGAAGATGTAACTTTTCTTGCACTTGCTGAAGATCACGAGATTGTGAAGGAGTTTAAAAGGAAGAATAAAATTTTTCATAATTTAGAGAAATGTTTTTTAGGTATGTATGTCTTGCACCCCAAAACAGGTGTTAAACTTCCAGTATATGTTGCAGATTATGTGCTTTCTTCTTATGGTTCAGGTGCTGTAATGGGTGTTCCAAAATATGATCAGCGAGACAACGCATTTATTAGAGAAATGAAAAAAGAGGAAAGTGTATCTCTAGAAGAGTATGTTTTTGATGAAAAGAAACATACACTAGCAGAAAAGCTAGGCAGAGTTAGTACTCAGTATAAAATGAGGGATTGGCTTGTAAGTAGGCAGCGGTTATGGGGAACACCGATTCCTGTAGTTGATTGTGAAACGTGTGGATTTGTATTAGAGGAGAAAGAGAATTTACCTGTGAAGTTTCCTGAAGTTTTCTATAAGCTTGGAAGATCTGAGATTGACCGAATTTTAGCTTCAAAACAGGCATGTTCAAAGGAAGAAAAAACAGTACTTGATTTTGTTTATTGTAAATGTCCAAAGTGTACATCACCTGCAAGAAGAGAAATTGACACATTAGACACATTTGTTGATTCGTCATTTTATTATTTACTATTTTGCAACCAAGATTTACTTACTAAAAAGCGGTCTGGTGATATTTGGTTTGATGATATTGTGTTCAAGTGGATGAAGAACAAAGGTGTAGACCTATACATTGGAGGGATCGAGCATGCTGTGCTTCACCTTCTCTATGCAAGATTTATTAACTTGGTTTTATTTCAAGAAGGACATATAAAAAATGAAAAGCCATTCAATGAACTTCTTACTCAGGGAATGGTTCTGGGGAAAACATACAAGAGTATAAGAGATGGACGATATCTTCTTCCTGATGAGGTAAAGCAAGCAAATCCAGATGAATTACAAGTTGTATTTGAAAAAATGAGTAAGAGTAAGCAGAACGGAGTTGATCCAACAGAATTAGTTGCAAAATACGGCTCCGATGTAGTTCGTTTGTTTACACTTTTTGCAGCTCCTCCGGAGAAGGAAATTCAGTTTGAAGAGAATGGGCTACATGGCCAAGTTCGTTTGTTGAATAGGATATTTAAGTTTGTTAATGACGTCATTACGTCACAGGGAAAAGAAACAGTTTCTGAACAGGTTTTAGATAATTTGGAGAGAGAGTTGAATTCTTTAATTCAGGATTTTGAAACTGTTGTGTTTATAGAAAAGACGTTAAATGTTGCAATTGCTAGATTAATGAAGTTTTTTAATATGATGCAGAATGATATTAATGCACAAGAAATCAAATGTTCTAACAATGAGAGATTTGTAGAACTCCTCAAAGACTATTTGTTATTGTTGTGGCCTTTTGCTCCTTCTTTCTGTGAGCAGATGTTTCAAGAGTTAAAGAGCAAAAACATGGTAGACTCCATAGAATGTGTATATCCGAAAGAGAGAAAACTAAAAACGTTGAAGAAATTAAAACCGATTAAAGTAATACTCCAGATAAATGGAAAAAAACGAGGTATATTTGATTTTGCAGGTGCTCTTGATGAGAAAAAGGTTGTCTATGAGGCGACGAAACAGTTTGAGGATACTATACTTAAATTCTCTTCTGGGCGGGAGTTGAAAAAAACAGTACTGGTTAAGAATCAGGTTGAGAAGGGTATTCTTTTTCTCAACTTAGTGTTTTGAACCATGATTATAACGGGACTTAAATGATTGTGCGAAACAGATAAAGAAACTCAGATTTCGGTAAATAACCATACTAGCTAGTGGCGGAAATATTATCTCTTAGGTTGTTCCTTTTACTGCTTATTACATGTTTTGTAGCCATCTCTCAATTTAAAATATTGGTGTAGCACTAAATTAACTAAGATTAAAGGCACTCCTTCCCTAAGAGAATTCCTCTTTTTTGTTGTTGTAGTACAAGTTCACCAGAGTAAGATTCTTCAGTTCTTACTATATGTGTAACATATCTAGTCGTTTTCGTACATGCACTTAGGTTTTATCACCTATGCATTGTGTTTCATTAGAGTAGGTGATGTAATTAAGAGTGTAAACACTATTTACATATACTCTTTGTCAGAACAATTTAATTTGGATTTTTTTGGTTTAAAATAATTGGTCGAGCAAATTTGAATGCGTTGAGTCACTAGCAAGAGATACAAAAGTAACTAAATCTTAACCTCTAGAAGAGTATATCGTCATCTAACAGATGCGCAAAGGGTTGGAATCTTATATAGTGATCTAACAGCTGGCTCTATAAAGTGCCATACCCACTCGAGACCATGTATTGTCTTGGTGTCTCATCGTTATTTTCCTCTTACATTATATCATTTGCTCCTCCACTGTTGTCAAAAGTTTAGCAGCTTGAGAATTTGTTGCTAGATTCAAAATTTTTCAGCCTGTCATGTCTATGTTGATAGTGGTTCTTACTCAACTCATTCACGCAAACTTCAAAAATAAGTTTTGTTAGGTGCTGCGTTCTTTTAGCAATACTATGACGCTCAATCACGCACTACCTACACACATGATCAATTATTTTCATATTCCTAAACTATTATGTAAACGAGCTATCTACGTAGTATAATTCTTTCTACGGTTTATTGATGCAAAGAGGACTTTATCATCAATGTAGTAACAATATTGTCTAGTGTCTACTACTTTATCACCTACTGTAGAAGTGCTGAAGTCTATTTTAGTTAAACAAGGGATAGATTTACTTTCTGGGCTAATTTTTTCTAGGAAGATGTTATCCAATGACTGCAATAACAATTTAGGGTTTGAACTATAGTTAGAGTTGACTACTTAGATATCTGGGTTTTGGTGACTTACTACTAGCTTCCCTTCACATTATAATTTTACTCGGTTTGGTTGCAAAACTTCTCGCTTAAAACAAGAAAATATTCTAGTTGATATAATGTTTGGAGGAGCTTAAAGATTTAAATTACATCACTAGGTGTAATTCATCTTGATTAATAGTCACTTTGAATTACTTTCTTGCTTGAATTACATACTACTTTTGACCAACGGCAGTTGCTTTTATTTATTCAATCATGTTTTTATGGCTCTCACAATGTTATCTAATAGCTGCTCAGAATATCCTAGAGTACCTAATGCCTACTATTATAGCAACGAGTTTGCCACCTACTTTGTACATGCTAATGACTCTGGATTTATGAACGAGTTAATACTTCCTATAAGGAAGATCAGAGCAAAATTCTTAGATTGTTCATGTAGTAGGCTGCTTTGGTTTTATTCTCTTAAGGATTTCGCTTATTTTCAGTATATTCTTTCAGCCGGCTAAATAGGTAGTTTCGGGGGTTTGGCTTGCTGTAATAGCTGGTTCTGCTGTTTCCTCATCCTGTTAGGGTTTATTTCCCTAAAAAGACCATAAATTTAACTTTCTGGTCTACTTAGAGCTCCATTTAATTGATCTCTATGCCTAGAGAACTCCAAGTTGGTTATTTTAATCATTTCGAACGTATTAAATTCCTTTTGCTCCTACATAACAAGGTTAAAACTTAACATACTTGCACAAAATAACCAAGGAAAACATGAATACTGAACCAATTATTTTCATTATATGCATTAACAACCATATATCTACAACGAGCTCTTGTAAGCTCATACACGAGATTCCAAGCTGTACAAAAGGAACAAGCTATTTAGGCTAATTTTCACATGAGTACCGGAGGTGCTCGTATACTACTTCGATTTGTTACTGTTTTGCAAAAAAACAGTCAAGTATTCCGCCAATGCCGATGAAGATGTTTCATGTTTCCTTTTTCATTAAATATTCCGATGAGATATTCTTGGTGCCCAGTATATAGAAATTGTAAATATAGGGATGAGAATGATTGGTTTAGTCTAATCTAGTGCTTTCGAGACACTGACAATCGCACAAAATCATATGAAATGTGATTTCAAAATGAATGAACTAGGGCAACAGGGGAGAAAAGTTAGGTTTATATAGCTTTTTTAGTGTTATTACTTAAGAAACTCCATTATGCGAATCAAGAACAGAATTTGGTAGTATTTGCTAATAATACACCATACGGTCTTCATGACATATTTAACCAGTGTCATTTTTTCAAGAATTACAAGAGGAGGAGATCTTATGATCGCCGGTTAAAACCACAACTTTAAAATTATTAATAAACCGTACCTGCGAAATAAGCTTCAGGCCTCATGTCATATCACTACCGCGGTGATGTATTGTAGTTGCACTTCGGATAAACTAAGATACAAACAAACACGTAGAGTTTACCAAACCCTAATAATGATCCCTGTTGAGCTTAGATAGCACGTAGGTCGATTTCAAAAAAAGATCACATTTGATCGCAGCACAATCATGATTTTTTCGCTTCTGGAATGATGTGTACGCGTTAATTATCTTGAATATGTTGTTTTGCGCCTGAGAGGAATTTAACTATTGTACGAAACCAAATCTATGCAGAACAGAAATTAGAAATTTGATTACATCCCATTTAAAATATCCAACAACTTTTTTTAAGGCCTCCCTTACCAGGCTTTAATTCCTTCTGCTTGTTGCCAATTACAAGAGGAGTCGGTTAAAGTTTCTCTTAGGTTAATAGTATTTTGACCCATGCACATGTTTTGAGCAAATAAGGACTATCAATTGCAATAACCAAGAAAAAGTTTAATAGTAATGTCCTAATCTCTCTGACAAGAAAATTAGAAGAGATAAAGCTAGCACAAATGTGCAAATAGTGATTAACGAGAACCCCAAAATGGTGAAACTGCTTACTGCGCAAGGTGAACAGTCTTCATAAAGCAAAGAGTTTTTCTAAATGAGATGGTTATATCTCACTATCAAAGCACATTATCACTAAAAAACAAAAGAGTCCAGTAACTCTTTAAAATCATTTTGGCGCTACAGGAGGTCATTAACTCGACCAAAAAGGAGGGTAGAAAGGGGTTCATTTAAAAATGAGTTGAAATTGTAAAAAGAGGAAGTAGGCCTCCTTCACTGGTAACCAATCTGTAACTACTGCGAACTCAAGCTCGAAGAAAAAAGTGTCTGAACCATTTGCTTTCGTTGAAGGAAGGTTAATTTATTTCAATGCAACATGTTTTGTTTGCATCTTCTACATTGGAAATTGATGAAACTATTGGCAGCTCACTTTTGGAAAAATCATGAAGCACTCTACTGAGGCAGAAAAATCCTTTTCGATATTCCACGAAGATAAGGGAATGTGAAGTTGATAAATTAACTTGGCGCTTTGACACCACATAATATCACAGCTCTCTCCAAAGAAGAAAACCTGTGGGCTGTGGGTATACAGAATTTCACTAACAGAGAAGATCTACACTCAGGTTAAGCTGAAGAGTGTTAGCAACAGGTGTCGGCGTTGATAAATTCTTTCTGTAATCATTTGATGATTGTTTTGAATTTGGTTATCAAAAAGAGAACTGGGATTTTGATTCTTATCAAATAATTCTGATTTAATTCTTCTTATTGAGTTGATTTTCAAATATTTATAAAAACAGATTTTGTCAATAAAAATGCCTAGCAATAAAAAAATATGGACCAATACTTCTTTGGTAAAGTATCTATATATCAAATTCAACGTCTAGTAAGAATAACATCTGAGAATATTCCAGAAAATCTATACAGTGGTGGATTACCACAAAAATACTTCAATGGGTGAACAAGCAGCCTCCTGCTCAGAAGCTTCAAATACATTAAAACGTATCTTTTACAATCGTAAAAACCAATAGGATGCTTAAGAGATTCCAAGTGTGGCCGAACAACTAATAAATCACTCAAAGAATGCTTAAAAGAATCCCACGAGTGCCAAGTCTGTTTCTTTCCTTGTTTACATTTTAGCCATATTTCTATGCATATATGAGATGCAAACAGAGTAAATTTGACAACAGAAGTAGAATAGCTGGTCCAAAAGCTACTTGAATTTTGATACCTTTTTCTTATAGCCTTATCCAATTTTTTCAAACTAGGCTAGAATAAGAAACTTATCCACTTAAACCAGTGATACTATGTATGTACAATCAAGCTCCAACTAAATAAGCTGATGCCAATAAACACGCCCATGCTCCAAAGAAACCATTACTGGCCATAACAAACACATCAAAGGTTAGAATAGCCCCAAAGATAAGCCACCAAAGGAACAGCAGGTAATCAACAACAACAACACCAGGTAAAAGGATCCGGAATAAGGCTAACACTAGGCTTACACTACCTCCTATAAGAGCAATTTTATCGTCACCTGTATCACAACATCCGTTCGCTACTCCTGCAATGATAACAACAATGCTACCGAAAACTATTATCAGGATAGGTAATCCATAAGCACTTAGATTTCTTCCAAGCGTTCCAGCTTCAGAAACGTAAAATGCAAGCAATCCCACAGAAGCAACGGCTCCAAGCCAAGCTGCAAAGTAGCCATTAGTTGGATTTAGAAAAGGACCTTCGAAAGTTACGTAACCAGCAGTGAATCCCCAGAGAAACACGAAGAAAACACAGATAACAACATTAACAGTTGCGCTAATTGAGTTATCGAAAATGATGTATAGGATGTTCAGCACGAGTAATGTAGCAGAAAGTCCAACTGCGATTTCTTCATCTCTTATACATTCACCTTTACTGCACTCAATAGCTGACGCTGTTAAGAGAATCACAGCTGCAAGTAGCATAATAAATGGAAAGCCACCGCCAATTCCAACACGTTCCCTTGCCCTATCTTTTCTAGCCATTATACACATAAACTAACTGTTTGGGTTTCTGAAATTTATCTTCTGGCAGGAGAGGAAAAGAATTCGTTCCATATATTATCGGTTTAGGTTCTTTAGTGTTTCTATTTAGTCAAAGTTTTGGGCATTTTCCGAAAAGTGTGTTATAAAATGTACGATTTAGACACTGTAACAGATGAAAAAGATATTGACTAGACTTCTCTTCCTAGCTTTCATTTCCCCACATACACTATGTAACACGGGAAAGTTCACCAAAATTTTTGATCAGCGACTAGATCACTTTACACCTCTCTCAGTTGCAACTTGGAAACAGAGATACTTTGTTCGTGACGAGTTCTTTGCTCAAGTTAAGCCAAGATTCTCACGACACCGAGAAAAATTTTCTAAAAGAGATCAACCAAGCTTTGTTTTTCTTTGTGTAGGTGGAGAAGGGCCTCCGCTAGACGAGAGTGTTGTGCTGGAGGCAGAAACCAACGTTCATTGTTCATATATGGTAAAGCTGGCCAAGGAATATCGAGCACTAATTGTTGCAATTGAGCATCGTTATTATGGTGAGAGTACCCCAACCAAAAAATTAAGTGTAAATCAACTTAAATATTTAAGCTCGGAACAAGCTTTAAGAGATGTGTTGGCAATTTATGATGAAGTGATGGAGAGTTATGAGCTAGATTATGAGCAGACTAAATGGATAACTTTCGGGGGTAGTTATCCAGGAATGCTGGCATCCTTTCTACGACTTAAGTATCCTACAATGGTATGATACTTTTTATTTAATTTATAGTTCTATGGAGCTGTTGCTAGCTCGGCACCTGTTGAAGCTACCTTAGATTTTTCTGGTTTCTTTGAAGCTGTGCAAGATATCTATGCTCTGATATCACTGGGGGGTTCAGACGAGTGTGTCTCTGCAATTCGCAATGCATTTCAAGTCCTTAACTCATATTTAGTTAATAATATTTGGCAGGAGGTCATGCGTCAAAAGTTTAACTTTTGCCCCCGCTATGATCTGTATGATAAGAACAACCAAAACTTTTATGTTCAGGTGCTAACCGATACTTTTCAGATTCAAGAGAATGATCCTAACTGCGCAACAGAGCTGTGTAATGTAGAAAAAATATGCCAGTATTTTCTTGATAAGGGGAAAGAGCCAATTGATCTTCTTGCCGACTTATTTATTAAGCGCGGTATGGAGAAAAGTAGAATCCAGCGAATTTACGCGAAGAAGAATGTTAAAGATCAGGAGTGCTTTCACTTGACGTATGAAGATATGGTCAATGATCTTAAAGACGAAAGTGACATAAATGGGGATAGGGTGTGGACCTTTCAAACGTGCACTGAATGGTATATCTGGTCCTGTAGTTTATCTTTTAGGGGCTTTTACCAAACCTGTAAGAAGGACTGTCTTTTCTATACTAATGAAAACATATTGAATCTTGATTATTTCACCAAGCTTTGTGGAAATGCATTTACATTAACTAAAAGTAAGAATGTCTATGAAAACCGCATGAGAGAGACGAATAATATTTTTGGCGGAGTCGCTATAACAAAAACAGGGGCTGGGAATGTCCTATATATTAATGGTGAAGCTGATCCTTGGAGAGCATCCTCCGTCAATGGGGAAACTGAATACTCGTTTCTTGTAAAGGGAGCATCCCATCATTTTTGGACTCATATGGTGAAGAAGACCGATAGCAAGGAGATTGTAAAAGCAAGAGAGAGAATCAAGACTACTGTTCACAGCTGGCTTTATCCTGAGGAAAGCGGCCATGGTCTTGAGTCCAAGTCAAAAAAATATCTGACTATAGTCGATTAAATTTGTTCCAGCCTGTAACTCTTAGTCAAATTTAATTTTTGCTTTTCCTTTGCTTACGTATATATTCCTGTTTAGCCTTTTCGTACCAAAATGATCCGCCAAAATTATCGTGCACTCCTACAGACTTGACGTCACTTCTTCCCACTCCAAGTTCAGATGAAAACTTTTGTTTCAAGAGTCCTTCTTTCTTTATTACATTTGACCTATATTGGACGGCACCTCTCTCCAAATCCTTCTTGTGGAAGAATATATTTTGCCGAGCTTTTGAGTGCTTTCTTTCTTTCGCTCTTGCTGGTTCCAAATGTCGCTTCTGCTTAGGAAGATATTCTTGTATAGCACTTTGTGGATCACAATCATGATCTAAAACTGCTTTTATTCGAAAACTGTTCAATGATTTCATTTTGTCTACCTTTTGTGATTCGAAAGGTTTCGCTTCACCGATTAAGTTTTAGGTAATAAACATACATACTGTTTACAAAAGGTACCACCTTTACCCATAATTCTTTTTTCTTAGTTGATTCACCATAAACACCATAAATGCTAGTGCAGCTACAAGGACTCCAACAATGGCATAGAAAGAAACACTTGACTCATCAGATTCTGTCTTCGAGTACATCAACGGAATCGGATTGATGGCCTCAAGCTCCTGAATCCCTACATACTTATGATTATTTACACTTTCAGAAACCGAGTTTCTTGGCCTATCTGGAAAATACTCCAAACATTTCTTTTCTTTGAGATCAGTTTCCTCGCAAAATTTCTCTGTGCACACAAAGTTCTCCATAGTCTCAGTAGATGACTTTGCGGGTTCCTCGCGTTCACAGGTGTTACACCCATCAAACCAGATCTTACAATACACTGGTGGTACCTTTTCGATCACATATCCATCATCTGTTTTGACAAGCCTGTTTCCATCGAAGTTATTTGCATCTATCATTCTCTCTTTTCTTTTGAATTTTGGGCAATTTATAAAAGAGGAAAGATAGAAAATTTTAACCGTTTGAGAAAAGCAACACATGAAGCTAGAAGAATATGGAATCCCAGAGTCGCAAAAAGATAATTGGGAGCAGAGTCACTCCCGTAAATATAAGCAATAATACTGAACTTATTCACACTTCGTCAATGGGAAGTGGTGGTGGCTTGGTGCTTGGTGTGCAAGTTTCTTCTGAAGATGAAAACGTGGTCAAGTTGAAACACGGTCATGTGAAAACTGAAATTTTGAATCCTTCCGCAAAGAACCGAATTGAAAATGTCCATACAGAACGAAGTAGCACCATGTCAGAGGGTATCTTTGGTTGAGGTGTAAGGTCTAGGGAGAGAAAATAATAAAGCGAGACGGAGGAAACCAACACAAGCGCAGCTGGCATTTAAAGGAAAGTTTATGGGTGCAGATACTCCAGAAGTTCATATGAGGAAGCATGTGATTGAGCAATGGACTCATACTTTTCTCGTAACTAAATTGCTTCTAGCGGCGGTTTGTTCGTTGATTATAGTCTCGTTGTCAATAAAAACATGGGGCGCAATATACTCTGCTAAATTGCAACGCTCTGATGTTTCGAACCCGATATCTATCACTGTTTCTATTATATTTATTGTTGGTGGCTTGTTGCTACTTTTCTCTGCCCTGTTTGGGGCAATGGGTGCCAATAGAGTAGTTGATGATTTGCGACATGATTTCGACGGACTTGGTACGCCAGGTCAGGATTTATTACAAATTTATTTTTACATTGGCCTAGTTTATATTGTAGCAATGGTACCTTTCTCTAGTGCGCTTTTATTAGATCCGAGATCTCTTTTAGAGCGCGAAGAAGTAACTGAAGAAGGCGACACGTTGAAAATAGTTGCCATTCTGTCCTTTTTTGCGTCCGCTTTGGTTATATCTTCCCTATATTCCACTGTTATGATTGTAACACCTTACAAAATGTCGCATAGCTTTCTAGAAAGTGTATCAGTTTTTATTGTTGGCCTCGCTTTGGCGGGGTTATATACTTGTACAACGTTGATTGAACCCGTCGCTGCTTTAAGAGCAGTTGGGAGCTTTTCAAAATTTTTGAATGTGTTGTATTGTCTCATACTTTTGTGCTCAATTCAGTTTTTAAATGCCATTGTTGGTTTTTTTGCCGGGTTCGAAGAGGATTCAAGCTTCCTCGCAGTTTTTGCGTTTCTTTCTTTCTTTTCTTTGGCTTGTTTATTCATATTGTTGATACTCTTTCAAACTATTTCCTTTCATGACCTTGTAGAGCCTAATTGCGTTGAGGTATTGAAGACTCTTTCGCATGTGTGGTGGAAGGATTTTGCAGGCTGCTCTAAGTATGGGGGGTCCACGATTAGTTCTAGGGTTGAGGTTTTTGATGAGGCAAAGGGAAATCATTTCGCGACCTCAGGCGTTGGAGTTTCTGTACGTTGTACTCAAAGCGAGAACACTGTTCTTGCATGGGAGTTCTTTAATGAGTCCTACTCAGAGCCTATTTTTGGGTGTCTGCAGATAGCGTGCTGTAGCTTGCTATCAACAAAGCTAAGCTCTATAAAAGGGCCACTGTCAATTGCCATTCTTCTTTTCTTGTCACTAATAATGTGTTCATGTGTTTCTGCTATATGGCTAAGAAACAATGTAACAAGGAAAACCAATGGAAAAGTAAAGATAATGAGTTGGAACCAAGCGGTTGTCATGGTTGGATTCATTTCTGTCTTTACCGTTGCTGGAGTTTATTTCACTTCTACCGAGTTCTTACGTGAAGAACAACTGGTTAATGAGAATGCGCTATCTGTAGTTTACAATATTGCGGGTGATGAGGACAACGTTACTGATTTTTCTCCTGCCTCTTGCCGCAACGCTGTGCTTGATGGCGAAGAGACGGACGTTGATTGCGGTGGAGTCTGTCCATCCTGCATAACTGGGCATCGCTGCATCGAGAATACGGACTGTACCTCTGGTAACTGCGGACGTAGCTCGAATAGATGCCTACAGCCAGAAAATGACCATTGCAGCAACGGGGTTCAGGATACTGGTGAGACGGATGTGGATTGTGGCTGGGATGCTTGTGGAGCTCTGTGCTCAGATGGCTTGAGATGTCATACAGACAAAGACTGTTTTTCACGTCTTTGCTCAGATGGTCTGTGTATTTCTTGTGAAGATGGTATGCGGAATGGAGATGAAGGTGACATTGATTGTGGTTCCAAACAGTGCCTCTTTAAATCTTACATGGTTTCTTCAAGCTCACTTAAAAATATAATCAACGGCACAGCAGCTTTTACAGCAGCAGAAGAAGGTTTGTGCCAGGATGGCAGGGCTTGCCAGAAAGATAGTCACTGCAAATCTTCACAATGTATCAATAGCATTTGCTCTTCTTGCGCTAACTTTCTGCTGGATGGTGCAGAAACTGATATAGACTGCGGTGGTAACTGTTGGAAAAAATGTTATCTTAATCAGAATTGTGCCATAGATTCTGATTGCTTCTCTGGGGTCTGCTTAAATTCGACTTGTACAGTTAATTTTGAGGGAAACGAAAAGACTACTTCTTTTTTGGAGGGCTGGTGCGATTACCTTCAAGAAGAAAACCTAACTGATTCCTGTTACGATAAAAATCTTTCATTATTTGAAACTGATGTTGACTGTGGTGGCCAAATTTGTAGACAAATTGAGCAACTTTGTCTCGACTCACAAAACTGCTTGGTAAATGAGGACTGTGTTAGCAATCTTTGTGTTTTCAACGGGGAGCAAAAAGTATGCGCAAGCTGTGATAATGGAAGTGTTGATGGTGTTGAAACGGACACAGATTGTGGAGGCTCATGTTCTAAGAAATGTTTCTTTAACCAAACGTGCCAGGTAGATGCTGATTGCGACACAGGACTTTTTTGTTTTACGGCAATACTACAAAACTATACACAAACGGCCATTGAACAAAGTTCACATGGTTCAACGATCTCTGGAACAGTTGTATTTCCATCAGGTACGTGTCAATTAAGAAGAACAATCAATGTTCGCAAAAGCCAGCAAGCCCAACCTCTAATATTTCACTATCCATTCTTCCACATAGTAGACTTGTACAACATCTCAGTTGAACTCGTAGGTTCAAGTACTGCTATTAATTCTTCTGCATTGGATCAAATCGGGTTTTATTGTCCTTTATATGCAACTTTGCATATAGATGGGGTTGGTTTCAATTTTCTTGCAGCTTCAAGCCGGAACAAGATTTACAGTTCTCCCATTGGGGATAGTGTTTTTGGAGCTTTAGATGATTTTAAGCTAGAGCAATTTTCCGATGTACAGGTCGTTCCGGCAGACGCTTTTGCTGAGAACACTTGTAGTCGGAAACGATCAAGCTCGTTTACTGTAACTCTGGAACTGTCATATCCTCTTTGGTGCAGCTTCTTGGATGTTACAACGTCTGATAATTCAATACTGTTCCTACCCACGTACCGCACAGTACAAGGTCTTGTTCGGGCTGCAGACAATTGCACTGTGACTACTGAGGGCACTATTTGCAGTGGCCCTACCATCACAGGGGCACGCATACGCGTTATGTCTATGGTGGAGCACATTCCCAATATGGAATACGCGTGCAATGAGCTAGCTCCAGCATCTGTTAATTCTTCCCTGTGTGCAGAAATTGATTGTTCACAAAGTTCCACAGTGGAAAGTTGTATGCAGTTAGCCAAACAAGGTTGTTGTACGTTATTACTTCCAAGCATGGCGGATTGTACGTATTGGAACTTGGATGAGGCGCCAGTGCATACTGTCACCAGCAATGGTACATTCGAGGTATCTATTCCAGAAATTGAGAAATACCCCGAGGATAACTTGTCGTATTTGCTCTATGCAACAACGATTAACATTGCTGCATCTGGGTTTCACAGTCAAAATGTTATTCTTTTTCTAAGAAGCGGAGAAGCCTATAGCTTAGGAAGTATATCTCTGACTCGTCTAGAAGAAGGTCTCATACCTTGCAACTGTAAGAATTTCGCAAATTTAACCGGACACCAGGTCTACTGCCGGTTTGTCACTAGCTATTCCTGTTTCAGACCTCCTGTGACTGAAGATGTGTTTGGAAAAAGCTGCAAAGAGATTCATCCTGATATGCGTGCCTGTGACCCTAGCATAACGCTTGAACCGACAGTTTCACCGTCATCTTCTCCGACCGATATTCCTACAAGAAGTCCTACCAGGTTGCCATCAGCTTCACCTAGTATCTCACCCTCTGATGCTCCAAGTTCTAGTCCAAGTGAAAATCCTACTTACTCTCCATCTGTTGCTCCTAGTTGGTCCCCGTCTATATCTCCTTCACAACTCCCAACAAACACTCCCACTAATTCACCTACAGACGCTCCCTCTAGTGTCCCAACTCAAAAGCCATCTCCAAGCCCCACTATAGAACCAACTGCATCTCCCACCCTTTTTCCTACACTTTCACCCGAACAGGGTTTTGACGTATCATGTTTCTCCTTGGTAGGTTACTTAACTGATGAGGACTGCCTCGAGCTGGGTTGTATCACAGGACTCTGTGAGTTTGGGCTTAATACTGGAGTCAACGCTACCGACAGAGCTCAATGCACAGGTGAATGGGTAACAGTTTTTGAACAGACCAACTGCGTGGTGAAAGTTGATTTAGGTGACACTTTTACTCAGCAGTTGTTTGATGAGACTGGTTTGGTAAGATATGATGTGGACTATAAACCATATAGCTATCTACGATATTTTGGGAATACAAATCGTTTTAATACAAGAGTATACGATACGCTTCTCTATAATTGGAATGAAGCTGAAATAAGGGATAGTGAGTATGCTATCTATTCTAGTGAAGTTGACATGGTGCTAGACAGGGACAAATGGACATATTGCGGACCAACTAATGATGGCTTGGCTACAGGCTTTCCTGGGTTTTGTGGTCCTGAGACTGTAGTTGATGACCAATGGTGTTTCGGATATTGCGCAGAAGGTATACGATTTGGAGTGGAAATCTTTTCCTTTGCGATCTGTTCCAAAAGTAAGATAGTGAACACTGAAGCACCGACAAGCGCAGGTCCCACGGCAGCGCCTACAGGAATTGAGTTTAGTGGCAAGATAGTGGATATGGAAACTGGGGAGGGAGTTTTAGCCCAGCTATACTTGTATGATTCAATTGTAACCTCACGCAGTATTCCCTATATACATGCCTACGAGGAGCAATCTGTTATCCTTTCATTCGGACATCCTTCAGGAATTATTTCGTACCAGGAAGGGCTTTGTGACAACTATTTGTCAAAGGCCCAGGATACTGTTGTTACCAGTTCCGGGTTCAGTTTCAGCGGCTTAGCTGATGGAAGCTACACTTTGTTAGCGAAATATGACAAGTCCCTCGCCCCTGAGGAGTACCAATCTAGTGATAGTTGGATTCCGCTTGTAGGGAATCCACATATATATGACGCTGAATATGTGAAGGGATATTTGAAGGAGTATGTATCTCTTAACTCGGATAGTTTCCGAGTAGATTTTTCCTTGAGGTCAAATAGTTTTAATTTTCCTGTTGAGTTGGCAAATGTTTTCTTCATTGGATACGGCAGCTTGGAGACTCAGGCCCTTATTAACGTCAACATTGTATTTTCGTCAACTCTCATGGTAGAAATCCCGGGTCTTACTGGAACTATTACGTGTTCTGAAACTATAGCCGTGGAGCATGGTTCTACTCATTCATATAGCTTATATGCTTTGGATGAAAGCACAGCAAATGAGCTTAGCACAAGACTTCTAATTTTTCAAGAAGGTGATCTTATATGTGAAGACATTTTTGGTTATAGTATAGCTACTAGGCCAGTGAGAGTTGCTATTTATACTTCAAGTCCCTATCAAGAAATTTTTGATGGCCATTTGCTTGAGTTACAAGTCTTCGAGAGTTTTCAAGTTTCACGATCTTTCCGCGATAAAATATACTATTTTCAAGCCAATGGAGTTGATTTGAAAAATGTTTCCGTGCAAGTCCTACGCCAAGTCCCGGAAGGGCAACTCAAGGTGTATTTAGAATATTTTGACACGGATGATTTGGATTTGGTTGTTGATTTTGAGATGCTTACCACGGATAATGAGTATCGTAGATGTCATGTAGGTGGCAAAATTTTCAATGATGGTGTTTGCCAATGTGGAAATGCAGCTCTAACACGAGATGATGTAAACATGAACAAGGTTAAATATGACGTGCTCAACTTGTTTCAAGTTCACAATACAATATACAGGTTTTTTATTTCAAGATCATCTGTGATGCCGGTAGCCAATGGGAACAATTCCTGGCGTAGTGATGGCAGATGCGGCAAGTCTTACCCAACAGCTGAAGGAGGGTTGTCAGTATGCCCAATCACCCCTATAACCTGGCCAGATGGGGCTACCGAATCCAGACCATGTTGTAGTCAAAGTGGATACTGTTCTAATCAAAACTCTGATTGCATGTGTAGAGATTGCATAGACTTTCGTCGATTTGTTGATATTAATTGGACTGTGGCTTATCGAGCTGATGGATTGTGCAACCAGCCAAATTATTTATCCGATGATGGATATCCAGCTATGTGCCCTACGGTTGATGTTTTCTGGAGTGACTTGGACAGTAGCTCATTGACTGAGCTACGCCCTTGTTGCAGTGAATATGGTCAATGTAGCATTCCATCTGAAAATAATTGTAACTGTCAGAACTGTATTGATTTTCGCCTGCTGGACGGGAACGGCTTTTACACTGCTACAAACGTGAATACGTTGCAGGTCACAAAGCCGACAGAAGAATCTGTTGCTCGACTTTACTTAGCTTCACCATCGAGCTTGTCCTATGCTGCTCTTCCTGACAAGGATGACATATCCTCTTACTATGACGAACATAATTTTGTTGATGGTGAGCGAACTGACTCGTCAACTTATACCAGAATGTTCTGCATTGACGCCAGACGAACAAAGCCTGTAGCTTACTACTATTGGTCACCACGCTATTTTAAGTATCAGCGAGAAATGCTCTCAATTGATCAGGACCGCTGTCCCGGGGCAGGTATCCTGGAGTTAATTACGGTATCAGGGTTTCAAATTCCGGTAGCTACAAACCTGGGGGTCCTAAATGGACGCTATATTCGTAGATTTAGTAGAGACAAATCGTACTACTTTCTCCCACAGGTGACGGTAAATTCTTCTTGCTTTGTTTCTATATCTGGATATTCAAGCTATGATGTAGCAGCTGAAGCTAGTGTTGATGAATGTCTAAGCATTTGCGATACTGAGGGGTTGTGTGAGGGCATATTGTTTGATCACGTTACTCACCTATGTTATTTCTTTAGTAATTTTGAAAACTGCATCCTGGGTTCTGAGGGTTGGTCGCAATCTGTCTATAGAAAAGCAGATTTACTGCCTCAGCCAAAATTTTGGTATACGCTGATATCTAGCCTATACCTTAGCTTAGACAACCGACTTCACTTGTACCGAGATGACCGGGACACGTCTGGTTCAAGGTGGTATTTTGACAACAACTTAAATCCTTTTGATGGTTATTTCTCCGCTGGTTTGCAACTCCAGTTCTTCTCTGATGATGTAAGTGACGTTTCAATATGGTTTACCAATTCCACAACAGGAATAATCAAGTCAGAAGATCATACTATTACATCTTTTTATAAGACCACCACTACTTCCTCAAAATATGTTCCTGAAGCCGAGACTCATTTGAGTAGAGTGGAGTGTAGTTGTGACATGAACGTGTTTTCCCGTGGGATGTGTATACCTGGTACACAAAATACTTGTGCCCCTTTCATACTAAGATATGAGTACACTGAAAAATGCCTCGTTCCAATGGACAATAGATTAATAGTAGATTTTTGTTCACCACTTTCTATGGGCTCACAACGCTGGTATTTCAACAGCTTCAAGAGACATCTGGAAACATACAGTATGACCAGAACCACCCCAAAAATCTTTGGTGTTAATGAGCAGCAGCACTATGTTCTTGGACTTAACTCTACAAGCCTTGTAGAAGGCTCAGTTGATATCCTTGTACACTCACCAAACAATACCATCTTTTGTTCAAACCAAAACTCTCTGTGCACCTGTTCTGGATTTGTACTGTTTGGTATAAGATATGGCTCCGGAGATTCTAATATTTTCCAAGATGTAGTTTCCACCACTTATAGGATGCTTCCTGCGGCTAGCTCTATAAATTGCGATACATCCTCGTTTGGGGGCGATCCGCAGCCAGGCAAGTCAAAACAGTGCTTTTGTTTACAAACGATCCTAGAACCCTTTGAAGTGGACTTTCGATATTCTACCCTTCTATTAAGATCAGGCTCAGATACGTACTGTGTGGCTAAAAACGGATTTCTTGGTTCTACTCCATCATTAATCATCCCTACTAGACACGATTACTACACTAATTGTGCACAGTTTCAGCTTCATTAAGTATTTAACTTAGTTGCTAGATTGAAGGTCTTCCTCCTTCCTGGTACTAGATAATCTCCAACTTCATTTAACATTGGACAAAATTATGTTGTACCTGATAGAAAACGCAATGAACCACTTGAGGCTATCCAAAAACTAGCTTTTCTAGCATCTAAGGGAAAATAGTATCCTGCAAGCCCCTCTGCCCTGCACCAGAAAGTCGCATTTTCAGTTCCTGTACTCTAAGTGCCTGGATTGAGCGCTATAGAGGACAAATTCTACTTAGCACAACTGATATAACATGCACGTGAGAGTACTACCTCCTCCGGAGATACATAGCTACACAAGAACTATGACAGATGGACAACTATAAGACGTAGCTTATGTTATTAGAGTATATAAGTTTGTGGAGTAGGAGTAGAACTAGGTGTAGCAATATGCTAAAAAAGGAGAGGAATACTTAATCAGACTGCTGTCCTTCCGTTGTGGTTAACCACAGCATTTTGCCTTAAATCAATATTGCTGCTATATCCCTCACATTTTATAATAGCTGAAAGTATACCCAAAAAGTTAATGAAAATTTAAATTTGAGCTAAACTTCAAGTTTCCAGGAAAATCAAATGCTTGAGAATCTAGCTTTTTTAAAAGATGTAGAGCTTCAGAGTAGCTACATCTATCTTAGCAGTATGTTCTTTTTTCGACACAATATTCTGGGCGCTAATGCCCGTTAATCGCTTCTGAGCAGAAACCAATGTGTTGAAGATTTACTCCCTCATGTAGAGTTGATGAAACCTAGAGAGTAAGTTATTAAGTTGAAACCCGCTTTTGAAATAGAGAATCATCTTTGTACTTAGAGAAGCTTAGGATGAATATATTAGGTAAAATTGAATTGCTTGCTTGAATATGATTTATGGAACGATTTCGGAGAGCACAAAGCTTAGATAAAATAAAATTTTACCTGATTGGTTAGTTAGATTTCTTTGGAAAGCACTATAAAAATGTCTCAGTTGATTTAACACTGGCTTTTACTTAATAACCTTTGGACTACATAATACTGTTCATAACGCCTTGTCACTTCATTAGATGTTTTCTGATATTCTATTATCGTAGTTCCACTTAATTCTTGAACGATTGATTGGATATTTGACTTTTTTTCTTGTGTCACTGTTGTTACTAGTAGTTAAAGCTTAAATGTCCAGGGTATTAACTAAAGAGATACATCCTTCTGAGAATAAAATAGTATGTTTGGTATTTAGCTATCTTTTATATATATTTAATATAAGTTTCACATAACCATAAAGAGAATTATCAAAATGTATTTATGATTAATAATTTAGTTTATCTGTAAGACCAATTAGCACTTAGCAACCTACTGAAATCGATCCTTATAAACTAACTTTCACTACATGTGTGTGTCATGTCTGACACTGTTTAATTGAATAAATCGTAAGTACTGCAATTACTAAACTATACCAAAATATATCATAATTACAGTTGAAGAGTGTATCCTCAAGGCAAGTGTCCTTTCGATGACTATAAATCTATCCTTAGCCTAAAATTTCTATGTTGATGCCTTATATGAAGGTAATAATGAACTGTACACATAGGTTTCCGATTATCGAGCTTCATCTCTAGACATCAAGAGACTTTTATCCGATAGGAAAATATTCTATTTATATTTCTTATTGTGTGATTCCATTGTTGTCCAAATAACCTCTGTTAGTCAGAAAGATAGTTTGTAATGAGGATAAAGGATATTTTTCATACAACCTAGTTTTTGGGTTGCATGTAGATAGAAAAGATAATTCTTCGAAGAAGTATGATAATAAGCTAGGGATGAAAAATTGTAGAAGAACTGTTATTGTTGTAGGACAAGTTAAGCTATAGTTATCATATTGAAGAAATCGAGATAAATTTTTAGCTAACATTAAAACTTCTTCAATTTATATTTTATTCTAGTAAGAACAGAGTGGCAAACTTTTTGTCAAGAGATGTTGTTAGCTGAGACTCTTAGGACCAAACGAATCTGTTTAAGACAAATCCAATAATAGTATTATAGATGAAATAGAATATGTGATTTACCCAATATTTTTCACCATACTTGAGAAAAAATTGGGGTTTATGGATATTCTTGGCGTAGTGTTTATCCTCTGAAGAGATTGAATACATCATTAGCAAGGAAGAGAATTATAAACTCCTGCTTCGTTAAGTTACCTAGAGGTTAGCATGTATTGTGTTAAAATGTTCAACCAGATTTTGTATTGCACTCTGAAAAAAGCCTGATCAGGTAAAGCAACTTGTCTTGTTACATGTGGTACAAACCATTTGTTATTCTAAGCTTATGCAATATTGTTTCTATATATTAATTATATCGTAACTTCAGTCCATTAGTGTAAAGCTCTGTTAAACCAAACTTCCAATAATAGCGCAAAACTCTAGGTAGACAACCGCGCCTCTAACCTATTGCTGTTTTTGTCGCTATTTGGTGCTATTTTACATAAAAGGGTCTTTTTATAGATCTAAAAGTTAAACAGCTATTGCTTCTATCTATTTCCTTCTTCTTTTGATAAAATTTTATTTATTAGATCTGTTAATATATTAAATGTAAGCTCTTTCTTGGTTTTTCTGGTAAGCTGTCTATAAAATACTAGTTTCAAAGCTTCCCAACACACATCTTCTTCTTCTGACATATTTTTTGTAGTCCTATGCTCTGTTCCAGGGCATAGAAAAATAACTATAAACTATAATACTACTTCTACATTGGTTTTTAGCTTTCGAAGACATATGGATTCACTTTTTTTAGCTTGATATGTTAATTATTCCGAAAATACAAGAGCAGTATCTAACAAAAGGTAGAGCTTACAAAGCCCTGTAAAAAGTCGTACCTTAATGTTAAAGGTAACATGAATTATACCTGAGAAGCATAAAGAGGCAACATATCCATTGAACTACTGCTGTACTTTTAAGCTTTCCATCAGGTTTGAACTATCTGTGGAAACTTATATTTAGAGTATCAATGTTGACTATCCTTTTGTAACTAACAGGTACTTAAAAAATCAAGGTCTATTATAAGACTAAGTCGGGTTGTTCTAGAAATTGAGCATCTGCCTCTATATGTTAAAAGGATTAAGCACTCTTTGTTACAAATAAAAAGCTAATTGAGTTTTTTTTGCCTTTATGCAAACATATATTTCCATACTATAATATCTATTCTCTAAGGAATCAGAAAAAGTAAGGGTCATTAACAAGACATTTAACAATATGCTTTCCATTTCATCAATTGAGAAAGAACTAAGTGGGATAAATTGAATGCAAGGCTAGCTCAAAACTATTATCTCTCTACGAAGCAGCAACTTTTCCTCTTTTCCTTATTTCAACAGGAAGTTTCGAAGATCTCGCTTCGGGAGAAGTTTCAAAAAGTTCCCGAAGAGCTCTTGTCCCGTTAAGTTTCTCAATGGTAGAACTGGACATTCAGGACATTACGGAAAGTTCCTAGAAACGTCTTAGACACTTAGAATTCAAAATAAATAATTAAACAACCAAGGATGTATTTAAACAGAGTTAAACAATCTACGAAAGAGCTTCTCTTATCACCAAACAGTGAAAAGTTTGTCAGAATAAACAAAGAAAGGAGTAGAACCTACGCAGAAGGTATTAACGTAGATGAAATCAAGAGTATTGGAGAAAGCTTGCCTAGTACCCAGGTCGAGTATGATTTCAAAACAAACTTGTTCGCGAAGGCAGGATTTTTCCTTATTTTCCATGCTGTTGATTTTGGTGGTGGCTATAGAAAATATTTACATAAATTCCATGGAAAGGGTGCCTTTAATACAATCAAACCTGGAGTTCACGCTCTTCTTCTATCTTCACCAACTTGCCCAGAAATTTCCGCAGACTACTTGAAGAATTTGACGGTTGAAAAAGTGCATTTATTTTTTCAGTTAAATGTTTCTGAAAAAGATCCACTTTTCTTTATTGTATATAGTTTGAAGAAAGTGTTTAACGAAATTGGAGAAACTTTAGAGAGGAAAGAAATGAAGAATATTAGTGACTATGTTAGGAACATCTTGTTTGCAGCAGATACACAAAACAAGTTTGATCTCTTGGTGGGTTCCTTGGTAAATGACTTTCCTTATACCTATGATGACTCGTATGAAGTACAATTTGAAAACTCAAATCCGAACAAGGTTTATTTATATAAGAAGGCTCAGTTATCTGTTGGAGAGCTGTATTTTGGTTTGAGAGATGCAGATGAAATATTTAATTTCAAGGATGCGCAAGAAGCAACTGCTTTTATTGACAACGTCATTTGTGCTGTTGTAAGAAAATTAGGACTGGTGGAGCTGAGTGAAGACCTGAATACTAAAATAGAAAATGGGGTTAATTTACCGTCAGGAAGCTTGGAAGAAGTTTCTTTCAGAGCTGCGGCCTTGCAAGCTGTGGAGACTGTTGTCGAACATGTCAACGCAAGCGGCCGAGAATTAACAAGCATGGAACTTGGAAACTACTTCTGGGGTGCATTAGGCAAAGAACCTGAGTTCAGGAAATTTGAGCGTCATGTTACTTTAGATACTATATTTTATTAATCTTTTTTCTCCTGTCTTCTTTCTCTTAACGGATACTCTGCAAGAGCTCAAAAAAGCTAGTAATAAAAGGATGGGACATATGGCCTTTTCTCAAAAAATATCTTTTCTATAGAGATAAAGTAAACTCCAGCATGACATCGTATACGCCTAAATACTTCCTGAATGACAACGAAAATGCAGTAAAGAGGTCTCTTCTAAGCTATGTTAAAATTTCAAAGGATTTCCAAGTATTGGAAGGTTTCAATAAGGTGGTTGTGTTGAGCAATTCTGACAAGGAGGTGAAGCTGATTTCAGGAGGGGGAAGTGGGCATGAACCAGCACACGTGGGATATATTGCACAGAACATGCTTGATGGTGCTGTTTGTGGAGATATTTTTTCATCTCCATCTGTTGCTCAGGTGAAGTCTGCCATTCTGGCACTGTCAAGTAAAGGTGAGAGCAACAACATCTTGCTCATTGTAAAAAATTATACTGGAGACAGATTAAATTTTGGAATTGCAGCGGAAAAATGTCGAACCTTGGGTATTGATGTAGAAGTTTTGGTTGTCAATGATGACGTTTCTTTTTCCATGGAGAGTAAAGCAAAACAAGCCAGGGGATTGGCCGGGGTAGTTTTAGTCCATAAGATTTTGGGAAGTTTGAAAAATAGAAGCCTCAAAGAAGTTAAGAAGTTTGGTCAAAAAGTAGTCAACTCTATTGGTACTATTGGTGTTTCCTTTGATGAGTGTTTGTTGCCGTTTACCAAGAGGAATAACGAAGATGATTTCTCTCGTCTCTCACCGTCTGATGGTCTTGTAGAAGTCGGAATGGGAATCCATGGAGAACCTGGTAAAAAAAAGATTTCTTTTACTGGTTGTAAGGATCTTGTTCAACATATGTTGCAGCAGATTCTTGATAGAGCTGTTCTTCAAGAGCTTAAGACGTCTAGGAAAGCTGTACTTCTTGTAAACAACTTAGGTTGTGTTACAGACATTGAAATGGAGATAATTCTTAAGGAAGCGCTTGCTTGGGCAGCAGAGAATAATATAATATTGATGAGAATTGTGTCTGGAAAAGCGCTAACATCTCTAAGAATGCACGGGTTTTCTCTTTCTTTACTCGTGGCTGAATTCTTTTCTACAGAGGAGTGGGGTTGCTGTTTGAGTGGGTTGGATGAAGTGACCGATGCACCTGGTTGGAATAACTTAAAATACATTAAATGTGAGACAAGAATAATACCTATAGAGAAGCCAGTTGATTCATGGGAAGAAAAAAAAGATGGGATGCAATATCCGCTGAGTGATAGCATTTCTAGAAAGTTATATAATAGTGTACAGACTGCTGCGAAGAAACTGCTACAAGAGCGCGATGAAATCAATAGGATTGATAAAATGTTGGGTGATGGGGATTGTGGCAGCACGTTTGCCAAAGGTGCAGCTCTTATTTTGAAGCTGAAACCTAACAGCTTCCAAAGTGTTGAAAACATTTTGCTATCAGCTATTAGTATTTGTGAACAGATGGGAGGATCAAGTGGTGCTGTACTGACTCTTTTTTTCATGGGCGCCATGAATTCACTGAAAGCATCCACGGAAGATGCCAGTAAGCTACTTATTCATTTATTGCAACAAGGGAATGAAACTATTCAAAAACATGCTGGAACTGAAGTTGGAATGCGAACTCTCTTTGACATTCTAAAAGAGTTCGAGATTCTCTTGACTAATAAAGAAGATGGAGTAGTAGAAAAATTGAAAATAGTGTTGGATAATACAACGACAATGGAGGCTAAAGCTGGTCGCACTATGTACCTGAATCTAGAGCAGGTGAAGCAAACAAAACTACCTGATCCAGGGGCTCTGGCAGTGTTCTTGTTTATTGAATCCTTTTACTCCACTTTTTATCAACCAAAATAATATCTCACAACAACTGAAGTGCCTCATATTATATAAATCAGTTGCTATTTATTTGAAAGAAAAAATACTAGAAAAACTATATATCGCTTAAACTACGTTTTGATGCATAAAACTGCATTTGTGAACTACTGCTCAAATGGGAGGTATTCTTATTTTTCCGCCTTTTTCTCTTTTTCTTTTTCTTAATCATCTCGTTAGTTGTAAGCTCACCCAACTCCGAAGCAACACTTACTGTGCTTCCTTGGTTCATGCTGGCTGCAAACAAAGAACGGTTTGATCCCTGTCGTTCTTTTTTTATATCTTCAAGTGGAATATCAAGCGTCGGATCGCTCTTCATCAACTTTCTAACTTTCTGCTTTTCTCGTTTAGATGGAACTTGACCAGGTAGCTTACTAACACCTCGTCGCTTTTCTGGTTTTTCTAATCTAGCAGTTTCTATATCTTTTATTTCTGCAAAAATCCATCCCGATTCAGGTCTGTCTTTCGCCATTTTTCCACTACGACCGTACATTAAACTAAACCAACCCCAAGTTGCTTTTGACCCCCTAGGTGGAGGAGGAAGAACATTTTTCCCTTGTCTCTTTCTAATTATTAAAATTGTTCCAACTAAAACAACAGGAACTACAATTGCAACTGAATAAACTGGTTTAAAAACAGGATCACTTCCTTGTTCGGCTTCTTGAACACTGAATTGAAATCCAGGTGGAGCGTCGGAAGTTACAGCTTGGTGATTTGGCATTACACCTTGGAAGTCATTTGGATTAACAAGAAGGAAATTTAGTTCATTCAGTTCTCCTATTTCAGAAGGAAATTCTCCAGAAAGTTGGTTTTGGGCTATATTCAAGTCTTGGAGATTTACTAAGTTGGAAATTTCAGCAGAGAGCTCTCCAGAAAGTTGGTTCTCACTCAGATCTAAATATTCTAAGGAAACTACTTCAAAAATCGTATCTGGAATTTCTCCTTCTAACCCAGTATCTTGAAAATCAACTTCCTTCAAATTATTTAATTCGGAGAGATCAGGAAAAGCACCAAGCTCTTGATTTGCACAGAAGATCCTTTCCACTTGGTCTCCAAGACCGTTTCCTATCAAGTCGTCAATCACAGTTTGCAAGTCCGTACAGTCTGTTATTACGGTGAAGTCTTCTTGTTCTTCTTCTTGTTCAGGTTGCTCATATTCGTTTTGAGCGTAAAGAGGCTGGAGATACTGGTTGAATAAAAAGAGTACGGGAAGTAACCTTGTACATTGCATTATTTATTTTGCATCAAATTTCTGACTTTGTGCGCCGAATCTATAAGAATACCGGATTATTAAGCGATATTGTTTTTGGAGTCGGTTTGGGTTTCAATATTGGAGATATTTGGTTCTATTTATTTTGTTTACAGTTAATTTTGGGATCTTGTCTGGATTAATTTTGGGCAATTGTTCTTGTATTGAATAAAGAAAGTGTTATGAATAGATAAGTTTTTAGGAAACGGAAAATTTGGAAACAAAGAAACTGTTACGAGTTCCGGCAACACTCAGGCAGTCGAAAGACAGTCACCAGTCAATGAAGCGCAAGATTCCAGAGCAATTTCAATTGTCTCTGTAAATGTTGACCGTCTTACCTCCTACAAGCTCAGGTCTATCGAGGAATATGCCCTAACTGCCGATACAAACGTCCTTGCAATACAGGAAGTTGATAGCAAAGGAGCGGAATACCTTGAAAGAGCGAGCTTCTCTTTAACCTTCCAGATTCGCTACAACATACAACAAAAGTAAATATATTCTTATTGTTTAGGTCTGTCATCAAAAAACGCTAGTTGTGATAACTACAGCAAAACTCTACCGAATACTCCTCTATGCATCCACCTTCACCATCAATCCGAACGCAAAAAGCCACAATTAAACATCAGTGAGAGGCCCAAACGCACAGCGATTATCCCACACTTTCATCCTGTCACCAACAAACTCCTAACCATTGGCCTTCTCCTCGGCATTGTTCAAAATTAGTGCCTACAACACCACTAACATACCAAAAACCTCCAACTGCTAACCCACAACGTTGAAGGAACACGAACAAAACGCTGTAAGCCTAAGTCGCAAAATAAGCATACAGACGAAAATTAGAAATCAACGACACACCATTGGAACTTCGCACTGCGCGGATGAAAGCTAGCTGAATAAATTATTCTCTTCGTATTTATCTCCGTTGTTTAATTTCTTTTCTCCCTCTACGATCAATTAAATTTATTTCCGAAAGAAGTAGCGAATATGGTTGGCTAAAGTGACAGTAGGAGCACGAGACGGGAAGCTTCCCTAGTGAGCGGCGGACTGGCATTGGACCCTAAGATAAACGCATAGGCGGATTTGCAAATGTAGTACCTTACTCCCACCTTAACTATTAACTATTAAGAATGGATATAGCAAATAATAAATGGAGAAGTAATTTATTACCAATGTTTTCCATAGTTTATTCGTGCAAGTATATAATATTCACCTATCATATAATAATTATTTACCAGATTAAAACAAACTACTTAATGGGGTTTGTATTAAAACTAGTTACGGATGCAAGTCAGTAAGGGGGGCTTTGCTGTCAAGGTATGATTTGAGAACAGAGACGAATCCGAGTCCACTAACACGAGAGGGACAGAGAAAATAAGGAATTAACGAATTACATTTCTTTTTTTGTGTAGTAATTTTAAACTTCAAAAACCACTTTTCTTTTGGTTGCTCCCATTTCTTGGCCCTTGGGCGAAATATCCCCTATGTGACATTCCCAGGCAAATAAACAACTTTTGAATTTACCCCATTAAATTAATACTAGAATATTCAGTCTCTAAACTACGAGTTGTGTAAATTTTCAATATGGCGTCCGACTTCTGTTTTATGGATGAGAAGGTTTCAACATCGATGAAAATTTTGCCAATGAACCCTTTTCGCTCATTTTTGTGATTGAAGTCTTGTATCCAGATAATGTTAATCGTTATTCTGTTGAACTAATTCGTCATGAAAACCATAGCTTAGACATTAATGATTGATATGCCACCAATACACATACTGCATTACTATTGCTGGTTTTACACCCAACTAACAAGTTCTTTCCTAGTTACTGAAATATAAGCTGAAGAGACTTCTCATTCAATGCCCTCAAAACTTTCATATTTCCAGTTAGCTCCTTCAAGTTATACTTCACATGTAGAAATGCAACTCTAAGACAGATATTCTTACTGTATCGCGTCTTAGACTCATGCTAATGTAGAGGTTCTTCGATTATCTAGAACTCACCCTTAGAAATGCTACAGCTGTTCCAACTCCGGTTCAATGACCGTTTGAATAGATTCCACAAAATATTCTTATCGAAGTATATGAGTTCATCACATCCCAAAATGAGACCAAATCGTCTCTATTATAAACCCATTTTTAGTCTACCTGCAAATAATTTTAGACTTTTATCTGCTTAGCAATCTATGTAGTATTGGCTCTACAAATGCATACTAGCATCGGTAGACTCTGATTCTTAAAATTTATGCTTTATGCACATGACTGAAGGGTACATCACATACTACATCTAAAGTAACTCAAAGGTGAAACAATACATTATGTCTAACAATGAAATCTGCATTTGTCACTTTGAAGATCTGGAAAGCGTTTCCCGGAGTTCTGCCAAGGAATGAAAAATATTATTAGAAAGGAGAAGGGTAGTCTGATGCAATAGCCACACGAGTTTACCACCTTTAACTAACCCCTTAAAAAATTACTTAACTAATAACTGCGGGCCAGTAAATCTATTATATTGTTGGTCGACAAAGAAATAACCCTACTCATGCAATTGCTGAACTCAAATCCTTTATTTGTGGTGAATATTATGAGCTTGAACTTAACGTCAGGTGTATGAAGTCATGATTCTTATTCTAATTCTTGCTGGGATTATACGCTAACTTCATCAACCTGTACAGGATGTTATTCCAACGTAAACCAGTATATCATTGGGGGCATTTCAGAAGCTAACAAGATCGTCAAGAACAATTACCCGCATGTTATATGACCTTAGAGTGTTTCCTTGAGAATCACATCAAGAAAATTACCTGCTTCTTTCTAAAGGCTGGAATTGTAATATACCGTTTAACTTTTAATATTATATAAAAGTTTAGGTTTAAGCATTTTATTATTATTATTTTCAGAAGATTGAAAAAGATTGCGTTTTTTCTCTTGTATTTATAGCCATAGAAGACGTCTGCTTTTTCTGGTTTTGAGAGCCTTTATTAGGAGCGAGGAATCTAGAGGTTCGTGAGAATGAAAAAGAGTGACGGTTCCATCTGATCTGGTTTATAATATATTAGGAAACGAGTCTATCCGAGATGCAGTTCATGCAGGGAAGAATAGAGCTACTTGTATATATAGACAGAACCAACCGAAAAAAAAAAGAATAAATAGAATACGACTCAAAAATAAAATATTTACATATAATTTTTATTTAATCGACTTTATAATTTCTCAATTATACCGTTGTGCAGTTGGTTCAAAAGTAAGTTCTCACGGTTCTCCAGGTTCTAGTGCGATGTACGGGTCGCTTCATGGTAATGCCACTATTTGCTCTAAACCTTTTACGTAACCGTAGAAAACATCAAAATTTAATATTATTAGATTAAACTGATTAAAAAAAATTGATAAACCTAAACCATGTTTCCTAATAGTTATTAGGGAGGAGCTAACTTTTCGTAGCCTTTTTATCATAGTTGTGTCTAGGGCAGAGCTTAGAATCTTTTATTTTCAAGAAAAGTAAATTTTATTCGAAAATCTTCTTACAAATATTATCTAATTCAAAATATTTTTAAATTTTAAAATAAATTTACTTCTATGATATCATGTAAGCCAAACTTTGTTAACAACAGCACTGTGCATATTAAAGACTAAAAATCTCTAATTATTTCTGCGTGAGTATGGTGTCTTACTCAAAACAAGATATGTATATATACATAACAAAAATAAAAAATTACTGTAATTTTAATTTTTAAGATTTAAACTCTCTCTTTTTCTTTCCTTAAACCAAGGGCTGAAGCAAACAAGGTTATAATTTGTTTCCACTTTGTTTCCACTCTGCTTTGCACAGGAAACACTCGGCCACGTCATCACATCGATTTCAATAAGAGTACCCAAAATATTATCCTCGGTGCAGTTAAATAAAGGATACAACATGAACTCATGGGAAGGTACAACCGTTACTTGTTTTACTTTTTAGAAACATGTGAGGAACCTTTGGACGAAAGTTTAATAAAAGGATTTATTTTTCCTCTGTTGGTACAGGTTATAGGTGGAAGCATTCTTTTCTGCACCACCCGCTTTCCATCAAGAATAAAGCAGTACATTCGTGAATCCAAGTTTCCAGTCTCAGAGCTTCCTTTTACAGCCCTTCTATTCGTTGTTGGAGCAATAATTGGTCTTGTTCATGAGCGTACTTCTCTTCAATGCGCAGATCATCTGGGACAATCCATTCAAATCTGGAAAGACATCCATCCTGACATGATGCTTCTTGGATTTCTACCTGCTCTTTTATTCGGAGACGCTTTACAAGTCAACTTCTTTATGTTTGAGAACAATGTATCTCAAATTTTACTCCTTGCTTTCCCTGGCATGTTATTCGGGACTTTTCTCACAGCTGCGACCGTGTATTTTTGGTTTGGAACTATTGAATGGCCAATTTTTCTTTGCGTAGATGCTTTCTCCTGTTTAACGGTTAGCTTACCTTTGGAAGTATTACAGCAGCAACAGATCCAGTGGCCGTTTTGGCCCTTCTTAAAGAGGTTGATGCTCCAGTTCGATTAAGTACTCTGATCAGTGGGGAAAGTATGCTGAATGATGGAGCAGCAATAGTGTTCTACGAGGTTTTTAAAAAAGGATATTTTATAGAGCGTGATTTTTCAGATGGAGATTCATCATATCTTTTTTTGGAAGGTTTTGATTGGTTTTTGATTATTCTTAGGATTCAAACTTTTTGCAAAGGAGGCACTTGGTGGACTAGCCTTTGGATTTTTCTGTGGAATTCTTCTACTCGAGTGTTTAAGAAATTTGAATAAGAAATTTTCTACAGAAGATGTGGTCTTACAAATTGTTTCAACCATAGTCGCAGCTTATTTGTCTTTCTATATAGCTCAGTTCGTACTTCATTTTTCAGGGGTGCTTACAGTTGTTGCTTGTGGATTAACTGGAGCAGCTTTTGGATCACCATACATTTTGTACCGAAAACAACTTTACAAAGTGTGGCATGTGATTGAACATATTGCAAATACTACACTTTTCACCCTGTCAGGCGTTGTTTGGGGTGGCAAGATTTCAGTGAAATCGTTCAACTTTCGTATCAGTTATGTTGGATTACTTGTTTACTTGTTCGTGATTGTCAATTTGATTAGAGCACTTACCTTTCTTATTTCTCGACCAGTTTTGACTCGAATTGGACTTGGAAGTGATGACAGAGAGTTGTCATTTGCAGCATTTGCTGGGTTAAGAGGTGCTGTTGGTTTGGCATTGGCTTTGAGTCTTCAAGCAGAAGTCGCTGAAATTGTAAAAGAACAGGTAGAGATAGGACCTAATTCTTCAAAGGCAATTTTGGCTTCTCAGGTATCTGCACAAGAGGAAGTTGATCAAGTGTTGTTTTTTGTAGGGGGTCTTGCTTTGCTCTCTTTATTGATAAATGGGGGATCTAGTCATACTGTGTTGAGTAAACTAGGACTAATTGGACTAACAAAAGTCGATGAAAATAGGGTAAAAGCCCTGTTCAAAGATATAGATCAGAAAGTTATATCGAAGTATAAATCGCTTCTCAAGTTGCCGATTCTATCGTCCTCGAGCTTCAAGTTTGTTTCCAGCCAAATCCCTGCTCTGAAGGAGGAAATATTAAATTCAGATGAACTTGAGAAAGTGCAAAATGCAAACATGGGTGCAGCACATGAAATTAGTAGTAAGAGAAACTTTTGGATCAACTTCCTTCAACCTTTTAATACAATTCAACATGAGAAAGAAGAAAGTGTTGATAGAAAGGTCAATGAGCTAAAACTAAGAGATCTAAGGCTCACTTTCCTGGCTTTGGTAAAGAATAGTTACTGGATTCAAGTACGTGATGGTTTTGCTTTTTACAAAGAGATCGTTGATTTATTACTAGAGAGCGTCGAAATGTCAAGAGAACACGTTTCTAAAGAGAAACCGATTGATGATTGGAAATGTATAAACGTTCTATCACATGAGCTTGTTCTTAAACTAGAATCTTTTATTTTTGATGCAAGAACTTTAGATTTATACAATCGAAAACACTTTCACCATGAAATGTTTAGAAAGAAATGTTTCTTGGCTATTAACTATCTGGCTGCACATGAAAGGGCAACAGTAGAGTTTGAACCACTCTTTGCTGATGACGACGGAATAGAAACTTTAGAATACAAAATGGTACTTGAAGAGAGTAAGAATCAGTGTCAGAAGGTGTTGAACTGGTTTGATGAACATGCTAAGGATAAGATGAGTAGCGAAGATGAAATTCTTGCGGCGAGCCAAGTTGTTGCATCTTTCCTGCTTAACTTTGAAGGGAATCAGATACAGCAGCTTGTGGATCAAGGTCTTGTCAGAAAAAGGGAAGTTTCAGATAGATTGCATAAAATCTCCAAACAACTTTCCAGACTGTCTTATAATTTGTGTGATTGACATTTGGACGCCTAATAAATGCGACATTATTACTTTCACCTTGCAATTCGACTGACTGAAACCAACGTTACTTACATTTAGAACATACTAATTATAGTTTTGGATGAATCTTGGCTAGTTCTTTTAGGGCAATTTCTCTGACTTGAGTGACATAACCCTTAAGTTCCTCATTTTGCTGGTAGAGCAGCGCGTTAAGCTTATCTATACTGTCTCTATGGTTACTAAGGACAGTTTCCGCATTGTCTAACTCCTTACTGTATCTCTTGACTAAAGCATTTCCCGAAAACGCTTCCATACTCTTTATGTTCTGCCTAAGACGCTCAATGTTACGAACTACTTGAACCTCTTTCTCAGTTTGGAATTTCTTTTCTCTCTCGTTCTCCTTGATCTTGGTCGTAGTTTGCTCATAAGAGGTAAGATACTTCTTAATCTTAGCGTCAATGTCATCAAGTTTCTGTACTTGTTTAATAAAGCTGCTTAAGTTTGAGGTTGAAGATTGTGATAAACCTTTGAGAAGTTTAACCAACCTTCCGAGCTTTATTCTTTTCTCCAGTAACTCCTTCAGGTCATGTGAGAATTTACCTTGTAGCTCAAGGTTAGGAACTTCTTTTCTCTGAAACTCAATGAGTTTCAAAAGATTTGAGTGATCTTTGAAGTCAAGTACACCAGCGTCGAGATGTTTGATATATTCAGCTTCTTCAATGACTTCGAACTCTATTTTTTCCAAAGGTGCAAAACTAAATTTATAGCGGCAAAACCCAACTACATCTTTTAGCACGTTATCTCCTTTAGTAAGAATTACAAATCCACCATGGTCGGCACCAGCTTTGTGCTCTAAGTATAACGTTTCAACATTATAGTTGGAGTTATTTTGCATGGTATATATTGTTCTCCTCTTAACCTTGTGTACAAGAACAAATGAACTAAACATTTTCTGACCTCCATACGAGTCATCTTCATAATCCATCTCAACCAATTCAATGCTGTCAACGTCAGATTTTTTAGTTCTGATTACACCAATCGCATTATCTTCCGCAAAAGAAATGATATGCTCATCCCCTGGTAGTAGTGGTGGCAGCTCAGCCTGTCCTAAAAACCTCCCATCTTTTTCACTTTGAATAGACAGTTGACCCGGTGACAACTTATCCTCAGAATCATTAAATACATGTAGTGCCGTAATAGCATTTGTTTCACTTTCTGATGGATCGTACATTAAAACCTTATGCCCTCTTAGTTCATGAGCGGCAACCGGGAAAATAGCTTTCTCGCCCCGGCGCAAGGATATTCTTCGCTGAAGTGAGTACATGATGTCTTTCTCACTACCTGCTATTTCTTTTGCAGAGAGCTGCTCAAAGTCTTCATCATCATCTTCCTCTTCAATCTGTATAGCTAAATGTTTTCTCCGTGCCTTTCTTTTTTTTTGTGAAGGTCCACCTCGAAGACGAAGAACGAGGTGAAGGGTGGATTCCTTTTGTATGTTGTAATCAGAAAGTGTTCTTCCATCCTCTAGCTGTTTTCCTGCAAAAATTAGTCTTTGTTGGTCTGGTGGAATTCCTTCCTTGTCTTGAATCTTAGACTTAATAACTGTAATTGTATCATTGGATGAAACATCCAGTGTAACGGTTTTCCCAGTAAGTGTTTTGATGAATACCTGCATGCCCGAAGATCTCGCCAATGCTTCTTTCTTTTTCTTTTTTTGGGTCAACTGAGGAGAACTTTTCTGGGCCAATCTCAACTCACCTGCAACTAAGCTTAAGTCAATGTTATTCCAATTTTCTGTAGTTAAATTTTGAACGCTTGCAAGTGAATGAAAAGTCATCATCGTTTCCTTTCCACACCAGCCATTGGGATCTATACTTGAATCACCTGCAGCATCACTCTGTGGCAAGAACGCTCTATATAAGCATTCCCATTCAGAACTATTCTTCGTGACATAACTGACATTCAATGTATTCTCAGAACAGAGTTTGCAATCCTTAGCAAGCTCTACAGCAAGATTTACAGTATCTCCATCAAACTGTTTTCCGACAGAGTCATCTTGAATTTTAAACCTATTAACTTCCATTAGTGCATCGACAAGCTTCTTTTGTAACAGGGGATTTACCAAACGTAGCCCGTCAATTTCTAAAAGGTTGACTTTCTCTATTGCGGCTGTTTCCTCTATGAACAAATTAAGGAGAAGCTCTTTCTCAACGTGGTTGGTTTTTCCATGCGCTACTTCATCTTTAGCAATAATTGGCCTTTCACGTTCTTCTACCAGAAAAACTTTCCCTCGAACAGATTTTTCCCGAGTGTCAACCACAACTTCTTCACCCAACACTTTTCGAAGAAAATCTCCCAAATTATGATTAGAACTGAGGCCAAGAGCCCCAGAAAATTGTTGCTTTGGCTTCGATGGGGTAATTTTCACCTCTACTACTTGAAAGTTATCTTTGTACGACGCAGAAAATGACTTAATTGCAATATCTGAAGTATCCCGTGATACTTTAACTTGAAACCTCTCTGCAGGTGTGCTAGCCCTTCTTTCAACAAAGCATAAATCGTTAAAATACAAGGTTATCTTCTCCAGTGGAATTTCAGGTGTTTCTTCCATTTTTTTTCTTTGTTGTTCAACGGATAGGTTTTGAATCTCCTGATGTATTATATATGCCCAAAGTGCAGTTTTTACGAGAAGTTAACAAACGCCCAAAATATACATCTATTTCCAGTATTTAATGCGATTAATGACCAAAGTAGCCATATTAGAATATAGCAGTTTGTCTAATATGTTTTGGTAAATATAGAAAATTGTAATCAGATAATAATTCACACGAAAAGATACTGTGGGTGAATTTTATCTAGTAGCAATAAAACTATGTCTTGTGATAAGATAAGTTACACCAACATAGTTTATACTAACAAAAGTAATTGCTATAGTTGAAGTTGTCTATTGAATTAACTTTGATCTAGAAATATGTCACTGATGAAGTTAATGTATAAAAGCACAGCCAAACTGCACGAGTCAGCAGAGTTAAGATTCTTCTGGTGTTGTGTTGCATCTTGGTCCAACAAGGTGAAGTTTTGCACGTTACAGCTAGCCTTGTGAATAGAAATTTAAACAATGCCCATGCAAATGTAAAATGCCACTGTTGAAATATTTCTTGTGGGTTTTCCTTTGATTTCAGTACCCTTTTAGTAACAGCGGAATGTCCTGTATGCTGATTTTTTGATAGAACGAGACGAACCAGAAAGGAAGTATCTAATTATATCCTAACGTTTTCCTTTTCTGAAATGCATGACGCCTCTTCGGAAATTCACTCAGAGCTCAGCCAAGTATTTAAAATTAATAACTTAATCAAAAATTATTGTAACCGCAGTTTATAATCTGCGCAGGAAAAATACAATATGCATTTTAGGTTTATCCAACAGCAAAAAAGAATTCTTCTCTACTAGCTCCTACAATTTTCAAGAAATAAATATCCATAATGCTGTCAAGCCTAAACTGAATATTTTTTTGACAGAGAAAGCAAAGTGGACAGCCAGGTTAGCTTACTCCTTTAACACTTCACCGTCACTTTACCCAAATTTTTATTCTTGGACTAAATTCACTTAAAAAATTCTGGTTAGCGAAATCATTCATGACAAGCGTAATTTCTGCAAAGTCTACGAGTGCTTTCTTGAGATCCTTATGGTTATAGATAATTCAATAGCCAGCCTAAATAAGGTTTTATGTTTTAGATTTTTTCACCATAAATAGTTTCCTGTGCAAACCTTTCATACATATTTTTACAGCTTAATTAATATCGTTCTGATCTTTTTTTTATTACCAGTATCTTATGTTATTTGCCAACTCAAAAAGAGATGCTACGTTTAACAGCCACTATTTGATTTCTCTAATATTAAATACACGTTAAAATGTTTGTTTTAAGTTAGAGTGGATAATAAACCCTTCTATTTTCAAAAAAATAATAATACACAGTAAGACAATGGTCGCACCAAGGTTGGCTCCAAGAAGAATTTTAGGCGCCCACAGCCATTATTGTATTAAGCGATACCTAGTCTGAGTAGCAGAAAAAAAAGACAGTAAACGTTCCAGTTCCAACTCACTTAGCTAAGCAAAGAGAGTTACCATGAATTTTTCACTTTTCTTAATGTTGAAAAATGTATTCCCAAATTCATCTTCTCTCACACCAAGTTCTATCCTGTTAGTTGACTTTAGGTTTGTAGTCTATAACCCTGTTTTTCTTAGTAAATGTTGCAATATGAAGGTATAAAATAGGATGATTGACTCTTTCCTTAATGCTTTATTTAATTAATATGGTAAAAAAGATAAATACTTAATTGCTTCAACTAATATATATAAAGGTCTTCTGCCAAATCAAATGTCGATTTGGAAGCAACGACATGTGCTACAACTGTCACTTTCAATATTAGTATCATTCGATCAAGCTAATTATGTGGCTCTTGCTTAGGTTATCTACATACTTTAAGAAGCACCATAAATACTTTTTATACTTTTCATTTGTGCAAAGTGTCTTAATGATATCTCAGAGGTCATAACAGTTCTTAGAAATACATACACACCTTAAAGCTGAAAAAAACATAAGGTATTTTCTTTTCAAAATTGTCAGATATTTTGATGCAGTATTGATTTCTTAGATAAATTTACTAAAATTAATAAGAGATGCCAAATATCTAATTGCCAATTGTATTCTCTTGTAATATATAATTCGTTTAACAGACTGTAATTTTCAAAAACAGTATTTAGGAAGGCAAAGGAATCAATAAACGTCAATATTTAAGATAACTTCATTTATATTCGGCTATTCTTAGCTTTTGTGGAAATATAGTTATATATATCTTAAAAGGGCTTAAATAAACTTAATGTGATGTCTTCTTGTACGATGTAATGAGATTTTGCAGTACTAATATCAAACAAGTTGCCATACATGGCTCTATACATGGTTACTAATGCCTGCTAATTTGAAGAGTTCTAGAGTGGCAAAGGTAAATAAGACTGTAACAAGTTTCTATGAGATAATATTTAAGGATAGAAACTTAAAATTTTTATTGAAATCAAATATGGAACCGTAATTTATTAATGAAACTAGTTCCGTGTTAGCATATTTTGCCTGAATAAAGTAGTTCTAAAGCTAATGATCATCTTCCTTCAATACTAGTACTCATGCAAAACTTTTCCTACTAAAATAAAATATACGTAAATCAAATTTAAGACACCGGGATTATTTAAGTTTTACAATCTATTTGAAAGCTAAGCAATACAGTCGTCTTGGGTTCCCCAGTAATCATGTAAAGCATACTATGAAGAAAGATAATTCATAATCTCCTTCATGGTTATGTGACCTTTAATATCTATATGTTAATAGAATGATTTAAACATTAATGTTTTAGTATACCCACATGGGGTTCTTATAAGTAATGCTTTGGCCATCTTAGTTATATGTATTAGAAACCCTGCTGAAAAAAAAAGTAATAGCCAAGAAACCTGTCTCCATCGCGATAAAATAACAAAAGGGATTTAAAAGTATAAGAAGGATATACAAGATCATTCAGAAACAACAGGACTCAAAGAAGAGTTAAATGTAGTTAGACTTAATTAACAAATTTATTCCGCCGTAGATTCCGTGATCGTGTTGCTATATCTACAGCCAAAGAGCACCTTATAATTCGTCGCCGTAAGCTATAGTTAAAAAAATAATCAACAACAAGCGAGAAAGCTCTATGTAGTGCATTTAAGATGGTTAAAGCCTCTTATTAATAACCTTACGGAAAATGGTTTTGCTTATAAGGTTTATTTAGTTCGCAGAAGTACAGGATATAAAAACTAAATCTTTTTAATGTATTAAGGGTTTAACAGTTAGATATTCCAGATGCATTGTTAGTTATATTAATATAAGTATAATTAAGGAATTTGACCTTCAAAAAATACAATTGGCCTTGAGGATAGGCTTTTAAGTGGTTTAGACTTCACTAGCTTCATATCAGATGGTAATATACTTTCTCCTCAATATTGAATTACCATGTTTAAAATGTCAAAATCAAAGGGATATTATGGAATAGTTGTTTGGTTAATCAGTGTGTTGTCTTATATAAGCTACACCATTTGGCTTTTGGTACCGGATAGAATCTTACATGATAGATTTGGACTTAATTTTTTACCTTCAAAGTACTGGGCACTTGTTCTTCCTATTTATCTTGTAATTTTAGCGGCAGCTGTTCCTATTCTTTACACTCTATATTGTTACTCTGACTATGAAGATACATATGAAGAGAATTATAAACTTTCAAAGATTAAATCAGCGAAAACGATTGATCTCTTATCTGATACACCCGAAATTTATGATATAAATCCTGCAAATGTAAAGTTACGGCTGCAAAAATAAAAACAAGAATGACGTTATTTAAGCGAGGTGTTTCAAGAAAATCTCCGAGTCATGTGTAGCTTATATTGATTTCAAGAGTTTATTCTTCACAAATAGATATTTGTACACAGTTTTCATTAGTGTATTTTTGAAACGATAAACTGAAGAAACATTTCAGCAAAGTATAACAGTTTTCAGCATAATAACGTCCGAATCTACGCTGAACGGCAGTGGCAAAAAATAATTTTTATTCTGGGTTAAAATTTTCTCGTTCAATTCTATGTGGCATAGTTTTCCTTGCTCAGTTGATTACAAGTATCTGTAATAAGAAACCTTTCTCAGAAATACTTATTTATACTTATTACTAATAATACGAAAATAAACAAGAGTACTCAATCAACCTAAAAAAGAGTTGGGACTATATTTTAATCAATACCAATAGGAGCGATTTCCACAATCAAGAAGCGCGACTTTGAATCAAATATGTAGAGCTAGTAAAACATAGTGCAACTGGTAAAGAATACTGATACAAAATGTATTCCACTGATAATATACCTACAAAAAATTGCCCTGCGACAACAATGAACAAAAGCGTATACAACGATCTAGCGTTTTGCAGCCGAAGCAAAGCCTTCTGGATTCTTTTGGTTTGCGGTGTTTCTCCATGTGTAATACTATAAGAAGCAAGCAATCTACTTGCATCATTCACAACTTCTCGAATGAAGAAAATGTGAAGTAGCATAAAGATAGAATAGAAAACCAAGCATCCCCAAACGTAGATAATAAAAAACTTTTGTTCTACGTTCATCGATAAGTCAAGTAATGACGTGGCAATAATTGTGAAGCAAAATAGTACTGAAAGTTTTGGAACAATGCTGAAAGCATAGATACCAAATTTGATACTTACAATGCTTTGACTATTAACCCGTATGAAATCAAGACTTTTTAAGTAAGCTAGAAACCTAGCATAGTATACAGAAAAAGCGTGAAATGACAAAATGGCTCCAAGTGCAAGTAGAATGGACAAGATGGGATCAGAACCAAAGAAAGCTGTTTCCAATTGAGCGAATTTTAGAATAGACATAAGAGAAAATACAAGTATCTGAAGTAAGAAACATGCAACTCGCTTGAAGTGTTTGATTTTCTTTAGCCGCCGAACATTTACGTAAAGTGCAAGTAAATGAAGTATTGTTGAAATAATATAAAGAGCTTGGAGTATTGTGACATTTGAAATACAAGGTGGTGAAGATTTACTTGAATATAAATCCCTCGAAGAAAACCAACCCTCTTTACACATGCAGCTTTCATTCACGCAAACTCCGTTCTTTCCACATACTTCACCTAAAAAAATTGAACAGCCGTCTTCCTCGGCTACTTTCTTGAGAAAAAGCATTCTCGTTGGTCGTTGAAGAAACTTTCTATTTTTCCTGAACCGGTTATGTTATGGTTAATTCTAATTATACAAGGATATTCTAGTGAGTAATCTCCGGGAACATTTTCAGGTCTTCTTTCCCAGTTTACAAATATCAAGTAGCTCTATCACCTTCTTCTTCTCCTCCACGCTTCAGTAATGATAAAACGCCTCCTTAACGTTAAGCATTCTTGCCAAAAATTCCTATTTTTATACTAAGTATCTTACAATATTAGTGTTCCCGTTAAACTTAGTTACAATACAAATGCGCGCTTTAATCGTGTTCTTTCCTGTATTATGTTCCCTAAATAGGTAAATCAGTTTCTTTTTTTTTGGGAATTAACAGCGAACTAGATCATGCCAATATATACCGTTAAGTAATATATAGAGATATATCAGAAACTGCAATACAACTCCTGAGATAATAAGTATACAAAATAAAGAAATATGATATAGACAAGAATATATAGATGATAATTACATACTAGTGTTTAATATAAGATAATTAACTTTATAAGACAAAGTTTGTATACTGAATAATCTAGGTTCCAGCATATAGTACTTAGGATATTTTTTAGTGAACAGAACCTACTGCCATTAATAGAAAGTCTAGGAAGTTACCAAGCTGTATAAAGTAGACAGAGTTTTAAAATACAAAAAGTTAAACCTGTGGATAATATGACGAAGCACCCTCTCGAAGAGGGAGGAATTATGTATATAGTTTCCATTAAGTGCAAGTAAGCTTTTGATCTCATTGAGCATGGTCTCTTTAACCACAATACCAAAGACTAAGCACCAAGCTAAATCTTAATTGCATGTTAAATGATGCGGTTTAATTAAAGCCAAAGAACATAACTCAGGAAAAGTCCCAAAGTTTCAATCCGTGCTAACTCACTTCAGAAGGTTCTTCGCATAGGAAAACAAGGCGTTTATGCTTAAGACAAGGTCACAAAAGGATCATTTTCATTCTCAATAGAACACTACATTTGTGGATTTTCTTTCATCTTTATTTCCACGGAATGTTCTTTCGAATTTATTGCATTTAGATGAAATTCATTACCAAGAGGAGGAGCTAACTTGCCATTGGACTTATCAAAATGTCAACTGTTTTATGCATTCACTATTTTCCTAGTTTCTTTTACCTATATGTGCGTTGCCTATGTCGTCGCGTTGATTTTACGACTCCAACTGAACTTGGCAAAGTCCCACAGATCTCTAAATTAAATTATTTAGTCCACCTGATGTCAGTGATAAGCAAAGTTGACGTTATTTGGAATTATAGTAGTCATTCATGACTGCTAGTACAGAGATTTAAGTTTTCCCATCATTTAGAGTTTCGCAGAATTGCACATTTGCTAATTGAAAAGTATAATCATTATAATTCAATATTCTCAATAGTACAAATACCATGTTAGAACCCAGTCTTGTACATCAAGGTTTTCTATACTTTTATTTGATGGAAAGGAGATTAATAAGAGCTTTTCTCTCCTTTGTCTATCAAGCCATGTCACCATGATCAATTCAAACAATAGTAAAGCTTAATTACTAAGCTTAAGAAGCAATATAAGAATTGATCCTTTGACTTGAACCAGTGGGACTCATGTGTTTCTCATTTCATTAGTATTTCTGTTAGCCAGGTTGGCTTCCAAAGGCCTGAAAATACATTTTGACAGCATTTCCTTACTACAACTTGTAATAGGTATTTTTGCTAAGCCATATGTGCAAGCACCGGTTCAAATTTTTAGCGAAACACAACTTAAAAATGACAAATTGGTTGCGACAGCGTGGAATTTTGGCCCTCTTCTGAATCTAGCAACTGCTGCATGGTCATGATTTAGGTCAATCAATACTGTACATTGTCACATCTCAACAACCCTGTTCATGAATATATGCTAATTTTACAATTAGCGTGCCCTGCTTCATTATGACTTTTGAGGGGGTTTTGTAACAAGAATATTGTCCTTATCAGTGATATCTGAACGAAATCGTAACGTAATTAATCCTGTGGTAGTTTTGGGGGGTACAGTGATACTTAATATAACTCTTGGAACTGTTACATTGATACAATAAGAGTGTATAACCGTTTACACAAGAAACAACTAATAGACGACTTCCAACTTTGTACAGCTTTAAAGACAATGAATGGGTCTGTACATTGAAAACTTTTCAAGTTTCTGGCTGTATATCGCATCTTGGGTTTCCTACCCCAGTACATGCTTTATTCATACAAGGCATCTGCTTATAAATTTTCATGGGACCCCATGTTTGATAACTATGGCTTAGATATCGTGAAATTTTCGAGATTGATATGTCTAACTATCTTTAATTCAACCCAAAAACTGTCCATGGGCAGTTTGGTGTTGCTTTCGTTTAGAATTCTGCACCGCAAAAATCTTGGAGCATAGAAAATGCATGAGCTTTAGTTATTGAAACCGATTTTTTGAGGACTAAAGTTCACACTTTCATACATTAACCATGTCCCCGCATCATAAGAAAATTTAGTTTATTCATAGAAATTAAACAAACTGAATTAAAAATTCTAATACTATTTTAGAAGAACGTGTTGCAAGAATTTGTGTTATCAGGAAACAATGAATACAATAAAATAAATGATAAGCAAACTCATGTTTTATTCTGAGTTCTTGTCAAAGAATGAGAGAAATCCACCAATGAGAAAATATTCCGTTTTCTTGCAATTTCATGTTAGTGAAACATCAAAATAAAAATTGTTAAGAACTTTCTAACCGGTTAGTCATATACCTTTTGTCCAGTAAACTCTTACAATCAATGAATTTAATATTTTCATCATGTCCCAGGTGTCTGAGCTCTGAAGATGACGGACGTACCTAGCACTCTAGTTTTAAATTAAAACTAGGCCCATATACTCCTATCTTGAATTCCATCTTTCTCTAAAAGTGTTCTATATGATAAGAAACAATGAAACTGAGCGCAAATGATAAGATATACAATTTTTTTCGCATTAAATACCGGAAATGTTATAATTATTTCATAGGTACACAGGCCTTGTTAGTCGATTCAATAACCTATTGAAATACACGCAGATTTTGCGAGCTCCAAATAAAGTTTACTTTGCAAAATGCAACTTATTACCAATAAACCGGCTCATTTGAATTACTTCACAAGGTTTTTATAATAGAACACAATGAAACATGAACTGTATCATGCTACTTCTAGGCCCCCTGATTGTCTGTTCGAAAAATAGCAATGAAGCTTCAAGTTAACCCCCAGTCGGTTTTGGAAACGGTCTATATGCCGCACATCATTGTTTATTTTAGTCATTAGATTAGGTATCTGAGAATGACGGTAACTCGAATCCCTACCTTTTCCAACGCCTTCGCCGTTATGCCAACACTTGAAATTATATATTTTACAATTTTTTTATAAGTTTCATATATCCAGTTAATTCGATGAGTTTCTTGCTTTCCAGAAGATTAGAAAACCCATCACAACCTTTGACTCAATCAACCGGTGCTGAATCGAGCAAAATAATAGGGTACTCTGGATTGCCTACTGAGCTAATATGAATTCATATCCATGAGTTCTAGTGCTGATTGTTTTCCAGTTTTATAGGCTTTTGACTTGGTTTTTGGTGAAAACATATCGAACACAATAAAAACCGGAAGTCTTATTAATTAACCTTCAAAATTGTCCATAGTTGAAATTGAAGATGTAAAATTGTAACGATTTACGGTGATTAACGATATTCACATTCAGATTACCGGAAGATGGGAACATCTATGTATATTCTCCATCCCCTGGGTATTCAACAACCTATTCGGGTTTAAGTTTAAGAAAATATAGATTTCGTTTACCTAAGGAACCTACTTTTAAGCTGATTCCTGAATAGGATATTTGAGATTAGTTACATCGTTCATTCAAAGTAGTGGATCTTAGCCTCGACAGACATAAATCTAGTGATTAAGACTCAGTTAGCCTATTGTGCAAGTTAACCCAAACTCGAGTTTAATTTCCACACAATGGAATCTCTCATTTTCCATGAACCCTGGTTCCGTGAGTTTGTATCTGGTACACCCAGCAACATATGTGAACTATTTTCGATCAAATTGTACTTCATATTGCTAAAACAAGAACCAACAACATAACGGATAGTAAAACAATAATGGAAATCAGATGTTACTTAGAGCTTATTACACGTTAATGTACATATTGTGGTTTGGAATCAGATGGCTTCATATACCATTTCTGTTGATCTACACGATTCGTGTTCTAAACTAGACTCAGTATGGCGTTATGGGATTCATACAACAACACTGAAACTTCTATATTATACTGAAAAGGGCATAGTCATAGAGAAGAGTCCTCTGAGGCTTTGAGCTACTACAAACCAACCCTCATTAAAATAAAACCTAAACTTTCAGTTCTATTTGAATCTACTTGAGAAAATTCATATATTTTTCTCTATTTTTCTTGAAATTAGTTCAAATACTTTGAAAAAACGAGGGAAAAGAACAAAAAAAATCCACGAGTTTATCTTTTTTTACTTAAAATATACTGTAAACAGCTTAAATAATGCATTCTTTTATGATTTAAGGTTATAGCACTCAAATCATTAGAAAATTAGACTTCAGGGTCAGACTATACCCGACAGGGTATCATACTTTCCGTCAGAATGCAACCTCAAATTTAGAACACATATCTTTTTCGAGTATATTAAACTCCTCGATCTCGTGGTATAATACACTAAACAGAGGTAAGTTTATTATTTACTCAAAGAAACTGACTGATCCATGCAACTAACCTTACAAAGTATTTTTGTAGCAAATGTTTTAGAAAAGGTCTTCAGATACCCTACCATGTATGTACTGTGCATTCTCGTGGTGAAATAATTTTTTCGGGTTATTATATTTCATCGCTTAGTGCAAAGCGAAACCCAGTTACTGCTTAGGTAATTTGAAAAGATAGCGCTAAATATTATAAAAGATACCACCTGAAGAGTATAACAAAACTGTTACGGCAGGTCGCAAAAGAATATCACATATTTTTTTTTCATAAAACTTAAACTTTATATAGTGTAAACTTCAATTTATGATAGTCTAGTCTATTCTTGAGATACTAAAATCTAAATGAAAGACCTCGTTATTTTGTTGCTTTATGGAAGTTGTGAATCCAAATTGAAATATAAGACATTTTTGAAAGTTAGTAAATTTCGAATGCTCAAACTACTCAAAACCTATGAAATACTCTTTCGGCGCAATAAAACAAAACAGATACCGAAACAGAGCTGTTGCCAAAATACCCCTGTTGATTAAGAACCGAAGATGCGAGAGCGTAATTCCTACGACAACACTAAGTTTTAAAGATATTACTGTTAGCAATCGCCCATATTACGTACATGTATCTCCTGGCACCACAGCTTCTAAAAACTAATATCTTAGAGGCATGTTTTCTAAAAAGCCTTTCTCTTAACATTCCATTGTTCTACTGGAGTTCAATTTCACCAACATGCACGAGAGCATAACTATTTCTTCATAAATTTTTAGAAAGAAAACTAGAGTTATCTCATTTTGCACTTACAGCTTTAGTACCAATACTAATACCTACTATTTGGCCAGTGGGTAATCAACATCATGTCATCAAACCTATATCCATGTTCAGTAGATTTACGTTTATATGTATTTCAAGTTCCTAATTCTTTGCTCAGAGATTTTGCAGAAAACGTTGAATAAGTGAAAAATAGTGTGGTTCTTATGATTATTTTAGTATGAAGTGATTAATTTTCTTTTCATTGAATCTCTTCTTTGGAAAACAATGTCATAAGAGCTTCGTTGGCTTTAACTATTGGGTTCAGTTGATAAGCAGTCGGCTGGGCAGTGTTCATATCCTTTTCACCAGATAGAATATGCATTGAAAACTAGACAAATCTCACTCAAAGGCTTTTTTCTCCAAATTTAAAGATCTCATTACGTATTTCCCATGGTATTAATATATATTTCATTTTAGATTCAAAACCCTGCAAGATGCCAATTGACTATTGTGACCTGGTCATAGCCACCTTCTAACTAGTGGGTGTTTTAACATTTTTTGTTGCTCTGTTGCATTAGTTAGATTTATCCCTTTACACGAAAGATTCCCATTAAATTCAGAAAAAATGATATATATTTAACTACCTTAGTCATTATATTATTTGCTGTGACTTAATTGCAACCAGGTTTCTCCAGTGGCACTATTGTATCACGATGAGTTAGAATGATAAATTGAAACTAACGATGCAATAACCTCCTACATGAAGCAGAAAAATAATCATGTAAGAGCATATCCTACACATGAAAAACAAATGCACATGAGACAATAATTTCTTACTTCTGGCCATTTGAAGCCTATTTGTTTTGAAGCGGCTACACCACTACTATACAAAATGACTAAGAGGGTGATGTATGCGGTATTAGCCATACTGTGCTGGTAGACGGCAGCTAAGCTCAGTAAAAACCAGAATTCACCCTTAAACATAAGAAAATTATAGCGAACCATGCCTATTTTTGTAGTCTGTGTTACAAAAACTTCAATTTGTACTACTCATACACTCAAAGCTGTTGCTTATCATAGGTATATATTGAACATATTTTACTTTGCTGCAGTGTTAAATATAATATTCATAGTAAGTCAAATATACAACTTTAGCCACAACAAAGTCACATCTAAAAGTGAGGAATCAAAGCCAGATTCAACTACTCAACTCAGACACAGACTCTCTTCAACTGTACAGCTTTTCCTGAAATCTCGGAATTTGGGTTCTTGTATTAAGGGTTAGTTTATCTTATATTTTGACTGTATGACACTTAACCTAATATTAAGATATATCAAACCTAGTAAACTGCAAAGATATTAAACGATGAAAGGTGCACACCAATGCATGCACTAGGCTATATACGTGTCAAAGGTTGAGAGTACTTAGGACAGTAAGCTGTGGGTATCCGGACTGGTGGTTCCATTTTACCCTCGCCTCACTGCGTTATCCTTATCTCTCACTCATACAAACCTATTTTCAAACTCAACTGGAAAATAGATCTTTTCAGCCGCTTCTGCTATAAACATGTTAAGTTTGCGCTATAATAGCTATACTGTATGACAATTGGTAGCCAGTGGATTTTCACATGATGAATTTAATAAAAAGACTTTCCTTGAAGATGCTGAAGCTCCAAATTGGCTTTTTATTTTATACTTATGCTAGAGGGGCTCTGACTCTGTAGTGCTTACATTAATTCTCTAACAATGAGCACATACATGAGGAAAAAAATGTACTTTTAAAGAAGAAATCAACAGTGTTATTAGATCCGGTATCTGATACATCTGAAATATTGAATTTAGATCCATACAATGCAGTTTTGTGCACAGAAAAACAACAATGAGTTTACTTAAGCAAGGTGTTTCATGCAGACGTTGTCCCAGTCAACTTTAGTTTTTGTAACTGGAAGTGGTTTTCTTATTTCTTTTATATACATTTTAATTTTATCTTCATTCAGAGCCGATGTAAGCTTTTTGAAAAATATTTCTTCTGCTTCTTTGTATGCTTCTAAAAACTCTTTTGCTGCTTTTGTTCTTGAAACAATGAACTTTGAAAAGTTTTTTTCAAACTTGAGCGTAGTACTTGCTTCATCAAAACAATCTACTCTAAGATTAACTTTGGGTGTCAAGTAGATATTTTCTCCAGATTCTTCACATTGGAATCTCCAGCTAATTGTCCCTTCGCATCTCTTCCTTTGGCTGTTGAAGGACAGAAGAATCTCAAAAGTGCTTTTGGATGGACATCGTAGAGAAGGGTCAAGTTTAATACTTCGCAATTCATTGCGCATGGTAACATATTCTTCGTAATTTTTCCATATATTTCTTATTATAAGATCTTTGCTCTCGTCCGCTTCGCTTTGCAACTGTTCTTGTTTGTTTTCTGATTGAAAGGTCTGGGGAACGAGCTTGAGTTCCTTTAGAACTAGGAAATAAATGGAAAAAAGAGAATACCTTCTACAGCAGTTCCTCTTTCAGAGTCTGAAATAAGACTAAGAAGCTCATTTACCGCTACACATCAAATAGAAAGATTATTTACCCGTATTTATTGTGTCCGCTTTCATTGTTTATCTTATATTAGGCCAAATAGCCCAGAGGTACGTTATATGAAAATCTGCCCAAAAACAAAGCCCATCTGAATCGATAATATACACGTGGAACATCTTGCCCAGCATGAACCATTCCAAGAGAGCAAGTAAGGCATACCCGAACTACCTGTCCGTTTAATACAAATCAAATCCAATATATCAAAGAATGGGAAATGTGTTGGGTGATCCTTTCAAGAAGGTCAAGAAGAAAAAATCCTCTGCTGTGGTTGCAATACATGCCAACTATCCCCGGAACTATGGTATGTCTCCGGCCTCGACTTCTTCTGCAACTGGGTTCGTTGTGAACAAAGATCTCGGAATAATTTTGACCAATAAGGTAAATTTGATACAAAGCAGTCATTTCTTAGCATGTTGTTACAGAAGGACCTGTGAGAGCTAAAGCTGAGTTTAAGGCTAACGAGGAAATCGATCTCGTACCTCTGTACACTGATCCGGTTCATGACTTTGGTTTCTTCAAGTTTGATCCTTCCAAGTTAAAAGATACTCCTCCTACGGAAATAAAACTAAATCCTGAGGGTGCAAAAGCTGGAACAGTAGCGCTAGTAATTGGAAACAACGGTGGTCAAGACTTATCTTATGTGGAAACAATCATAGCTCAGACTAATCGACCAGCCCCGTCGCTGCTTGATATGAATACCTTTTATATTGCATCTAGCGATACAGGGGTCTCTGGCTCTTCTGGTTCACCATTACTTAATTTGAAAGGCGAAGCAATTGCCCTTGCAGCTGCGGGAGATCCTGAAATGTTCATATCGTTGGCGTTGCCACTTTATCGAATTCAAAGGGCTCTCGAATATTTAGAGAGAGGTGAAGCTGTTCCTCGAGGAACTATTCAAGTTGGATTTAAGCATGTCAATTTTGAAAGATTAATGAAAACTGGTCAAATGCAAGAACATGTTATTGGTCCTATAACAGAGAAACTGCCAGATGACGAGGGAATGCTTGTTGTTGAGAAGTGTATCCCAGAGGGCCCAGGATCGAAAGCTGGTGTTTTAAATGGAGATATTCTTTTGAAGGTAAATGACTCTCTTGTTACAAATTTTGTAACTTTGGAAGGAACCCTGGACACTTATATTGGGCAAAATATAAAATTAATTGTTGTAAGACAGGGAGAAGAAAAAGAGATCACCTGCATTGTGCAAGACTTTGACGAACTGAGAAAATCTGAGTATGTGGAAATATCTGATGCTATCGTTCATAGAATGCAGTACAATTTGGCAGTATTTTTAAACCTTCCACTGAAAGGTTTGTTGTTAGCCAAACCTGGATACATGTTTGCACCGGTTCCGGCTTTTTCTATTATATTGAAGGTAGACGGAAAGGAAACCAATAGCCCAGAAGAGTTTGTAGAGTCTCTGAAAGTACTCAGCCACTCTGCACTCGTCCCCGTGAAGTATCAACCCCTTGACGACCCTACAAAGACAGTTATTAGTACGTGCATTGTAGATAAGAAATGGTTCCCATTTCAAATAGTTAACAGGAAGGAAGGACAGGGGAATTGGAATTACACTACTTTTCGGAGTGATGAAAATGTGCTAGATCATGCTGTTGTGCCTAGTACCCTGAAGGTTGATGATGGCGTAGACAAGCAGACTGCTAGTGAGAAAACAGGAAGAAAACGGTTTTCGCTCAGCCCTAAGGAATATGAAAAGCTTATACCCAAAGCCATGTTCTCTCGAGCATGGGTTAGTATTGGTTATGAAGCGCCATACAGCATTGATGGGTTTGAAAAGTTTATGATGACTAATGGTCAGGGTTTGATTTTGGATGCAGATCTTGGAATCGTAGTAACGAACAGTGATTTTCTTCGTCATTCATTGGTTGATCTCAGGATCACTTTTGAGTTTGTTCTTACAATTTCAGCAAAAGTTTTTTTTATTGATCCGGTTAATGAAATTGCTTATCTTCAATATGACCCTGAAGAAGTCTTCAGTAAATCTAAGCGTTCGTCTAGTGTTACAGTAAAGCCTATTAGTTTAAACCTCTTTGAGGGAAAACCAAATATTGGGGAAGAATTATCTACAGTTAACTGGGGTGAGGATGGAGCGGTTGTTGTTAGACAGGCAACCGTGGCACGAACTGAAGATTTTTATTTTACTTCAGACTTTATTGGACACATCCGTTCTGCATGGCCCTTTGAGATAATGGTTGTTGCTGAGAGTGGAGGACCTGGCATTTACTTGAATTCATCAAATGAAGTTGTGTCCTTTTGCTTTATTGGAAGGAGGCTACAATTTGGAATGGACTTATTGTCTAGTTTTCAAGTAGTCAGGAAGAGTATAGAAAATGGCGATAGATCATTCTTGCCTCGTTTTATCAAGTTGCTGCCGATTACATTTAAGTTCTGCGACTTTGCAAAAGCCAAGAGTTCTTTTGGTCTTCCTGATTACTGGGAGGAAAAACTATTGCAGACTGTAACCATACATCAAAAAAAAGTTCTAGTAGTAGGAAGAAGAATGGTTTCTCACGATGTATATTTAAAACTGAAGGAAAACGACATTATTCTTTCAATCGAAGAGAAACCAGTCACTCTTGTAAGAGAATACTACAACTTGACAATTAACAAAGAAAAAGTGAAGATGAACATCTTGAGAGAAGGTGAAGTTCTTGAAGTAACTTGCAAGACAGAGAACTATTCAACTTTTGGCACTAGTCGTATTGTTCAGTTCGCTGGTTTAACTTTCCAGGAAATTCCTGATTCTGTAAAATACTTATGTAAGCCTCAAGTGCTTGAACAGGGTGGTGTATATGTGTGCAACAAGCTTCCGGGATCCCCAGCTGATGCGGCCGAAGCGGAAGCAGCGGAACAAGATATCAGCACGACAGCCTCGATAGATAGAAAGATTGTTTTTAAGGTCGGGAACTCAGATGTTCATAATCTAGATGAGCTCCTTAACGCTGTTGAAAAATATGGGCATGAAGATCACGTTACGTTGTTAGCCCAAGAATTTACGTTAGGCGAGCGTTCAAGTCACAGTATCAAGCTGGATCTTGAGTACTGGAAAACCAAAGAAGTTGTCCTAGGAATAGATGGAGAGTGGAAAACCATATTAAAGAAGGCAAACGCAAATAATGTATAAACATTTTTATTTCTAATTCTATGCTTAACTTAAGTCTGATATGATAACATAATTTCCTCACTGTCTTCTAGAAAAACAATTCAAAAGGAAAACATACATAAATAATAGGAGTCTAAGTTGGCAGCATGTGCAATTAAGCCTCATCACGAGATTCATGATAAATAGTTGAAACTTCCCATTCTTCATTCTCATTTCGGAAAATATTTCTAGTGCTCCAATATTTCAAATCGAGTTGAAGAAAGTGTTTAGAGGTTTCGCCGGTTTCCATAGCTTTAGCTTCAATTCGAACGTACTGCTTATCTGTATATTCCATGAGAGCGGATGTAAAATCATCCAAGTTCTTTATAGTTTTCTTACCAACTTTAGTAACAATCCTATTATCGAGAGTAGTAAAAGACGTGTAATTATTATGTGCTGCTTTTTCCTTCGCAACCTCAACTGGGTAGCCACCATAGTTGTAGGAAACAAATACTCCACTTGCTGGGAATATCTCTGGTTTACATAGATATTTTATTGATTCTGGAATTTCTTGCACAATCATTCCACAAAATTGAATGATTCTTTTTACGCCACGAGTAGAAAAGGCAGCAGTCTTTACATTTACATTAATAACTTTTCCCTCTCGGAGAACTTTTAAGTCCACGGGAATTCGATCCGCAGTACGATTGAAAAAGGTTCGAACACCAGTCGTAATTCTTCCTTCTACCTCCAAGATGACATCACTCTGCTGTAGTTTTGAGAAAACTTCGTGGGAAGCGTCACGCTTGGAGATCATCAACAGCTTTTTCGTATTCCCGTCCAATACTTTAAGTATCTTCTCAGAACAGTCACTGCCTAAACCATAATTAAGTTTTGTTTCTGAGAAAGTACAAAATGAAATAGTAATTGGGAGGAGCAAAATGTCCGAATTTAACAATCTCGGGTTTCCTTTGTGGAATCTGTATTTAACCTGTTCAACCACATCATGAAAATGTGCCGACATTTGAACTCTTTCTGAAACAAGACATACAGCAGCTATTTGTGAGCTATCATCAAAGTAAATTCAGCGGCTTGACTTGCTCATAGAAACAATTTCAATAGGAAACGGGTTCTTAACATGACCCCAAAACTTTCCTTTCCAAGGAAGTTTGTCTACTGTTCCGTAAGAGTATGGCTGGCTAGTTTGAACTTCGCCATTCGAGTCCCAGCGAACATGGTATAAATCAGTGCTAGAAGTAACTTCAGTCTTGCGAAAGTTAAAAGAAAGTGGCTCACATGTACTTCCATCTTCTGGTTTGGATGTCTTAGTAAGTTCATCTGGATCATATTTGAGAAATGTAAGTGAATTAACAGGATCGATAAAAACAACTCTTGCTTTGATCCTTGTTACCCTTTCAAAGAAAATCCACACATCAACCAAAGAATGAGGTATATCATCAATAGACACCATGACTAGACCAACACTGGCATCTACAATGCATCCATATATATCTCGCTCAGCAAAAATTCCTTCACCATCAATGGAGAAAGGTGCCTTACAGCTAATTTGTACCAAACTGCGAATGCAGCTTTCCCCCCATTCATCCTTCTCAAAATTTATTTCCTCAGCCGTGAAGCTTCTTTGTCTCATAGTTTTTTTTTCTTCCGGCTCAGATTCCTCGGTAACCTCTTCTTCGCTTGGCACACTTTTCACCTCTTCTATTTTCCAATCATGTAAATCTTCATCCCATTTTCCAAAAACAAACTGAAACGATTTCTTGTTGACAACGAAAGACTTTATTCGAACTTTCTCCGGATACCCTCGTGGTCTATATTTCACAGGTACACTTGAGCCATCTGCTAACGAACTCAAAACTGAAATGAAATTTTCCAATGTGTTAGTTTCTGTACCATTAACTGAAAGAATAATTGAACCCACAGGGATGTGACGGAACCTTAAACCAGACTTTACTAAGAAAATTCCATTCATGGAGACACAGTTAATATATGCATATCGTGAGTAAATAGGTTGAATAATTGCATTTGATATTTCCACGTATTGTTTTTTGTTCAACTGATGAAAGTCTTCAACTACAACGTTCAGTTCAACTTCCTCTCCATCACGAAACAGTTTCAGTTTTACTTCTTCCCCCACGTTGGCGTCAAAGTAGTCATCCAGTTGAACAAAATTAACTACAGAAGTATCATTTACTCGAACAAGAACACCTCCATGACACAGACCTGCCGCTTTTCCATTTCCACCATGTAAAGTTTGTTCTATACAAAGCAAACCAAACGCTTGGGGGACACTTTCTCTTATCTCTTTAGCAGTTTCCTTTTCAATAGATCCAGTACAAATCAACCTTGGGAATGGTGAAAACTTGAAACTAGTCTGAATCGTACCCCTAGAAATTACTTCGCCTTGTTGAATGAGTTCCAGGGCACGTTGCACTCTGTACAAAGGAAATGAAAAGGATATGTTCTCCCCCGTCACACCAGCGGAGCAGATACCTACAGCTTCTCCATCCACATTTATCAACGGCGAACCAGACGAGCCTCCAACTGTGGTATCACTTGAACTAATGAAAAAACTATTCTTTTCGTCATCAATTGGAGCAGGTCTATCAATTTTAGAGACAGTTGTTTCAACACAGGTAAGATCCTCATCGCTATTGTTTCGAATAACCAATACCTTTGCTCCAGGGGTTGCACCTTCAGGATTCAGTTTAATTTCCTGAAGCGGGGTATTAACAAGCTGAGATGGGTTAAACCTGAGAAAGCCAAAATCGTGCTCTGGATCTGTATATATAGGTTTCAGCTCAACTTCCTCATGCAGCAGAAACTTTCCAGTAAGTTGCACAGGACCTTCTCCCATAACATGCTACACATAAATCAAAACAATCAATTTACTCTGTTGGTTACGATTATCCCTTGCTGCTTGTCAACAACAAAACCTGTTCCGCTCCACGTTTCGTTTCCGTAATCTGCGAAAGCCCTGTGGCCGCTTACATCAATCTTAACCACTGCATACCCTCACTCTTTCTTAACTTTGTAGAAAGGATCTGTTGAAGGATTATTTCCCATAATTCTTCTTGTTCAAGTTTAGATTTTATGTTTGAGTTAATTTTAAACGGTCATTTCCTTGAAAAAATCCTTTGTCCCAACTTTGGCTGTATAGTACAATTCTATTTTATGCAAACATGCCCAAAAAAATTTGGGCTTGTGAAAACGACGTCAAGGACGAAGCTAAAATGCAAAGTTTTCAGAGTAGCGACCTTTCTACTCCTTGGAAAGAAGTCCCAGGGGCTGCGAGCCGACTGAAGCACTTACCCAAGTTGGTGAGTGTGAATATTGGTGGTCTAACTGCCTTTAAGTGCAGCTACGTACAACAGCTTAATATTACAGTGAATGGTGAACGTCAGTCCGGCTTCAGGAAGGTGCTTTTTTTTAAAGCTGCCTGAAAAAGCGGCGGGCGTAGCGACTTTCCTGTGTAACGAGCTTGCTAGTCAAGTAACGGACACAGACGGAAGAAGCGACAGGATCCTGAAGCTGGTTGTCAAACTAGGTGGAAAAAGAAGTCTCGTCTTGGTTAACACTTACGCGCCACACTGCGGCCACGGTCAAGAAACGTACAAGATGTACCTGAAGGAGCTCAAGCCGAAGCTGAATGGAGTTAACAAGAGAAGGTTGGTTCTCATTTGTGGTGATTTCAATGCTCAAGTCTCAAGGAAAGAGTTAAATGTAGAAGGCAAACTAGGGCTCTACCATCGTACAAACGCTAATGGTAAACTACTAGTGGAGTTTTTGAAAGAAAAAGAGCTAACAATTTTCAACCATTTAGTTGTTACAGGCAAAAAAAGATCTAGAAAGCATGCTACATTTATGCCAAGGTCGGAGAGTGGGGGGCATCCGAAATTGACTATGTAATTACGAACCATGTACCTGCAACAACTGGCTTCAAAATATCTTCAACCATAGCATACAACCTATGGATGAAGAAAAACTTCGATCATCTTGCCCTTACAATAAGAATCAACATACATCGGACACACACACCTGGAAAAAGAACCAGATCTCAGCTTGACTACAGTACACTAAGGTCCAACACAGATCTACAGGATAAGATAAACAGTGAACTCAAAGAGGTACTGGAACTGAACGACACACTCACAGACGCCTACCTCACACTTACCCGCTCAATTCCATCAATCATGAAGAAACATCTTCCAGAAGTCAAGTACAACCTTCCTGAACATCAGAGCTCAGAACAAACCATGTCTCTGATGAGGTACAAACGTGCCAACTGGAACAACTTGAACTCAGAAGAGAAGAAGCGGGTCACAAAGGATCTAAGAAGCTCAGCGAAGGAGGACTACAGCAACTGGTTAGATAGAAGAGCGGCTGAAATAGAAACTGCGTTTCAAAGTAAGAGTGCGAGAACTGGCTACCAGCTGATAAAGAAGGTAAAGCCGGTTCGCAAACAGTTCGGTAAAATAACCAAAAATACAGCTGGAAGGTTGGTGGGAACCACAGGACGTATCCAGATACTAAAAGAATATTTAGAAAAGCAACAAAACCTACCACTTCCAACGAACCTGTTGACGGAAAATCAAATACGACATTACCAAACTCCAATATTTGCACCGGCTCCCTCAAACAACATAAACATACATCCTCCAAAGGCTGACGAGATCAAAGAATGTATCAAAACCCTAAAAAACAACAAAGCTCCAGGACCAGACAACTTAAGAAACGAAGTCTTAAAGCATGTTGAAATAGTTCAAAAACATGCTGTTAGAGAGATCCAGTCTTTCTTCAGGTTAGATGCGTTCAAGTCTAGAAAAATGAGAAAAATCTGCAGAGGCAAAGTTGTATATCTATACAAACAGAAAGGAAGTAAAAATGACCCCTCCAATTATAGACCAATTTCATTATTGAACTCTCACTTCAAACTTCTCACAAAAATCATTAACAATCGAATAACGCCAATACTAAATAAACTCCCAGACTATCAAGCAGGATTCAGAAATAGCCGCTCAACTATACAAAAAATTGAGGCACTTGATACAATCATAAAGGAAACTCTCAAACGGAAAATATATCTTCGAATTCTTTTCATAGACTTTGCGAAAGCTTTTGATAGTATTTCTCACAAGTTCATGAAATTAGCTCTGGAAGAGCACCATGTACCAAAAAAGCTTATAAAACTTATCACCACTCTCTACGACAAGACAAAAGTTTTCGTTTCAGACAGCGGAGAAAAAAGTAGTTTAGTAAATATAAAAAGAGGTGTGCTTCAAGGAGATAGCTTATCCCCAAGCATCTTTATTCTCTGCCTTGACTCTATAATGAAAAGAATAAAAAACAATACCTTACAAGGCACCAACCTACACAACCAAACCTTCAGATACTTTGCTTTTGCAGACGACTTGGTAATACTGACAAGGAACGACGAAGAAATAATCAGATTCGTAACACAACTGCAGAATCTTCAGCAACTCACAGGCCTAAAAATTAATGTTAGCAAGACAAAAGTCATGCTCACAAGCGAAGGTTACAACTTGGTTGATAAGATTCTAGACGTAGATATAAATACAATATTAACCAACTTCTACTGTGAACGTTGCGATAGATATTTTCACTCGGAAACGTCACTAAGGTGTTACAAAAGCTCAAGGTTTTGTGATGGGACGTGTAACAGAAACAGAGCTGGGACTTTAGCTGTTACAGACAGTAGAACGATCATTCACGGTAAAATCCAACCTAAAACAAACAATGTTGAAGTAGCAGGAGAAACAATTGAATCTGTGACAAGGTACAAATATCTTGGAGCTATCTTTGACCCACAAGGTATTAATGCTGATGCTATTTCCAAGAAGTTAAATGAAGCACACAATCATATCAACAGGTTCAGAGACATATTATCTTCCTCAAACATCCAAAAGAAAACAAGAATCAATCTGGCAAGAGCACTAGTAATAGCTCCAGCCATATACAATGTAGAGAACTGGCCATCCAACGTGAAGATAACAAAAGCCTTAACAAAGATATCAAGAAGGCTGAAGAGAACCATAGACAGGATTGACAGCTTTGACTTTCAACTAGAAGAGGATGACTTGGACCTCACCAATATAGTAAAAGAACGTCAGGAAACCCATAAATCCACAGCAAGAGATATTGTCGATAAAGAACTGACAGCTCTGAGAGAATACCAACTTCAAAACCCATCACCACCACCAACAGCAAAACCTATATACTACTATGAAGCACTTGCGTTACTAGGAGAAGAACCAGTGCCGCCTGAGGACCCACCACCATCCCACTTTACCCACCTCCCTGAAAATGAGAACCAACCTTCAAACTGCACAAGAAGCCAAGAACCAGAAGAACACTTGAACAGGAACCAGCACTTGAACAGGAACTTGGACACGAACAGGAACACGGACTTGGACTTGAACAGGAATGCAGACTTGGACTTGGATATGAACAGGAACATGGACACGAGCAGAAGACCAACAACACCCATCCTTCGACCAAGATACAACATCCACAATCAACCCACAGAAAACGCAGCAACTAGAATATCACCTAAAGCACTAAGTGAAACGTCGAGAATAACAGCTGGAGGAAGAGGAATGAACCCAATGGACTATATTCAGCTACTGGAGCAAATAAACGAAATTCTTCCATCCTGACAAAAATATCAACATCGTTCACCTGGAATAGCAACAACGAACAGTCAACCTATAAAATAACACGAAAACAGCATAATTCAGCTCAAAGGAGGCCCCCCAGCACTCACTAAGACCATCGATAACTTCAGCTGCAAGAAGCAAAATCTCCGGGAAATGTAGTAAACATCCTGAAAACAGCAAGAAACATCGCCATCTATACTCCCCTTCGACCTCCCGAACATAAATCACCTCCAATTATCTTCAAACATCTTGAAACATATATAGGATCGTCCAAAAACCAACATAAGATAAAAACAGGCCATCCAAAATGCAGAATCCAGATAAGAATGAGCAAAACCGTGAAAATCTTGAACAGGAACATAATAGAAAGCCATATCGTGGTAAAACATCAGCGGAAAAACCTTCAGCAGCGTGATCTGGACACCCGTGAGATTATCTTTACTTTTTGCATGATTTGTGTTTTGTTAATTTGATTGTGGATTGTATCAGAAAAGTTAGGATTTTGGGAAATAATGGAAATGATCATGAGATGATAGTTTGACCAACCAGCTTCGAAGGATCCTGTCAACTACCAATAAGATTAAGGAAACATAATGGAACATAATAGAATAACAAAGTAGTATAATAGTACGTAGCTCTTATTGGTAGTTAGATCCCCGCCATAGGGTTAGGCCAGTAGGCCCAATTAACTCCCTTAAAACCTAAACCTAGCATGCCCAAAATATATAAAAGGGAGAACAGTTGAACTGTACAAACAGGACACAAAATATGTAAAACGAACTTTAGGAGATGAGTAATATTAGTCTCTGAATGTACTGAATATATAATGTTAGAACACTTTTTAAATATCAGAAACCTATACGAACAAGAAGTATAAATAATATCATAGCTTTGTAGAATAAATGTTAAGCAGACACAACCTTGAAAAATAATAAAACAACAAAGAAAAAAGAAACTTATTCTTTAACAAGACTTGGTTCCTAAATACTTTTCACATCTTTCAAACACTGAAACTCTTGGGACAAGAGATATATTTAAATATTTATATTTATGACCAAGATTCTCCTTAGTGTTTTTCATGCAGATCTTCTAGGTATTATGGTTTGTTTACGCTTTATAAGTCGACGAAGAGATCTGTGACAACTTAATTAGTTTCTTTTCCTCATTTGGAAGTGTTGTATGACCAAGACTGTTGATGTATCGAGATAGAAACAGACTACCTGTTAGCTCTAAAGTTAATAACAAATATTACAGTTTTAAAAATTAATTTTATTGTTTCTGAAGATTGGTTTTTGGTATCGAGAAACTAGAAAATTGCCTAGTTTGTATCTGCATAGGTACACCTATGGATGCAACGGTAACTGATACATGAGCATCCTGAGTAAAAACTGAAAAGAAAGCTTGGTAAGACCTTAGATACAGATGGAATAAAGTGCTGCTTTCAGAAAAACTCATGATATCGTTTCTTTTTTGAACCATGAGCTCCCATATAGACAGCGTAAAACAACGGTGTAAAATGCACCATTAAATGAGAAATTAGAACCCAAAAGTTATTACCTAAATCACCAAAAATTATATTTAGTACTTGTTGCGGTATTTGGGTTGAGTTTACAGAATGTGCAGTAAGACTTTTTTCCGTGCTAGATCGCAAATAGAACATCTTCGACGTACAACAAAGGGTATAAGGATTCTCTGCCCTACGCACACATATAGGACATCTATAGCATCGAGATTGATGCACATGTGACTATATTGATTACTGTAGCTAATGTCGAATGATCTATTGTTTTGATCTTGTTTTTTTCTATTGAGAGCACAGCAGGACGCAGTAAAATGGCTTGATTACTTTCCATCAGGGGCCTAGAGATTATAAAAAAGTCACTTTTCAAAATTAACTCTAATATTAAAATCATATTTTCATTTAAGCTCATTCCTTTATATTTATTCTGGCTGTAGCAAAATATATGAAGATGTCATTTTCTATGTCGTTGGTATACACCAATACACACACTTGCTCTGTTGGAATACTACACTTTAACGCAATAAAAAGAATGCAAGCAAAATTTAGTTTTAATGTTGCATCTTCTACTTCGATACGGGTCAAGACACCATATCTTGTTCTGGGCTATAGCATGAATATGCTTTCATTACCCAATCGGTTACAGCTAGTTTATTTTCTGACGCTTTTCTAAATGCTTCTACCGGGCTTCATTCTTCTTTAATCACTGCAATTATTTCAGATTCTTATTCTTCTTTCCTCTTCTGAAATTTTTTGTCAATATATATTGTAAGTAGGCATCGGCATTGGAAAAGAATAGAGAACTCAGTGGCTCTTATTTTGCTTCTGAACATCAACAAGAAGTTTTGCATTTAAATATTTATCAAGTGATTCTGGTCATATTCGGATTATGAAAACATATGAAAAATGGTTAGAAAACTATGAATATCATTCACAATGGTACATATATTTGAAAAATACATAAAACAGTTATCAACGAACCATCATCGACGCGTGAATGAGGCAACTGGTCTCTATGTCAAGATTTTTTTTTCATCTTCCTCATAGCTTATTTTTTTTGGTTGCTTGATGTCTGGAGTACTCTGTTCTTGTACTTACTATATGACTTAGTTTTATTAAGCACATGCTTAATTATGCTTTATGCTTGTTATTGCATGTAGATATTTTTCCAATTGCTTAAGTTTTCTTATTATTCGGATTAATTTTCTCTTACAGTCAAATTAATAACTAGTTTACTATGAGTCTTTTACAGTCACATAAGTAGGTCTAAAAATTCCAAAGATTCAACTCTTCTATACAGGTCTGTTATTAATTTAGCACAAAGTCTTGACAAGTTGGTTTTAACTCGTGGTAATCCCTGGGTTTAACTTTGTTATGATTTCTCGATTTAGCCAAATTTCTATCACCTTGACTATGAAACTGAGTTTCGTCACTCCATTCAGAATGCACCCATGCGAAAAGAGGCTTTGGTTACAGAATTTATCCGTTCTTCTTGTCAATGATATATTCTTCCAAAAAAACACCTACTATATCAATTTATAGTCTATTCGAAGAATAAATATACTTGTACAATGGTTAATTTTTTAGTAACCCAATTTGCTTGTTATTGCAGCTACATGATGTAGTTTGAGAAGGATTTTCACTGGAGCCTAATATCGGTTAACCTCTGTAGCACCCTCTGTTACTGGTCTCTAAAATATATGTACATCGTCTCATTAAGTACGTTATTTGCGTCTTCTCGGAAGAGCGAGACCGAAACCCTTGTTCTAATTCTGCTCTATACATCTGTAGACATTTTGTTACGTTTTCCTTTTGGGTTAGATTTTAGCTTCATCTTTTTGCATGTACCATTACCCTGGCTTATTATGGATATACTTCATAGTTTGGTTTTCTTTGTCTTAACTCCTACAAGAGCACGCAACTTGTTCTTTGTACGAGTTATATTTCCTTTATTGCTACATTCTAATACGGACTCAGGGACACTTTTTTCTAGGGGATATTAGAGCTCATGTATCATGATATAAAGTCTTCATATGTGTTTTTTCTTATTACGGCTTGATATTAATCAAATGAGCTTTCTTTGTTTTTGTTTGTGTCATAATATATCATTTGATAGTTGTATAACTTGTGTTTGAGTTAGGTACCCCAAAACCTTGCATTTTAGTTATGCACTGCATGTAAGCCCCGTAAAGATTGATCATGTGGTCGTTCGATAAACTAGGAGTACCTTTAATATGATGAGATTAAGCAGAAACTAGAAGAATGGGCTATACTTATTCATAGGGCAAATTGCGGACACTAGAAAGAGGAAATTCAAACGTTGATAGGCTTGCTCTCTAATTAAGCTGTAAATAATTGTAATCTAAATGGCTCAAAATTCAAAATGACGCTTAAAACTTAGCAGGAGGGTTTCTAAACTCCATTTGCCAATAGAGCCCTGTGGCAAGAACTCATAGGAAGATGATGAGAATGTTAGAACTCACTCAAAGTAGCACGTGGATCCTAAGTTACACTAGAAGCAAATTAATATAATCCACACAGGCTTTATATAACATAGCGATGTCAAAGGGCATGCTTCATTTCAATTAACCAGATTGTCATAAATCAGGAGTTAAACACCTTTCTCAAGCACGCGATACACTGAGACACAATTGTTAATCACCATTCTCCATTTTAAGTACTTGCAGATGTGTTGCACTACAAGCTTCAACCAATTAGTCCGCAGGCTCATGAAACATTGGCAAACTTTTTTTTCTGTGTAAGAGACATATATCCTTCAATCTTTCTGCTTCGCTGAAGCTGTTGTAGCAATCATATACTGCTCTTTTCTTAGACATCCAGGAACTCATTAAAAGTTTCAAAGCGTTTTGCTTTTCTGTTGAGTCAATCCCTTGGGAAACAAAATTATTTCAATACTCTAGGAAGTTACCACAGTTTCATTGAGTTCATCCCTTATATTATCATCTATTCTATCGAGTATCCTTGATATTTGTTTAAACATGTTACTTGTTTTCGTTGTGATCAAGGTAAACTCCCTGTACGATGATTCTTCTGATTTCAACGTGTGGTTACCTCTCTGCTTCCCAAGATAGCTTTCCAATAATTTGGTCTACTATCTTATTTCTCAGGCGTATTAGCCCCATCCCCTCTAAAGGAACTACGACAACGTCTGATGAAAACTCCTTTAGATGATCACTTTTTATACACATATTAAAAAAGATACCGAATAATCTTTTTCCATTTACATTTATCCTTTATTAAGCGGATTAAAGAATAAAAAGGAGGAGCTGCAACTTGTCGTCTTCTTTGATTCCACAAAACAACACTAGTTAAATAATAAAACTACAGATCAAATAATCACTTTATACCGCAGCTTGTCCTTTCATTTCCCCAAGCTCACCCAAGAAAAGCTCAAGCACATGTTAGAAACAAATTTTGCCGCCTCTTTCCGCCTTACAAATAATCACACCAATCCACACAATCTACAGTACTAGTGCTCTTGATTCGAAAGAGAAGTTCTAAGCAAATACTACAAAACTAAATACCATTAAGATTTCATTTCCACTCAACTCCCGTAGTTAAACTAGGTATATATGAGACTAAGGAACGTCTCAAGTGAATGTGGTAAGCAGGAAGCTTGCAAGATAGTGCCAAAAGTACACAGAAGAAAGAGTGAAACTTACTTAGATCTCTTATAAATCTTTTGCAGTAGACCCAAAAAGATGCCAGATGGTACTGATTTTGTCTCCTCAATATCCTTCAACAACTCCTTGTACACTTTCTCTTCATAGTTTGCATAAACCTGAACCAAATTTAACTTGTTGTATATCTTTTTGATTTCCTGAATACTTTCTTCTTCATCCACTCCATAATGCTCTTGAATAGTACTTTTCTGATCTTCATCAGCAATTTTAAGAGCTTGGCAAACAAGCCAGCCACACTTTGCGTCCTGAATGTCTGTGCCAATTTTTCCTATTACACTCTCATCACCAAAACAATCTAAATAGTCGTCCTGAACTTGAAAATAGTGGCCCATTTTCATCATAATTTCCTTTGTTTTCTGCATATTTTTTGGGCTATCGTTATTTGCAAGAATAAGCGCCAAAGCAGCTGGAGCATAGAAGGAATAAAATGCAGTCTTATATGTGACAATTAGATCATATCTTTCTTGTGTATAGAGCGATAGATCCACGGAATTCTTCACAGGCTTCCTTGAAGGTGGTTGTGTTGAGAGATCTAAGTTTTGACCCATTTCGGTCTGGTATACCGTTTCAAGTAATAAATTATGAAGTTTCATGAACAAAGCAGGCTCTGGAAAGAAGTGCTGCAGCAACAGATCGTACTGGGCAAGCAAAATAAGGGCATCATTTATTGCGATAACACCTATTTCTTCTTTTTTATACCAGCAAGGTTGTCCCCTTCTTGTAATAGAAGCATCCATGTAATCATCAGATACCAAGAAAGCGGCTTGAATCCATTCAATGCACCAACCAAGGACAGCAGCCCGTTTCATTTCACTTTCAGCTGCCTCAGGACATAAAATTTTATAACTTTGAACAACTGTCAGCCCTCTGTTTAACTTCCCTAGAGGAACGTTGTATCTCATCATGTTTTCCACGTGGTTTACGGCATCTTTAGGTAAGTTATAACCGTTAGGATTCTTATCGTTGATCTTTCCTTGTAAAATTTCAATCAACTCATCAAACAGATTTAAAAACCCTTCTCTTGTCGCATAATCTGTCATTTAAGGCTTTGGTTGGTGTTTGCTGTAGACACAATCGTTTTACCGCTTGCGCAATCTAGAATCTTTTTGCTTGCCCTTTTCTTGCACGATGTGTGCGATCTGATTTATTGAAAACTCGAAATGGGATTACCACCGAATTGAGATAAGAAATAGATCCGTTTTGGTCAAATGATTGACAAAGAGCAAGCAAAAGAAGATACTGATGCTGTCAAATCTGATACTCCTGAGAACCAGGACGATCAAGATAAGGATCAATCAAAAGTTGAGAAGGAAGAAAAAGGAAATGAAGCAGTTAAAGTTGAAAAGGAAACAGGCGTAGAGTCAGATCACCCAGAAGAACAGGAGAAACAGAATCCCATTACTCAAACTTCAACAGAAACTTCACCAGTTTCTCCAGAGCCAGTGTCAACACCAGGAACTTCACTGGATATATCAAATGCTACAATTTTATCATCTAAGGAGCCCCGAAATTCAAATCTTCCAGAAGAAGCAGCAAAGCTTGTTCACAAATTAGGAGGCGCGCACCTGCTTCTCCTTGTAGCATCAGCTGTACTCTTAGTGAAATCATCTACAGATATTAGTGAACTACCGAAAGGTAGAAAGCCAGAGGAGCTTGCTTACGCCGTTTTCCTTGGAGTAATTTCTTTTGTGTTAACAGGTGGCCATTTCTTTGCTGAGCGCCGAACAGGGTTACTAGAAACTTTTCCAATGTTGGTTATGATTGAGCTGAATCTTTTCTTCTGGACAGTTGGGGTCATTGTTTTAACTTTTGGTGGCGTTTATCAATACACAGGAAATGCATTTTTTGCGATTTACATTGGCTTTGGTCTCTCTTTGTATATTGTAGAGGAAAATGTCGAACAGGTCCAAGATCTATGGAATAAGGTTCGCCTGCTAGGAGCAAATCTAGGTACCTTGTTCTTTTCCTCCATAATCTTGTTTCTATCAGCAATTTCCCCATGCAAAGATGACTGTGATGGACCCGAGATGCTTGCAGTGGTATATGGAATAGTTTCCACGTTTTTCTGCGTTTTTGTTTTTCACCTCATTGAAAAAATAGGAACAGACTTACGTGTAGTTTTGTTTGGGATTAATTTCGCCTTTTGGGTTGCAATAGCATTCCTGTGCACCTTCTCAGGACCTTTTGAAGAAACTGGATCTGGATTTTTCGCTTGCTGGGCGGGACTTGGAAGCTCATTGATATTATTTCAGAAAGTACTGAGCGTGAAGTTAGGAACCGAATCTCCTAATAATACTGTCGACATTGTATAGACCATAAGGCTCTTTGTACTGTACTTAAGTGCCTATCGAAATAGACAACACTAATAGTTTTCACTCAGCCCGTCAGTTCTCAAGAGACCAAGCTCTGAGTACTCCACAATTCTTTCCCAAATATGACGCCGTTCCCGACTTTTCCAACCCGGTCATTTATCTTCTTTCTACTGAGGCATAGCTATCAAATACCAGCTGATCTTACTTCTGTTGCAGATGCGAGGAGAACCAGAGTTTATTGTAGTTTTGCCATCTATCTTTCGTGCTTGTTTACAATGAATTTATAACACAAACAACCAATATCTCAACTTATTCTTCTTCTCAATTAATCATTTCCCGAAAGCAGGGATTAAAGAGAAGCAATAATTCGCGGCTCTCTGGCTTCGCTCCTTGTATCACCTTCATACCGTTATCTCATAAAAGAGTTCTTGAGCGATATTTGCCTATAATAACTCTTTCGATAGCTTCCATGGCCCTTCTGTTTAATCCTGGTTCCCGAAGAGAAACAGAAACTCATATACAAAATCTATCTACTGTATCTAAAGAAAAAAGAAATGTCACAGGTAACAACCGAACGAAAACTCTTATATTCCTTGGATGGGTTCGTCAACAGGACTGTCCGATGTGGTGTATCATACAGTGGTTCCCAGTCTCGGAGGATAGGTATGCAAACGTAACCCTACAAATTCTGAAAATTTTGGAAATAAAGAGGAAGAATGCCTTTACTCAAGAGAGTTGCAGAGGAAGCTGGCTGTACTATCTTCTTAGGCGAGCCTTGTGGAAACAATGGTATATGTATTAATGCAAGTTGTGTGTGCGAAGTGGGATGGTTTTCTTCCAGAGATTTCTACTCGAGTAAATCTTCACCACCCTGCGTGTCAAACGTGGTTCTGCTCCAAGTTTTCTACATCACTTCAATAATATTACATATGCTTGGTTTTTACATGACCATAAAGAGATTAAAAAAAATCAAACACCTCAAACGCGTCGCTCCGTTTTTGATCCAAATTATTGCGTTTCTTCTCGTTTCTATTATAAAGTCTACATATCTCAAAACTGTGTTCTTGGGTTTTGACCCAACTGTTTCTATTCCATTTGTGTTTGGAGTTGTATTAGCATTTTTTTCCTTCTCTATATATTATGCACGAGTTCTCACTTACTTGAAAAACTCCGATATTATTCGAAAAAATAGTCGAAACGTTAGAAGCATAAAACTTGGTATGATCGCTTTTAACGTTATTCCGAAACTTTCGATAGTGTTTTGTATACCTCTTGTTGCCACGTCATTAGTAGACTTCTCAAAGGAAGCAGAAGAAAAATTATTCATTACATATATTTGGGGAGTGCTCATTCTATACAGTATATATCCAATTTTGCATCTTTTTTTTATCAATGAACTTGTTAAAGATATTGCAAAACTACTTGATTCTCATAGTAAGACACATGGAATAACTACTGAGACTAAGAAGATGCAGAATGTTTTGCTTCGGTTACAAAATGCTAGGTTATTGTATACTTCAATGTTCTTCGTCGTTTGCACTCAATATTTTATTGCCATTTTATCAGTGGAGTATGTTTTGTATCAGTATACCTTTCCAGTTGCTTTGTGTCTTACTGCTTTCAGCTACCTATTTCAAAGGCGTGCATCATGATTCTGAAAAGTTGCTTTCTTCCTGCAACTAAGAACTAGTTTTTTTAGTTGAATAAGAGACTTGGTATGTAAAACAATTATTTTATTATATATGAACAAGAATTTCCATTTGGAGTAATATTTGGGCAACCTTGCTATTTGAGTGTTACGATATTTTATCAGCTATGCTATTCTTGAGAGTGATGATAACTGGCATTGTACTAGAGTTCCTGAAAGGAGTACTAAAAGCCTTTAGTGTTGTGATGTACTCTGAATATGAAGAAAAAAATCATCAGCGGTATGAACCGAAACTTTTGATGATTTTATAATATGGAGAAACGCAATGAGGATTTCAGAATAGAACACCATCTTTCCGGTCTTACTCTAACTTAGCCGACTATAAGATAATGTTAATGGACAGGGTGAATTAAGAGGACTTTTTCCAGGGGGCAGGCATTTAATTATATCAGTGCAATTAAAAGAACAATGAATGCAGAGTGGCTACTGATGGGTGCGTTGCTGGATACAAGTTCATCTATGACAAATACACCAAGGTATCCAGCTTATTTTGTAGCTTTTTTATTATGCTATAAAATATAAAAAAATCATGACGATCTTGTCTTAATTACTCAATCACTGTAGGTAATCTATACTCTGCAAATTACCACTTCATTTCTTTGTTATGAACAGACTCCTTTGAGGAAATAAGAAAACTACTACGCTACAGTTGCAGAAAACTTGGCAATTTCTTTAGTGATTCAGTTGCTAAAAAGAGTTTCCCGGAGTAGAACCATGAGGATAAGTATTACAGTGCAGATATACAACAGTAATGACTCTCAGAAACCCACTGAAGATATACTAGGTCAATTTGAGGACCTGGCGCTTGTAGTTCCAGAGGAACTAAGTAAGATGTCTCTGCCATATCATGTTGAAAGCATACTTGACTGGGGTGAACCCCTGTTCAGCAACCATATACAGATAACTTCTTCTTTCTAAAACTTGGACCTAAGGTCATTACCGTAATGTAATAGATAGTAACACCAGTTGGAACATTTGAGCCCAAAGGAAGCGGCATAACGAAAATTAATCTGTAGGGTTTAGTTTGATTATTTTTTTAGATGTAAATTATGCTACAAAATATCATAAAATAATTACATTCGCTAAAAGAGAGAAGGGGAAAATTGTTAAAGATATATTGCAGTAGCATAGTTTCTAAGGAATAAAGAAGGCTAAGAACCTTCAGGATAATGTTTATGTGTTGTAGCATACATCTACATGAAAGGAGAATATAAAATATATTACGTGCTGTCCGGTGACATAAGCGATTTCATGTAACTAATAGTAAGCCTCAATACATCAGAATTTTGGGATGTGTAATGTTCTGTGCGTATGTATCTGTTAAGTATTCTGTTATCTTGCACCAAATGCTACATAATCAAATAGAGTTGTATAGCTTCATATAGTGTAAAGATCGCACTAGCTGACGGAAAGTTGGTAAAGTCTAAGTTACCTGGTATATGTTGATACTTACCCTTTGAGTAAATAACCCTCTATGGGATGGCGTGCTATTTGAGCTACAACTGTAATCAAATGTCGATCCCTTGCTCAACCTGGTCTATAGAACCATTTGGCTGTTTTATGGGCTGAAAACTGACTAAACATAAAAGAAACTTGCTTGTATTTAGCATAGCTATTTAGCTATCTAGTGAAATTACTAGCTTATGCTGTGGTGCAACAAATAAGCATCGACACTTTGGTTACGTGTTATTCTGACCATTAACTGCAAAATGTATTACGAGCTTATTTCATGGATGCATACTAAATCATATAACTTTGAACTAATGTAACTTTTTTGGGGCCTACTCGGAGGTTGGAAACCCTTCGGTCTTACAAGGAGGACATAACTGACCTAAAGCTTTTTCTTGCGTCGTGTGGTAATGTAACTTGCTGTGTGTATTATCTTTTTATTTTTATTTGAAAAGTATTCTTGTGGTTTATATGTTATTGGTGTCTCTTTCTTACTCGAAAGTATTTTCCTGTCATTTGGTTGTTCACTAAATGTCACTATGTTGTAAAACTTAATTTTCTAGAACATAAACTACAGAAAACCTAAGTCCAGAAATTCAGTAGTATGTTAACTATTTGACTGCTTGATCAGCGCACAGAGCTTAAAACTCGTATAACATATCAAGATGATTATATAGCAGTTAGAAAGAGGAAAAGTGCATTGCACTGCTAAGAATAACACGGAAACATGGTGATTGTTCTTTAGGTTTATGTTATATAGTGAATCAATCCCTGTTAACATATTACTTTCTTCACAAAATGTTTGAACAGTTCCTTGCCTGCTGATGCAAAACCCATAAACGATTCCTTCTAAGGTTAGCAATATCAAAAAAGGTCCCTAAGTATGGAAACCTTTAATCTGCACGATTTTGTAAACCGCTACGAATAGCATTTAATTATTTTTTAGTAGTCATTGAACATGTATAGCATAAATATGACATTGTCAAAAGTCCCTTGCCGTTTTCATACTAATAGAGATCATTCGGGCTAATGTTTAGCGTAAGAAATATAAGTATAATTGATTCATCGCCAGTGTATCTTTCCAGTATACTGCTGTGAGAGTGAGTATATAATAAGATATATAATTGTGTAATTGAACCTATGGACACAACATAAAACACGAAGAAAGGTATATATTACGGGGTATTTTTGGTAACTCGTAACGGTCCTGGCTTATCCTGAATACGTAGAGAGCAATACTAACTACGTACCAGAAATTGCTTATCGATGAAAATTTAAGCCAGGTTGGTCATATCTAGTTATTGACTCTGATTATTCACACAATGTTTTCGTAATTTTCAAGTATTAATTAGTTTATCAAAGTAACTTTGAGCAATACAGTACGTTCCAACCAGTTTGTTGATTCACTTGTTTGCTAGTAAACTTTAACAATTCCATCATTCCATCTTGTGATGCTGTATTACATTTCCATGACAATACTACTTTTTGAATCAGTGGAGATCATACCTATATTAATGGTTCTGTCTAAAAGGCTTCTCTATCAGTGGGGTATATATATATTCCTTCCAACACCTACTATATGAGCCTTCTGCACTCATTAAGAATATTAGAGGAAATTTCCATAAAGGAAATATAAAAAGTAAACATATTGCTTAAGTACTTGGAACTAACTAAAGTAGATTGAATTTGTGAATTTTTCTATGTTTTTTGTTTCTTATCATAGAAATAATGCGCTCAAAAAAGAATCCTAGTAATTACATCTTCCTACCAGCAAAATTGATGATAAATACTTATAATAACACAAATCTTACTTGCTCCCAAATATTTTTCATTAAAAAATAGTAACATAGATCAATTTATATTTCATTTTACTTTGAATTTGTTTAATTTAATTGTCCTTAATTAGAGTCTTATTATACGGTACAAGTCCAAAATATGTTCAAGATAGCCAAAAATGTACATAATCATTCCATATAAATGTTTACATTTCGGTCCAAAATTTCCTCTATAAACTATAAAAATATATTTTAAGGTTCTACGATGTTTTATTTAATATCAAAGTAAACCTGAGTTAAATAATTAATACAAATTTGTTCGTGATAGATAAAATTATACATAACCATAAAAATGGATTTCTTGCAGCTCATTTTAAACTATATTTAAAATAACTTAAAATACACAATTTGAAGTACATTTAAATTTTATAAAAGCCAATAATAAATAACATTCTTTCTTATTAAGAGGAACCTTGGCTGTGTTGGTCTTAAAATACAAGTAACTGACAGAAAACTAAGTTCCCCGTTCTTCAGTAGATATGGTTTTTCTTTGAGATTTTTTTATTTCACGCCAAATGAATTGCATTGTATTCTGCATAGCATTGTATAGTATATTATAGTTTTTATTCTTACCACATATAAGTCTATTTATAGCTAGAATAACTACTTCTAAATTTTAAAAATAAATATTAATTTCAAGCCATGACTCTGTTCTTTCTGTAACTTGCTCAATATTTATGTAGAAAATTATTATTGCCTATTTGACTTATCTAGAGAAATCTAAAGATAACTCGCCAATTAAATTTTCAATATATGATCAGCTTAACGTACCTTACCAATCTGATCTTTTCTGATCAGCCTGTATTCTTAGTGAAATATTTAGAAATTAAAAAACCATTTTCACAGCAAAATTTGTAAGTGTTAGAGAGCACCACAAAAGTTATTCAAGTTCTTTAATATTATTTCCACAGATATAAGAGAATTCTGAAATTTATCTATTCCATCTAATGTGGTATACCAAGCATCACCAAGTTCTAGAACACCCATTTCATATCAACAAAAAAAACTGGAAAAAAGTTACGTTAATTTTGCAAACTTTAGTTGTGAATTTTATGCTAAAGCAACAACGAATAATAAATAGTATCGTTTGCTTTTTCTTGTGACAAGGTATTCGCAACTGTATCGATGAGTTTTTCTGAAATACAATATAACTGCCATATGATCTAAACCGCGTTCTCAACACTTCTAAAGAATTCTAAATATATTGAAAACATATGCAAAAACTTTTTCCATTAAGTTTTATAATGTGAAAAATTTTAACCGAAATAAAACTATTTTCCCTAGACATGATGCTTATAATATTTGTTAGTTATTTTCTCAAGACCTTCCTCAAGTAGATATTGTCATCAATCAAGTATCTATCATCAAACCAAATTCTTAGCCATATGTTTTTCAATTTATTTAAAAATAAACAGCACGACAATACTTAAGAAACGTCAATTCCAAGCTCATTTTTCCGGAGTCTACCAATCCTCAATAATAGATACATTCAAACATAACATCAAGAAGAATAGCTATATAAATTAACTAATGATTTCCCAGAATCTAGAAACTTACCAAATCTTTTTTCTTCTATTTCTAAAACCCTTACTACTTTTTTGAACTCTAACTGAGTTAAACCTCAGTCATAAATATCAAATGTTGAAAAAATGTATATCTGAAGACAAGAAATCTCTCAATTTTTCTATAATCCTCCAAATGTTTGTACTAGTTAGCCCGACACAAATAAACAACACAAATTTCACATTTTAAAATAGTTTTTGATATAATATTATATGTTTCAAAAAAATGATATTTATGTAAAACGCTGTCTTTCTCAACTTCAATCCATGTAATACCTTGAGAAGTAATCTTCTAGAGCATACATAGATATCACCGGTTGAAATGATAGATGAACTTAGACATAAAAATAGATTTATTGGAGAATTGAGGTATTGAGCATAGAGTTTCTAACAATATATCCTTTTCCCAAGATTTCAGAAACTCTTAAAAATGATGCGCTTAAAATTATAATATTGCTGAAAGAGTAGTATCAAGTAAAAGTATTTTTGAAAATGGGGTTGATCTTAGCATATGGGTAATTTACGATTCATGTAATCCTAATTGTGGGAAAATCAAGCAACTTTCCTATTGATATCAGTGATAGCCATTAAATTAAATTTAATTCGGTTCCAAATTCGACATTGATATTTTCAGCATTGAACTTCGAGTAAATCAAATAGAAAATTTCAAACTCTAACCATATATAATACCATTAACTAATAACTTAGAACAGAAAAAATTTCGTTTGAGGTTTTTACTAATTTTGATTATACACTACTTTGTCATATTATTGCAAAGTCTTATTTAATAATACATGTTTTTTCTTCTACTGCTGATAAGGTTTTCAGGAACATATATAAATTGGTAGGGTAAAGATCCATGAGTATCAAAAAGATCTATGTTTTTAATTAAAAAATGTACCTTGACTATTACCGCACACTTTAGGCAAGAGTGATTTTTTAGTTTGTAAAATTTAAATAGATTAAATTTAAATTCATAAAATGTAATTGGTATTATTTTAAGTAAAAAATTATATAAGTTATATTTTTTATTTGCTTAAGCTATAAGCTTTAACTTCAAGATATTCTAGCATACTTCGATTCATGGTATTGCAATATTTCTCTTATGCTTCAAAAAACTCAATATAACATTAAATTCATTTCAATAAGCCACAAACTAAAGTATAATCTGTCAAAATATTTAAGTTTCCCTTAGTCTTGACGGGCTATGGAAATCCATGGTATTTTCAATAGTTCCTAGTTTGAGAATATTTTACTTGGTACTAGCTATTTACTCTTCACTTCTTTAAAATATCTTCAAGTTAAACGGCCAAAAATTCACGACTTGTCGAGGAGACTCTCTAAACTTGAATGGTGAAAAAATACTTGGTTGCAGAAGATATATTAAGTTGATTCTGTATATCTCTTTTATTACAGTTTAGATCAGAGTAAGGGATTTCTGGATATCAATGTTGATGCTACTCCTAGTGAGGAGTTTTGGAATATATAGCTTCAACTATGAAAGGTTTATTCATAGATGAGAAAAAGAAAATTGATTACACAGCTTGATGATATATTATGTTCTAGTATTTGTATCTTAAGAAATGTTTCTTATAGCATTGAAAGTTTCTTAGAAAGTCTAAAAGAAATGTAGCTCATTTCTGCACAACTTCAAATGCAGCTGGAAGGGTTAACTTCGATAGAAAGTATTTATTTGGATAATATATATATATATATATATAATATTATATTTTAAACCTTAACTTAAGCTACTAGCTCTTAATGATTGAATTTTGCTTCGAAGATGCTGTCGTAAATCAAAAAGATTGAATGATATATGAGACTTACACGGCTAGGACTGATTTGATGAACTAGAAATGCTTTATCGAAGCATTGAAAGCAACGGTAACTATCAATACTTTTTATTTTTAAAATTGGTTTATGTTTAATTTTGGTTTCGACTTCATAATTCTAAGATTTTGTATATAAACTGTTTCACATTAATTGATCATAATAGTAGTACTTATCAAGTTTAAGATTTGGGTCTTCAATCGCAAAACATAAGAAATTTCCTGAGCTACATGCCTTTTTTTCTGATTGCTTAACAAATTTTTCTTGAAACTTTATTTAGTTCATTTTTGTAGCATTTAATTTCTCCAAACCTTCATAAACTGTCATTAAGCTAACGTTCAGATGCGTAACTGACGTTAGTAACAAAATTGGAAATTTCAGCTACGCGTAATTTTACTAACATTGGCTTATCGTTAGGTAATATTCCAACGATAACGACAGCGAGACCTAAACTACATAAACCTTTTCTTATTTCCACCACAAACAAAAATAAAACAAACTATAAAGTGCCAAAAAAAGAAATAAAATAAAATTATTATGGACAAGTGCTCTAGAAACACTACTCCATCATCCTTCTTTAATACTGAAAGTCCATACTTCGTACCGTCAGTAGTTTTTATGACATATCTCAAGAAGATAATATCAACAGTAGTTTAAGGGCTTCAAAAAGGAAAGTAAGAATACTGGTTAAGCTTCAAGTCCTTTGTATTAAATATATTGATCCTATTAAAAAAATAACAGGGAAAACAAAAGGAAATCCTAAGAACATAACAATGTAAACGAGAAGCGAAAGGTGCGATTATTTCCACAATGTCGTACCAAATGGATGTAAGGTATACAACAGTTGCAAGTAACAAGTTAAACATACCAGCACAGAAGGGACTGTAAATTTGAGGCGCCATATTAAGAAACAGTGTAAACAAGCTGCAAATATTTTCAAGCAAAAGGTTAAAGATTACTGGTCAAAGTTAAGACCTGCTCAATTAATTGGTAGAAATTTTGTTAATATAACGACTATGATGTTGCAATGGAAGAGTTCAAAGAGAAGCATCTGATATATGTAAGCAAGAGCAAGTTAACCTTTGAATTTTTCTCTACCAGAGGTTCTAGACATTATAAAAGTAGTTTTTCTAAAGTATAAGCGAATATCAAGTGACACTGTGAAGAAGTTGTTGAAGATAGAAAATAATAAAGAAGAGCACAGTTTCAAACAGAAACTTAACACGCATGAGAAATAAACTTCTATTCCAATCACAGTATATACTTGGGTTAATTTATGGCAACATGGACTTATCGCATCAACATATCACATAATTAATAACGAGTTTGCGATGCAATGTTAACATATTGCTATTGAAAAACTTTTTCTCAAAAAATAAACTCAAATATAATATATGGAGCTTACAAGTAATACTTTCTATTATCAAAATTACATTGATACAACAGATAAATAATATACCAGTATAATTATTGGTTGACTTGTGATTATGTTGAGTGCAAATATAAGTGGAACTGTACGTTGAGGTCCTTTGATTTTATTTAAGAGAAGAACATTGCGTTCAAGAATCCTGCTTTTACTCTTAATAATAAGTGCAACACTAGGATTTATCTTCAGTAACTACAGAATAAAGGGAGTAAATGAGCAAACATGGAGAATATTTTTAAAATTAGTCTATTATAAAAAGTCAAGGGATATTATTATTAAACATATCTAGGCAATTTCCATTCTATTATAGTGCTACAATATCATAGAGTTAAATGTCGAAGGATCTCATAGCGTGATGTTAAATCTTGTTTTGAGGAATTTGACAAAAATAGATTGAATTGCTTCTTAAACTAGTATCGGGTATAAACTAAAGACTCCTATTTTACAAAATTGCAGGCTATAGGAATATGTCAACAGAGATGGCCACTAAATCTTACCCATAGCAAATTGACCTGCTCATGTTCATATTGTAAGACAATGGTATTGCCAGAGCAAATTTAACCCTGTAAAACCAATATGTGATATCTTCAGAATGGTTAGTAGATAAACACCTCGTGTAAATGGCCAAGAAACTGAAAACGACTCCATAAACTTTCGCAATCAACAAATCATATCTTATAATATGAGTTTTAGGCCATAGTCAGCAAATCTATAACCGAATATCAAAAAGTTAGTATATTTGAATGCATTCACATTCCTTCGATTTGATAACAAGACTCTCAGATATATGTCAGGCAATCTTGTCTCCAGAATGTTCCTCTATCAAACCTTTGTAGGCTTTCTAAAGTGCTTAGCGAGTTTGATATATTCTTCATACCTTAACCAAAGTTACACTAAAAAAGAAAAATAGCTTAAACTTATTGGAATCTCCGTTAAAATTAATACAGTTTCGCTATAACAACTTAGTCATCAGCAATTTATTCTCGTATACACCAACTAATGTCTCAGATTAACAAAATCAAACCGTCAAAATTAGGCTTTAGGTATGATTTGAAAATAGAAATTGTCAATAACATTTCAAAACTATTACTAAACCAGCTATACTTGGCATACATTCTAATTTTCATGACTGAGTTAAACCAACGTGATCAGGTTGGTAGAATTTATTCTTTTTGAACGAGATCATTCATATTTATACATATTTTCACCATAAGCAAATCAGGATAGGAGGTATTCTGTCTAAATACATCCTTACACATTCATATTCAGAAAAAACTGACTTACAAGGTTTCATGACCTTAATGCAAAAAGTATCCAAATTAAAATGCTAATATTCTATAACTAAGCAAAGACTCTGCCAACAGCTTTCTAAACCCCAATACTTTATGATGAAAAGGTCTTTCTTAAGCTATTCTAAGACCTCGTATCCTCACCATCTATTTTCATTTTTTTATCTCCGCCGTGCAGTAGAGCGTTCAGTAAAAAACACTATTCTGTTACTTTCACCAATTTAAAACTACACCAAATAATTAATAGAAAAATGGTGTTTAGAAACCAACTGCTGTTATAAAATGATATTCTCCCATGTGATTATAGTAATTGTTTATATGGTCGAATCGGGAATGAGATATTGTTAGATCTGTCGTCATTAACTTATATGAGCTAAACTTCTGTCACGTTTTCTTATACCAAAGAGGAGACATTAGTATATCGTTTCTGTACTGTATTCATTTGCCAATATCTTCTCTGTTCTGTATTAGTTGGTTTCACGGCTTTATTAGGTAAGAGTTTGCTTTTTTTCAATCCGTCCAGAGCTTCAATTTCCCATAATATTCATTCTCTACGGAAAGCAAATTATGAAATGTAATTTCCTTTTACTATGCCTTATGATCCTTACTAAATGGCTCAAGGTAGTAATAAAGGCTTTGCGGGTCTGACTTTAGTATATGATGATATATTCAAAAAATTTTGGGGTGATTTTTTGCGGATTTTGACCAAATCTTGAGTCAGCATGGCTTTGGCCAAATATTTGTGTATCAAGCTCCAGACGAGGTAATTTGCAGAACACCAGGGTTAACAAATACTACACCCAGATTGAAGCACTTCAGTAAAAAGATTCCAGATGAGCCTTGATAGTTGAAGTTTATTTTATTCTAAAAGAAAATCTAGTTTTGAGGCCAGTGACAGGGCTCAGAAACAAATATAGGCTACCTGAATGCTGTAACCGAAGAAAGAACTGGTTGTATACATCCAAAACTGTTAGGTATATACTATTCTCCAAACGAGATTTTATTTTCCCAGAAAAAACAATATCTAAAATAGACTTTTAGGGATTCATAAAAGTTACTGAACGTACTCCAATTATTCGATCTATTCTGGTTCTATGGTATCTATTGAAATAAAGTTTACCTTTTTAGAAGCTTCTTTTATTATTTAGTTTGCTTCGCTACCGGCAGCATTCTCGAACCATGCGGTTAAACTAACTAACTTCTGAAAACACTATATTTATATCAACACATTCTGAAGGGCTATCTCATTTGGCGAAGCTATGTTCCTCCCAAATACATGTTATATTTTAGGGTCCATCTTACCATTTGGAGGGATCAAATAAAAATTGAAGAGTATATGCTGCCGATTGACCACGCAGTTTATAACTTTAGTGGGGCATATAATGTTTAAAAGCATTGAAATCACTTTGTAGCCCGTATGGATCAGCTTTAAATTGAAGTTAATGACCATGCAATAATCTTAAAGAATTTCTCCTTTTGGCGAAAGAGGTTTCCTCGTCTTGATACAAATGGGTGTCCAGATTTACGTGACTTGATAGAAGAAGCAACTAAGTAGACGAAGAGCTTCAAAGAACAAGCTTACTCCATACCATTTTGTTAGAGTATGAACCTGGTTATATTGATCAGGTACAAACAATGCCGACCGAAAAAAATCACAAAGAGAGATGTCGTTACCTTATTCATCCTGTTATTATACAGGACTATGACTTCTTGCACAGGTGAAAAATAAATGAACAAATCTTCTCAAGACTTGCTTAAGCTGCGAGAAAAATTTTCGCTGTAGAAAAAACTGTTTTGAGTAATGAGAACGCATGCTTGAATGAGCTCTTCGAGCATATGGGTAGTGAGAACATGGCTGGGAGATGATTATAGTTAGACTGAACGTGAGTGAGTTCATGAATTTGGAATTTAACTTCAAGCCAGTAAAATGTAAACGATTCACACTTTTTTTGCTCTCTTACTACACAATACATTCTAATCTTATTGCACGGAGTTCTGTAACTTCAATACATATAAACGAAACATGGTGCTAAGAATGAGACGCACAAACCTACGAAATAAAAGTCGGATGCATCTGTTTGGGCCCTATTCGTGAGCTCTTCAGTAATTACAAATGAACTTGCCAAATTGGCTCACCAAACACTCAAATCTTTAGAATATGAGCTAAAGAAAGCTCTCAACACGAATTATAGCGCAAGAGTCCACATTCCTTCAAGTTACAGTGATTCGCGTGCCTTGAAAACCCTTTTCTTGAGCTTAGCTACTATTTCATTATTCATAAAAGGAGTTTCGTCTGGTTTTCCACTGAATTTGTTAGGTTTTGGCTTCAAACTACAGAAGAAAGTTTAAGCTTTGTGTATTACTCAACATTTTGAAATATACCTCTAGCTCTCTTTAAAAATATTATCTTTTGGTAGTTTGTTTCATTGAAAAACTTTACGTATCTCACCGAATATTATCCAATTACCACTGGCTAGTCCCAGCTGTGTGAGTTCTTTGGCTTTGGTTTTAGTCTACCTGTACCAGTTTAATTAGTATTATAACTAATTAGCTCAGTTATAGTTAAAGTACCCATAGTCTTTAGGGGCTTTTCCTAGGAAGACTATATCGTTATGTCGTGCCATCTATTTGGGCAATTAAGAATCAATCTAATTAAGAAAAAACTAATAAAACAGATAAAACAATCGTTGTATTTGGGAGTTCAAGTACTTAGCTGCGATTGCCTACGTCTGTATTTGAAGTAAGAAACCTTCGGAAAATACTCAAGTTAGCTTTTTCTACGAGTGTAGATTATCTTGAGCACTTCACTAGGAAAGAAAGTACTTAATCGGGATTAGCTGTGACTAGGGTTCTTTAACGGTACGGTAAGCACGATAGTTAACGTTAAGGATTCCGCTAACTTTGGTTACCGTTATTAACGGTAAGCAAAATTGGAGTCTTAGCGGTAAACGGTAACACCGTCAAATTAACGGTAATACCGCTAATTTTGCTAAGTAACGATACGTACTGGTATATTTTGGGAAATTGAACAAACACCAAATCTTCTCTTTCTGTTCAAAGTCAAAACCAAACAAGTCCAGAAAAACCCCTTGTGCGAACAAAAATGGCAGTGCAAAGAGAAGTAAAAGCAGGTTTCAAACAAGAAGAAGGATAATTTGCTCCTCGAAGGTTCAAAACTAGCTTTCTTCTAGTTGTTGGAGATTTTGGTGAGCTGCAATGTCTGGGAGAAGTGTTTGGCTGAGAAGAGAAAACCTAAAATTAACTCAAAGTAGAAGAAAGTGGCCAAATGAACTGAAATGGCACTAGAGTAATGTTTTTTAAGCATACTCTTAGTTTTTTCTGCGTTAAATTTTCAAAAAGAGGTCAAATTTTTATTAGTTTTGGACAGAAAATAAGTAGAAATTATGAAAAAATATTTTTCAACAGTTAAAAATGGGAGAAAAGCTGCGCTAACAGGTTAAAGAACCCCTAAAAATACCTAATTAGATAACTTTTCTGTAGTGTCATCCACTCCCTTGCATTCATTCTCATCATTAAAGTTTGATCTGACATGTTCTCTTTACATCTATATATTCAAATCGACCATGAGAAAAGGCTCTTTCAGAGCTAACACTGCTTGTTTAAATTGTTAAAAACTCTCTAGCGACCTTTGCAAGCGTTGGAAACCTCGGTTCAGCATTAGCAGCTTCACAGGGCATTAAAAATATAACATTTTCTCTTTTTTTGTGAACAATTGTATCTTTACTTTTGAATATAAGATAAATTAGAATCTTAGCTCCAACGACATCACCAAGGCCACTTTCAAAATTCAACTCTAACATCTTTCCATGTGTTCCAGGATATCTTTGAAATAAAATATTTCTTTATTTTGACCTATAGTATACCTTCAATATTTTTATTATTCTTGTCATCCAATTGCTTAATCTTTGCTGGGTTATCTGCAGATACAAAGATCTCTTAGTTATTTCTTGATTTCTGTTGGTTCTAATAGAGTGACGGTAATGTAATATTGAGTTCATTTTAGTACAGGGGAAATATGAAAATATAAAAACGTAGTAGACTTTTTAAGTAAGCCAAACTTAGAGTTAGAAAATATAAATACCACTTTTATAAAGTACATTTTTTTCTATTTAAAATGATATCAAACACGTTTTATAAAAACAAGATTAGGATGTTTTACTTGTAAAAACAAAAATACCACTTTTTCCATAAATACGTCAGAAAAATGCCCACAATATGACTGTTATCAAAAACTGAAAATGTAGAACTTTCTTAATTTATAGTGGTCTTCGCCGTGCCAATTTTTATGTGTTTTTAAGCATTTTATCATATGTAAAAGTTAAAAAAGCATGGATTTTTATATATGAATTTGCAATTATATGACAGAGATCTGTGCAATTAAAATCAATAAAAACTTCAAACTTTATTTTTTTCTTCTCTAAAATATCAAAACCTTGTCCTAGATACGTTTAGAGTTAAATTTATTGATATTTCACTTATTAGAAAATCGGTCTTGGCCATTTTCTAGTTGAGTTTGGAGTCAAGTTAAATTAAGACAAATAACGATTGCTGAGATTAATAGGGAAGTTCTTGGAGTTTCCTCAAATAAAACTCGGCGAAAACCTAAATCATCCATATCTATGGATAACTACTATTTCTCAGGATGTTTTGTTACTTGGTATTACCCATTCAGGAATATTTAACATTTAAGAGTATCCTTTTTCAGTGTTTCTGAGATCTTGGAAGTAGGATACATTGTTATGAAGTCTACACAGATTCCTTCTATTCTCAAACAAAGTTGATTTTATACTTAAATTCACCCGTTCTTTGGACTGGTGAGATCTGTTCAGGTTCTAGACGAGTATTTCTTGAGGTATTACATGGATTGAAGTTTAGAAAAACAGCATTTTTGCTCAATATCGACTTTTCTTAAAAAATTCATTAAAAATATTCTAAAGAACAGAATTAAAGGTTACAGGCCATGCTTTTTAGTTGTTCTGAGCTCCCTAGTACAAAAATTTAGGGGATTATAGCAAAACTGAGTGGTTTCGTATTTTCAGATGTGCAGATTTTCAACATTTGATTTTTCTAAGTGAGGTTTAGCTCAGTTACAACTAATTAGAGAAGAAATGTACTGAGAAATGGTTTGTGAAGTTAGGTATGATGAATACTTAGGGTCAGAGAAGAATCAGGTCATCTATAGAGTTATTCTTCATGATGTTACGTTTGAATGTATGTTTTCTAGAGATCTGTGCACTTAGTGAAAAGGACCCTTAAAATTAGCCTTTTTTAGGGTTTAAAGTGCTTATCCTTATCAAATACCCTGACAAAACATATGATTGGAAAGGTTTTTTCAATATGAAACACATTGTGGGTGATAATATTTTATTTGAGGAAGATTTTATTAGAAAAACTAAAAAATACTATATGCGTTATTTTCAGTAATCGTGTTTTTTTACACTTTATATTGTTTTAATCCTCTAAATTTTTATGTGAGTAAGTACTAGGTATTGTTTGCAATATGTTTTGAGCTTTGTAGAAGAGTTGAAGAGGCATTGTTGATTTTATGGCCATTATATTGCATTTTTGAAAAAATTGTTGATAAAGTTTTCACCACCCCATAATAACAAAAAGAATAAAACATTATTGTTTACTACTAGGCCTAACTTCAATATAAGAGCTAACTTTGACAATGTACAGAGGTGTTGTAACCTTTTTCTTCATCGTTTTCTGCTCGATATAAAATGAATGAGTTATATTTTGGTGATATTTTGCGTTCTACATGAATTTATTCTTTTTGAATCCTGTATTATCTTATATGGCTAAAAGTATATATAAAAGAGCTTTCCAAATGTGTGTTTTGTTTTTCATAACTCGAAAAGTTCGTTGAGAAATGATCTTTGCAATTTTTTAGAAATTGTTCTAAAATACAGGATGACGTGAAAAGAACAGAATAGAAAAGTATCTTCCAGTACTCAAATATAAAAAAAAATGTCAGAGGGTAGAAAAAGCTTTGAAAATAATTTAAATAAGTTATAGTAGTGCTTTAAATAATTATTAAGCGAGATATAAGAGAAGTCAAAATATGACCTGAAATTAACCAATGTTTTTCAAATATAGAAATACGTAGTTTAACCCTACTATTTTCACGCAAAAGAAAGTAAAAAAGCTATAACATCTTGTAAACAAGCATTTAAAACATTTTAGTAATTTATTTGATTTAAAAAAATAAAAAATTGATTGAGAAAAATAGCTTTTACTGCGGCAAGTAGTGATATAATGAAGTTGGCTTTGATATTCGGATACTAAAACGCACATAACTCGCGATTAACTTCTTAAAAAATTAAAATCACTTTTTCGTGCATAGAAAATTAAAATATATTTCGAAAAATACACTACAGTCTTTCTGAAAAGGAGCTTAGACCAAGATACAAGCATTTCTATTTGAAGACTATGCAAAATTTTTGCTATGGCCAAGGTATTACCTCTATTTTCTCTGTTGTATTTTCTCTCAGAGAGTAGAATTAGTCCTTTGAAATTACTTAGAAAAGGTATTTGGAATATTTAAATACTCTCTAGGAGTTTATTTTGAGAATGGATCGAGATAACTTCAAGGGTAGTGTTAGCAGTCAGAGTAAATTTTCCTATAAAATAATTTGCACGTGATGTTGATTCTATGTTGCATTTGCTTCTAACTAAGCCTTTGCTTCAATTTATTCCTTTACGGGAAGAAAATAGGTATAGTATATTATGGAGATATGCTTTGGGACAAAATATTATATTGGTAAAAAATTTTGGGAACCCAAAAAGTTATCAGAATTTTTTTCTTACCGTTAATTTTCCGCAAATAAACGCCAAGTAACAGAATCCTTAACGGTAATAACGGTAAGCAAATTTTGGATATTTTTTTACCGTTAACTAACGGTCATACCGTTTTGTTAAGAAACCCTAGCTTTGACTCTCCCAGGGGTCACTTTTCCGATTCAGATTCGTGTACTTTGGTTAATCATTTGTAGACTGATAAAGAATTTAACTTGGCTCAATGTCCCAGTAGTACTTGTAGAGCACATACATACTATCGTTATTCCACAGCACTTCTTTTATAATATTTTTCTCATAGTAATCACTATTGGTAGATATCGTTTCGGATATTTTGCGATCCTAGAATCTGTCGAGGAGAAAACAATTAGTATTGTTTTATACAGTTATGAAAATGATTACAGGAAAAGTTTCCTATGATTAAATTCTGTATATATTTTTGTTTTCGCTATTGGTAAACCCAATTCTGGGAAGTTATCCCAGCGGAAGCACTCCAGGAAGAACAGTTAGTCCACACTTGGTAATCCAGTCCCAACTAGTCAGCGAAAAGTACAAATGTCCTATCTAAAGCGAGTTGCAGAATCAGAAGGCTGTTCAATTTTTTTAGGAGAAGTATGTGGAGCACATGGAACTTGTATAAATAAAACGTGTACCTGCGAAAATGGGTGGTTTTCCTCAAGGGATTTATACTCAAGTAAATCTTCCCCACCATGTGTAGGAAATTTGGTTTCACTCCAAGTTATGTATATTATTTCAACAATAATTCATATTCTTGCACTTTTTATAACGATTCGAAGATTAAAAAAACTCAAACACCTTAAACGTGTGGCATTATTCTTACTTCAGATTACTGCTTTCACTTTAGTATCCATTCTTAAACCTGGACAACTGGAAACTGCATTCTTTGGATTTGATCCAATTTTGACTATTCTACTTTCACTTGGTATTGTTTTGTCTTTCTATGCCTTTTCAATATACTATGGTAGGTTTCTAGCTTACTTAAGAAATCTGGATTTTATTCGGGAAAGTGGTCAAACTATAGTTAGCATCAAGTATGGAATTATGATCTTTCGTGTTGTGCCAAGACTTTCTATTTTGTTTTGTATCCCTTCTGTTAGCACGTCATTATTCAAATTATCTAAAGAATTCCAGGGGAAAAGTTTCAGTATATTCTTATGGGGATATTTGGTTTTATATTCTCTTTTTATGTGTTTACATTTTGTTTTTATTCGTCAAGTTGTTGAAGATGCAGAAAGTTTACTTGCTTCTTATAGTACAAATAATGGAGAAACAGCAGAAACTAAAAGGATGGAGAAAGCTTTATTTCGTTTGAATAATGCTAGGTTATTATACACTTCAATGTTTTTTGTTTTGACTACAGAGATTTTCATAGCCGTCATTTCAGTGGAATACACTTTATATCAATATACATTACCATTCGCGATGTGTTTTAGTGCGTTTGCGTATTTGATACAAAGTTGGGCTTCTTAACTATTCAAAGTATATGTATGAAGTTTTATAATTACATTTTCCATTGTGAGAGTTTTTTTTTAATTAATGTAGTTGCTTAGTGTTTCCTATAAAATAAATAGTTAGATATGGGAAACGTCTTAGAGGTTTTCTTAGCTTTCTTCTAAGGAGCGTTATATATATGTATATTTTGGTAGTGTCTTCTGGGTTAACTTTTGTGAATCTTTAATCAGTCTGAGAATATGTCATTAACGGTTAAGTTTTCACGATATATAACGGTTATATAACAATAAAGTTGACTATATTGCATATAACAGAAATGTTCCAGCTGCGTTGACCAAGAGGACAGACGCGTCCTTTGAGGACATCCCCCCTTGAAAGAGAGGGACCCTATGTATTTAAGGGTGAGTATATAACATATGCTGTAGGTTCAAGTTCGATTCCACAACTGCTCCAATATTGCCTTAAGTTATTACTTCTGGCAAACATTTCAAACTTGTTGCAGTGAGGAAAGATTTGATCTAGAATCAAATAAAATGTTTCAGGTTTTGTAGAAGGTTCCAAAGGAATAGTATTAATCGAGTCAACAAAATGATTGAGTTTGTATTCACCAAATGTATCAGTATAATAAGTTGATTCTTGTTCTCTTCTTTGAAATACTAAACATGTTTCCTGAGTATGTTGTAAAAAGTAGCCTAAACTTTTAAATAAAGTTCCAGATCTATGTGATTTAATTCATGTAAAAAGATCAATTTGATAATAATTTTGAGTCTGTGCCCAAGATAAAGAGCAATTATAAGACGAATTAGTAACCCATAGGAATAAATAACTTCCGAAAGGGAAGTGTTGTAAAGGTAGATTCAATTTCATAAATTCAGAATTTGATAAAGTCGGATAGTCGAGTGTAATGCCTCGTGTGGGGTTTGAATTACCTATTCTCCACGGAGGATCTATTACTAAAATCTGAAAGATGTTTTGTTTTGAGTACGGTTTTTCAAACTCTAAATCTAAAATGTTCTGATGAAAAAGTCTTGTGTCGGGTGGTGTAAAATAAATTATCCCATTACAACCTAAGTTCGTGTAATAATTACCACCGTTATATAATAATATAACTTTATTTCCTGAAACCAGATTAACAGAAGTAAGCTGAATATTATCATCAATAAGAGCTAAAGAGATAGAAATAGAGTCTTGTCTGTAGGTGTAATTGTTCGGCGTGTCCTGCAACTCTTTTATTTGTTGGCAAAAGGTAATTGACTTGGAATATAGAGCGGACAAATCTGACCAATAACTAGGTAATTTCAATAAAGATTTATAAAGATCATTAAGTAAAACTTCGCTTCCTTCAACTGCTTCCACCAAAGGTTCTGAAATACTTAATATTTTTGATTCTAAAAGTTCAAGAGAAGTTATACCAAGTTGGGATAAAAATAGTTTACAATCATCGGAATTAGAATATTCTTCTTTCATCAATCTAAGGTGTTTAAGATCTCTAAGTCTTCTGAAATATGGAATAACTATGTCTTCTGAATTAGACTTTATTTCTGCTTCCTGAGAAAATAAAGTTAATATCTTTTCTCTTTCTGTACAAGTATTGAAACGACCAGGTAAGTTTTTATGCATCTTTTTGATTCCAAAGTGTTCTTGCAGGAAAGATCTAAGTTTATGTACGTCAAATCTACGGTTATGAAAAATACCGATAGATTGTAAATTGCAAAGTCTTTAAATTTGAGTAGACATTTCTGCTTTGATCTGAAAGGTAAATAGTTTCCTTCTAAATATTCTGTGTATTTTCTGATCCAAGTTTCATAATCAAAGTCTTAAAATACTCTTTTCCTCGGGTGGACAACCTAGAGTGTTTCCCCCCGGAACAAGGTTGAGATTTCATCTTTTTGTATATTTAACTTTAATACACGAGCATCGAGCGTCCTGATCCTTGAAATCTGGTTCCTTCGTATTCTGTCATGATCATCAATTACTCTTAAAATAAACGTCTTTAGATTGCTATCATCCATGCTTTCCACAAAAGAGGTAACCGTTATTGGAACATCTTCGTAAATTGTAATTATTGGTTCCCAAGTGTCTTGATCTTGTTCGAAACCTAACCAGCGGATTTTAAACTCAAAAGAATTACCATCAGCAACTATTCTACATCCGACAATGTTTTCTATTTCCAGCTGTTTAAAGTTGTGTATGAACAATGCCTTTAACTTTTTACTTCCTATAGGTCGAGTGTGTGTAGAACCATATCCTCGAAGAATGAACAGTTCTCGTTTTCCCTAGTAGTGACTCAACTAAATAAACGTTTTCCGATAAAACGTCTATTATCTGGTACGGTCCAATCCAAGCGAGACTTTTTTTGCGTTTGCATGCTGCGTACCATGTTCTGAAACTAAAACTCAGTTGTCTGGTGGAAATTGTAATACAGGCGTAACTGTTTTATTCCTTCTACTATTTTCAGCTTCTTGCTTTAGCCTGACAACTTCAAAATTTCTTTCTTGAATTTTTTGTAATTTAAAAAAAAATGTTTCCAACTTCAGAAAGCAATTCTTCTTGGTTGGTTGGATAATGAGATTCGTTATTAATTGTAATGGCGAAATGTTTTAAGCTTCTTTCCACTAGCGGAGTCTCGAGTCGATGATATAAAATATAACTCGTTTGGAGTTCTCCGGTCTCTTCTTTCCATCGGCTTGTTATTAATAATGTATGAAATAAGAGGTAAAAGACTAGGCCATTGTGTTTCGTGGAGTCCAAATTGACTAACTAATGCTTTCAAATAGTTCAGTATTCAATTGTTGGCGGTCTCAGCGGATCCATCTGTCCACGACGAATAAGCTATGGTGAAGTTCTGTTCGAGCCCCACCGACTTTTCTAAATCATATAAAAGCTTATTTGAAAAATGAGAACCATTGTCCGTGATGATTAGAAAATCTTCTGTGAAGCCAAAGTTTGCTCTCCAACTTAGAAGTGACTCTGCCATTCCTCTAGCTACAGGAGTTTGATGGTAAGTAAGTTGTGCGTTTCTGGTAGCTGAATCTAATATAACCAGTACATATCCAGTTTGATTGATGTAAAGACAATCAGCGCAAAGTATTTCGCGTGCTCTTTTCGCTAAAGATGTATGATGATAAGATCTTCGTATAATACGCGGCGATTTTTGGCAATGTAAACAGCGGTTTCTATATGAAGAAAGTAATAAATTCAACTCCTTCTTTCTTACTCCTTGTGAAAATACTTCAGATAAATACTTCTTCTATGCAGAAGCACTTGGGTGTCTCCTCAACAAATGGTTCATAACGATGTATCTGGGAATTAGCCTGCGTAGTATAACTAAAAGATCATCTTTGTGATAAACTCTATCCTTTATTTCGTATTTCTCCAATATTTCTGGTTTAAGTTCTTGCCGATGCTTCTTCAATGTATCGAAATCTATTGTTTTAAAAGAAATATTGGGATAAAATGGGGAGATATAATGTATATGCTCGTTCAATAATTCCTGTTGCAAATTAGAACGATTTGTTTGAACTGTAACTCTATCTTCAAGTTCAGACTCACCGAACGAAATGTTCATCACCTCTGCTATAGTGCGGGTTAATACTGGTTCCTTTCCTAAAATATCTAGTTAACTCTCTTCACGAGAACATCTAAGTAATTTAAGTTTGTAATTTTCCAGTTTAGCTTTCGGATCTGTCTGTGCCAAATGAGAGTGTGTATCAGTATCTATATTAGAACTTTCTGAAAATATTTGTAAACTTTCTGGAATAAAGTTTTGATATATTACGTTGCATCTTGCCGTCTTTATCTCCGATGTTCTTCCCCATCTAGTGAGAAGGTCAGACACGAAGTTTTCTCTGCTTGAAATATGAAAAATGGTTAACTCAACTGACTGTAACCTTAATAACCACCTATAGAGGCGCTCCCAGTATATTCTCCGCTCGTTCTGATTTATTCTTACAACGGAAAGTAAAGCTCTGTGGTTTGTGTAAATATAAATACCGCCAGAGTGTGTTCTTAAAATGAACCCAATAAGCTCGAAAGCGTAGATTATTGGGTAGAGCTCCTTTGATGAAATATGTCATCTAACTTCGCTTGAACAAAATGAGCCAGATAGAAACATAATAGGTCGAGGCTTGAGAGTTCTAACGTCATTTGTTGCGTTCTTTTCTTCGTCTTGAAAAACTGCGAGATTCCAAATATCTTGGGATGAGTCCGTAAAAAGAAGTAACGGCATTTTCTCATAATACATTGCGAGGAAGCGCTTACTAGCCTCCACAATGGCGTGTTTTAATAGAATGTAAGCCTGTTCTTTTTCCTCAGCCCAATCAACCTCTTATTTAAGCTTTTCTACTGCTGATAGTTTTTTCCCTCTTAGGCTTGCATATTCAGCGAACGGTTTGCGTAGTTGTGAAAGTTTCGGTATATTTGGAGAGAGCCAGTTGGCTAGGTAAACAAGTCGAGCTTCCACGTGTCTATATTTTGGATTTGGTATATTTAAAACTTTTTCAAAGAAAGAAGGCGAAAAGTTCCAGTGACTACTTCTTATTTCTCGTCCACACCATATGGTGTGTGGTTCTCCAAACCCGCATTTCCTAAGGTTAAAACGTATTTTGCGGTGGATCACTCTTTGTAATAGCTTCTAAAGGATTGAACACATGTTTTTAAAGGAAGTAGCATAAACAAGAAGGTCATCTAGCCACGCTAATACCCCGTTTTCTTCTATATTAAATAAATGATCTCCATCTTGGTCAATCACCTCGTTGATCACTCAATCGAAAAAAAGGGCTGGGGTATTAGACCATCCCATAGGAGCCCCGTTAAGGGTGTACACGCTGCGTCTTGTTACTAAGGTAAAAATCTCCCGGTGTTCCTTCTTTGTAGGTAAGAAGTCAAATCCGGAAAGAATGTCTAATGTTGCGTAAAGTTTAATGTTCTTTATGGACATAAGCTGCCTTTCTAAATTTGGAAGGTTCAATGTTGTGGGCTGAGTAATCTGGTTCAACTTGATCATGTTCGCCACCATGCGGTAGCGATTTAAAAGATTGTCTTCTTTCCAGTCTTCTCTTTCTTTGTTCGTCATAGAAACCCAATTCTTTGGCTTTGAAATCTTCTTTGTGACTACGAATACCAGATGACCCCAAACTGGGTTTTTCGCAGGAGATACGATACCAGTTTGCCTTAGGGCCTCAAACTTAAGGTCCAGGAATCTCTCTTCTCCCTTCGTCTGATGGTAACCGTAACTTCTTAGAATAGCTGAACCAGGCTTAAGTTCTACTTCTATTCGTGTAAGGTTAGACACTTGTGCATTTGATTGTCTTAACCCCCACCCTTCTCGGTGCTTGATGAATAAATCTTTTAAATGAATCTGCTGCTGCATGTTGTAAGTTGAATCAGTAAGCTTATTATCTATCATAGCGAGTATTTCTCAGTCTTCTTTATCTTTTTGAATATTGCCCTCGCCAATGCCGATCTCGTTGAACTCGTCCAGCATATTCTGTTGGACATTTGAAAGTAAAACTGGGGTAACTTCGCTCTTCTCGGGATTATTGTCCAGTTCCTCGAAATGTGCCATACCTAGTTCTTCGATTGGCTTCACCCTAAGCTCTCTCCCTTCGAGGGCCCGGATGTAAGTTTTCCAATCCTGTGTAATAATTGTAGGAGCATCGTTAAAATATTGAAGAGTAGGTTTGATCTTAAACAAACTATGAATAATCCTACCTAAATCTTCCTCAATATCATTGTAATCGAGTTGAACGTCCGCGTTTTGTTGATGGTTTATGAGAGAATGGTCGAATACTTGCTTGTAAAATAATAAATATCTGAAAACTGACTTCTGAAATAGATTCCGGACTTGATTAGAAGTATCATTTTTTTTAAGGGAATATAATTGAGTCAGCTAATTTGTATCCAGCTTCGGTAAAGGCTTTGAAAGCATAAAATAGTAAAGTAGGGCTTGCTTGAATAACATACATTATAGAATGTGAACTTGAGCTCTTGAAAAAGGAGATAATTGAATTCTTGTCCAGAATGTTCACATAGATTGTAACTGTTGCTTCTCCAAAAGTTGTGTCTTGAATGCCCTTTGCTAGTTTTGTTGGTCCAGAAACTGGGGCTTTGTTTCCACCTACTTCCTATTCATCTTTCTCCTTTGTATGATCCGCCTGTGAAAGATCGAGTTTTATCCCAAAGTAATCCAGTGTCCTGCGTCCTATTATCACTTCATCCCAGTTGTCATCCTTGACTGTAAAAAACTTCTGGATACCAATCTTGAAAGATTTTTCTCCTTAGACTAACATTGATCTGGCGAATACTACCTTTTGTACTTCCTTGAGCGATCTGTCCGAAAACTATACTTCTTTAATGTACTTCGGATCTTCTGTTTTTATTGTAAAGTCCTTTAGGGCCTGTAGGCTGCTAACATTATAGTCAGCTCTAGTGTCTGCTATACCCTTCACTTGAACATACTGCTTGTTAGTTACATGAAAAGGCATTAAGTTCATTGGCGTAGCATCCTTCCCCATTCTTCTAAGGATTATTCTTCAAGCCTTCTTTTTGAATTGTCTTGGTTTTTTCTCCTTTTCACGTTGATAAACTGGCAGGTGAGATGTTCTTGCTCCCACTGGCTGTCTGCCAGTGCTGCCTTTTCCCCGGAGCACAAATCTTCTTTTCGTAAGGGTGGATCTTAACTTGAGAAGATTTAGTTCTTTGGCGTCCAATAATATTTCTTCGACATTGAAATTGAAAGAATCTGGAACCTTAGATAATATAGTTTTTAGAATTTTCTTGTGATTTCTATCCATTTGTTATTTGTCCAGAAACTTCAGTACCTTCATGGCTTCATCAATAAATGTGTATATCTGATCTTCGGGTAGCATTGATCTTGAAGACCATTTTAGTATAGACTGCAATTGTGAAATACTTCTTGATCTCTCAACCTTGTAATAATTCTGCAGATGTTTCTTTAAGTAGCGCATGATCGCTTGTGAATCCTTTGTATTAACACCTATTTGCTGTGAACTTTCTGTAACGCTGCTTGAAACAAGACTGAGGACATTCATCGACACGTTTGGGAGTGTAGTTTCCACTTCATGTACAAATGTTTTTATATTTTCAAAAGTAAGAGCTGTAAGTTTATTTGGAGGTTGAATGTGCACAAGTGGATATCTACGAGCTGATGGAGGAAATACTGAAGGTGGTAAGTTTTGAGGTTCGTATTTGTTCGTATGATATTTTTTTCTAGAAAGGTGCTTCCGGTTTCCGACCAAGGATCTACACTTAAGGCTTCTGATTGATCATCTTCTTCTTCTAAAGTTCTGTGTTAAAATTTTGATCTTCTGGAAGGTTTTGAAAGTTCTGTAGCTTTTGATCTGTAACTATTAGCTTTTGAAGCATTAGACTTCTTAGATGTCTTTGATAATTGAGATCTTCTTGTTATCGTTGTTATCTGACTTTCTGCTTCAGCATCTTCAGGAACAGAGTTTCTTGGAGTTTGATTTGTTGTGCTTTTAGAGGATTTATCGTTATCTGTATCTTGCTTAGAAAGAGTTGTCTTATTGAATCTCTTCTCAAATGCAGCTATGATTGACAGCTTCTCTGTTATATCTTTCTGTATCCTTTCCATCCTTTTTCTCTCCTTGATAATCTTCGTGATATTATCCAAGTCCTGTGGCTTGTACTTAACTCGATCTCCTGATTTACGTGGCGACTTTCTTGGGGATTTGTGTGGTGATTTTGGTATGGACGTTTGTTCGAGTTCTGATTTGCTTGATTTCGGACTTTGAGGTGTTTGTTCCTTTTCATTATCATTATTCTGTGGGTTATTCGGTTCTGTAAACTCTTTTGAAGGTAGATTGGTACTTTTCGTATCTGATTCTTTCATCATAAATACGTTACTCGAGTAATGTCTTCTGGGCTAACCTTTGTGAATCTTTAATCAGTCTGATAATATGTCATTAACGGTTAAGTTTTCACGATATATAACAGTTATATAACAATAAAGTTGACTATATTGCATATAACAGAAGTGTTCTAACTACGATGGTCAAAACGATTATTGTGTACTTAGAGGACAGTGGTCACTATATATTGATTTATTTACCCAAGGGAGGCAAAACCACCTAAAGTTCAATACAAAACAAAATACATACCTTTCTTCAAAACATGTTAAGAGCCTAAACGATATCCATGACAAACGAAAAGAACTACCAAATCCCACATCTTGAACTCCATAGCTACTTCCACCTCTGGGAGTGGCGCATTCGTTCCTACTTTGTAGAGTTAGGTGTATGGAACTGGGTCTCCGAAGGCACAGCACTGGAAGCAACTGAAAACGAGACAGTCGCCGCCCGAAAAGCGAGATGCTTAACAACGCTAACGAACTCTATAGATAACAACCTCGTAATCCATTTTCTCCATCTCAGTAATGCTCATCATATATATAAGAAAATAAGACTGATGTTTCTCGGGAACAAAACTGCAGAATCTTTCAAAGTAAATAAGCAACTTTCTGAGTTAAAATTTGAAGGAAGTTATTATTGGTTGATCAACACCTTTGTCCAGCTTACATCAAAACTTGAGAACCTCGGAAATACTCTTGATTACAAAAACCTTTTACTAATGTTGTTTGATAAATTTCCACAGGGAATGTTTGACCTCTCTTACAATCAAAAATTAACAATTGAGAACTCTGTTCTTGATCGTTTGGTATTTGATCAGAAAATAGATACAGTAATGTGATATTCAGTAGAACGTGGAGTATATAGACCCATTGAAAAACCCACCGTGTATTCTTCCGTGACACAAAGTAAGAGAGGTTCAAAGTGTAACCTTACACATAGAAGCTCAAGGTGTCCAAAATGTTATGAATGCGGAAAAACTGGGAACTTACGTAGATTTTGTCCGGACAGGAGACATAACACTGGTCAAAACTCCAACAACTCCAACAACGTTAGAACTGATCATGTGAACCTAGAAACAAGTGAAAAAACCAAAGCGAATTTCATTGCTTTTTCAGCTGAAAAGGAAAATTAATCTTTCTCAAACGTTTTCATCATGGAATCAGGAGCATCTTGCCACTTATCAGTAGACAAGAACTTGTATCAATCGTTGGAAAAATGTGAACCTCAGCCGATTGCAACAGCCAATGGCAACATCTCCTGCACTTTTAAAGGGGCAATCAACTTCATTTCTGAGGATGGTCGTGAAGTTGAGCTAAAAGAAGTTCTTTACCACGAAGGAATGCCAAATTTGATTTCATTTTCTCAATTAAACTCAAAAGGTTTCATTGTTTTATTTGAAAATGAATGTTGAATCGTAGAAAGCAACACGTCAAGCTTCTCGATGCAAATTCCACTTAAACATGGAGTTGCAATTTTGCGTTCTAGATCGAATTCAGCTTTTGGAGCAATAAATAAGATATGGTATAATAGGTCAAACCATATTGCAGAAAACAGTATTGATAAACTGCAAGGAAAAGTCGACGGACTTGAATTTGAAGAGAATAAGAATATCTGTAAGGGATGTATAAAAGGCAAGTTCAACAGGGAGAAACAAAAACATAGTAATTCCGTAACAATCAGAAAGCCTCTGGAACTTATCGTAGCGGACTCAATAGGCCCTTTTCCACAAAGCATAGAAGGTTTTGTAGGAGCGTTAATTTTTACTTGCGCTCACTCAAACTTCTCGTGGACTTTCAATTTTAAAAACAGATCCGAAATACCGCAGATAATTATCAAACATATTACGAAACTAGAGAGACAATTTCCCGCAAAAATATTGTATTTTCAAAGTGATAACGCTTTAGATTTCAAAAGGAATGACCTTATTTCTTTCTTTGATAAAATTGGGATCGAGAGGAGATATTCAATCCCATATATCCGCGAACAAAATGGTAGAGCGTAAGGTAAGAATATCCTGCTAGTAAAAGCAATGAGAAGTTCACTGAAACAAGCGAACCTTTCTGTTGGTTTTTTGGTTGCTAGCTTTGTACTCTTCCAACTTTGTACAAAACCGTATTTGTGGTGTCCAAAGTGAACATACACCTTATCAGAAACTTATGGGTCACTCTCCTGATATTTCCAATGTCAGAGTATTCGGCATTATTGGCTATGCTCAGGCAAATAAAGAAGAAAGATCAAAGCTGCAAGATACAGGCGTAAAAGTCAGATTTGTGATATACCTCAAACACCATCCAGGTTGGATGGTGATGAACCTTACGACTAGAAGAATTTTTTCAACAGTTTCATTAATGTTAGATTAAACTAAATTTTACGACGTAAATGACCCTCAAAAATTCTCAGAAGTGATAGAGGTAGATACAACTGAGCCAATGAGAGAAAGAAATATCTTGATTGAAAATAACGTGCCTTTTTCTGAAGAAACTGAGCAAGTAATTATTGAAAACATCCAAGAAAATATTGAAGAACATCAAGAAAATTTCCAGAAACTTGAAAAGGAAACTCCTGAAGCACCTTACCTCAATAGAAGCTTCAACATCTCTCCCGAAAATATCATTGAACACAGTAGAAGAAGAACTCAACAAGGAAATGTAGCTGTTGACTCTGGGATTAAGAAACTGAAGGAATTATATGCTTCTGAAGACAAGGATAAATGGGTTAGTGCCTATGAGAAAGAGCTACAAGTTTTAAAAAGCATGGGCGAGCTGACTGTTGTTGACAGGCCTCAAGGTGTTCAAGTTATCCCTTTTCATGAAGTGTTCGAATTAAGAAATGGGCCAGATGGCCCCGTTACTAGGCCCAAGGTGCGCCTAACCGCCCGGGGAGACCTTGTAAACAATACAAAACGATACCACTCCCCGGTAGTTGCACTAGAGTTTGTAAAGATGTTCCTTATTATTAGTTGGAGCAGAAACTGGAACACCAGACAAGCTGGCGTTACCAGTGTATATCTCTACGGTCGTTTAGATAACCCCGTATTTATGCAACTCCCCCAAGGTCACAAAATGAGAACCCAGGACAAATCAAAGGTCTATAAATGTGAAGCTAGTATTTACGGTCTCAAACAAAGTGGTAAAGTTTGGTTCAGAACTATCCACACTTTTCTAAAACAGCTGGGATTTCAGGCATCAGTTAACGGAGGAGGAGTTTACCACCTGGAAAAGTCCGGGAACACAATTCTTTTGATAGTTTATGTAGACGATCTAGTGTATTCCAGCAACACGGAGGAGCTAACTAAGTGGTTTGAGAAAGAGTTATCGGCAAAGTTCCAGATAAAATGTGCTTAACTTAGCACCAAGTTCATAGGTTTAGAACTGAAGCAAGAAAAAGATATATTATGGTTGCATCAAGAGGGAAAGATATTGGAAATGGCTCAAGAATACAACATGGACCAAGATGAAGCTACAAATGTAGTTACTCCTATCATAGTGAATCCAGTAATTCCGACTGATGACAACGTGGAAATACGTAAAATTCAGAAAATCGTAGGTGAATTATCATATATTGCGAATTGTTCCCGCCCTGATATATCTTTTGCAGTTAACTTTATTGCCAGAAATCTACAAACAGATAAAATGGGACTCTTACGTATGTCAAGGAGGATTTTGAGATATTTGATTAATACTAGACATTTTTCAATCAAGGTAAAACGTGAAGAAAAGTTTAACATCAAGGCTCTGAGCGATACCTCATTTGCTGATAGCATCGAAGACAAGTATAAATCTACTGGAGGTTTTATAATTTATATGGGAAATGTACTGATATCTTGGAAATGCAAGAAGATGAAATGGATTTCAACCTCATCAGGAGTATCTGAATACCTCGCTTTACATATGTTAGTCAAAGAAGTTATCCATTTATCATATATTTTACAAGAAGGATTTAGAATTGACATTGATTGTCCAGAAGTTTACTGTGATTCAAAAGTAGCAAGAGATTTTTCAAGAGGCGAAGCCCCTGCAAATGCCACTAGATATCTTGGAACAAAATACTTTATGATTCAACAAACAACCGAAGAAGAGTTAATTAATCTAAAAGAAGTTAGCACAGAGAATAACACGGCAGATTTATTCACGAAAAGTTTAGACAAGATTAAATTTGAGAAATTTAGGAACGATTTTCTATGTAGCTCTATCTAACTACGGAGGAGTATTTTATGTCCATTGAGAATAGTTAGATATGAGAAACGTCTTAGAGGTTTTTTCCACTTTCCTCTAAGTAGCGTTATATATATGTATATTTTGATAGTCGGTATATGTTGTTTTGTTTACCCAAAGGAGGCAAAACCACCTAAAGTTCAATACAAAATAAAATACATACTTTTCTTCAAAAACACTTTGAAGTCAAATATTGCAGCAGCAATAGTAAGAATTTCTTAGGCAACAGTTTTATTTTGAAATTCCTTTTAGTAGCTTAACTAAAAATAGTAATATGAGTTTAGTTCAATAAATTTATCGAAAGTCAGTGAAGAAGGTTTAGTTTCTTCTTTCTGTTGATCTTAGATTTGTTTCCTTTTATCCAACTTTGAAGCAATAAACAATCAAATGTAATTAGGTTTAACCAATACTACTTGATTTTACTAGTATAAGAAGTGTATTAAATATGTTTTTTCACAAATTAAATTCATATTATTGTATCTATGATTTCACTATATTAGGATTTATATCAAAAATTTCCTGCTTATTAGATACACGAAAACTTTCCTCCATTTAACGAGCACGAATAATTTATGTTTTCCTACATCTACATTTATAGTTACAGGAGAAAAGAATAAGGTAAAGAAGAGGGTGAGCCTTGGGCAGTTTACAACTAATATTGAGGGTTTTTGTCCTTTTACTTTTTCTTGTAGACGTGCGCAAACCAAATAACTCGAATAGAATAAGTATTGATAGCAGTTTCACCTTTTTTTACTTTTGTTAACTCTTAAAAAAGTAACGACTATATATTCCAACTATTCCAACGGCTAACACTAAACCAAACATAAGGGAAATAATAGAGAGCAAAGTAAAAGACTCAAACCCTTAAGTAACCAACTCTTTTAGCATAAAATATAACAATTAAGAGAGGAATAAAAGCTATTCTTCCTTAACATCGCCCCATTTTATTCTTCGATAAATGTTAGCTTCACGTCAACTTCTTTTCCCACAGTAATTCACTTTCTTGGTAGATTGTTAATTCTTCCAAAAAGCTCCAAACAAATAAGATTATTTCCTATCATTCGCTCAATCATCTTATACAACTCAATGGGCTTCATAGAATTGCCATACTTCCGACCAAAAAATGATTCTTTACCAATAAACCTCGTTTTCAAAACTGCTGGAAAACCCCCTCGTAAACCTATTAATCACTCTGCAACACAGGCACCAGATATATTCCCTAAAGTTGATAATAATTTTCCCGACTTCGAAGTTTTAACCCATAACAAACGACTCATAAATTTTATCTCATTCTTCTCGAGCCATTTTACAGCTAATTTTCTTTTCGAAGCTAAAGTCCATACGAACCATAAATTATCTTTGCCCAAGGAACTAACATCCAATGCCATTATATCTTTATCCTTCATTTGATCATAATTATTACTAGGTCCACGGATAGGATCTCCAGAGAATAAATTATACGGAAAATCCACTATAACCACCTGAGGCTTAAGCTCAGTGCTCTTCAGAAACTCTTGAACATCTTGTTTTATCATTCTTGAACCGTGCAGAATCTTCCATATTTTATCATATACTCCTAGTTCTTCATTCCTGTAGCTAAACAGATTAGATGCGACTTCATCCGATATACCCGACAATTTCCTACCTTTCAGTTGCTCTCCAACTTCTCCAGTATTTACTGCCAAATACACAAGCTCAACATATTGGGATACCTTCTTTAAACGAACCCTATACTTTTTAATGAGGTCATTTATAAATTCCTCAAAACATCCTAAATCTCCTTTATATTTTGGATACCCTTTCCAAATATCCCCATTCTTTCTACAGCAGCTAATCATATTATGCAACTTAATTAAGCCAGGTAACCTCATTATATCATAGACCAAAGTTACATCAACTTTATCCAGATCTGATTTCTTTACTTCCATAGAACCAAACCTCCATAAAGTTAAAAGTCTTTTTAATAAACATTGTCTTTCTGAATAAGGTAAAATCTTCTTTTTATAACACCCTTTTTCATAAAACTTCTCTCTTAAATAACATAAATCCACTTTAAATCCCAGAAAATGTTCCAAACTTTGAACACCTATAAATCTCTGCATTTTATTATACATTTGCTGTTTATTTTTTCCAGGAAGATATTTTCGATGTTCTCTAAACTTACCCATCCCAAACTTAATGACTAGAATATTTAAAATATTGAACTCAACTTGTGACCATCCTTCTTGGCTCCACTTGCCATCAGGAGTTATATATATTCTTCCTTTGAGTAACTTGTGCTTCCATTCCTGAAGCTCAACTTGCTCGTTTTCTTTGATCACAAAAATTCCAAATCTACTAATCCATTCATTGGCGGGAAACAATGTCTTCAAGAGATATATCGCTTCCTTAACTAAATTATTCTCCCTATTTTCTTCAAAATATTTCTTCAATAACAGAGGCACATCTTCAAATATAACAACTAACGTCTCCCATGTATCTCACGTCTGATCAAATCGTTTCCACACGATACGTACTAGAACTTCATCAACTTTCTCATTCCTAATATCCTTTGCATCCTACACAGCTAACTTTCCCTTATCAGTAATAAAAACTGCTTGCGTATTAGCGTTCGGCAAGAAAGTAGAAGTAGAAAAAGGCACCATCAACGAAGAATGGCGCGTCTTCCTAACCCCAAATAAATTTTCTACTTCATAAATATGTTCAGATATTATCTTTATTACTTGGTAAAAACCAGACCATCTAGGTCTGCGCTTGTCCTTATTACCAGAATCTACAGGTTTTTCTGACAACCAAACTTATTCTTCTTCGTAGAAATTAAGAGAAAGTAAACCTTTGTTGTACCTCTTGTGGGTTTTATGTCTATAGAGTAAACCTTTCCTGAAAGCTTTTTCTTGCAACTCATGGATCTTCTTATGGAATCCACTACCTTGCGCTTTCAGCATCTCAACTTCAGCTTCTCTTAAGCCTTCAAGTGAATACCCAATAACACTTATACCCAATTTTTCTCCAAATAAGAGTTCAAACGGTGTTTGCTCCTCTAAATATCTGCATCGTAAAAGAGATGAGTTCATTTACAATTGCACCATATCTAAGATACCTGGCCATTGTTCTTTTGTTAATCCAAAATCTGATACCAAACACCTAAAATTCTTCAAAATTTCACGATTTGTACTTCTACAGATTCAGATGTTTGGCTGCAATATGCAAAAGTAATGTAATGGATTCCATTACAGCTTCTTAAAAATGTTTTAACTATTTTGTTAACAAAATGAATACCTTGGTCAGTCACTAACATAAACTACCTTGCTAAACTAAGACTAGTATTAAACTTCCATAAACCTTGAACCACAGAAACAGCTGTAGGAACCTTAATATAACTCAATGAAGTGATCCTTGTCAAACTATCTATGATAGTTAATACACAACCAGTGGGATTTATATAAAGAAAATCAGCATACAAAATACTCCAAGCTCTTGAACCTAACTTAATCAAATTAACTGATCTTCTTACAATTAAAGACCTTCTTTGACAATGCATGCATTGTAAATGCATACGATCAATAGTTTCTTTCATTAACTTTGATAATTCCGGAATTACTACGTAATTCTTTCAAATAAATGCCCATTCCAGTTTTTTCTCCCCATGATTGTAAAGCGAATGTACATGTACGATAGCCGGTTCTGTCAAACTTTTCGTGAGAACGATTTTTTCCACTCTATTTCAATACTTTTTGTAAGTCTCTCTTATCTCTTCTTTACATCTCTAGTACGAATAATTCATCCATTATAGGCCAGTTTCCCGCTACCGGACTATTTTGCGAAGGATGGCGGTGTGATACATGATATTTATCAACTCTTTTCGAATATTCAACCTCATCTGTATCATACATCACTGATTTTAGACACTTAAGTTGCTCTTTCTCCTCCGATTAACTATAGTTGGGATCCAACCAACACGATAGTATATCAGTGGGGACATTTTTATACCCTTCCAGGTGATATAGCTGTAAGTTAATGTGCATGAAGTCCGCCGCCCATCTACCTATATGCGTAGCGTATGCTTTTATCTTTATATCTTTCGGAGTTAAAATACAAACTAGATTTCTGTGGTCAGTAAATAATATTTTACGATGACCATTGAACAGCAAATAGTAAGGGTATTTCTTCAACGCCATCACGGCTGGGTATAACTCCTTGGAGGAGATGTGCCAATTTATTTGTGAACCAATAAATGATCCGCTTGCCATAGCAATAACCCGAAAACTATTTTCCAAGGGTTCTTCCGTATCTACCGCCTCAGAAGTTTGCATTATGTATAATCCCCAGTGGAGATCATAGCCGTCAGCGAAGATATATAGGTCCTCTTTAAAATTATAGTAACCAAGTGTATTCTTCAGAGATTGTTTCAATACTTTAACCAGTTCTTCAAATGCAAAGGTTTGTTCAGGAAACCAATTGAAAATGATTCTCTTTCTCTCTAAGTTCTTCAACCGACCTGTAATTTTGAACTTTCCTATTACAGCCTTCCTTATTCTTGAGAATTGAGAGATAATTGAACATAGAAAGTTAACAGTATACACAAACTGCGCTAACTCGTGGAGACACCTGGGTTTCTTTCGTTCAAGTAAACCAGTTTCATACGTTGAATCAAATTTAAATTCTTCTTTGATTAGCTTTCTTCCGCAAAATACCACCTCACCACATATGAAGTCACATTTTTCGATATTTATTCTTAATTTCTTCTTCGCAATTTGGGTTAGATATCGATCCACATATTCTATTAAATTGCCAGTACTTTCAACCATTATAGTTGTATTGTCAATCCACTGCATTGCATGGTGTGGCCATAATTTTGCAGGTAGCAGTACTTCTTCAATCTGCCTCATACTAAACAATGAAGGTGTGTTACATTACCCTTGGGGTACTTCATTAAAGGAGTAAGCTACTCCCCAAGGAGTGGTGAACGTGAAGTATCTTCCAGCTTTCTAGGTGCACTTCAAATAATTAAAACCGCTCAAAAAATCAAACGTGGCATTGTAACTCTTTCCTCTTGCACGATTAAACTGTAAACCCAACTTGGGCAACGTATTACTAACACGTTTTGTAATACTGTTCAGTGGCATAAAATCTACCAGAAGACGTAAGCGCTTGGGCCCTTTTTTTCTGGACCACCATCATACTCATGGCTGTCGTCGGATCAGTATTTACCCATATTATGGAAGTTTTCAACATCTGCTTCACTCTGGTTTAGAAAAACCGCTCCTGTTCCGGACCCACTGGATGCTGTTTAAGCACCCCACCGACTTCCCATTTTCTAGAGTGCAGTTAACGGGCGTCAAATTCGATAACTTAGTCGGAGACTCTCCATCACCAAAGGAAATTGCATGACGTTTCATCATCTCAACGTATTCCCGCTTTTCTTCTGCGAACTTCCGAACAACTTGATATCAATATTCATCATCTTTTCCTCTATTATAGACTTCATTCTCTCTTCATCATCCCTATTCTCCTTTCCTAAATTAGCTCCCTCATCCAGGTTCTTGAAGTCTATATCATCATTTTACTCCTCAAGAAATTCCCCCGGTTCGTTGCCGCACATCTTGTCAGGGATCCTTACTCCAAAGATGTTTCTTCCTCCCCCTTCAATTTCTAACTCCACCTTATTTAACTCATCATCTAGAAATACCTCTTTCCCCATCTATTTAACAAACCAATCCGCTAAAAAGTGTAAATTTACATTCTCTCTTTTCATCATATTAACTTGCTTACTGTGACTCATCTTTTGTTTTAAGGCCGATATTGGATCTAGACCATGTGCTCGTAATACGTCATTTCCGATGATCAGATTGTCCCACAAGGCTACGTATAAAATCATTACTGGCACATTTTGAAAGTTAAAATACTTTCCATCTAATTTCACTTCAATGTTATCGATGTAGTCATACTCTTTCACTACATATTTTTCTCCTCCTGCTATAGTAACTCTCAAAGGCTGTCTAAACTCTACCGTCTTGCTACAATATTCTCTCAACTTCATGTTAATAGCACTTCTAAATGCTCCGCTATCGAGAAGCGCTACAAATATCCTTTTCGATCCACTTAGTCTAACCTCTACCTCAGCATCACCTTGAACTAAATTGAAATCGTATTTTTCACCATCCCTTCTTACCATCTTGAATGATGTCCTGAATAATTCCACTTCCTCGCCTTTCTCCTCATTTGTTTCTAGAGCTTCTGGTTCGTCTCCTACCTTCTCAATTTTGTTCATGACTTTCTTCTCCTTCCTTCTTTCCTTGTATATTTCATATCTCTTTTGTATCTCTTCAAGCGACGGCTGTTGAGCCGGGGCTTGGTTTCGCTGTTTCCTAAAACATTTGGGCTCAATATACCCATACTTGTAACAGTAAGGACATAACCAACGATGACCAGGTAGTTCTTCAAACGACATCTTATTACCCCTCTCCTTTTTATCATTTTTGGTAACTACATTTATCTTCTTCTTACTCTCTTTCTTCTCTGTCCGTTTTCCGATTCCATATTATTTCTTTAATCTGTCTCCAACTCGTCTGCTGGGAAGACATTCCAAAACGTAGTTCTTTAACACCGACCTATCTTTTGCTTTTAGAGAAGGCCTCAGTGATAAATCTTCTTTAAACAAAAAAGTATGGAGGTAACAAGTCCAGTATCGCACAGGCTATAACTTTAGGTTTCTTTTCAGCTTCTGGTGGCATTTCTGCTAATAACTTATCCACTTATTTTAGTAGGGTTGTAACAACATATCCTTCTTTCAACTGAAAATTAAAGTTTATATTCTTCCTTATTAGATCTTCTGGTAATTGTAGATCTGGCATTCGTTCATCCTTTAATAACTCCTTCAATAAAGAAATGATATCCTCGTTTGTTGATGTCTTTCCAAGATCCTCAAAATTTCCAAACACTTGTTCTCATAACTTCCTCTTCAAACAAACTTCTTTCCGCTCCATGTCACCCATCCTTTCATATTCATAAACAAAACTCTTGGTTTTCTCAGTCTCTAACTTCTCTAAAACGGGAATATCTTCTTCTCCCATCAAGTTAGAAAGTATTATTCCAAGTGAGTCTATCTGACCTTTAGTAGCCGTGCTTAACATGCTCGCCACTTGCTTCGCGTTGAATCCCCTATTCCTCGGGGTTGATCCGTCTTCACTCATGCTTCAAGCTAACAAGAATATAACTATCGCAACCAATCTCAGCTGCTTCTTGTTTCTTAACTTATCCTTTCACTAAACCTTCTTTCCGGGTCAAATTCTTATTAACGTGAATATGAACAACTACAGCTCAGAAATATCTGTTTCAAATACTTGGTAAAAACCAATATTGCAATATTAAGGGTTTTTTGTCCTTTTACTTTTTCTTGTAGACGTACACAAACCAAATAACTCGAATAGAATAAGTATTGATAGCAGTTTCACCTTTTTTTTTACTTTTGTTAACTCGTAAAAACGTAAAGGCTATATATTCCCACTATTCAAACGGCTACCACTAAACCAAACATAAGGGGAATAAAAGAGAGTAAAGTAAACGACCCAAACCCTCAAGTAACCAACTATTCTAGCACAAAATATAACAAATAGGAGAGGAATAAAAGCTATTCGTCCTTAACACTATGGAAAGCAATAAAAGTCTTGATCAAGGACCAAATTTCCAAGTAATGGATAATAAATTGCAATTTAAGTTGTTAATAAGTTATAGATAACTACATTTTTTCTCTTTAATTAAGGACAAGCGGTGGTTACCTGTAAATGAGGAAAATCGACGCTTTGGCATTGTTTGTCTTGTGCTTGCAGCTAATCTGAGATTTGTTTATAAAGAGTGGAAATGCCATATTGATGTATTCCATTTATGTTGAGTCCATGAAGCAGCATGGCAAGATACAAATTGAGATAGAGAAGGCATTTTCCAAGTATGCATTGGCTCAAAAAAATGAAAATAATGGTAAAACAATAGGATTTGAATAATTAATACGAAATTTAAGAAAATGTTAATATATTTTTTAGATAACCCAGTTTGGCGTAGAAAGCCCAAAGAAACAGCTGCTATAAGTGTGACACACAAAGGTATAACAAACATCCGATACCATGAACACAAAAGATACAAATAAGAAAAATATTTTACGATATTCATGGGATAATGATGGTTTAAACTATTTCACGTAAGAAAAACGTAATTAAATGAAAAGCGGTTTCATATTGAGATGTACTGCTTTTTGGTAGTCGGATTTGAGGAATATTTCAATTTTCCAACAATGAGAACACCTTCAACTAGATTCTAATTTTGTAAAATACCAGATGTTTATATCAAAATCTAGTCCATTCACCGATTTGGTAGATAAGCATTTTATTAGGGCCAATATATTCCAAGAAAAAGAAAGTATACAAGGGGCTTTCGAGAACAGCATACGATAGACTACGACAGAGTTTTAGGCAACATTGATCTAATAATTTTTATGAAGTGATACCACAAATTCTAAATCTTCTACGAGTATATATGACACTATGATTTGAATATAAAACTAGGTAGTAAACAGTCCGCTCTTAGTCTGTACAGAAGATTCTTTCTCCAGACGAACATGATACTAAACTCTAAACAAAATTTGTAGAACAGACAAGTTATATTTACTTAGATTCACACAGTTTAAAGCAGCTAATAAACATAAAAGTAGACCCCAGAAATTAGTTTGGGACACTATAAATATAATTAAGAGATGCTACATATGTACTTGAAATGGTTGTAACTCGATAACTGATTCCTGGAAAATCATTGAGAATAACTAATCAAGTTTTACTTTAATTTATGTTATAATTACGTAGCTCTTGAAAAACTTTGCTTGGAAGATACACATCCTGTTTTGATGAACGTAATACTTTATATAGTCCAGACCGTTGACATTATAACCAGTGTGAAAGGTGAACTATTCTTTGGAAATCGACTATTAAACCGACTACTACTTACTTTGCCTTCTGAACTCAAAAATGTATTTAAAGTTAAAAAAAATTAAGTCAATCTACATTAATAAATTTCATATCAAGTCAATTAGTTCTAACCCTTTACTCCACCTTTACTTTTAATACATGAAATAGGAATCAATAATGTTAAGAAAGTGCAACAACAAAGTACATAGCAGCAAGGTTTATTATTGGATTTAAATATATTAAGGATTACTAACATACCTAATATATAAACCACATTTAGGAACTTAGCTATGAAAGTAAAAAGCATTAACGTACACCTATATTCAGTAGGATTCCACTGAAATGAGAAGAATAAGTCCTATATTAGTATTATGCAATAATTTTGAACTTTCTATTTAGTCCGAAATCTGATACAGTTTTGGGAGTTAACAATATTTATCAATATAAATGGCCTCATAATATGGTTCAACCCGGTGCTGGGTTTTTTACAGTTGGACTTCAAAGAAAAGTGATAAGGATCCAGGTATATCTGTGCTCATTATTCACACAAACAAGTTTTTATTACATTTAGAGCTACCGAAAAGTGATCCAATTCTAAGATATTTACTTCTAGTAATACTCAATTGACTGTACTACACTTATAACTGTCTACCTTAATTCTTATTTCTATAATCTTAATGTTTTCCCAATGCTATCATAAGTAGTTTTGGGGAACCACTAGTGCAAACATATAGCTCTAAAAGAGAAATGTTGGGCAAGAACATGTTTCTATTATGGTTGACTAGAATGTTGCTTGTGAGCAAACTGAATTTGAATTAATCCAATTAACTTGTTTTTCTAGCTTCATTAAAATAAAATTAGACGAACAATTATCGCTAGTACTTTCTTTTTAAGATATGTTATGCACGGTTATATTCGTTGCCTTCTGGCTACGCCATTATGAAATACCATGTATACTTTCTTACTCAAAATTGAATTTTACCCACGACGAAATCAACTTTGAGCTTCAAGGGATGATAAAATTTATTAGATTTGAATTTTCTTACCATCATTTTATTAGTTGAAATGGTAAATATGAAGAGACAATCTGAACTATCTTCCACTTTCTCCAACACATCAAATTAACTGAAACAATCTGGACTTGCGCTAATATAATACAACATTGCTTACATATATGTGTTTATTTAACATCATCCGGATTATTCAAACTGGTCTTTAGCAAGAGTACAACCTGAACCATAAGATTCCTGATGTTCACATCTGTGATTTTACATGTGATATTTACTTCTGATAGCATTACTTTGTGAGTATGGTGAAATAATTTATGAGTTCCAAGGATCTAAGAAATAAGATTTTGAAGTGTATTATTGAGAGTAATTAACAAAATCTCTTTGAAATGAAATTATGGTTAACCCAGACAACTATGATAGCTACATATAGATTTGAGAATGAGAGATATACTTCAGCTAGCCCGAAATTTTTCTCTGTATTCATATTAAACATTAACATTTTTCATTTAGCAGTTTATTACATCCAGAAACTCTATAGCTAACTCAAATCTCCTCATTAATTGAATCTAAGGAGATAATAAAAGTGAAAATACTTAATATTCAACGATCTCGATGTCTTTTATCTTCTTATGTTTAAGTTAACATTTGTGCAAGATCTTTCCACATGCAATATCTTAGAAGGTTTTCCAATGGTGTTTTACCAAAAATTTATTCATTGTAGTAGCAAGATGTCCCTATCAAAGCCTCGTAGTGCTCTATATTTACAAAACGTAGCTCTTCAGGATGTGAAAAATGAAATAATGTGAACCATAGGGATCTTAATGGAGCTATAGCAAATTAAATTTGCGTTTATGATGTTTTTGTTCTTATAATTCGGTTACATCTACACAGAAAAATAATTGCTACTTTAACTCGAGAATGACAATGACTTCAGTCTCTATGTGACAGAGCTCTCAGAGGTCTAGGCTATTGGTAATAAGAACTATGATATCGGCTAATATAGTAATTAGACATTATTGTTTCAATATTAGTGTCTTTGTTATCTAGAATATTGTTTTGACAATTGTATGTATAATATTCTGTATCTAAAAATAAGTACTATTCACTCCTAATCTAAAATCCACATTTACAACCATACCTTTTCCTTGAAATTACACAAGAAATATATAATCGTCAAAATATAAACTTAGTTAGTCGATATGGCCAAGATATCGTGCCCTTCTATCTAGCAACCAGCATAACCCGTGTTTTTAAAACATTTTTTCAGTATCAAAAGATTGAACTATATTCTATAACAATGAGCTCAACCAAGATCACTTGAATATGTGATCTCACTGTGCATTTTTTCTTTAAAAAAGTTATTGATATCAATGAAAAAAAAAACGCTTCGTTGACTGGAACTTCCAGAACTAGAAAATGAAAATATATTTAAAATAGCCATACATAATGATATTCTGCAGAAAAACTGTGGTTCTCTACAAAGAAGTCTGTATGTATGACATTTTATCGGGGTTCATACAACAGCTCGAGTTATTGAAGCCTTGATAAGTATGTTATTGAACACCCTAAAAAAAGAATGTTTGACCTCCAAATAGCCAGAAATAACATGGAAAATGTACGTAATAGATATAAACTCCTTAGTTAATACTAAGGGTTTATTCTAACTTTCAGCTTTTTTGTCAATTCTGCAATAAAATCTTTTAAGTATCGCATAGATCCGAAGGTTGTACATAGATTTCAAAATGTCATTAGTACGTACAATAATCGGGTATATTTTGATTTAAATGTACCCCGTTTATCTTGACACTTTAGCCTAAATCATTTTATTCATATCCAATAACGATAGGGTTTAGATAATAATTTATATAATAGAATCCATCCTAATAAACCATTCATAATCCATAAATCTCGGTATTTTAGTCAGCTAGACCATTTAGATCCTTCACCTACCATTCTGAACAGCATATTACTGGAAGCATCATCTCCGAAACTGTCTAAATTTTGTATCAATCGAAATAATGTCCCCTGTTACCAAACCACAATGTTGTTCCTATTGTTACAGCTATGTAAACTGCACGTACCGATATGCCTAGTATTTTATTGTGTACTTTGAAATACATATACATACATATATATATACATCTTTGCGAAATGTCTTTTGCACGAGAAAACATTGCTTTCAAAAAGTCATAGAATAAGTTTGACTGTTGATTTAGAACACCTCACTATTACGGCACGTTAGAATGTTATTATGATATTGGCTATGTGTCTCAACTTCAGCGCAGGTAAACAGGTTTTACCCTCGATTCAATAACTGAAATAAAACTCAGCCATATTCTCACTGAAAACAATTCATTTCTATTCTATTTGTTCTTTCCAAAGTAGCAGAAAACTCCTTTGCTATACAAATAGTACTCAGATTTCTATCCTCTCCCTCCCTAATTACTTCTATGACTTGTTGTAATTATTAGATTTATGTCAGGCATTGCCTCCAATCTAAGAATGTTTGAACAAGTATGGAAATACCATAAGCTTGCCTCAGAACTTCATATAAATTTTTCGACTAACATGGATATATTACATGTAGTGACTGGCTTGTCTAGAATTTCGTTAAGCATTTATTCTAATTAGTTGAAGTAGCCTAACCACGAGTTGTAAGTTTGTTCTCTATCAGAAATATTTGTAGTGAATTTTTTGCCAGATACTTAAATCTCAGTTCGTGATAAGAAAATTTTTGTCTTTACGAGTCATACATTTTCGAGCATTTTCTTGCCAAGATATGTTGCCCTCTAGTTGGTTTCACGGTTTTATTTCTAAAGGTGTCATCATTAGGGGTGTTATTTGATAAGAATTATCAATAATTATTTGATAATCATTTTGATTCTGATTATCAATAAAAGAATCTGCATTTTGATTGATTATCAATAAAACAATTTTCATTTTGATTATTAACTAATAATCAGTAATAAATAGGCCCACCTGGCCTTGAATCCAAACGGTCCAACAACATATTTTTTATTTATGCTACGCACGAAAATACGTATAAATAGAACATTTAGCCCGGAATAACCAGTAATAGAATGCAGCAGGGTGATATGTTGGGTTTCTTAACGAAACATTATGCTGTGGTATAACGGTAAGGCTCCTGCTTTAGTACTACCTCAGGACAGATTTGACAAAAAGGTTTGTTACAGTAAAATAAGGTTCCACCGTTAAGAAACTTTAGTTATATGCTCCGTTCTTAGGAGAATTACATACGGTGGCAAAATGAAATATAGCTTTTCTTGACCGCTTAGCCAAAGGCCATGTGACCAAATTCATTATTGATTATCAATGATAATCAATAATCAATCAAAATAATTTGGGAATTATCAGAATCAATCAATAAGAAAAATATTGGGAAATCTTTTATTGATAAATTATCAATAAATCAAATAACACCCCTAGTCATCATCACTGCTCAATCAACTTGAGAACTTTGAGTCAGTGAAAGTTTTTAATCTCATCAGACTACCATAATGCCAAGAAAACGAAGTAACAAGTCAGAAATAATCAATTGACAATCCACTTTCACGTACCCAGGGTGAGCTGATATACAGTATAATTCCATGACCTTGAGTTGAAAATTGTTTTCTTAGCTTATTATCAATTGTGTTAGTCAGTAGCCTAAAAGGTAGTATAAGTTTCCTTAAGATCTGCTCCCTTGCTTTTATCTTTTTATGTAACTGTGTGCTTAAATGTTGACCGACATCTATCTTTACGGTGACACACCACTGTGCCTAACGTCTGGAACTATGAAAAACGAGTGTAAGATAAGGTATAGGATACTGACAAATTAAACTATTACTTCGGGATAAGAATAAGCTTGGCGATAGTTCAATTCTCTTCCAGGTGCAAGACAAAAGAATAACCTATTAAAAGCCATTAGCACAGATCATATTAACTATAAATAACTGGAAACTACAAGTAAGATTATAAGGCGAGGAAATTATCTAAGGTCACCTGATGAAGCTAGAGAAAGCTTATTCATGATGAATTCGCTATATACAACTAGATAATCAATGAAATAGCCAAGATCAGCTAACTGAAGTATTAGATTAAAACAAAAAATTCCATATGTTGAAATTTTAGTTTCAACTTTTAATTTCTTAGCTTCCAAGTTCGCATATATTCTTCAAACTTACAGCTTTTTTACTATGTCTCTTGTTCGTTTCAGTTCAGAATAGGGAGTTACAAACTTGAAACTTATTATGTTCCTTATATCTTGAAGAAAAGAGCGTAGGATGTTAATAATAATTGGAACAATTCTGTATCGTTTGGTAATACAACTAGCCTCTGTGGATATTGGGACATCCTTTCCATGTTAACCCTCATCTTAAGCAAGAGGACCGTTTGCACGGTGCTACCTTAAAATAACATAAAATATTATAATCCTTCAAATAGCCCCTGTCGAACCTTCTATTCGGAACAAATCTATAGCATAGAGCTCTTAAGCTTGTTAGTTGTACAAAACAAAACTTTGTCTCCTAACTTACCTTTATAAACAATTTTGGAGGTGTTCCAGTTCAAACAGAAACCACTGAATTAATACTGATATTATGTATGAGGTTGCCATAACAAGCTAAATTTTGTCCAAAACATACGGAAGGAGCAGTTCGGGAGTGGTTCTACCAAAAGCAACACCTTTAATCCCGCTGCTCCTTCAAATAGAAAGAATATTACTTTATGAATTCTGATTGAGGTATGCTAGAGTGTCTAGTGTAATACATTTACAACTCTCTTGAGGACTCAACTTCAGGTGCTTTCCAGTACTCTATCTCAATTATACACTTGTGAGTTGTGACAAAAGCAAATGTACAACCTTTAGTACAAGAAAAGGTCAACTAAGAGCTTTCCATCCATACCAGAGGGAATTCAGCAACGAGAAGAGGAGTAAATGGCCTTTTGTCATATAATTGGCTAAATAAACTCTATTAGACCGGAAAGTCGGGTATTTACTATTAGGTATAGGATCCCAGCCGGGACGCGCGAAAAGATCGATACCGGTATCATTAGCGTATATATTGACTGCAGTTGGATAATGCTGAACATGTCTCGAATATAGATTGCTCATTGGAAATATAAATGCTACTATAGTGTTGTTATGTCACAGCACGAGGTTATGCTTATATAATTTGCCAAAATAAGTCCTTTCGGTAGGTATCGTTAGCAAACAGGAACTTTTACATTCCTTTGTGCGCACTAGGAGAAACTTTTTTTCCTATTTAAGTTTTCTGATACAGACAAGAAATTGATGTTAAGCAACGCTTTAAAGAGATTAAATTTACTCTGGACTTATGTTCCAATGTTTGTACAGCTTTACTATATAGCTTCTTAGCGAAAACCTTGCATAACAACCAACGCGAACACATTTCTAGTAAACTAGTAAGTCAGGTCTTTTACTAAATACAATGGCTTTTCTGAAACGTCTTGCAGAGGAAGAAGGTTGTTCAATTTTCTTAGGCGAAGTATGTGGAGCACATGGAACTTGTGTGAATGGAACTTGCATGTGCGAAAACGGATGGTTTTCTTCGAGGGATTTATACTCAAGTAAAGCTTCATCTCCTTGTATCTCAAATTTGGTACTCCTTCAGACTCTTTATATGATTTCAACAATACTCCATTTAATTGGTCTTTATGTGACTATACAGCGGGTAAAAAAAATCAAACACTTTAAACGACTGGGCTTTTTCTTACTACACATCATTACATTTTCTTTGATATGTATTATAAAGCTTGCACAACTCGAAACTGCTTTCTTTGGCTTTGATCCAGTTGTGTCTATTTTACTTGCGCTTGGCGTCATTTTATCATTTCACGCTTTCTCAAGATATTATGCTAGATTTCTTGCATACTTGAAACAACTGAGTTTCATTCGCGAAAACAAAAGAAGCATCATGGAGATTAAGTACGGCATTTATGCATTTAGTACTATCCCAAAGCTTGGAATCATATTTTGCATTCCTTTTGTTTCTGTATCTTTACTGGACTTAACAAAGAATGCAGAGCAGAAGTTCTTGATTACCTTCGTCTGGGGATCTTTCATTCTCTACTCCCTTTTGATCTTGCTGCATCTGATTTTTATTCGTCAAGTGGTCAAGGATGCAGAGAGTCTGCTTGTTTCCTATAGCACTTCCCATGGAGAAACTCCAGAAACAAGGAGGATGGAGAAGGCTTTGCTTCGGCTTCGGAACGCGAGGGCATTATATACGTTGGTCTTTATTGTTATCGCTGGCCAATTTCTTGTAGCTATATTATCAGTGGAATATGTCCTATTCCAGTATGCATCACCAGCGGCATTGTGCTTTTCTGGTTTCACATACTTAATTCAAAGCAGAGCCTCTTGATTGTTGCATTCGTTTCTCTTTGCTTTGATTAGGAGATAGTCCCAAAACTAGTTTTTTTGTTTGGTTGCTTGAGTACTCTTGTTTATTTTCGCATTATTAGTAATAAATATAAATAAGTATTTCTGAGAAAGGTTTCTTGTGACAGATACTTGTAATCAACTGAGCAAGGAAAACTATGCCACATAGAATTGAACGAGAAAATTTTAACCCAGAATAAAAATTATTTTTTGCCACTGCCGTTCAGCGTAGATTCGGACGTTATTATGCTGAAAACTGTTATACTTTGCTGAAATGTTTCTTCAGTTTATCGTTTCAAAAATACACTAATGAAAACTGTGTACAAATATCTATTTGTGAAGAATAAACTCTTGAAATCAATATAAGCTACACATGACTCGGAGATTTTCTTGAAACACCTCGCTTAAATAACGTCATTCTTGTTTTTGTTTTTGCAGCCGTAACTTTACATTTGCAGGATTTATATCATAAATTTCGGGCGTGTCAGATAAGAGATCAATCGTTTTCGCTGATTTAATCTTTGAAAGTTTATAATTCTCTTCATATGTATCTTCATAGTCAGAGTAGCAATATAGAGTGTAGAGAATAGGAACAGCTGCCGCTAAAATTACAAGATAAATAGGAAGAACAAGTGCCCAGTATTTTGAAGGTAAAAAATTAAGGCCAAATGTATCATGTAAGATTCTATCCGGTACCAAAAGCCAAATGGTGTAGCTTATATAAGACAACACACTGATTAACCAAACAACTATTCCATAATATCCCTTTGATTTCGACATTTTAAACATGGTAATTCAATATTGGGAGATATGTATCTTGTTTTTGATATTGGCAGTTCTTCTATCCGTTGTTCAGCAATAAAAGATAAGAATTTGTTGATATGTAAAAGATCAGAACTTAGATTTGATGCAAACGGGTTTGGGGATGTTGAATCTATTGTTTCGAAATGTGAAGACTGCTTGGTTGGTGTCTGTACTGAGCTAGGTCGTATAGGTTGTGAGAAGGTTTCTGGAGTTGCCTTCACAGGTTTTGTAACTAATTGCTTCTTAGTAGAGGAACAAAATTTGAAAGTAGTATCAAAGCTTCATAGCTATGCTTCTAAAGTTTCTGATAAGGCGCTTAACTTTTTCGGCAAGCCAAAGTTTCGCTCGAATACAATTTTTAACACTGGTGTGTACTACGATCATGAGTCGTTTCTTCCTGTAAAGTTACTAGACTTGAAGCAGGTATTCTTGGATACATCACAAAAGTTAGTGTTGATGACCATATCCTCCTACCTAATAAGAAAGTGGTCAGCTATTTGGAAGTTCAATTCTATAAGTTTAAGCGAGGGTTCTTGGACTGGAATGGTGAATGTCGGTGAACAAGAACCTAAATGGAACCGCGATTTGCTGCAAAAGTTTGAACTACATGAATCAGTATTCCCAAAGATTTGTACAGATGTTGATAGTGGTTGTTCCTTTTCGCAACAGTGGACAGAGCAGTTCCCTCTACTGAAAGGAACAAAAATCTTTCTCGGTATTGGTGACGGGTTCGCTGCGAATGTTGGAGGCAACGGTACTTTTGATATAGAAACAGGTGTTTTAAATCTATGCTTGACTATTGGTACATCTGCTGCTGCCAGAACGCTTGTACCTGTTTCTTACCTCAACCAACTAGGTATCTCGGTTGACCAAATAGTGCGCAAAGGGTTGTTTCTATATAGAGTGACGGAACAAGATGCCTTAATTGGTGGAGCGCTTACAGATGCTGGAAGCTTGTATGATTGGTGGAAAAATTTGTTCACCATGGGTTGTACTAGTGAACACTTAAAAGAGATGGAACTTAAGGCACGAGGTATAAAGTTTGGGTCGACCGGTATTCGCGTGGTGCCATACTTGAATGGGGAGAGGTCTCCAGAATGGAACTCAAGCTCAAAACTCTCTCTAAGTGGATTAACATTGGGAAATTCCAAGCCTGAGCTCATTTTGCGAGCTGTGTTTGAATCAGTTGCCCTAGAGCTAAAGAAAATAGTTGGTTTGTTGCAGGAAACCTTGAATGCCCGGAAAATTATATTCAATATCAATGGTGGAAGCTACAATTCCTCTCTATTATGGCAAGAAATCTTATCCACTGTCCTTAGTCGGCTTGGAGAAATTCATGAACTATCAAGTGACTCTGGGATTGAAATTACTTCCCTAGGGGCGTTCTTGCTCGTGCAAGAATAAACTAAAAGCAAGTACATGGCACTTAGTTTTTATCTTGGCCTGGATTATGGTATGATTTTCAAGAACCTGAGGCTGACAGAGTAAAAACTGGCCTAGAGAAACAACCTTAACTTGTCATGTCCCTGAATAAAACTGAATAAATGCTGGTTGGTTTGCTAGAAAGCTGTATAAAAGATGTTCCAATGAATGATTGGAAGCACCTACTAAAAGTTTAACTTGGGCCGCGTGAAAAGGTGACCTACGATGTTCTCTTCTTCTCTCCTGAGGCAACATCCTTTTCATGATGTGCAGAAACAGTTCCTCTGGGACCCTAATCTAAGTGTGGGATGTTGGGTCACGATTTTGACTTACTTCCCCTCTCAAATTGGCTCTTTCATTTGCAGCTTGATTAATATTACACCTGAAAATAGAAACTATCTCTTTAGATACACGAGTGTTATATGGTTTATCAAAAGTTAGGTCATTGAGAAGGATATGAAGATAAATACGTTGAGAGCAACTCCAGTCTTACCTTACCAATCATGTGTTCCTCTTCCAACCCACCCTATTCTTGGTGCTTGTGTCAGAAAAAAAATAAGCTGGTCCATCTGTTACATAATTTATCTTACGTTACCAAATTTTTGAGACGTGTACCTGCTAGCATGGAATTTTGAGTTTTAACTGTTTAAAAAATGTTTTCGGAAAACAAGAATATGAAATTTGAAGACTGTAAGTTATCTTATCTAAGATCGATAAACTCTACAAACTGTAATAGTAATCTTTTGCACGAATATCCAAATTTGAGATTCATGCAATATATTTTATATTCGTTTTTTTGGTTTTATGCTATTCAATATGATCTCTATATTAGGTGCCTTATATATCCAAAGGCGAAGGAAGAAAAATAATAATAAACGCGCTAGGGCTGCTTCCATTTCGTTGCTTAGCGAAGAAATCGTTTTCCACCTTAGTGCAAGACTCCTCTGCCTTGGCATTTTGAGTTTAAGTCTTGGTATTGTACACATAGCATCTGGAATGCACTTGGATGAAGATCTTCACAGTGTTAAAGGAAAAGTGTACGCTTTATCTCGATTTTTCTTCTTGCAAACAGCGATCTTAAGTCAAATTCAATTTGTTCCTGCTGTTCTTTCTCTGCTACAAATGCACAAAATACCTCCTTTGGTAGAGCGGCTACTTCCCTTAGCATTGAAGTGGACACCTTTGTATATTGGCACAAGTATGTTGCTTGTTTCAGTGTTCCTTTGGAAGCTTAAGATGGCACTAGACATTTACATTATTTCAACTGGTTTAATAACTTTGCCTCTTGCAGGTCTGTTCGCATTCATCAGTGAAAATGTTATTGTTTTTTTATCGGAACCCTAGATGAATCTATTCAGAAAACGAAGAAAGATGAGGACTTAATAAGGTTAAAAAAATTAAAAGACCAGTTTCTGCTACATCAATCTTCGAATAGAAAGGGCTTGTTTATGGGTGTTGTGGCATTTATCATATTCTATATCCCAAGGCTACGAGCAATCCACGCGGTCTTTATATTCTTCTCTTTCTCAATGGTCTTTCCAGTTACGTTATATTTACCAGCATGCTACGTGATTGGTACTAAGGCAGCTAAGATGAGCAAACCTACCTGTTTCAAATTCTTTTGCGCAAAGTTCTGATCCGGTAGTACTTTTGCTAAGAGTATTTTTGATGCGAAGAGGACTCCAGGCCTATTTATTTTCTTTGTTAGGATGAGTTAGATACTGTAAGAATCATTCCTTTAACTATATTCTTACTAAATTTTCACAATACTTTTCCCAATGCTAGATAATGAGTTCTTCCAGGTAGGTACATTTAGACCTTTACAGATATCTGCTGCATGGTACGTGTTTAAGAGAGTTCGTTAAAGAATAGTTACGTACTTGGTTCTTTTGGAGTAGATTACTCACTCGTAGAATGGAGACCGGTTTCATAATAGGATGATGTTTCCCTCCGGTCTTGAGTGTTTTGCAGGTAACTTGAGTGAGAGATCGGTATTGTTAAGAATACCATTTTTAGCTCTGGTCATTTGGTCTTGCCTACTGATTTAGGTACCAAGAAATGTTCAAAATATTTTTAACGTCAGGAAGCCGACCAAGCAAGTAGTTATATCTTAAATCTTCAATCTATATTGGAGGATAAGTATATCATCAATGCATCATCTAAACTTCTCTGTCTATCTTCTGGTTATGCAGCATATGCCTTAAAACCATCCGGTTCCCATAGAACTACCTGTGTCGTGGTTTATCCGAAATTATTAACCAGCGAAATGGTCCATTTTGCCGAGTTTTTTTAAAAGTTGTAAGCGAAATGAAAAGTGTTGGTCATTGAAAAGAAATGAAACATCTCCGTAATCGAAGACAAAGTTGGGTTAGATGTTAGTACTTCATAATTATCTCTTACGAAAAATTAAAATAGAAAAATTAAAGACAACACTCACAATTTTAAATACCTTTATTCGGGTTTTAATATTTTTTTCGTAGAACAACATTCCTAGCTGTAAAGAACAGTAATAGAAGCATTGAAGTATTTAGCCCCTTTGCTAAACCTACCATCCAAGGCCGTCTGAAAGATTAGATTGGTCATATATAGGTAAGGTATTATAAAACTTGCGTTAAAATTTAAATTCTCTTTAGTAAAGATTACTCTTCAGTTATTTTTGGTTACTTCCATATTGTGCTAGCAATGTTTAAATGGCTATTACGAAATCCTTTATATAATTTATGTGCTCAATTCTCTTCTATATGGAACAGCGCAACGTCCGTAAGTAGCAGCAACAACTGATACATAAGCTTATAGTTCAGAACTTTAAAACTAAAATTCTGTAAGCTTACTGCGAACAATCTTTTATGTTGTAATGGTTGTAGAAACATATATGGAGTTATGTAGATCACAGTTGCGAAATGGGAAGGAGAGCAGTGGAAAGTAAAATGAATGGTTGTGTTCTGTATTTTGTTCTTGTAACTAAACCCTTCCTTACTTCAATTATTAAGATAAATACCAGTTATAGTACTTCTAAAGAACTTCTTTGTTACCAAAATTAAAGGGTTGCTTATTATTTTGGAAACTATTTATATCATTAAGTAGACAAAGCACAGTATTTAAGAATCTATTTTGTTCTTACCTTAGGTTAGGGAAAATGTTTTGTAGCTTACTTCTAGTCAGTGTGATATCTTTCTTCAGTAAAACATACCCTTAACAATAATAGAAATATATAAAAAGACTTTCATCATCTTCTATATTCCATTCATAGAATAGTGATCTGAATACCTTGAGAAATCTATAAACATGCTTTAAGTAAGCCTTAAACACTATTGAATTATGAAATCTATATCTAAACTTAAATTTAACCTCTAGTGAAACACTGTGAACTTTAATAATTTTTATTTTAAACTAAGCAAATATTTTAGGTTGAGTCTATGGGTCTTTAAGATTTTACTTCCCGACATAACTTTGAGTTGGTTAAAGTTGTGCACCTAAGTTATAGTTTAAGTTTTGATTAGTGTTTCATTTTCTTTCGCCATTGGCTACCCATGACAGATCAGTATAGATATATACATCGAGGTACCCAAGGCCCAAAAATACGGTTGCTAAAAATATAAACAACAAGAAACTAAGCGACATAGTAAATATCAAGGAAACTTCATTTTGAAGTAGAAGGGAAGAGAATTCAGGTGGGCTTAAGGTTGAAGAAGGTTGTCAATGAGGATATATATCAACTTACCGATGCGCTACTGCTGAAAACTTCTGTAGACGATTTAAAACTTTAATAGGTACTTTGTAGTAACAATGCCACATTTTAGAGTTAGGTGTGTGATTTGATTTGTTGATAATTTGTAAATAAGAAAATTGCGTATATTTTTCTTATTGATTAACTCTGTCAATTTCCAAAACATTTTGATTGATTATTGATAATCAATTGAATATCATTACAATGTAGCGTCACAAGGCTCTGCGCTAAATATCTAAAGATACTTTTGCATTTTTGCACCATACGCAAAGTTTTAAAAAACTAACCGAATGCCCGTACAACATCATAATATTCAATTATTCCCGTGTCATCTCGCCAGTTTTTAAAGAATTTCATATGGTACAGAAAATAAGTAAAAAAATTCCTGAAATATAGAACAGTGCCCCATGCCCCATCTTTTTTTTGATAATCAATTGATTATCAGAACCACGCCAGAATCATTTGATAAGAATCAAAAACCCAATTCTTGTGATGATAATTAGAATCAAAATGATTATCAAATAATTATTTATATATTTTATAAAATCCCACCCCTAGTTGGAGTTCTCTGACTAATACTATTATAGCAATACCCCTCACATATTGACTAGCCTCACCTTGAAAGTTATTTCATTTACTGGGATCTCTCTAACCTGAAACTAGAATATATTTTTCTCTTAAGAAAATAGAGAAAAACTTTTATTTACTACTTTCGCAAGTTTAATTTGTGTTTATATTTGTCAGTTCTTCAGGCAATATACGCCTAGTCTAGAATCATGCTGTTATTTTAATTCGGAGTTTAATATTGCGGGCCCATAGCACTTTTTGAATAAATATAAATTAAATATTTTTCCTGGGGTGCAAACAAATGTATAAAACTTTTCAATTTACCTAGAAAACTCCATAGTACCAGGCAGTAATAAAGTGTGCCAGGTTTAATAAAACTTGTTTTTATTTGTGTACTGATAAAGGAATGAAGCTACCCAAAACTATCATGATGAAAATATTATAATATTGATTCCTACCAACAAATAGAGAGAAATATATTTTATATCTTAATTTTGGAATATTTATTAATTGTAATAAATTCAGCTGGTATTTCTCTTACAATATTGTGAAACTAAACAGATTCAAATTCCTAAGATCGGCACTCATACTTAACGCGATTCCATTAAGAAATACAAATTCACCTTTGTTCTTTAAGCAATTAACGTAAATATGGCAATGTTAATAAGTATTCTACTAATACTTTATGCTTCAGTTTGAGAGCACAGCTTTTCTGAGAAATTCTGGAGAAAGAATAGAAGAGACAGCGAGCTTACACGAACTCTGAATCACTCGTTATTTTTGAAAAATGTTACCCCATCTCAGGTGAAACTCTTTTTCTTTGAACCTAAACCCAAATCAAGATTGGTACTCTTTATTAAAGATTTTATTTAATTCTATTGGACATTGGTTGGATATCTTCACATAGGCGGCAATTATGGCTGATGTAAATTGTTTTTAAAATCCTGATGAATTATTTACAACACCACCCAATATACAATTATTACACTCCTGGCATCATATTTTCTATCTATTAGGCTCTCCTCGTTAATAAAGTGACATCCTGTGAATCAAAACAGCTAAGGAAGTTATTCTCATTGAGTTTTATCTATAGAATATAAATTCTGAAAAATTTGGGTAGATACATCCTATTTCATTCATGAAATGGATAATAAAAGATATAGAAACTTAAAGAATGGGGCTGATACTTCCACAAAACTATTTGTTATCGTACTTTTCGTATTTTCGTCTATTGAAGCCACAAAAGTGGTCCCTTTATAATCCAAACAGCATCAGGTATTCTACGCAAATAATCATATTTTGAAATCAAGGGAGAAACATTCATGTTCATTGTCAAAGTACCAAGAAATTATTTCGAATAAATTTACAAATAGTTTGGCCCTTTATATGATTAAAACCTATCCTGAAAAAGTAGCACCTGTTGTTTTACTCAACAGATTATCATATGAATATGAACTTTATTACAAGCATTGCAAGTAACCTATTGATTGGAAGCAAGACTTATTCTACATGGTTGTGCTCTTATAAAAAAATCTTCGAACGAGAAACATAGCATATTATTATCGATAAACTATTATTCTTTTCCATCTGCAATATGAATGTCATTTTTTTTGAATGTTACAGCAGGTGACACCCTTTTCTATAGGTTTTATATTTAGAGACCGATATGTGTAATAATTAGTGTTCAATTTTTCATTATAAAGAAAAATGAAGCGCCAACTCAGTTCCCTTGATGTGATTACAAAAAGAGTATTTTGGGAAAATTCGTAGACTTAACTCGCTGCAATGAAATCAAGAAAAATCAACTACCGGTATTTACTATATAAGAGTCCTGGATACACACATCTTATCTTGTACATTGCTTGCTGCTTCAGAATAGTCTAGCATTACAAAAAGGTATAAAATTTTGTCACAATTATCCCATGTACGCGAGTTTGCTGTTATGTAAAAGTTGTGCTGAACAAAAAAAATAAAGTTCTATCTTTACTTAAGAAAAAAAAATGGCGAAAGATCTAATATAGGTATAATTCCTATTGGTTGCAAAATCTGTTGAGCTATCTTGTTCTTAGCTATCAGCCTTGATTGAACTCAAATATAGATTGTGAGTGAAATAGTCTTTAGAAAGACTCCGTTCGATCTTTCTTTAAGACAAATGGGTATAATATCTATAATATATATATACTTAGAGGTCTAGAGGATCTTTTCTAATTATCTAGTAACATTTTTATTGGTAGTTTACAAAATATAGCGCGTAGAAAGTTTGTTAACTGAGCAGAATGATTTGGCAACGATTAAAGAGATATAACCATAATCAATAACTTAAGAGATTCTTTCCAGAGTACAGTAATAATGTAAATAGAATATAATATCTAAAAAAATGCCAAGCTATTGCTGAATACCAAACTAAGACAAGTACACATTTTCTAAAAAAATTCAGATCCTTATTAAGCTTGTCTAAGTACGCATAGGTAGAGTAAGGAGCCCAGGACAATATTGGCTGACCTTAGGACACTCGTTACTCGTTAGCACCAATTAAGTGCTTAACTTCATAAAATAATTCAACTAAAAAGAATCAAGGTGTCATGAGGCAATCCAGTTAGTAAACAAGGTAATTGTTGATTACTATTCTTCATCAGCCAGATTAAAGAGGACACATCATATGCCATTACCAAATGGTAATGCAGTATTTTTCTGTAGTGATTACAACAATATTAAACAGATTAAATTTATCTGTTAGAAAAGAAACTTGTAACAGAATAGTAGTCATAACTTACTGAACCTGGCTTCAATATCTTCTTCATTAACCTAATTATCTTTTGTATAATCACTTTATGTTGCTTGGTCAATTGGTAGACAAACAACTTAGCACAACAAAGAAACCAGGAAAAACTCAAACATATTGAAAATACTATATGAAGTATGTAAGATTTCGCTATAATATCAAACATTGTTCTCAAAGCTAAGCAAGAATCTGCTGCTGGGGCCATACTCACTCGAAAGTTTGGCGACAGTTTATTTGAGATTGGAGACTTATAAGACCTCGTTTCTATGAAACATATTAGATAAGAATAGGAAGTAACGAGTTATGTACACCTCCCTACCTTTCTCTCGCCTAGCGAAGGAAGAGATTTTGCTCTATCCATCTTTAATTTTTCTTTGTGGTCAGAATTAAGAAACCCACTTTTTAGAGTTTGAAATATTGAATTACCACAGATGATAAGCTCCCTCATTATTCAGGGGTATGGTTTATACACGCCAGTGTTTTTCACGTACTTTGTCTGGTTGGCGGAATTGGAAATTCCCCAAAATCAAAATTGAAAATAAGCTCAATCAAACCAACAAAATAGGAAAACTGTATCAAGATTGTGAAAACACGATGTTCAGGCACAAGAAAAGCTGGAATGACAGTGAAAACTTGATCAAGTTAATGTATCTTCACTCTTGCATGTACTTAAATAAAAATTTTATTTTTTTTTACGTTATTTAAAGATTTTGAGGTTGGATGTCTGTTACGCAAGGTTAAAGCAGAGAATTTGTTTCAAATTAAAGAAACAGAAAAAGTACGGAAGTTTAATTGAAAAGGGAAAACTAATGAAGAGGTATATCATTTCCTAAATGTTTGCTCAATTAAATTTTACTTTTAAAAGGGATGGGGTTTAGGGTAAGTGTTTGGAAAAAGAACATATATGGATAAAGTTAAAGTCAAGAGTTCAAGGAAAAACATGTTTTATTTACTTGTTAACCTTTTTTGATCCCAAGTTCAGACGCGATTGATTCTTTTCAACCCCATCATTATATATTCGTTTTCCTTCTGCTGGTGATTTGACGTTCAAAGTTGATTCCATACATAATTCCTGAAAATATTTTGTAAAAAGATAATTCTGCTGCAGTCATTAAAGCTTAAACTGTACGAAATGTATGTAATCATTTTAATCCAGCTTCTCTAAAGTTAGTTAAGTACTTCTTCACTGTTGAGATCTTTCTAAAGTCATGTCCAACGTGTTCTAAGTCAATTACCTCAAAGATGTAAACTTTTATTCTTTAAGTCAAACTTAAGGATAATTTAATATGTGTAGTTCTCCGAACTAGTACAAACAATTTTACATCCTCGTAAGCTAACTTCTTCAACTCCAAATTTTTTCTTTGTTTCTGACTGCATGAAGTTGTGTGGAGACTGTTCTCTAGTTCTAAAGCATCCTGCAACATAGTTTTTAAGTGTTTCCAACATTTCTTCTGCAGAGCTAGAAGTCTTTAAGGTCCAACTTCCGTCTAAGTTCATTTTTTTCTGTTTTCGTTTAACTTTTTTTATCTTTTTCCTATGTAAGGATTTTTTTTTCCTAGCGAATTTTTGTCAAATTCGGGTTTTCCTTTGTATCCTTTCGATTCAAATTTTGAATATTTGTGCCCTTCAATTTTCTAGGCGCATTCCAATTCCGCACCTTAAAATTTTTCGCAAAGTATGAAATTTTGGTTTCTGCGCACTCAAAATCCAGGCAAAGTATAAGCTTCATAAAAATCTTACCAATCAGAATTCAGTGGCGTATGAAACTCTAAAGTATAAAAGACCTATCCCTATAATTCAAGAAATATCAACATTACACCGCAGTTCTATATGGCAAAGTCGATAGTTGTAGGTGGTGCTGGGGTAATAGGTCTTTCTATTACTCGTGCTCTTTCTAAACTTTTCAAACCTTCACGTATCTATTTTTCTTACTTAAACATAGAGTTGCAGATAATTAACTTGGAAAAGAACAACACCTATGGTCTTGAAACAAGCTCCAGGAACTCAGGCGTCATTCATGCAGGAATTTATTATCCCACAGGTACTTCTTACTAATATATTAATAAAAATAGGTTCCCTCAAGTCCAGGTTCTGTTTGGATGGGAGAAAGCTCTTATATAACTTTTGTGAAGAATACTCAATTCCCTATGAAAACTGTGGTAAGTTGTTATTTGCTACAAGAAAATCTCAGCACGAACAACTTGAACAACTTCAGAAACAGGCAATAACTAATGGACTTACTTCCAAAAAAGATGCGCTGATTTTAATTGAAAACGCAAAGGAACTTGAACCTGGTCTTGTTGTTTCTGATGAAACAAAAGTTCTTCTTTCACCTTCAACTGGGATAATAAATGTTCAAGAATACATGATGGAACTTGAGAGACAAGCAGAAGAGGCAGGTTGTATATTTTCATATAACTCTGAAGTGAAGTCTGTGGATAAAAATATAATAAAAGTTGACTCCGCGGGTGAAGAAAGTGAATTTGAATTTGATTATTTCATTAACGCAACTGGATTAAGATCAACTTTTCTAGATAATTCCTATTCTCCAAAATATGTAAAAGGAAATTATTATAAAATTCGTCCAAAGAAATATTTGAATAAGAGAAACAAATTCAAATTTAACTATCTTCTTTATCCAATGCCTGAAGTTAAGTTGACTGGACTTGGTGTTCATTTAACTTTTGATTTACAAGGAGATGTCCGATTTGGTCCAGATATAGAAGAAATAGATCCAAAAGTTAACTTATATAAACTAGAAGAACCAAGTGAAGAGAAAAAGTCTCAAATTTTTAAAACTGTTTCCGAATACGTAGATTTTGGGCATTTTTACGGATCAAGCAACAAGGAAGACTTTGAAGTGGAAATTGGAGATTGTGGAGTTCGACCAAAAGTTGTTGGCAAAGGATTGGAAAGTGATTTTTTGTTTAGAGAGAGTAAAAATGTTCTTCATCTGCATGGATTTGAAAGCCCAGGAGTCACTAGTAGTTTGGCAATTGGAAATTACGTTGCTGACTTGGTAGCTAACAGGATCTTAGGGAAAACGTAGGTAAAAAACCAAGGAATATCCCTATAAGTAAACATGTAACAGAGTAACTCAAGAGTTTTTTCTGTTGCGCTTCTTCTGCTTCTCTTTGGATCTCTTCTGCAAACAGACCTCTTTTTACGTTAACTTTGGTTCCCAACATTTTATTTGGAGGAACTTTTTGATTCTGAGAGGTACTAAGACTCGTTTCAAAACTTTGATCTTTATCTAAATTGATTGATTCTCCAAGTTGAGGAACTTCTAGGTTAGCTTGTGAAGAACTTGGTGGCGGTGGGGCAAAAGTAGCCAATGAAGAATTGTACAGTGGAAGTCCACTCACGCCTTGCATTGCTTTCACACCTGCGCTGCTCCCCACTGAAGACAGTTTAAGAATATCTGAGTTGGCAGATTCCGTATTTGAAGTAGTTGTTTGACTCATTGTTCACGTATTGGGTGATTTGTAACTGGTTTTCTGGCGTATGTCCAATACTACAGTTTATTTTTCGTTTACTTGTCGTTTATTGAAATTTTTGCATATCTTTATCACTGAGTTCAATATTTCTTATCGGCAGAACCGGTAACAAATTATAGATTGCTATCGTACGAACGATAAGCATAACGTTATTAAACAAACCCCTTTCTTTGGGATACTTATAACTAACGTTAGTGTTTCCTCTACCGTTAAATTCAGCCTTTGAGGTATCGTTAGTACGATAAGATATTTAACCTTCTTGGAAACCAAGAAACGAGATCGATCTCACCTACTCTTTTCTTGAAATTGGTTTCATCTCATCTCGAAATAAATTCGAGATAGTTTAAATCCACACAAATTTGAAACATAAATTAAGATCGAGTGTATACTAAATAGAAAATTTTGAATCTATTTTTATTCCTATGGATTACTTTATGTGCACCTAGCCCTGGCTTAATAGCAGAAAAGGTAGGGGTAAACATCTCAAGGTGGCAAGGAAATTGGATAATATCGATGAAGAAGTACTTCTACCTAGCCTCAATTCACCATGAAGATACTAGAAGCATAGTTTTGAAACTTTTTTCCATTATACGTCGCCCAACTTTCCAAATTACACAAAGCATATTTTCCGCTCTTAGGTTGATATTCCTTGGTTTTGACTTTAAGTATGCAGAAAGGTAGACTCTTGTGCTTTGACCAAGATAACAGAATGTAATGTTATGTCAGAACCCTAATAGAGAATACCTAAACTTACCATTTAGCTAAACATCGTGGAAGGTTTCACCGAAGGTTATTACTTAGCAATTAGGGTAACCGGTATATTCCGCTGCAGCATTGAAAATTGTTTCGTAACTTTATGTTCTGCTTTTTGGGAAAATTCTCTAAGAGCTATTTGTATTCCCATTTGAAGTCATAACTAAACAACATTATCAGAAAATTAAAAAACATAGCTTATGTGCTGGAGAAAATTGATAACCAGCAGAAATTGTAGAATGATTATAAATGGAGGAGAACTGGCACTGGCTGAAGCAGTTTCCAACCTAATTATCTGCTGCTAGCTCTAACTGTTATCAGTTGATGTAGGCGATCAGTCTGTTCTTCTTGTGTTGATAAGCACTGAATTTAAAGCCAGTGGAAAATTTTAAAAGTAAGTTGCTCAAAAATAAAGTTAAAACAGCTTTTTTTTCAGCAATTAAGATAATTTTTAGTGTTAATACTTAATAATATGGGTATTTTATGTTTATTCCAGTGAGAAAAGAAATATGAAACAAGATTTTTCAATAGTTATAAAAGGTAAACCCTGAGATTTATGACACCGGAAGGGGCTTAGAATTGTGATTTTATTGTACGCTTAACCTTGTGTTAGGTTAGTATTTCTATTGATTTCTATTGATTTAAAGATATTCTGAAACAGGATTTGGTCTACAAGAGATAGAGATGAGTTTCTTGTGTTTGAAAATTAAACAGTACATACGTCATTAACGGTAATATTTCCATTAATTAACGGTAAGCATTTTGAGGTCATCCTTATTTCGTTAATTACCGTTTCTGCCGTTATAGAACCCTAATACAAACCCATGAATTCTTATTGAAAAATGTGCACTGAAAGTTCAGACACATATGGCCACTTGGCCATTGCCCAAAATATCCTCGGAAAATACTTGAAGTCGTTTCATAACATAACCAAAGTGTCACATAGAAAGCCTGTACAAAAGAGCATCATTTGAAGAAAAACGTAAGGAAAATGAAATTCAGCTATCTAGCGCTTATTGCGCTATTTGTGTTCCTCAATATTATTGCTGCAGAAGAAGTTGAGAGTAATCTAAGGGCAAAATTAGAGGCAAGTACTAGTGAAGAAAGAATTGTACTCCCCCAAGAAATTACCGAGACCCAAGGACAAGAAAGAAAACTAGATGTGTTGATTGCAGTGAACGCGAACACTATGGAGAATCTTGGCTTTGCTTCAGCTGGTGGAATCCTTTTAGTTCTGGCTGTGGGTTTTGTGTACTATGTGAACGAATGGTACTAAATTCGAATTTGGGAAATTTAAGTAATAGAAGTAAAGATGAGCCAATAAAACGTTAACATGAACTTAGAACTTGTTCTTCTCACTATCTATTTCTACTTCGTAATTTTTAATAAACAAAAAGAAGAGGACTGGAAAGGCTTCTGTACAAGAAAGAGTTATTTAAGAATGGTTGGATATTTGGTTTTGTAAAAGCAAGGAAATTTTGTTTTGCTGTACCTTACAGAACAAATCCTTTAAAACTTACAGAAAAAGTGAAATGCTTGTTTAAATAGGAAAGTGAGAGCTTCTTAGAACAGATTACTTTGAGTTCAGAGTGTAATCGAAAAATTTATGCAAGTACACCGTCAGTTGAATTTGAAGAATATTCAGGTAGTTTCAAGATATTTAAGAATGAAAAGCTCGCTTATAGTTAGCTTGTTTCAAAGGAATAATATAAAACTTGGTAAAGGTACTTAGTGGTGAAACTTTGTAATAGACTGAACAAGGTCAAAGGTTGCAGTTGGCAATATAAATTAATTCTTGAATATGTTCAAAGAAAATTTCTTTAGAGGAAAGAAAGTAAACATATGTCTTTTGCACCTTCTTTCAAAGAACAACATGTTATCTAATAAAACCATGCGGAAATATATAACTTAGAGAATCTAACTTCGTTTCATCGTACAAAATATTGTATACTTCCCATTCCGTAATATTTCTATTTTTCCAGAAAAATAGCCATAACCTCACTCTGAATGAGCATACTCAATACAGCTCTAGTGTTGAAGAACAATGAACCACTGGTTCATTCTTAATTTTTTTTTATTGGTGCCAGTAGGAACAACAGTGGAAAAAAGCTATAGCATACAAGGAAAGAGTTTTTTATCATACTTAAAATCATAGATACCAATTTAGGAAGGATTTATTTATGCCTTCAATTCGATGTTCGAATCTTCAACTCTTGTTTCAGCTTCGCCTTCGAAAATAGTGCTGATAGTATAAACGAGATCAATAGCTGTATTAATGTCATGTTGTCGTTGTCCAATCTGTATCGGTTTGCTGTAGAAATGTACAGTCATATAGTTCGTAAACTAAGTACATTAACATTGTTAGAAACGAGATAGTTATGATTAATGAGGCATATCTACACCCTGTTTTTCCATATAATATATATGCAAAGCTATCATATCCATTGTGGGAACTCCTAGTTGCGACTAGACGTGCAGGCTGATGAACATCAACAAGAATATTCAAATGATTTTGATTTTGTCTCTGACTATCCGTAAGGAAGATTCACTTTGAATAACATAAAATACCTGCATTTATATCTAAGTATCAGTTTATTACCAATGCTCTTTCAAAGTAATTATTGGACTATTTAAGAATAACTTCAGCGAAACTCTGACCAAGAAATTGATGAATTATCAATAAATTAGAATATATCACTGTTGGTGACTATGATATATCAATTTTATTTGTGTGAATCGGTTAATTAAAGGGTATATCAGAACTAAGATACAACCAATAGGAAACATTGTTAGAATAGACTATAAGAAAAAGAAAACAGCTTAACTTTAACATTCACAAAGTGCAGAGCTCAGCTAGTGGAAAGTAGAGTGGGATTAAGTGGGTATGCTGCTTCATTTTCTCTCTTATAGTAACACAATAATGACAGAAAATACCTGAATCTATAAAACTAGTACCTATTATATTCAATAACAATATTGGTCAATCATGTTTTTGCATACGAAAACTTTGTATTCCATTTGCTACCATAAGAGTTTCGTCAATGGTTTTCTTATCTAATAAAAGACAAGTAAAGGAGTATCATACATGCAGGTGAATCTTAAAAGTTTTTCAGTGACTTTTCTGAAAATATATTTTGTAGAACCCTAATTTTCAAATACAAAGCTCAAAGAAACTTATTTTTAATTATTAATGAACTCATATAGCTTTTAATCTCAATAAACAATAAGAAGCTATAGCATACGTTAAATAATTTCTTTCCTTAGTTGTACTTAACTAAGCACCTCTTTTGACTGCAGGGTAGTTAATAACTTTCCAACAAAATTTATCTGTATAAGTTTTTGTTAATTCTGATAATTCTCAGATTATTTTGATTGATCAATGATACCGGGAATAAAATTAGGCACACTTTATGTGTACCAAGATTCGAGGTTCTTAATTTAGACTCTAGAACAAAAATATATGCAGTTGCTTACTTATAATTCTCATCTCGATCCAAGCCTAATCCGCAATCACTAACTCCAACGTAATGTTGAATAAATCAAGTTCCCATATCGAAATTCACAAATAATTAACAAGTACGAAAAGAATCAGATCATAAAAATGTATTTCGCCGATTGTTCAGGTGTGCCATTGACTAATATGGAAACCGGAATATAGAGAAGAAGGAGGAACACATATTGTTCCAATCATAAGACTTCAAGAAAATATTCAGCTTATCTCAAGAATATTTCATTACACCAGAACTCGTATTAATCAAGCTGTGGACTCTAAAGGAACTAAACTTTGAGTTGAAGGTACTGAATTTTGAAATCATATTTGATTGGGTAGTTTGGTTTAATGCTGCTTCAATTTTTTGTACACAAGCTTCTATATGTTTAAGAAAGAATAGATGAAACTGAGAGTTTGGGCTTTGGATTTCTCTTGTCAAAACATTCATTGTTCATTTTTTTTTATGCGTATGTTCAAAGTTTTATATATCTAAGTGAAAATTCTGTTGTCGGGAATCCTAATACAAGAAAAGGTTTGGATTTAGGCATGACATCTCAAAGAGAAACAGAAGGGGTCAAGTCCCAAGACTTAAGAACTAGAACAATCTGTGAAACATGTTATACTGGAGAAATATAACATATTTATAAAATATTATATACTGATCTTCCTTTATACATCATTCGTACCCATTGACTAAAAGTATACACCAGAGGTATTCGTCAGTACTACTTTTTCTCCTAAGTTTTCATCTGGTCTGTATTCTAAAGCAATTCTTATCTAACGTAGGGTACAGGGTAATTTGTTCTATCTTTTTTGCTATAGTTTGCTTCTTTAAAAAGTTTATATTCTCCTAACAAGAACATTGAGTCTTTAAATTCTCGATTCCGGGGGCGCAAGAACGATTACTGGAGGTAACTATTATTTTGAACTCCAGCTCCTCTTTCACCTCAGTATTCAACGTTCATTACTCCATTTGGGCAACTCTATGTCAGGCATGTTTTTCGCATCTCCATCTAATAATCAGCTTTTGCATCTTAAAGTACTCAACACTAGCTTCGTTACATGCTCTATCGAAAAGATGACATGTAATGTAATGATTTGTCCAAATAGAACAAACATCTGTAGGATAATCATCATCATTGATTTCCCGCACTTGAAATAGGAATGTTTTCTATGCCAAAAGTTTTTACTAGGAAAATAGATACTGTAATACCGAGATCTCTTGTAAGCCTGTGTTCATCAATAAAATTTGGTAAATTTTATATAAGTGCCTTCACCTCTTAAAAATGATCAAGAATATTTTTTGACTAGATTAGTTTTCTTCACAAATACAATTCACATTATTTCCCTTACTGATTTTGTCGTGGATGGTAGATTAATACAGTTTTCATAACCGCAAGATTCGTTTAATTATTCTCTCTTCTTTGAATGAGACATGACAAGACCTAACAATTTGTATTTCTTCATGTGATAAGGTCGTAGAGTTCCTTGAATTTGCCTAGCAAATATTTTTTTTTTTAATCTCCTAGAAAACTCTATTACAGTTATTTAGAAAACTTCATAAGGTAGAATCCTTTTGCGATCTTCTACGGGACCAAAAACAGAATAGATAGCTTCTCCCAGCATTCATCTAACATTTGCTAGTTCAATAACTTTTAGACCTATACACGCAGAAGCATATAATCCTAGAAGATGTTTTCTGCAAGCTATATGCACAGTGTTATACTCTCTCCATCTTTAAGTTATATTGCACCACCACCCGGCACAATTATTTGACCATTAGATAACCCAGGTTTGTGAATACCTTTTACAATGGCATGTGCATTTTCAATCTCAATAAGTATAATTTCCATGTTGTTTATATGAAGGAAACAATCGATACGTACAGAAAACCTTGCAATAAACTTATACCAAATGAGCTCGAGGGTTATGTCGATTTCATTTCGATCTCCTTTTATTTCTCTTCACTTATTTTTTAGATGCTCCTCAAATGAATTGTTATTCTGAGTTCCTTTCCGAGACGTTGAAATATTCCAGTATAGCTGGAATTTAATTTTTCTTTCTATATAGATTTTGTTACACCACATTAAAATCTCAATGCATTATTTTCTGTTTCTTTTGAGGTATCATTGGCTTTCTGTATATCACGAACTTTAAGATCTTTAAAGAAAACAACTCCGAGGAAGTTTCTTTGGAGTGCAGTATTCGCTGTAGCAACTTTTGCTTCAGTGACCCAAAGGAGCCTAATAGGTTTAATTGCTCGATATTTTGATTTTGCAACTTTGCTACAGCTCCAAGTATCTTTATTCAATGATGAACGTAACTTTTACAGCTGATGTTGAACTGTCATTTAGATGAGTTATAACTTAACTAAATAATTAGGTTACATCAATATTTGTTGGACTATGGGTACATTAATTTTCATCCTTTCATTTCCTTGTGTTCAGTTTGGGCTTTGCATCACCAGCCTCGTCTTATCTGAGGGATAGTATGGTGATTTTCTGTTACCCAAAAGGCTAAGCAACAATTTAAGTAAGCTGTTAAGGTACTTTTCTTCTGTAGTGGCCTTATATTTGTTCAATACTTCTATTTCACATCTTCTTTTTCTTTGTTTCATGTGAGATGGTGGAACAACGACATTCTTGTGCATTTTAGCTTTTTGTTTCCTTTTCCTGTGTATCTGTTTTTCTGATTTTGAACTTGCCGAAAGTTGAATTTAAATTAAGGAGGTTGCATCACTGTGGATTTCCGTACGATAACAAGAGTTAAGGGTTCGTTTTTATTGACTACGGAGTTATTGACTCCACTTTTTTAATTGGCTGGAATTGGAAATTTCCCAAAAGAAAATTCAAAATAAATGCAATAAAACCAACAAAACAGTAAAACTACATCAAGATTGCAAAAGCACGATGTTCAGCCACAAGAAAAGATGAAATGAGAATGAAACCTCGATCATGTTGATCTATCTCTATTGTTGCATGTATTCAAAAAAGTTTTATATTATTTTTTAGGTTATTCAAACATTTTCCAGTTGGATGTTCTTATATATAAAAGATAAAGAGGAAAGCTCAAGACATTTTATATAACCGAAAGTTTAATTTATATTTCAAAAAGAAAAGAAAAGCTCAAGACGTTTTACATAGCTGAAAATTTTAAAATAAGGTATATCATTTTCAAAATGTTTGCTTAATTAAATTTTACTTTGAGAAGGGATGGGGTTTAGGTTGGGCCTTTGGAAAAAAATATAGATATGGATAAAGTTTAAGTCAAGAGTTCAAGAATAAAGTTCAAGTCAAGAGTTCAAGGAAAATATGAGTTGATTACTTTTTACTTTTTTTGATCCTAGGTTCAGACGCGATTCATTTTTTTCAACCCCAACCTTATATATTCTTTTTCTCTTGACCGAAGATTTGATATCCAAAGTTGATTCCAAGTTCACTGCTGTTTCTTGAATTAGAACTGTTACTTCCTCAAGCTCTGGCTCATAGAAAACCCCATCCGTATTATTACGAAGAACTTGCGCATCATTCTCATGGTTGTATAAGTTTTACACCAACCTTTGTTTGTCTGAGATGCTTCGGTGTAGAGCAACATAGCTTCAGCCACTATTATAGAATATTTACTTGAAGGTTTGACTGATGCTTTGAAGTTTTGAAGATCTGGAACTTACACTCTAAACTCTGTTCTCATCGGTTTTATTGTTGGAAGCCTGCGCAGTGTTGTCAATGCTCTCTTGTGCAAAGAATGATTATGGTACTTCTACCTAGATAACAAATATTTTGGATCAAGAAAATCTAGACCAAGTCAGACACATACACTTGCAAAATGTCTACATGGCAAATGCATAATTGCCTACACTGAACATGGGCATGATTGAAACTATGAGCCGTTCTTCTCAATTAGTTTTACGATGAAATTTATTTCCTGGCTCTCATCCTTTACTTCAGGCTCAACTTCAGAATTGTACATTCGGATATAGGTACAATACATCTCCCCACTCTCATTTTTCAGGAAATTCTCAATCTGAGATAAAAGTTTAGCATCAGATGTTATTAATGATCTTATCTTCTGGATAGTAACTTTGACATATTTCTTAATAAAACCATCATGATAATTCACAACCTCATCCAACGTTCCTTTCAGTTGAGATTTTCTCAAAGTGCCCCTACTTTTGAAACTACCATGCATAGATTCAACCCTTTGTGTAGCTTTGTTGCTGAAAGTTAAGCTTTTTTGTGTGAAACTCCAACAAATGGAGTCTTTTTCTTTAATTATTTTTTTTAGAAAATCATGCTGAGGTGGGTTTTGGTAGCGTTTGAGCAGGGTTTCAATAAAAGGTACAAGTGTAGATGGTGAGGTGAATGTTTCGCACAAGAAATTATTTATGCTTACCCTAAAATGTGATAAATCTTCGCCAGACGAAGACTTGCAATACGAAGATAAACTGGCAAGCAATTGCTTCAGACTTTAAATGTGAGTAGAGTGAAGCTCGCTAGCAGCTTTGCAAGTGACCTATATCCATCACTCATGATCACCTTGGCAGCTGGAAGGCCAAAAAATCTCAAATTTTTAACTACGTCAAAGCTGTTCTCTGTTTCCATGAAGCTACATCCAAAGAAAATGGACCTGAAGAAGCAATCGACACCTACTTCCATCATTGCTAACATTTTATAGTGAGAGATGTCGTGGGTTGTATCAATCTGGATAAAGTTACTGTACATGGATGCTAGTTTTTTCTGTTCTGGTTCCTGAAATGTTAATACACGAAGTTGTGCCTTGTCCTGAGCAGATTTAATGAAGTAGAGTTCGAAATTTCCACCTCTGGCTTGACAAGGCTGACCACATTGAACCAATACCTCCCTATTACTATCTCCTGAATCTTCTTTGTAGGATCTTGCCTTCAACATCTCACGTTAGATCTAACTTTTGTCCTAGACGATTCCTGGAAAATCCCTGTGAAGAGCTAATTCTGCTGCAGCAATTGAAGTTTCAGCTCTACCTAATGTATGTAAAGTTTCCAGATCAGCTTCTGTTAAATCATTTAAGTACTTCTTCACTGTTGAGAACTTTCTAAAGTGATGTCCAACGTATTCTAAGTCAATTACCTAAAAGATGTAAGTGTTCTTCTTTAAATCAAACTTAAGATTAACTTCAAAGGTGCAATTCTTCTAACTAGTTCAAATAATTTTAGATCTTCGTAACTTAGCTACTTCCAATCCAAATTTTTCCTTTGATTCTGACTTTGTGAAGTTGTGTGATGACCTTTTTCTAGTTTTACAGCGTCCTGCAACGTAGTTTTTAAGTGTTTCAAACATTTCTTCTACAGAGCTAGAGGTCTTTAAGGTCCAACTTCCGTCTAACTTCAGTTGTTTCTGTTTTCGTTTAACTTTTTTTGTCTTTTTCCTTCGTAAGGATTTTTTTTCCTTTAAACTTTTGTTAAATTTGTGTTTTTCTTCGTATCCTTTCGGTTCAAATTTTTAATATTTGTGCCCTTCAATTTTCCAGGTGCATTCCAATTCCGGGCATTAAAAAATTTTCACCAAGTATGAAATTTTGGTTTCTGCGCACTCAAAATTCAGGCAAAGTATAAACTTCATAAAAATCTGACCAATCAGATTAGAGTGGAGTCAATGACTCCGGAGTCAAAAAGTCCTATCCCCAAGAGTTAATCATTCACAAAGAACATGTTCCCTAAGGGAAAAGTTATATTTCAATCATTCTTGTTGTTTGGATTTGTTTTTTTCATAGCTATCATATCACAACAGAATGAACTGTTTCTTTCTCATGAGAATGCAATAAACTCATACAACCCAAGCTCTAAGATCTACATACCGAGAACAAGCTTTATTTTCCGTGCAAGACCGGATTTAGTTTTATTGAAACGAACGACAATAAAAACGAAATACAAATCTAAATGGTCAGAAATAGCAAATATCACCTCAACCTCTTTCAACCTCACAAACTCCTGTTTCAAGCACGGGTACAACGAAGTTCATACTTTTGGATTGGACACTACCAACCTTCCTTCCTGGATATTGAAGAACGATGTATATTCTATTGAGAACTGGAAGCAGCATTCTGCAGATCCTTATCAATTCTTAATTGCAAATAAATTTGTTGAAGGTCGTTTATATTCTCCTCTAATCCTCACTGGAAAAACACTTTGGTTGCCTTGTTGGAGACAAACAAAGGATAGAAAAAATATTGCTCATTTTATGATAGGTTATGGAAAAGTCTTTTCTATGCTTAATTCTGTTCAATCAGATTTTGATAATATCGTCTTTTATCAATGTCCATCTGTGGAAAATCTTGTCTGGTTTAGATTTATGTTTGATTTTTTAATGTTTGCTACTGGAGATGTAATGAAGAATATGAATGTAATCACTCTTTCATCAGAAGGATGGCTTACTCCAAATGTGTGTATTGAAAATGGAATATTTCATAAATATGAAGCAACTCTAATTGAGCCATTCAATGATATATCCCAAGTATTACTTTGGAAGAAACACTTTTTCAAATTTTTAGAATTTCATCCTGCCTTGTATAATAAAATGTTATCTGTAGTAGACAAACAAAGTTTAGAAGATCGATGTAAAGAAAATAAATTAAGAATACGGGTTTTTCAAAGAACTGAAGGGAGAAGGAGTCTTAGACAGATTGTGAATTTGGAAGAGTTGACTTCAGCTATCGAGTTCTTGAGCAAAGATGTTAAAGTGTTTTCTGTAAACTCTGCAGCTACAGTTGAAGAACAGGTTATTTTGTATAATGAATTTGATATTTTGCTTTCAACTCATGGTGCGCAAAATTCAAACTTATTCTTAAACGTTAAAGAAAAGTCAAAAAGTGAAGTATTTGAAATAGTTGTGCAGAAAGTGAATTTTAATTTTAAAAGGTTTGTGGGAAACTTTACTGAATATTATGTGTCTGAAGGTCATAAAATAGCTGAAGATCAACCAGAAAAGTTTAAAATGGAATATCAAAGTGATGAAGAATTGGAAGAGTTGTCCGCTAGAGAACAGTTTGATTATAGGGAAAATCTAAAAGACACGTATATAGAAGTAAACGTGTCTAAAATCGTTTTTGAAGTAGAAGCAGCAGTTCATAGATTATGTAAACAAGTAAATAGTTATATTTAATAATACCTTATTTAATCCCCAAATTTCCCTGCAGCAATGAGTCTCTTAATTGTCCTGCTGATCCGTCATTTCCTGGAGTGTACACAACCTTTGCTTTATCTCCGACTTCTTTCAACATATCAAAATACTGGGTGATTAGCACTAGCTCAAGTACATCTCTTGGACTAACTCCATCAACCTCATCCGTAAACGCATCGACACTGCTCTTTAACCCATTGACAATCTCTTGTCTTTGTTGACTAATACCTTGTCCAAGAACCTCTTCTCTCTTCCTCTGCGCGGCAGATTTTGTATTCTTCTCACTTTGACTAATCAACTGTCTAAACCTATCTGCTTCTTTGATGTATCTATTTAGATTATTCAAATCAAAAGAATTTTTTACTGCTTGACTCGGTTCGACATCAGTTACAAGTGTTGCTTTGATTTCATACCCATAACCCTTCATCTTCTCGCTTAAATCAGCAAACACTTCCTGACCAATTTCATCCTTGGAGTCAAACACCTGCTCAACTGAGAGTGAACTTACTGCAGATCTGAGCGTATCTTGTACATATGCAGTGATCTGCTCAACTGGATTTGCAAGGGAGAACTTCGAGTTCTTAATCCCCTCTGGAGTATCTATGACTTGATACTGCACCTTCACAGTCAACGAAACCTCAGCCTTTTCTAGCTTTGTTCTCACGGTGATGGGAATCTGAACCTGGCGCAGGTTGACTATATATCCCAATCCTTCTGTGACGGGATTCATGCAGTAAGGTCCACCTGGCTCAAGGGTTCTTTCATACTGTCCTAGCTTCGTTACAATCCCTCTGGTTGACTCATTGATCTTCCAAACTAAGCAGAAACAACACGTTGACATAATTCTTCCGGGTCTGTTTTACTTCTTGTACTCAAGCTTTATTCCTTGCAGTTTCTACCTCTACGGATTATGCAGAATGTTGACAGATATCAGAAGTTTGCTGCTGTTAATTAAAACGAATAAATTCACCATGGAACAATTGAAACTGCACGGAATTTTGATTCACGTGCAAGATAACCGTAAATAAAGACAAGAATGGCATTCAACGAAAGAGTTTACGGTATATGCTTCAAAAATACCGTAGTTTGGAGTTTGACTCGGTAGTTGGCCCAATTCACACTTTAATGGCAATACCGGGAATAGTCCGTTAAACTGCGAAGAAGATAGAAGTAGATTTTCAGATTCAGAAAGAAAAGGAACTGCAGTTAGGTGAGATAAAAGGAATAAAACATGAGTTACTCCACTTGCTGCTGTTGTATTGTGTGGTCTGTGCCTGAGCAGCACGTCTTGGCTATGAGCCGCTTTGGAAAGTTCACGAAGCTTGTCAGAACAGGGTTCACTTGTTACAATTGTCTCTTTGAGAATATTGACGGGCAGTTGAGCCTTCTTCTGAACAATTTGGGAGTCACCGTGTCTACAAAGACGAGTGATCACACATTCATGGTTATTTCCATGGACATTCAATATAGAAGGCTAAGTGACGACGAGTCTGTTTATAATAGTTTCTATAAGCTAAGTAACCCAGAGGAGCAGATGAGAGCGTATGTGGAAGATGTAGTCAGAACTGCGGTTAACAAGTTGACACTAGATGATGTCTATAGAGCTAAGACGGCAATTTCTGATCAAGTGAAGACTAACCTTACCCAACTTATGAAAGATTTTGGTTTTGAAATTGTTGCAACACCGATCACTGATCTTCAACCTGAAAATCAGGCTATTTTGAACGCGATGAATCAAGTTCTGGAACTAGAAAGAGGCTTAGCTGCCCAGCAACAGACAAATGAAAGAATAAGTAATGAGATCCTTATGAAAGCCGAGGCTGAAAGAGTCGCGTATACTGAAAGCGGTAAAGGTCTTGCTGCAAAGAGAGCTGCCATTGTGGACGGTCTTAGAGAGAGCGTTGCTAGTTTTTCAAAGGGAATGAACAACGTCACACCAAAGGATGTCCTTGAGCTCATCCTTGTAACGCAGTACTTTGATATGTTGAAGGATATTGGAGGTGGAAAGGGAGGTAACACTGTATTCATCAAGCACGGACCTTCTGCAATCCCTGATATTACAAAGGATATCAGAGAAGGGTTCGAAATTGCAAATAAGAAGTAATATGTGAGGGCTCTCTTAACTTATTAAGAATATTACACATATACGACGAAGGCAGAAGGATGACCATTGACATCCACTCCTATATCAAATGTATAAAAGTGATCATCAAGCCAAGTTTCCACAGCTGTATATAGTACACCTAGGTTTAAACCTCCTTTCTGAACAGATTTCTTTTGATGTCCGTCTGTTGCATGGTGTCCTGAACCAGTTATAATCCATACTTTCTCACCTTTCTTGACTTTGGGTAAAATAGTTGAAAGTACAATTTCATAACTTGATAGGGATTGATAGTGCAAATCCATTATCTTGAACTCTTGGTTCGACTCAAAGTGTCTATTAACAAACAAGAACCGGTCTAAAGGATCCTTTATAGTCATTGCGACAGCAGAAGAACGTTCAAAATTATTTACCCACATATCTTGTGGGATCCGAACTTTCTTTCGTTTGTAATTTGTCCGTTGGGCTGATGTAGTAGAGCTCTTTTTCAACGGATAAATTGGAGTTTGAAAGTTATAGTCAATTTTTTCTTTTAGAAAAGAAGGAACAAACTCTTTTGCCTTTGGGTTTAGTGTTATTTCTGGATGACTATACAAGCAACTTTCTTTTGTTTGACAATTTACCCCATACATGCAGGGCTTTGTTTTCAAATTTAGTTTCAATTTAGCGACAGTATCTTTGTCAGGATGTTGATTGAAACAATTTTTTCCGAAGTCACAATGACCAGCTATATAAGCCATGCAAACATTGTTAGTTGAGTTTGAGGCAGCAGAGTGTGAATATATGCAACTTGATTTGAACTTGCACGCCTTGCCATAGCGGCATTCGGGCATTGCAGGCTGGTTCTTCTTTCCATTAGTCTTTTTGGAATGTGGTTTTAGAAACAACGGCTTCCCTGCAGTTTTTTTGTTTGTTGTATTAGAAAAGGCTTGTTTCATTTGGCCCTATGTAGATTAGAGAGAAATCTAACTAATTCTTCCTTTTAATCACACTTTCTCTCGTTTTTTCTTTGAAAGTGAGATTTCATTGGTTGATTTGATCAATCAAATTTTATTGGGTTTGAGCTTAATGGAAGTTACGGTTATAAAGTCCATTAAATAAGAGGAGGAAAAGATATATATTAAATATCCTTGTTAAGCTCCCTTTTCTGGGTCAACTAGTTCTTATCCTCTATCAATATTAAAACATATATGCTTTTTTTTCCTTTTCTTACTAATCATGCAAGTTTTATTCTTCTTAGAACCTAAGAAATCTGCAGCTGGATGATATTCAAATAAAAAACTCGATGTTGTGTATATTAATCAGTTATCAATTATCGTAATATAACTAGATAATATATGGATGATAGTTGTTTTATTTTGGAAAATTAAAGCATAAGAAAATTTGTTAAGCTTTGGTAGTAAAGCAAAAACAAAAAGAGAAAATCTAACACCAAGCTAGAGAATGAGAATTAAGAGACTCATTTCGAGTACAGTGTGTTAGAAAAGCACAAATCCGTATAATATACTACTTTCAGAGTAGAGGAAACTTTTTATCGGTTCTTTTCATCACTTCGGCTGACCAAACGATTCTGGGTTGAAATTGGAAGTACCTGGTTGACTTCAGTATAAACACCTAACAATCTTGCTAGCAACTTCGCCTTATTCTAGAGTATCAAACTATTCGATAGTTCATTTCGAACACATAAAAGGCAAGAATTTTGTTTGTAAAAATATCGAAGTCTAATTTCAAGGATAAGTCTGATTCATGTTACCCCCGGGAAATTAAGCAGGTGTTTAGAGATAAGGTTTTGTGGATCACTTTTGTATGATGTTTCGAATTATGGGGAGCTGGGTATCTAGCAACCCACGGTTGCGAGCAATACTTGGATAATTAGTCACAATTCCAGAAAAGCTAATTGGGAAAATGATTGTATAAGCTTTCAAGAAGTATCGTAAGACTATCTATGTGGTCATCGCCGTTCTACTGTGGAATTTATCGTATCGAGATCCAGCAAGGAGTCTTTTCTTCAGATATTTAAACCTACAATACTTGGATATACAACAGATTTCCTATAGATCTTTAGTCAAGAACGCATATTATCTGTAATGGGCGATAAAATAATTTAGGGACCTTTGTATGAAGTTGGATAGAGCATAAGCTTTTGATTTCAGGAATTCGTTTATTTTATCAAGTAGTCTAAGACTTGAAAGCTGCAGCGGAATACTAACACCCTTATTCGCAATGTAGTTGAATAAGTCCTGGTCTTTCAAAGGGGTGTCATTTCCGTGACACAGTGAAAATCTTTTTTTGGGAACGATCTCATAGAGAACCCTAAATTGGGCTACACAGCATGCGAAGGGAGTGTTAAAGAATGTTGAAAAGCTGTTCACCCTTGGATGATTTTTGGAGGTTTCGCGAGATATCTTAGTACTGCAGAAGGACGAATATCCTTTGGAAACAATTTGCTCCATGCAACCGAGGTTACAAGTATGATACAGGAGTTCAATGATTTGACTTGGAGCACTGGTAACGAGCTACTGCAGGTGCAGATTGCTGATGTTAACATGTCACGGCTGTTATATTGACATAGCTACACATTGAAATGCCGGGAACTGTTTGTAATATAGAGTCCGTCAGAAAAATAAGTTAAGATTTTCTTGATATACCTTGGAAGAATCATAGCTTCTAAGAGCAAAGGTCAAATGCTGGAAAATTGAGGAAGGAATATTCTTTTTTTCTTAACCTAAACAGTAAGTTATCTTAGATGAGCACTCAATCGTCAACTATGTAGTTGATAATAAAAGCATACACTCTTACACTGCTGCAGTATAGATAATCCTAATGATATAAAAATATAGTTTTTATCTTCATAATCCCATATCAATGAGTATAGTTAGGGACGGGGGAATTGTATTCTTGTCATATGTTGTGCCGATATAAGATTTTCGCCCTAGCTTTTTTCTTTATTCCAGGTTTTCAAAGAAATAAGAGGAGAGGTTCAGAGAGACATACTGAATAGAAAAGGTTATAGAAAAATAGAATACCAAGTAGGGGACAAAAAGGCTGCATCAGTGCTAGTAAATAGTCCTTCGATAGAATCACATCGTTATCCAGAAGCAATTAGGATCCAAGTTTGTTAAGGTGCTCTAATCTAATTTAAGAAGAGCAGGGAACAGATCTATTTAGTTGAAGTCATAAAACATCCTTCAGAAAAATTTAAAAGATCGAAAATAACCAAATTCGCACAGTAATCAACTGACTACAAACCTACAGGTAACTTTATATTTCTTAAGGCACTGTGTTTGATTTTGCAATATTTAATCCAGGAATCCCTCCAAAATTATTTCGTATATGTTCTCCACACAACTGTGCCGAAATTATCGCTGCTAGTGGGTCTTTTTTAAAGAAATTAAAGAATTAGACAATTATTCAATAGGTTAAAGCTAATGAAGTTATCAGATTATGCTATTGAGGTGCCACACACAAGATTCATGTTTAAAGATGTGCTTTCCTTAATTAAACATACCCTTGGCGTTATATGCACTGTTTCTTGCAATGATACAGTACTGTAAACACTAATTTTATAGCTATACCTTTAGTAAGAATTAATTATTTCTTCCAGTCTGTCTAACTTCATTGTTCCTTTCCTTTACGTCTATATTGAGACTTGTAATGGGGTTTTCAAATAATGAAACACAAGAAAAGAGCACTAAGCCATTTTCTTCACTTTTATGCTCTTCGAGTACTTATCTATTGTTTTTAGTTTTCATTGTCTTCTTCTGCTGTGCTATGTCGTTATCTATTGCGTCTAACTAATACTCCGAAAATACCTGTTGTTCTTGTTAAATGTTAACTGAAAAGGAGATAAGGAGATGTACTTACTCTGAAAACTCTACAAATAGATAATTTTAATGATAACGTAATATTTATAACACAAATGATAGCACAAAGCTTTAATAATTTAAGAAAATATAGATAAAACCCCTAATTAGCGCCAATATTCAATATCATTCCGAAGGTGACATTAGTACTTGAAAGGAGAAAATACAAACAAGAAAATTGGAAAGGTAGTTTATCTCGTGGAGCAATTAGAGTTTAAATTATTTTAGTTTGAACCAAGTATTCACTTCTTTCTCTGTGATTGAAAGAATAAGTGGAGTAACTATATTCCTAAACCTTTGAAAAGTTTTCACCATCCCGCACAAAATTATAATACTAATTTCATGCAATGAGAACTCTAATCTTAAAAAAACGATTGCCCAAAATATATTCGGAGTTTGAAACAAAATATCTAAAATATCCGTTGAGACATAAAGATGGGAATGTTGAAAAAACTTGCGCTTGTTATTGTTTTTATAGCTTTAATTCTTGGAATTTCTAGGGAAGCTGTAAATCAAACTTCACACAGAAGTTCTTTCCCATTTAATTTAGCGTACACTAACCCAGGAGTTGAGAAGTTGTTTGACTTAAACTTGAGGGGTAAAGTCGTAATTGTTACTGGAGCTAATGCCGGGCTAGGAAAATCCACAGTAAAACTCTTAGCGATTAATGGAGCTACTGTTATTATGGGTTGCAGAAATATGAAGAAATGTAATGATGCAAAGGCAGCAATCTCTGCGGAAATCTTGCTCATGGGGGAGCAGAGTGAATATAGAAGAAAAGTTAAGATGATGTTTGAGAAGAAAAACTTGTTGCCAATGGAAATGGATCTCGGTTCACTATCTTCTATCAATAAGTTTGCAAATAAGTTCCAGTCGCAGTTCAAACATTTACACTCTTTGATTCTAAATGGGGGTTTAATCCCTGATGACTTTTCCAAGACATCAGACGGAATAGAAATGGCATTCGGCGTAAACCATGTTGGACATTTTTATCTCACGAAGTTATTAATGCCGCAACTGGAACTCTCACAACCATCAACGATCGTCTCTGTTACATCTGCATTGCACCACATGGAGCTTGAATCACCAATTTTGTTTCCTGAAAAGATTGTAACAAAACAAGGCCCCGAAGTGTTACTAAAAAACATAAACAATGAAACAAAATTCTCTTCATTTGCTTCCTACGGGCAGTCAAAGCTTGCCAATATATTGTTTACTTATAAACTTGCTCGAGACCTGAAAGCATCACATAAGAAAATCTACGTAAACTGCGTTCATCCGGGTGTAGTTTCGACAAATATGTTTGAGGATACTGGAAGTAATGAAATATTAAGTAATGTCCTGAAGAAAGTAATCTCTTGGGTACTCTATGAGCCAGACACAGCAGCAAAAGTTCAGGTGCATTTAGCAGTCGGACAAGAGATTTTTGAAAATGAGATTTCGGGGAAATACTATATTCCTCTAGGGGAACAATTCGGGTCTAGCGAAGCAAGTTATAATATAGTTACGCAGGAAAAATTGTGGACACTAACGGATGAAATAATTCGAGAGCTTGGGTATGCGTAAACTAAACAAGATTTCCCGTTGCCAAAGAGACTGTATGGTTACTTGAGTGCAGATGCTGACTAGTTTGACTTGAGACTTTGAGTGAATGGGCTAAATTCTAAAATCCGAAGTCTCCTTTTTTTTTCAGCTATATTTGGAATGGATGTCATCTACATAAACATAGAAATAAACTTCCCTGGTTCTAGCCTAGTTACACCCAAAGAGTTGTGGACAACAACTTTATTGAGGTTTTGGTAAGATCTTCAATGCTGTTCAAAATAGGAATGAGCTTTGAGTTACACTGGAGATGAATCACTCAATTGCGTCACTCGCGCTATTGTACCTTTTTGAATCCTAGTCTTTAAATAACATGCATAAGCACACATCTCAATCATGCATACGGGTAATTGCTTTATATCTGCAGATGAACCATCAAATGAATTAAATATATGCTAGACAGTTCTGGATTTCACATTCACAATTAATAGCTTCAAAACGTTAGGAGTTCTTCCATTCTGATGGAGCTATAATCTAATGTCTCTGCGTGATTTTGGACTATTTTTTTATTTGCAGGTATCGAGTGCTAGTTCTTTTGTTTAATCCTATTGTGTTAACTAATCGATGGTCACGAATAAATTATTTGTTTATAGTTCAACAAATTCAAAGTATTCAAATGAAGTATCTCTTGACAACGATGCAATCCAAGATTTTTTATTGCATGTCACTCAACCAAGATTTTAACTCTCTAGTAAAAGATTAAAGTATTAGAGAAGTAGCTTATTACTGAATACATGCTAATTTGACGGAAATATCATAACATTCTTCTACTTCATCAGGTGATTCACTAATGTTTTTATGATTGTAGTCTGGTAGACCAAGGCTATTGAGTAAATTCTGCTTTAGCCTACATAGAGGAATTAACTCTAGCCTCTTGGGCAGTATTATACATAAGTTTCATTAACCACGTTAGGGTATTTTATTCCTAAAAAATCTATTGGTCAAGGAACTATATACAGGGTTTATTCTTAATAATTTGTCTCTTACTTTAATTACTTATAGGTACCTTATCTTATGTTCCCAAATGGGCGCGGATTCCTTGACTCCAGAGTAGGGATTGGAGACGATTTATTAATAATTAATAGTTAAAATTTTTGCCCATATTTTTATTTTTGATTGCTTCTGATAATTCCCCAACAAGTTTGATTGACTATTGATTATTATTTGAGTATAAATAAAAATTGAAGCAAAATGACTTGTGCCAAGCCGCCAAAAAATCTATATTTCATATAGACACCTTATGAAATTCTTTAAAACAGGGAATATGACCCTACTACATCCTGTTCCCTAGTCATTCTGGTTCATATGGCCTTATTGTGTGGATTTTTAGAGAGTGCATAATTATAATTTATTTTCTGGGCCCGTTTGGCCTAGGATGGTGTGGCTCAATTTATCATTGATATTCAATTAAGAATCAAAATAAAATCAGAATCGTTTGAAAAAAATCAAAATCCTAGTTCTTTTCGCGATAATCATAATAAAAAAAATATACCAAATAATTATTGATAATTTTTATTAAGTCAAATGCCTACTTCTAAGTAATGCAAATCAACCCATGTGACTGCAAAAAATTACAAAGGATTGACAATAGTGTTCTCCTGGGAATAACATATTTAATTAATATATGCTTGATGCTGGGGAAAGTTGAGAAGCTGTGAAATTTTGTTGTCACTATTGATAATGTGAACTTGCAGGCTAACTATTAAATAATGGTGACTCTAGGGCTATCCCCTTTTCAAACATGCTTTACAGATGATGGGTCGCAAGCTTCTGGGTCTGAAGGGGCCACCTATTTCCAGATCAAAGTTCTGCCAGCTGATTTTTATCACACCGCAAGAAAGCCTGAGTTCAAATATTCCAGCCTTTTCGCTGCATATGAAGTGGTTTGTGAAGAGGTGAAAAGCAGCAGTAATAACTGGAAGAAAGCCTACGCACAAGTCCTGAAGATGGTAGCAGCTGTGAATGATAGTCCAGGTTGAAACTTTGGAAATAAGGATGAGGTGTCAGAGAAAAATGAAATGTTCTCAGAGTCGTCAAAGAAAAAATCAAAATGAAGAAGGGAAAAGAAAAAAAGGTGTTTTCACCAATGGAACTCTCCAAGTTAAGATTTATAACTACTGACTCTGATTCCTTCCCCTTTTTGCATTTACTGTTTAATTCTTGAAACCTTTGCTGTATAAATAACCTCGAACTCAAGCCTTTGTTTTTTCTTTCTTTATTCTACATTATATTACATACAAGAATCTTTAACTCAATATTTTTTTCATTTGAATTTAATCCTTGTTTTTGAAAAGAAACTTTGTAGTAAAGTTTGGCCCTACTATCCTACCGAGTGCTGTTAGTTACCGCGCTTAACCCTATCTATTTTTTTGCATCCTTCAAAATTTTGTTTTTTTTCAATTTCTTGTGCAAAACAGAGAAAGAATTCCTTGCATAACAAACGAACGATTTTAACAACAAAATTGCTTTTTTTTCTTATCCCCTCTTTATGTATAATTTTTATGAAGTATCATCATCTTAGAGTTATTTGCTTGATATAACTTTGAAAAAAGAGTTCATTCGATCTAAGAAGAAGTCTTGCATATATTTTTAACCGTTGTTCCCTTCACAATACTAACTGCTCGATCATATTTGTCATGAATAGTTTTCATTTTTCTAATTTGAGGCTTCAAATGTTAGCTTCTGCTGTTATTTTGCTTCATCCTTTGTTAAAATAATTGTCGCATGTTCTTTTAACACCATCTTGTGTTTGAATATTGAAATGAAACTGAATTTATCATTATATATTTTACTCTCTTTTTTCTGGCTATCTGAGTGTGATGTCTATAGCTGTTCCTTCATTTGTGGGATAATTCTTATTAGTTTACACCTTTAGATGATGATTTTGGGTAATCAAAGAGTTGGAAGAATGAAAATTGCGATTATTTGATTCAGGAGCCCAAGAATCCTGTTTGTTTCTGTACCACTTTAAATATTATAAAGTCCTTTTTGGTACTATTTCTCTAACGCACAGAAACTCTAAGCTTCTAATTGACTTGATTCAAAATATTCAAGTTATTGGGATACTTTCGTTTCATAACTAGGGTACCTAAAAGGTTTGAAGGACTATCCATCTACATATTATGTTTTAGCAATTCTTATAGCATCTAGATATCTACCAGAAATATGAGTTATAGTGCTTAAACTTTCTTGGGACACCCCCAGGGGATGAATCTGAGCATATATCTACACAAAGTACCCCATAAGCTACTAGTAAAAGCTATTTATTTAATAAAGCACCTAGAAAGATAAAATTTAAAAAATAATATGGGAATAAAAACAAAATCAAGATGCATGCAACAGAATATGGAAAAACTGGAATGAGATTTTAAAAATTTGTATATAGAGAGCAATGTACTAATGTTCTTGATTCGTTTAATCTTTTGATGATCGGTGATCCTTACTTTAAAAAAAAATGGTACCCAAATTAGATACACCAGAAAAAATAAGTATGTACGTTGACCCGAACCAACGAAAAAAGAACTGCAAATTCTATTGAAAAAATCCAGTAAAAATATATATTCTAGTAAGAACACATCTACCTGTTAAGCTAACAACTACTTTTCTTAAAGCATCCTGTATAATAACAGATGGTCAAGTTCTACTGGTTTCCCCATACTTCAAATATATAACCTAGTTAATTATGTTAGTAGAGTCTCAAAAAGAGCAATTAATCTGTGTCTGTGACATTTAAATTCTTAAATGAAAGATGACGTATCAGAGTGTGGGGTTGAACGATTAGTTTGTCTATGTGACATTTTAATTTTTAAGTGACAGAAGACGTAGTGGATATCTTACTTTCTAACTTTGTTTCATTGTAGTCGTACAGTTAATAGCTTAAGGAAATATGGATATGGATGAAATTTTAGAAAAAATAATAATAAATGAGAATTATCACCAAAAAGTATATAACTTCCTATATAGCTCCTCTAAAGACTGTATTAACAACTCAGGGCGGAATTTTCTTTTGGGAGGTTCTTCGTATATATGGATCGTGGTATTTTTTTCGAATTTATCTTTGTCCTTAATAGTTCTAAAATTATTTTTTTCTTTTATCGCATAGACCATTAATAATTTAACTATTGTACTGCTATAAATCTATATTTTATTTCAGATTGTTGACACTGGTCTTACAAAAGTATACACCTATACGACGTCGTATATGTGTATGTCAAAGTTTGACATTTTTCTGAAGGATTCAACAGCTTGACACTATTATAGTTCTAGAAATAAGATAAAGCATCGTTCTAAAGTTATAAAAATAAAATTGAGAGTTATATCTTGTTGAATGTGATATGAGCACCAGAATTGTATTCTTTATAGCATCTTGGGTTACCAATTATTGCGATTAGGCAACAAGCGAGTATATGCTTTATGAATTTGTCAAAGAGAGTTCCTTTTATATATAATCTTTAATATGTATTTCTGCATGTAGAAAAACCAATTGTACGTTTTTTTATATATTTTCTCAACTTTTTTCAAGATTAGATGGAAATGTTGAAATTATTTGTTATTCTGTTGTACGTACCTGGTATTAAGGCTTGCCTTATGACTATTCTATCACCCATGTTCACAAAGCAACATATTCTAGTACTCTGAAACACCAAGATGAATTAACTAAGATGCTGTGAGCCTATTCCGGTATCTTATCTCATTTTTAATTTTGCTGGTTATCAACCATGTCGCGTGGTAGATTCAAATTTCTGAACATCGCAATGGGATTACTGAATTTACCCACTGCAAATCTTTCACGTAAATCTGGGTCCTACTTCTAGTCATTATGACCGGTTGTACTTAAAAATTCTCGCTTGGTAAATATTTAAAATTTAGTTGTAATTGGATCAGAACTATGTTGCCCCTAGACGCAATAAGTTTGTTTTAAAAAAGAACAATAATTTTTTTCAAATATAAGTTTTTTAATATTACGAAAAGAAGAATCTAACTTTGGATCAATATATATATATAGATATTACTGAAATTATACTAAATACCTCTCTACTAAAAAGGTGAGCGAGGATTTTATAGTAACTTTAACGCCAAATAACGGTACTCCTGCAACGTAAAATGAAACAAAACGAAATAAACTAAATCGTGAATAAGCAAGTAATGTATCCCTGATAAAAGAATAGCTCGAGAGCATGATCAAGAAATGAGTACCCTTTTTCTTGGTGCTTCAACTAATACGATGGATTATTTTGTTAAAAACTGTATTTTCCAACTTTTTATGTGAAACCCATGTCCTTTTAAAGTCTAAGTCTAAAACACAAAAACATTCTCAAACTTTAAGAAATATAGAATTAAACAGGCTATTTTAATAATTCATGGCGAAAAACTGAAAGTATCTTAGAGTTCTAGAAAGGTAATTGTCACATGAGCAATTAAGTTCAAAAGGTGATTAGGTTGCAGTAAATTTTCACCTCTGAAATTTTAATTTGAGCAGTTTCAGTTTTATTGAATCCATAGGTCATTTTAAGCTCGGAAGGTAATTTATGATAAAACGATAATATCAGTTTTGAGAAAAAGAGTTAGATTTTGTCATGTCGCCCGAATAGTATTGAGGTTTTAATAACTTGGTTGAAAGTTGTTTGGACATCGGGTATCCAGATCTAAGATCAAACAGAAGGTCCCTAGGAAATATGAAAATATAATATTTAACTTAAACAAAATTCTGCTAAGTAGTTGTTGTGAACTTCGAAATGATGTAAATCACAGTGTACGCAACATCTTAAGGAAGATGAATTTAAGAAAAGTTCAGACAATGCACATATTTGACTCTAAAATTCTTTGCTGCTTATCATTGCATTGCATTATAGAAAACCTAATTTAATCATTCTATACTGTAAACTCGCCTTATTAAACATAAACATGTTTATATCTATGAACCACGTATGAGAAAGAAAGTGTTACGCCACGATTGGATCCTACACCCCGGCTGCATTGTCAAATTCCAATATGGTGCCGACATGGCATCAAATTGACTTTCGTGTCGATAAATACTAAGCATGAAAATTTAACTATCTGTATCTATGGAAAGCATTGCAATATGCCCTCAATTCTAATTATTGCCCTAATACACAAATTTGGGTAGAAATTTTCACAGTGCCACGTCATTAAGTTATAAAACATTTTGTGCCCTTAATGACGTCACTACTGAGGGAAAGTACTGAAAATGACAGAAACAGAAAGATACTGGAATTATTTTCTATCCGAATTCTCCTCTGCTGGCACCCTCTCTGAAAAACATCACGCATTAGGTATATTTCAGCTTTAAATTGAATTATAGATAAACTATATCCAGTTTGTAGAGCTATTTCATTCGATATCCTCTTAAGTAAGGCACTACCATGGTTAATTTCTTTCACAGAGCCATTTGGTAAAGATGATCTCTCCGAAAAAGAAAATCCTGAAGAAATGAATAGAAATCAACAAGATTATTTCTCCTCACCTGACTTGATATACGAATGTATTCCCTCTATTTACTCTATATCGGGTTTGCTAAAGGAAAAAAAACTTCTTGCCGTGGAAATCTTCTTCAAGTTTCTTTTGTTTTTGTCTCACGTTTAGTTTATGCTTGAATGATGAAATTTTTGTAAGAGATAGAGGTTGCTTTTTCTTCTCGAAGCTATTTCATCAACTTTCTTTCAAAGATTTGATAAATTTGGTATTTCCAGAAGTAATGACGTGGAGCAGATCACAAGAACAAATAGAGAAAGAAGTTTCTTTGCATTTATTTCCCCATCTTCTTCAAGCGCTTAATCTAAAAAGAATGTCTGAATCAGATGAAACTATTATTCAACAATCTTCAGAAGAAATCTTGCTGCGTTTGGAAGCTCTGGCAGTTGATAAGAATACGAATATTCGATTAGCTTGGTGCAGATCCTTTTGTCCACTTCTGGAAAATATTGAATTTAATCCCTTTCAAATTGAGGATGAATATTTGTTTCACACGTATTTTGAAACAAGAAGAACAAAAGATTATGAAGTTGACTCTTCAGTTGAGGTTCAAAATATGAAAAAGATTTTTGGAAGAGTGAATAAAGAAAAGAGAGATCTACCTGGAGAAAAAAGTAAATCACTCTTGAAGAAACAGTATAAAAGCTTATTGTTTGATGATAATGTCTATGTTCGTCTCTGTGCTATTCAGCAACTCCCAGCAGTTTGCTTATTTTACTACAGAACATATTTTCATGGTTCTAATTCTTCTGACTCTTTTGTCTCAGACTTTGGTTTTGTACTTGATGAAGATGAAGTTACAAAATGTTTTTTAGAAGCATTTTCTGCTTTACGTACTGATGAATCATGGAAAGTAAAAAAGGCCTTTGCTAAGATATCAGCTGACTTGATTCAGGTTTTGAGTGGAAGTGAAATGAAGAGCAAAGAAAAAGACACGAAGACAAAAGGAGTATTCTTTCTTCCGAAAATAATTCCTACTTATCTTCATCTTGTATTGGATACACACCGTAGTCGAGTTATCATGTTTTATTTTAGAAATCGTGGTTGAAGAAGCTTTGAAAGATGTTTTAGTTATATGCCAGCTTGTTTCACCACAAGTCCTGGAAAAGGAGTTTCTTCCCGGGTTGTTTACCTGTTTTAGCCAGTTTTTTCAAGACAACATTAGAAAGTTGCTTGCCGAAGTAATTCTATTTTGAAAGTTAATTTTTTGTAGGTATTTGTCTCCAAGATTGTTTTGATGAGGTTGAAGGATGCAGGAAAAATATGCTTTATTAAAGAGAAATTGTTTCCTTGCCTTGATCAGTGCTTAATAGGTGAGCTTAACGTTAACCCAGAATCAAGAAAAGTAGTCCTTGAAGGTTTAGGAACAGTAGCCCAAGTGGTTGGTGTATCAGTTCTTCTCCCAAAGCAAGAAAGAAGTGGTACTTCATCTTGGTATGAGTTGATGCTTGACATATTTCAAAAATCAAAGCGAACACCAGCAGAGCATAATGATGCTAGGAAGGTAATTGTTCCACAAGACACAATGCAAAACTTTGATGAGGATTTTGGGATTGATACAGATCAGGCAAAGTCATTGCCGAAAATTGATAATAACCTGCCAGTTATCGATGAGGTTGTTTACCCTCAATGGAGGTTTAGGACTAGGGTTTTATTCTCTGTATTGGAGATACTGACTGCTGAAGGCGTTCAAGAAAATAATCTAGATGGGAAGATTCTGTTTGTGAATATTTGGTTTATGTGTTTGTGTGATGAAATATATGCAGTACGGGAAGCAGCATCCGATGCTCTTGAAGAGCTGCTTAAAAAATCAGCAGATCAAAAGTTAATTGACTCTGTAATTACACCTGCGTTGTATTTATATTTCAAGAACTCCTCCAATCTTGAAACGGATTTGTTAGAAAATGAATTTCATCCTGAGAACGTTTTTGGACAGGACCCCAGCACCATAAAATTAGTTAATTTTCAAAAATATATGCAGGAGTCTGGGTTAATAAAACCAAGTTATCTGCAAAGAATAGCATTCCTATCTTGTGCTGGAAAAGTAGTTCAGTTTGAAATTGAAGGAGAGGGCAACGTGTTGAGGAAGTTAATTTGCGAGTGCTTGCATGACAGTGTTTGCAATGTTCAGTTGCAGTGCATTAACGTACTTGAGAACATTAGTTTCAAGGGGTCTGAAGTAACCAGGATTATCCACAAGTTGAATAGCTTAGCCTCTACTTGTAAAGATCAAGATGTTGTGGAAAGAGCTCAGACAACAATATCGATCATGCAGCAAGCTAGTTAACAAGTTTATCAAGGTTCTTGCAGCGGAATATACATGTTACTGACTTCGTTCTTGTTAATAATGCCCAAGAGATTTTGTTTTCTGTTGTTGCTTTATCTATTTATCCATCATAACGGAGGGAGTCCAATTAAGAGCTCTGTTCAGTAGTGATATATTCTGTACCGTATTGTTTGCCTGCAGGAGCTTTCAAGGGTGTTATCTTGAACCTATCTACAGTGACTCTTTTTTTCTCTTCTTATATTCAAGAACTAAGTAAGTATGTTTTCCAGCTGACTCTACAATAGCAACATTTACTTATAAAAGTAACTCTCGCAATCAACAGACTAAATAAGATTTTATCAAGGTATAATGCTATTTCTAGTTAGTTGCATTCAACCTCTTTCGTAATAAAATTTATCTTGCTCTTTTGAAGCATCTTGATCATAACATCATAAAGGCATGTTCAGTGTTAACATAAATAAAGCTGGCTTTCATAGCCTCACGTTTTTGTACAGTGAATTGAAAGCTAGATTCTGAATGCCTGTGTCTTCTAGCAGCAGTGACATTCAATATCATACATATAGCAGGTTGATTATCAACAAAAACATTTTTCTTAAACTCGATTCCAAGTGAGGACGAGATATTGTAAATTCCACTCATTTTATGCAAATCCAAACGAGCATTAACATATTAAGCCACTGTAGAGTAATTTACCATAAATGAATCATGCTGTGTTCTAGAAGGTATGAATTCTTTGTTTAGAATTTTGTTTAAGTCTTTAACTGATGACTGTACGGTTTAAGCACCAAATTTGTTGTCCTTAATCATACAGATGTCGTTATATATCTTTTAAAAATTGTATTTAACACTAACACTTTAGTATCTTCTAAATAACTTATAATTTTTGGAGCTTCTACATGAAGATTAAGGGTTGGTGTAGAGTCATTTCAAGATATCATATGCAATGCATATGGTGCTCCAGAATGTCCATGAAGTGCAAAGTAATTAAGAATACATACTACATCGTAGTAGATTTTCCATTTGTAGTTTTTTTTAGAGTAGTTTTGCTAAGAATAGCTTGCCAAAAGTGTATTACAGTTTTCTTGGAAGATTCAACTTGGTTTCGACTAAAATCCTTTTCAACACTAAGAGATACAGAAAAAATGTAACTGGGTAGAAGGTCTGGTGATTAAATCAACGTAAGTGTTCATGACTTCAATAAATGTGAGTTTAACATTGCTTTCCATATAATTCACGAACATGTTTATCGTGCCGGAAGAACCAGTATACAATAAATCAATACAGTAAGGTACAAAAACTTCTTCATTCCAAACTTAATAGGAGGGCGGTGTTCTTTCATTAATGACTTCATTTTTACTTGTGTAAATCCTGCGGTTAAATTGGTAACCCCAACTTCTTGACTTGAAGGTGTCCCACAAGTATTTCTCGCACTTCTCCAAACAGTCACATTGTACTTCTTTAGATGAACTTTGCGGTATATCAAGCATATTTGTTAGCTCATGCCATCGATTATAGGAGCTTTGGCTATATCTATTAGACACAACCATTTGTTTAAGCCAAAGGACATCATTGAAAAACCCTTGTTGTTTGGCTTGCAATAGCTGGTTCATAGAAACAAATATCCGTGGGGCAGTGATCACTTCTTTGAGATTTTTCTGTTGCCCATATTTTTGCTCTCTCGAAGCTATCAGTTTCCATACTTTTCTTGTATTCATAGAATTCCACTAATAGGGCTCCTTAATTGCTACTAAAGGGTTTGGACACTATCCTCAATGATATTATTTCTTGAAGGTTATTAGTTCCATTCTGATCTTTAAGAATCTACTAGTGGTTCTCTTCTGCTCTTGAAATATTATGTTCGCTTGTCAGTGGCCCTGTAGACTGTGGTTTTTCCTTGGACTAATGAACTTAGAATCTTTCAACCCTGGTCAGGTTCTCAAGAGCAATATGTTTTGAGGTAACATTGATACTCTTAACATAATTCTTAAACAGGGAAATGATATGGGGTTAAACATGGTAAACAGCTTAGTTGAACTTGAAGTAGCTCTTCTCTGCTTCTTCTGGTTGATAAGTGTGTTCATTTTCTTTGTGCGAGTCAATAACGATGAATACTTGCATATACTTTACCAAGGGGCCTTTGCTTAATTGCGCGGGCATGACTGCAGCCCCACATAGTCAAGTCCAGGTATTAGTTAGAAGCATAATTTATATCTACAGCCTTACTACTTTATGCATTGGCACTAGCTGACTTTTAAGCTTAAATTCAAGAAACAGCATCACAACAGTGATGATACTAAGATGGTTCAAAGGTCGCGATCTTACTTTAAATCTACTAGCCTCTTATGCTAATATCATATGGCTGGTGGTTGAGACATTGCTCAGCTTGTTTGACAGATTCAAATTTTAATGGAGGTCTAATGAAGGTGTTGATACACGAGCTCTGCAATTCCGATTTTATTAAGAGGAACATATTTGAATCTTTTATTCTCTTCATTCGAGGGTTAAAATATGAAAAATGATCGTGCTCTTCGATCACAACCAAGGTATAGAATTGTTATTGTCCTAGTCAATTTCCTTTTTTTCTTCTGACGTAAGTCGACTCGACAAGATCCAAATTGACTGATTTAATTCGATTAAGAAATTGTTTCTAAGCCTTTTTCATAAGTTCCTCAAAAAATTTTATTCTTATCATATTTCTCAGTACCCTATAACCATGTAGTAGATGATAGAACAGGAATCTGAAAAAAACTTTGAATAGTTCTAATAAAAGCTATATCAAAGATGCACTGAGTTTGTTATATAGTTCCAGTTTGATGTTTTGTCTTGGGAAAAAATGTTTACTAATCTTTTATTTAACCTATTTTCGTTGCAAAATTTTGTTTGATATAGAAAATTCCATTCCAGCGCCTGTGAAATTGTACCTTGTTTCTATTTCCTGGCTCTCCTTAATCTTCTAGATAACATTAATAAATCCACTCAATAAACTAGATATGATGATTTTTCGAACATTGCGGAAAAAGTTGGGTATCTGCATATATTCCAGTAAGATGTGTTTCTTCTTTAATGGAGGTAAGTAACGGGTCATTTCATTAGTATTAAGTGTTGCAACTGGTAGTGTTACTTTAAAAAGTTCAGACTTGCCAAACAAATCAAAAACTAAAATGAAATTTTATGTTAATTTACTGTGTTAATAGAAAAATAAGTTGATAATTTGATCATGTTTTCACTAAAATGACTTTTCCCTCGCTATTTTCAATCTTTGCATGTGCACGTTAGTTCTTGTTAGTGTGGTTTCGTTTTAGGTAAAAATAATAAACTTTAAATTATATTTTCTAAGGTTGTGAGTTTAATTTTTTTGACTTTGATACTCCTGAAATGATATTTTGAGTTTTAATATATATGATAGTATCTTGAATGATACCCAAGTTTCTTGTTCACGAGCTAAATTGTCCAGTTGCTTCTAATTTGTTTCTTGCACCGTATAAGAACAACAGTAAAATAGGCCACATACGAAAGAAAAATTCTGGATATATGTTTGATTGGAGCTTTATTTCTATGAACTGCACATTATCTTGGATGCTTTCAGTGGAATAAATTATTGATACCGAGCAACGGGTGAGCCCTTGACAATGTGCTTGTAACTTTCTATTGTTAGAATATTAGCAACAATTCTTTTGTCCTTGTGAGAAACATATTAAATAGAAATCCCAAGATGATTATTTAAATCCTATTGAATGGGCAAGAGTAACGGTGCGAAAGTACAACGCCTGAAAAGGGTGCAAAAAATCAAAGTATCGAAATATCTATGTGTTGGCCATAGAATCAAGACCTTGAATGATACTCATGATTACTTAATAAGTTACTTTAAGTAGCTGAGAAAAACATCAAAGTATATTAAGATAAATTCTAAAACATGAAAACTTGTTTGGTTTATCATTTTATATCAATTAGTATCGCTAACCCCTAGTTTTCTTGATACGATCCAAGAGTCTATAAATCATGAGGTGACATTACTGTAAAAAGTCATAATGACAAAATCCGTTCAAGAAAGATTGGCGGCAATAAGAGCTGCGAGAGCCAAGAAGGGGAAAACAAGACCTAGATTAGCAAACCAAATCCCTCCAGAAATATTAGAAAATTCTGAGCTAAACGATGCAATCCAAAACTCACTTCCGAGAAACTATGAGTTCCAAGTCCATAAGTCCATCTGGCAAATTAAGAAGCACAACGCAAAAAAACTAGCGCTTCAAATGCCAGAAGGTCTTCTCATGTTTTCCTGTATTTTATCCGACATATTTCTCAAATTCTGTCCTACTCTTGAAGACACAGTTATTCTTGCAGACGTTACTTACGGTGCATGCTGCATAGACGATTACACTGCTACTGCACTAGAATCCGACTTCCTTATCCACTACGGGCATTCATGCTTAATCCCTGTTAGTGTGACAAAGAAGAATTTGAATGTAATGTACGTTTTTGTTGATATAAAGTTTGAACCAAGTTACTTGGTCGACTGCATTAAGTTAACAAAAGACTTTACCAAGGAAAATAAAATATTTCTTTTGGGAACTATTCAATTTGCCTCATCTTTAAGTTTAGTGAAAATTAAGTTAGAAGCAGAAGGTTTTATGCTTGAAGTTCCACAGATAAAACCACTTTCTCGTGGAGAGGTTCTTGGATGTACATCACCAAGGTTGGATTACAAAGAAGGAGATGTCATGTTGTTTATTGCAGATGGCAGATTTCATATGGAGAGTGCTATGATTTCTAATCCTGAACTCAAATCATTTAGATATGATCCTTACCAACATAAACTAAGCTTAGAGAAATATGACTCTGAGTTAATGAAAAAGATTAGAAAGAGTGAAATAGAAAGAGTGGAGCACAGTATAGAAAATAAAAAGTTTTGTGTTATTCAAGGGAGTTTGGGTAGACAAGGAAATCCAGGAATTGTGAAAAGAATTGAAGAGGAGCTAAAGAAAAGAAAGTTGTCGTATTTCATTTGCCTTTTGAGTGAAGCAAACCCAGATAAACTCAGGCTCTTTGATGTCGATTGTTTTATTCAAGTCTGTTGTCCGCGGCTATCAATAGATTGGGGGAAAAGTTATGATCAACCTATGCTGACAAGTTATGAGTTCTTTGTATTGATGAAACAAGTTGAGTTTAAGGAAACATATCCACAGGATTTCTATGCAAAAGACAGCGGGCCATGGACAAACTACTATCAACAAAGGATAGGTGCTTGATATAATTTTCTTCAGCTTAGGGTGGTATTTACTGTTTTCTACGGTTCGCTGCATAGTTTCCAGATCCTTTTAGAAGTCGCTTTGGTTTATGTTTCATATCCCTACATTTCGGAATATGTCTTTCAGCTGCTAGTTCATTAAACCTTCTACCACAATTTTCACAAAGTACGTAGCTATCCTCTATTGGTTGAACTCTATCTCTTTGCGAATAATTATACTCTCGATCCCCTGCGTCTGTACTTGTTTTCACTGCGAACCTTAGTTGAAGACTTTGCTGCTTCCAGGAATACCATCTACTAGGTTTACTTTTAGATTCGTTCTCTTGGAGAGAAACTAAATTTTTCACGGACACTTTATTTTGTTGTGCAACACTTGCCAACCGCTTCTGTATCATATCATACTCTGATCGGTTCTGACTAAGAATTTGCTTTGAAGGCTGCTTTAAACAAACTCTGCGATGACGATTGATGGTCTCGATTGAAAACTTTCTCAAACAATATTCACACTGGCGAAGATCCACTTTAGCAAAGGGTTCTACATCAAAAACTACGTCTTTTTCCTTTTTGAAACCAGGTTCGTTTAGTTTCATCTCTCGTGAGGGTCTTACGTTGCAGCTGCTTGACGACCTTTTCCACACTTGACCGCTGACTTTAGAGGTTGGATTATTTCCTTGTGTAGCATAGTTTGGTTTTGCTCGAATTAACCCTGCAGAATGGAATTTTCGTCTTGTTGTTTTGTTTGATCTTAGAGTTTTTTTCAACGCGCTGAGTGAAAAAGATGTTGCTTGGGACGGATCATCTGCCTTCAACGTTTGGCGTGAGCAATAAGCAACGGAGTCAGACGAGAGATGAGAGCTCTCCGCAATTTTGTTTTCAAAGTTGTCTTGACTGCTTTTGGTTATTGTTTTGATGGGTTGTCTTGTCTTCATAGATTTTTTGCGACTTTTGAATAACAATTGATAAAACAGTACTTTATTCTTGATGTTTGGTAATGGAAATTGTTTAGGTAGCTTTCAGAATATGCTGAAACTCCACCTCCATATTTACTTGAACCAACTCTAAAACTAAATACAAACTAAGGTTGAACTTTGACTTTCTCTTTGAAATCAATCGGGGATTGAAAGTATGTTCTGAATCGAGGGCACCTTCTTGTCTTTTGGCACGAAGCACCTAAGCATTAGAGCAAATGGACTTTAACTTTCGCGCTCTTTATTTTCTCAAGCTTCTCCCTTGCCCAAACAGAGGCTGCTTCAGAATTTCTTTGTCCCATGTGCATTTTTCTTTTCTACTTTACAAGCTTTGGATTTCCTTTAACGGAAAGCAAGATATTAATGAGATCCCTTGAGTAAAAGAAACTGATATATATATATAACCCTAAGCTCAAACAACTCCATTGGAACATGGTTTGTTTACTCCGGAAAATTGTACTCCACTATTGTGATTAAATGAGTTAATTTTTCAAAATTTAAAACCAATAACCAGAAAAACCATTAATATTTCAGAATCAGAACATTTCGAAAGATTGAGAAAAGAAAGACATCGTGAAAGTAAGAGGAATAAAGCTGATTAAGATATATCTACTGGTGTATGTATCATTATCAGGGGTGTATGAAACATGTATGTTACACGTTGGTTTGAACAAAGGGGAAGATTTTTAAGATTTCACAAATAAAAAAAAAAAAAAATCCAAAAACAAAAGAACAAAACTTTAAAAGTTATATCTGCAGGTGAATATACTGGTGAAACACCATTGAAATGTGGATATTAAAGCTTTAAACAAACTATCTATAAAGATATTATTATGAGCTTCAGGCAGCTAAAAGAAATGTTTCATTCTAAGGTTTTCACAAACTTTGGTTGAAAATGAAACCAGTTTAAGCCAAAAAACAATGAAAAAAAAAGATTTCAAAATTAAACTCGAACAAGTAAATTGGGTTAAACACTAAGAACTTCCTTAAAAAAAAGAAGGGAAGGCCAACGGCAAAAAGTTAAGAATCTTTCTCCAGCAAGAATGTTTTTTATGGAATGGTTAATATGAAGATGTGCTGCTTGAGTGTTTGGGAGTTGAAAGAGTACGCTAGGAAAGTTTGATACGGTTACGGTTAGGGATCAGAGTATAGGCTATGAACTTCAATGTTATGAGTGAGTACCAAAGGAAAACTTATATATTTACATTGAACTTAGGTTCAGTCTACTATATGACCTTCCTTTATCTGGTTTTCTTTTTCAAGGTGAGCTCAAACTGCTTGATGATTCCTGTGGTAATGATGTTTCAAAATATGAAAACACTCCGTCTGGGCTGTTTTTTAGAGTATCAAGCAGCGTCACAACAGTTGCAAATACTTTATTCCACCCTTCCTCACTGCTCTTTGCTTCTGTGTACAGCTCCCTTCACACGGAAACCAATTGAGAATATTTGGGTGATGGCTTGAACGGTGCTCTCAACATGCTGAAAGATGGATCTTTACCCCAAACACCAGTACCTCAGTGTTTAAAGTTTCTAGGCTTCCCAATCCTTTAAGAGCTGGAATATATAGTGGATGCCGATGAATATCCCATCTAGGAAAAAGATTAACCTAGGCAGTGTGTTCTCGCTTTTGATTATCACAAAGCCAAACATAGTGCCTGCAAGAAAAGTTAAAATTGGGCCAGAAGGAATAGGTTCATGTCGGAAATATAATCCTATTCAGTACACGAACCTCAAGATGAAAATCAGCTCTCCGTCCATAAACTTTTTCCACAATGATATAGTTTGAGTTTCCCTGATCCAAGTTTATGTAGCATCCAAACACTTTTCCAGCTCCTGTCTCATTAGAAATTTTACTTCTTGAGACATATCTGATCCCTTTCTGAGCAGATGGTTTATTTTTTAAACGGTTTCATGCTTATATCTTTCGCCCGTTTGAGAATGATATTCAAAAAGTTAATCCAGTGTTTTTTTCTTCATCGTTTGTTTTAATGCCCCCCCCCCCTTCTTTTAGATATTAAATGAGCGACTCAACTCTTTGGGTCGACTTAGGAGAAAGCGTCAAAATGCTGCTGGTTTGGGTCCAACATAGCGTTTTCTTCCTTTTTATTAAATTTTTTAGATAGTTTTACTGATGTTCCTTCAGATAATTCTGCAGCAAGTTTTGAAGATGGATTTCAAGAGCTACTTCTTTAGTTAAAGGATGAAAATGAATGTATTCTAAGTTTGTCTTAAACAGCAGAAGTGTTTTATAAAAAGAACCTTTGAAGTTGAGGCTAGTGTGGTTGCAAAATACAAGTTATACCTCTAATGAGTGGCCCCTGAGTCTGCAGATGTTTTAGCCAACGTTATACTTCCATTGCTCATTACTACGGAAGAATGAGTTTGCCCAAAACCCTTGAGCCCATGAACTCCTTCAAGAAAGAGCTCTGTTTCCATATAAGTGCAGCCGAAATTAACAATACATGAACTGTAGTCAACGCTGATAAGTGACATCGCCCGCATTTGATTTCTTGAAACGCCATGCGCTGTATCTATCTGAGTCAAGTAACGGTACATTTTTGTTGATTCTGTTTGTAGAGGTTCTTGAAATGTTAGGCCTTGTACTGTAGGTTTACCTGTTTCTGTCCTATTAAAATATAATACAAATGTTCCTCCTCTGCTGAAAAAATTTATTCCTCATTTAACCAACCTACTTTTATTGGTATCTGCAGATGACTTTACTTCATCCCTAGCTTTTCTCAATATTCTTCTAACAAGTTCTTTCACAAAGTTGATGCGCAGAAACTTTTGATAAACTGCTCTAATGGCAGCACTGATTGAGTTTTCATCAAAGTGTTTTGATGAACTTAAATTCATTATCAGTCAAGTCATCTTGGTACTTTTCTAGCTTAGATTTAAAATCAGATTTATAGTCCTCTTTTTTTATGTTGTTAACATTAGAGATGTGAATAGAAACTAAAAGATCAAACTAAGGATTAACACAAAAATAATACTAAGTAGTCCCAAGATATATTGAAATGAAGAGCTTAGTTGCTGCACCAAGCTATTGCTTACTCTTAGCCTCTGTAAAGTAGTGTGGTGCTCTTTTTCTGCATCTAAGTCGACTTCCAACAAATTTTGCGAACGTTTCAAATATCTCAATGGAGGTAATACATCTATTTTGGTTACATTGAGCTGGTTAGGTGCTATTTTGTCCGGTTCTTTAGTTTATTGGTTGTGCTTTAACGTCATCCTTGAAGAGTTAGTTTTCCTACATGTTTTACTTAAATATGAATTTTGGCAGTATGCTCGGATTGCTGACTCAACCAATCAAGAGAAGTAGAGTACAAATCTCTGGATTCCAAAAAAGTAATTCCGAATTTTCTTGATTAACGTGTGTTGGGTTCAATTATCCCCATTTTTACCATTATGTCAATAAATCATGCTTTAAGTTGAATTCATGACTTTAATGAAAGCTTCTGAGTGTCACATCCAAGAAAAAAATACTCACTTTTGTCTTCAAGACACGCCAAAGAATTGGAGAAAAAATATGCAGTAGAGTTCTTTGCTTCAAAATTTAAGAAAAATTTATGAAAATATGTCGAATTTTGTTTAAAATAGTTATTAATCTTAAGTCTCAACCATATAAGAAGCGTCCAGAATAAATTTAGACTATATGAAAACAGTTGGCAAAATTTTGAGTCAAGTTTAGTTAGCATTTACATATTCACAAGTTACAATAAAATACTTTTGTGGGTCATTTTATCAATTAATTACTAATATACAATAAAAACCTTTTTATACAAAACATCTACACTTAATATTTCCTCATTCTTAACTGATATTGACGGGTTTTCTCGGTTATATCATTTCGTTTTAATTATCCAAGCAGAAGCTTATTTTCTAATAAAATATTTCAAACTAAGTAAAATTATAGTTTTTATAAAGTCTAAAAGTAAAATCTTAATACTGCATGTTTAGGTGTTGTCAGCTTAAAGTTGGGCTGAGAAAATAAACAAACATAGAATATTTTCCTCTTTGTTTCTTTGTTACTACAGAATTGGAAAAAATATTATGAAAAAACTTCAAAAATTTAACACTTAAAATTAGGATGAGGATAAAATTTTAGCAACTTATGAATAAAGAAATATCATTCATTAAATTGTTTAAAAACTGGAATCAGATTACTGGATGAACTAAAGAAATAATAATTGAAGGTACTGAAATAGAGAATTCGCATTATTCAATAATATCCTCTTGAAATAAGGTAAAGTGGTCCAGATTAGTTTTTCAAACTATTTTGAAGCTAAATTATTGTTATTGTTCAGTATGAGAACATCTGAAGAAATAACATACAGTATGGACATTGAGCTAGAGAATAATGTTCACCAATATTTTTGTTTTGAGTTCAACAGAGCTAAGTTATCAACTGTGTGGTAAATTATTCCCTTAACTATTGGATTATATATTTTGTAGTGTCAAAGTAAACAGAATAAAAACAAATGTTTATTCACTAAAGAAATTTATCACTGGGAAGTGATAAGAGAGAGCTGTTATTCATTTTGAAAAGTGAAGACCTTTTTTTGCTTGATAGGGGACATCATTACAAGTTCGGTTTTAGCTATTAAGCTTCACCAACTATATCTTACCTTTCTGTCTTCTATTTCTCAAGGTTTAGCTATGCGGAGGAGTGTAAAAGTCTTTCGAGCCATTAATGAATAGAAACAATGGTTTCTAGTTTCTTCATTAGCCAAAGTTTCTTATTATCTAGTCTTTTTAGGATATTCTCCTTTTCTTTACTTTGAAATTAACTTACAGTATATGAAAATTAAAAATTTCTCGAGAAAACTGCACTTCTAGATTTCAACGCTGAATTTGAAGACATTGCATAAAGAAGTTATTACATTAATATTCATAAAAGCTTAAAAGTTTAAGTCCCAAATTCTTTCTACTTACTGAATCAAGTCATATATTAAAACTGAAATAATAGATTTAGTGGAATTATATGAAATTATAATAAGTGAATTCATTTCTATGCTTGGTCTAGAAAATTTTCGTCTTATTAAATACCCTCGAGTTTTTTGGAAGTCATATGTCTTTGTATTTTCAAAGTGACATTTTCTCGCTTCTTCTTGCAGTCATTATCTAGGGTCGAAATATTCCTCTACTTCTTCCTCACTTCTATTTCCTTCTTCCACCATCTGCTGCATAAAAACAATAAGTAAACTATTGGTTTTTTTCCCATTAAAACTAAAACCAACTTCTCTTTCTTTAATAACAAATATATTAACTATTTCATCGGGACTATAAATAATCCTTACAAAGAATTTAAACAAGAAGGACTCTTGAAGCTCTTTGCGTTTAAGAAATATGCAAACAATTTGCAAAAAATCTTGCAGTGTCATTGGATTTTCTGTTTTCACCACAAACTCTGGTTTCCAGGATATTCTTAGTTTTGAGTTTTTCAAATCAGGAAGTAATTCTGGAACAATAAAACTGTTTTTTTCTCTTGGATCTACAAATAGAATCAAACTTTGTATAGCTATATTTAAAACATAATCTTTTTCCGTTTTTGTATATTGTTTTAACAAAACATCAAATAAATCTTTTCTTATAATTCCTGTGTCAATATATTTTCTATAGTTTGAAAATACTTTCTTAGTTGTTCTAAAAGCAAGTTGATGAAAACTTTCATCACGAATAAAACTTCCCACAGCTTGAGCTAAAAAAGATGGTGCAAAAAATATAAAATTTTCAGTTTCAGATAAATTAATATCTGCAAAGTAGGAAATTATTCCTGCTTTCGTATATAATTCTAGCATTTCTTCCATCTCCTCTTTAGAAAAGTTACACTTTCTTGCTTTTAGTTTAAACCTTTGAAGACTCATATAGTTTGATTCTTCTCGACAATTATCCAAAAATAACACATAAACAGATTTTATATAAATACTTGAATCTACCATTTCAGAGATATTCGAAAAACTGTCCCCTAATTGCATAAGCAGTTCTTTGACTTCACTTACTCCACCCATATTTGAATCAACAGCATTTTCTACAGGAAAGAATACTGTTCCATAATTTCTAACAACGTTTATTTCCTTTAAAAGCTTTGATATCACTTTTTCAATTGTTTCATTTACCTCTTGAAGACCTCCTTCACCATTTTTCTTTAAAAAAGTATATAAAAAAGTTCCAATAAACACAACAGGTGCTTTTGGTGCGCTTCTTAAGATACTTTCACACCAAAATTTAAGTCTAAATATATCTTTTTCCGTCAACTTTGTCAAGTTAAAAACAACTAAATAAAGAGCTTTTTCTTTCATAAAAATATGATGCACCGAAGAAAAAACTTCTTGTCCACCAAAATCATAAACACGTAAAAAAGTATCATCAGGTCTTGTAAAACCTGAATAATAAGATGTTGTATATCCTGCAACAAAACTGTTTTCTCTTACAGCTCTTGTAATTAACTCGTCTTCAAACTCTAAATTATATTTTGACTCTCTTGGAACTTCATCTTCCAAGCTGTATTCGCAATCTATCATATTTTTCACTCTTTGAACGCTTAAATCATACTTTGTAAGTGGTTTAAACATAATATTGAGATAAACTTGAAATATTTGAGTATCTTCCATAACTAAAGTAGATTTTGTTTCTTGTTGAAAACTTTTTTGAGATAAGTTTCTTAATAAAGAAGTTTTTCCAGTTCTTCCGTCTCCTAAAAAATAAGAGTAAACATAAATTAAATACCCATAAGAATAACTGAAACCTCTTTTAACTCATCATATTCTTCATATAGATCATGTAACGAAGATTTAACCAGTGGTTTTAAAAGTTCTTCTTTTCCTTTAGGCTCAATAAAAGTATCAGAGACTCGCAGACCAACAATAGAAGGATGTGAATCAACTATTTTCTGCAACTCAACCTTATCCTCTTGTGTTATGTTAGTATAATTCATAAACATACACATCTTTATAGTTTCATTTGTCTTCAATAAGTTTTTAATAGCAAGAATATCCATTGTATCTTCAACTTCTTGAACAATCCTAAGAACTTAATATTTTGATAAGAAATACGATATTCTTAAAAGTGCTCTTTTAAAAGATAAAATTTTCATTATGTATGAAATATCTGCTGAACTAAATTTTTTTTCAGAAAGTCTAAATGAAAAAACAAAATATTTTTACTCTAAGTCTTTAACACTGACTGATTTCAAGAACTTGAAAAAGGAGCTTATTTCTCCAACATTACAGAAACTAAACCTAAACTAAAGATATGAATAAAATACACTCCAAATAAAGCAGTTTCATATTGTTTAGTCTTTGAAGATCTTTGAAATTTTCAACACTGAAGTAACAGTATTCAAATCTACGGTCACCAAAACAAAACAAAATACTTAAATCGCTTCACAACTGGAAAGGAAATAATAAATCTCAAAAAATCAGATTTAAGAACTTCAAAGGGACAATAATAGAATCTAAAACAAATATAAAGCAAAGAAATTTACTCTAGAGATGTCACTTCTTCATCTCGTTGGAACCCTTTGACAAACTCCTTTATCTCTTCTTTGAAGTTGCTTGGGTTTATTGGGTTGTTATTATCATCTTTTTCCCTTTATGTTGTTAAAATAATTAAGATACCAGTCTATTTTAAATTCTGTTTTATCTTTTCTTTCTTCATATCTTTGTTCTATTGAGTTCATGTTTCTGTCCGTTTTTTTCTAAGATTAATCGGGCCAGATGGCCTAACCTCTTTCAAGCCTGGCTATTCGTACAATTTCTATAGCTAATGGGAGCCCTAATTGGTAGTTGATCTATCTTCTTTTACTATCAATACTTCTCTTACTTTTCCCTTTTCTTTCTCGGTACATCATTGGTTGAATATCGAAAATACCTGATTTAATTGACTCAATGGCTTAATCAAGATCTTGTCAAAATATGTAATCGCTTAAAATTCATATTAAAAATCAAATCTGATTGTAAAAGATTGAAATTATCCCACGTCGAAGCCAAAGTACTTTAAGTAGTGTTGAAGAACATAACTGAAGATTTTGAGAGATCCAGTTGGATGTATTAAGATGTTCTGAGCAACATTCCGCGCGATTACTGCTGATGTTGAGTAGAAGGTGTTGAAATGAAGGTTCTGGGTCCTTTTGCTATATGGAGTTCCAGGTGAGGCCAATCCAAGCTTCCAAGGGGTTCGTGGATAAGTTTTATGGGTAGGGATGGTTCAGTGGAGCTGTTTTATGCTGCTTCCAATAGATTTTTGGATCCAGGATGTTTGTATTGTGGCACTAGCTTCAAGAGTTCTGACGAAATTAAAGAAGGCTGAAGGAGCCACTGACAGCTGAATACTGGTAAGAAGGCATTGCTACAAACTTCGGCTCTGGAATATGACTAGGGTTTCTTAATGAAACACTCTGCCGCGGTATGCCGCCATTTACCTTGAGGTAACAGTGTCTTCCACTATTTTGAGAAACTCGCCAAACTAGAAACTTTCTCTTCCTACTTTAAGCCCAAAGAAACTAAGTCTAGAATAACGCAGCAAATGCAAGTTTTTTCAAGAACTTAAAATATGAATCTTTTTTAGTTAAGAAGGATCACCTCTGTACCAGTTTATATGTGTTACGGAATATTTTATCAGGGGAAAACTTAGAAAACCATGAGTCTTCATGTAGGAATTAGCAATAATACGACAGAGGCTTGTACAATTAGAAGTAGTAAGAGCTTCAACCTTTATCTACTTCTTTTTTAGGTTACTGTAAATTGATCTTTGATAAGGTTAGAGTCAAAGTTCCTGATATTTGCTCGAGTAGAAGCTCAGTTTTGGTTATTTTAAAGTTGAATTTGGAGTAAAGTTAAGTTAAGACAAGTAACTATTGTAGAGATTAATAGGAAAGTTCTTGGAGTTTTTTCGAGCAAAACTCAGAGGTATCCTAAACCATCCATACCTCAGGGTGACTACTATTTTTCAGGCTGTCTTCTTACTTGATATCACCAATTCAGGAATATTTAACATTTAAGGGTATCCTTTTTCAGAGTTTCTAAGATCTTGGAAGTAGGATACATCGTTAGGAAGTCTACACAGAGTACTCCAGTTACCAAAAAAGTAATTTTTAGACCTAAATTCACCCGTTCCTTCGACTGGTGAGGTCTGTTCAGGTTTTAGACGAGTATTTCTTGAGGTATTACACGGATTGAAGTTTGTAAAAACAGCATTTTAGCCCAATATCGAGTTTTCTTTAAAAAAAATTTAAAAATATACTAGAATACAGAATTAAGGGTTACAGGTTATGTTCTTTAGTTGCTTGGGGCTACCTAGTACAAAAATTTAGCGGATTATAGCAAAACTGAGTGATTTCGTATTTTCAGATGTGCAGATTTTCAACATTTGACTTTTCTGAATGAAGATTAGCTCATTTACAAGTAACTAGAGAAGAAACAAACTGAGACATGGTTTCAGAAGTTAGATATGGCAAATACTTAGGGTCTGAGAAGAATTAGATCATCTATAGAGTTGTTCTTCATGATATTACGTTTGAATGTATGTTTTTTTAGAGATCTGTAAACTTAGTGAAAGGACCCTTAAAATTAGCCTTTTTTAGGCTTTAAAGTACTCATCCTTATCAAATACCCTGACAAAACATATAGTTGGAAATGTTTTTTTAATGTGAATCACTTTGTGGGTGTTAATATTGTATTTGAGGAAGATTTCGTGACAAGAATTAAGAAATACTAAATGCGTTATTTTCAGTAATCGTGTCTTTTTATACTTTATATTGATTTAATCCACAAAAAAATGTATGAGTAAGTGCTAGGCTCAGTTTCCAATATTTTTTGAGGTTTATAGAAGAGTTGAAAAGGTGTTGTTGATCATATGACCATTATACTGCATTTTTGATAAAATCGTCCATACAGTTATGAACACGCCTTATTAAAAAATATGGAAGAGCAATATTGCGCAATATGTTACTTAAGTGTGGCATAAGAGCTTTATTTAACAATTCAAAGAAGTACTGTAAAATGTCTCTTGGCTACTATTTAGTCCTTAAAAATAAATATTTAAGAATTTGTTGGTTTTTGTGTACTGAATTAAGTAGTTTATCTCAAATAGAAAATTGTCCTATATACGTAAAATCTTAGTTTGGAGTTATTTGGGGTAATCTTTGATTATATAGTCTACAGAGTGTACCGATAAAGCAGTTTTACAACTATGGGGTGCTTCCTCCAAATTACTGGCTAAGATGAAGTGGATAGAATGGATAAGTAGCTTAATATGCTTAAATCTCTTAGACACTAAATTAAAACCCTTATATATGTCTTCCGCAACTATTGTAAGAGCTAAAAGTAGCGAAGCATGTTATAATTGGGTGAAACACAGAAATTGCAAAATAATTTGTTGAGATCTAAATTTACTCCAGAAATATGGAAACTGTAAGTTTGAAAATAAAAACAGTACTTCATGGAAAATAAAAAAAAATAGAAATCTACTAGAATAATATTTTAAGATTATTTTAGTGTTTTAATTGGAGTGAAATTTTATTAAAATTACTGGGGAAAACATTTTCTTAAGGTAAATCTTGATATTATTTTTTTTGAGGATTTCTTTTTTTAATATGTACAAACCAATTTTAACTCAATGAAAAACTAAATTAACTGTTATTTGTTTCTATTAATAAAAATACATTTTAAATAATGTAGTTGAGGTAATAAGAAATATTGTTTGAGCAACGATACAGGAATTTCTACATGATGATTATGTAAAGTTTTCTATATCGAAAATTTATTATATCTGAGTTTAAGAAGCATCTATCTAGATTTCATGTCGTTAAAAATATCATCTTGAAACCTGTGCAAAAGATTATCTGGATATATACAGTTTTGTAAGGGAAATTGAGCTGGAGCACATGTTTTGCTTGAACCAATGTATGTTAACCACATGGTTCAGGCTACCTAGAAATAGAATTGTCATGAGTAATTGAAACAGAAGATGGTCAGGTTTCAGAGGATAAGTTCAATAATCTCTATAAAAAAATACTAACGTAAGTCAATATATCACTGGGCAATGGTAAAATGTATAACGAGAAGAGCCACCGCAATTGAGGATAGGTGCTGAAAACATATGTTTCTTTAAAATCTTATTGAGAAAAAGTGATGTCACATAAAACTGGAAATAGTAGCACAATAGAATTCAAAAAAAACTAACGGAAATGATACAAGAAGTTTGGTTAAAGATGCCCAGGGACGTAGATGACTGGAAATCTTCTACTCTATTTTAGTGTTCAATGAGGTCTGGCACAACAGCACAAAGGCTGCAGAAATGTAAAGAAAAAGAGCCATATATTTATTCGCAACAGAAAACAAAATTTAGGGAATAATGAATTTAACAGAAGCATAAGCAACTTTCAAGAAGACATAGAAAAAGGAAAGATTCATCACACCCGATATGTTACAAAGGTGCCAAAGAATGCTGTTAAGAATGTGCATAGCTAACCATGGGTAGGTGATACTCTGTGCAACTGATCGTTGTCTAGAGATAATTAGGTACAAGATACAGTGAAATATTTGACATAGGTCTCAATACCAGTTTAAAATATTCTCGAGTCTCCAGATCAGATTGCCGAGATATGAGCGGCTTGGATTTTTAGCAAAGGGTTTATTGAGTAGCTCTTCTGTGATGGCTTACAAAACGACTAGTATTCAATGGAGCCTTGAAATGGAGAAGGTGATATTTTGGATGTTTGCTACCATTAAAGGCCCATGTAACAAAACTTTAGGATAACCCAGGTAACTCAAAAAGGTCTTCACAATGGAAAAAGTTGAAGCTATTGTCATATTTGAAAAGAGAACTATCGGCAATGTAGTTTATATTTGAGAATAAACCTGAGTTGCAAAATAAAAGATGAATATTAAAAACAACTAGTGAATAGGTTTGCTAAACGAACGAGAATTGAAGAGACTTTTGATATTCTCAAAATTGCAAATTATTAGAGAAAATTTTAAAGAGGCCTATATGAAGAATATATAGATAACATATATAAGAAAGTCCAGGAGAATTAGATTAAGAAAACAAAAAAGTTGGGAGGGTATTGGCTGATATATATGAAGAAATATATTTTTTCATTGAAGAAACATTAAAAAGCATTTCTCACTGGGGAAAATATGCTAAATCTGAATAATGAACATAGAAGAACACACAGAATTTGTGCTCAAAGTAAATTATAGATGAATGAAGTATGTAAACTTTCTTAACACCAGTGTATATCCTGCTTTGATATAAATTAGTATGGCGAACATTTCATCCGAGAAATACAAAGGTTCGATGATACAGAAAAACATTAGGAGTAAACAGAAAGATATCAAAGGAATCAAAAGTTATCCGGATATATTGGTTGCTACAAAGTCGTTTTTTTCACATTTTATAGTGCGAAAAACCTTTTCGAACTCCTTATTCATAAGCTATAAAATTGAAATCAAATATTTTGTTTCTTAAAGTTAACAAATATTGTTAAAAAATAGAAAGCCAGGCGAAAAAAAATACCGAGGACGAGTAAAAAGTGTTATAAAATATATAAGAAACACTTCAGGACATACACCAGCTGGTTTATTATGGTTTATTCTGGCTTACAGATATTTTATAATATGGGGCTACGCTTCCCGGGTCCTTTTAAAAGATATAGAACTTATTTAATATATTCAAAGCAGGGAACCCTGAAAATGTAGCTATAAATAAAACAGTGAATGTGATTGGATGTGTATTTACTACTTCAGCATTCGATGGAGACTGACGATATACACACCCTAATCTTTATAAACAAATAAAGACCCTATTACTAGTAGCTGAAAAAGTTAATCGACAGGATGTGGATTAGGAAAATAATATCATTGGAAAAGATTCTATTGATAAAAAAACTCTTAGAGAATCACTAAACCAGCCTTTTAATGAAAAATTGCTTGAATTTAAGTACTTGGCTTTATCAGAGATATGAGTTTATTTCAATTTTGATGCTCTAATTTCATGTTTTAAAAACTGCCATTACCTTACTGTTAACAGCTGGGTCATAGATATTACTAGCAGCCTAATGTATTCATATTCAAGGAACATCTAAGGACATGCATCCATGTTTATTTCATTACGAGCGGGGTAGAGATAGAGGCAGGGTTGGGTGATGTGAGTTATTCTTCAATGACTGCGCTAAGCCCGGCATTAAATTATATCTGCGTTTTGAAACAGAAGCAAAAATGATACATTGTCAAAAAATATAAGATAAAGAACAACTTATGTTTCTTCTGCTTTTAATGGGTCACTTGAAGCACCATAATCTGCTTGATTTTTATTTCTGGGGTGGTTTTAAGTATAGACTTCGCTAACTAGATTATGTGACCCAAACTATACAGGTCATTTCGATTCCAGCCAGCTTTTGACTCCGCAGTAAGAATACAATCTTTTATAAGGAGTCTCACAATTGAAAAATGGTACCATATTTGCATTTAAAGTAGCTGCAATATAAACCAAAGAATATAACGAAACGGAAGAAGTGTATAAGCCCGATGTTACTGGGGTGGGGAAATTAAACAAGTAAAGAGGAAATAGAATTTAGGTGGATATGGCCGAAAATTCAGAATATTATGAAGCCCTGTAACTCTTATAAGGTACAAATCTCATCAGAGGAACATACTTTAGGTAGTTCAACGATCGAAATGATGAAGTTAAATTGAAGTCATTGCAATTGGTTAGAGAATGATTAACCTCTTACTTTAATATTGCTTTAATAACAACACAAATACATATAGTAAGTTAAACTGAGGTATGTATAGAAAACACATAGCATACCGTATCAGTTGAACATGGCTAAGAAAGTATTAGCTAAGAGCATACAACAAACTGTGCAGTCAGACAAGACATTTCAAAAAATAGTTTATCTGACATAAAAAACGGTAACGGAGACCGTGCTCTCAGCAATGGGCGATATACCATTTAGAAACTTGATTTTACTCGATATTAATTGGTAGGAATGTTGAGACATTAATGATTTAGTTAAAATCACAGATGAACTAACAGAATAGATTTTTGTCTATGGATAAAGTCAAAAACCAACCAGTTGTGCCATTGAAGATTCAGAAACTGGATATTACCAAAATCCATAAGATTAAGTGGGACAATGTCTCAGGTAGATGGAATTTGAAAAAAAATGAAAAGTTTAGTCGGTTTCTTGATCATTTGGAAGAAAAAAGTTAAGTGCAGATTTATGTGAAAACCAAACATTGGCTTTAATATTTCTCACTTTTCAATGAAGAGTAAGCCCAGTCCTAATATTGGAAACAAAGGGCCATATAAAACATAGTGATAATAGCAGAAGAAAAGATAGTCGTAGTGGTGACAGAGAAAGTCAAAACAGAAATGATGAGTAATAGTGGATAAGCTCAGAGATTTATAGTAGATAGTATCAAGTAATCATAACAACAATACCCGATACATCATTAACTACAAGGTTGACAGAAATAATTTCAAGGCAGATAGAAACAATATGTGATTAAGTGTTAAGAATTATTTTAAAGGAATGTTGCAAGGTAAGATACCAGACTTAGAAACATGTTCCTGAACATAAATCCATGGCATGATAAGATATTAGGGTTAAAATCTAGCCGAGACTGAAGAATATCTGCTTACAAATCGACTACTTGATTTTAATAGCTTAGGAAGAATATGAGACAAAGAGTTGACAATATCTTGATATCCGACATTTCAAATACGATGATTATTACAACCCATGAGCAGGATATATATTTCTACGAAACAAATAAAAGCATTGGATAGAAGATTCAATATGCAAGTACTGATACTGAGAGAAGTTATATTGAATGTACACCTGGGTATTGGTGAAAATGAACTGGTATGTGGAAGAAAGGTGCATAGCGAAATGGTGAAACCGTTTTCATTGCAGATGCACAACTAACGCTAACTGATCATATTATAGAGAAAGACAATTCTTTGAGAGGATTTCACGGATATTGACACCAAATGGGCTTTTGATTTTATCATCAGATTAGGAAAATCAAGTATTACATCGTTTACACGTTGTTCTTGATAAGAAAACTATCACGAGAGCCTTGGATCCAATGCTAGAACAGAATGTGTGGGAATAAAATTTGCTGACCCATGTTTCAATAGTGAAAGCATGTAACAGCCTTGAAAGTGTGAATCTTGTACATTTCTCCTGGAATCTAGGATAATTAATACTTGTACGATCTCGAGATATTACGTGGTCGGGTTCAGTAATATCCAAGTACACATTTTACTTATTTCAAATTGTTTTTGGAGTTGCTAATTAATATGGCTACGAGCTGTTCAAAATTGCTCACACTCTCTTTTGGGCCAAAAAGGGATGTAACATCAATCACTTGAACTCGCTATCCTAGAGGAGAGGGAGTGAAGTGCAGTATAGAAGGCATTTAGCGTGGAAGTGTATTTTAATGCACAATACGGTAATCTAGCATTCGCTACGTTAGAAGCCAAAATCAAGACGAGCATTTAAATATAATTGAACCAATTTAAGTTCAATATGCTTAATTGGTGAAGCTAAACGCAAAGAAAACCCAAAAACATGCAGGTATATAGGAGAAGACGACCCTGGTTATTCCAAAAAATAAGATTGCTGAACTAGGGAGTTACTTCTTGTGCATCAGAGCTTTGAGAAATAAGTGTGTATGCATATATGATTCACAAGCATCTGCTGGATATCAATTCTACCTATATGTAACTACCATTGACGACACATACTAATGGGTACAGCACATATACATTTATTAATCTTACATTAAGTAAGCTTCACCTACAAAGATAATTACCAAGTACATCCTTCCCCTATATACATTATTCTTAGCTAATGTTGCGCTTATAAATATATATCTAGCGACGAAGAGGTGGCCGGCCTTACTCTTATTCATATGTAGCCCATCAACTGATGCTAGCTCTTCTTTAGACTCTATTTAGCTTCTTTCATACGCCTTAATCCAATAAGAAATAACGACATTAACTTCTAGAAAATATAAAAAATTTCTATTTGCTCCTCTGTTACATATTCCTGTAGATATAATCATTCTTTTCATTAAGATGAAATTAATGTTCTGCACCAGGTTCAGGCAAAGTTGACTTCAACTATCACCTTATGCAACACCGCAGCTAGTTCAAAATACTCTGTTTTAATTCATTTCGAATAGAGTTCCATATTTGCAATTTTGCAAAGGTAAGACTGCGGGTTACTTAGTTCTCTTGGATCTGTCTTAGATTAGTTATATGAGAAGGCAGCATTGGCTACTTGTTTGTTTTCTAATAAAGGTAACATAAATTTTGTATTTTTCAAGTTCAGATATTTCATTTACTTTTTTTCTGTCTCCATATGCAACAACATGTGACGAAAAACTCATCTAAAACTTTTCCTTTTAGTTTTGAGTGGTTGAAGATTAATTTCATCGATACTTTAGGCACCATATGGATTTATGTATTACATTAACTTTGATTTGCTCAAGAGCATAATACTTACAAGCCGTAAACAATAATCAAAAACAAAAATTAGATATTTGCTCAACATCTTAACCAAAAAGTTCTAGTTTAATTTACCAAAGCAGCTAACAGTTTTTTCTTGTTCTTAACAACGTGCTTTAAAACGGCTTATTTCTTTACTTAGAATTTCACAAGACCCATAATACTATTTTCAACAGAAGGAATAAGAAATAATGATGTACATTTTTAGGATCTTACACTGTTCGGGTCTTCTTGTATTGCAGCAATTAAGCATGGGCGCAATTTCCTATCATCATTGCGTATGTTTGGGCAAGGATATTGTTAAGATGAGTAAGATTTCAGGCTACGAATAATTGATATATTCATTTTCCTGTTGTTAGTACTTCAACCATCATTATGTCATTTTGTCTGCAAAGTAACATGAGACTCCATCCTTGTTAAATATTTTGCAGTTGTATCCTACAACATTAAAAAAAAGCTATTTATAACAGTAAGCGCCTTGCCATCCAAAAAAGTTGTATTTACACTTAAGTATAGGCCCGAATTCTAAGCGAAATCACTTAAAGCCGAGGGATGTTAAGAAAAGGAAGATTACTCACCTTTATATCCTTGAGTTCTCGTATTATCATGTGTCCAGAAATTCCATGAGCACTCAATTGGAGCCACACATGAGATTTATGTAGTTTCATATCTAAGCTCAGAAAAATACCATTCCTGTCATAAAAATAAGTCTACAAACTATTAAATTTGGTTTTTTTTCAATAACTGATAATACTTCAATCTAATTGCGAAAATGGTTGTAAATAACTTTCTGCAAAATATAATTGCAAGAAAAAACATTTTGGTATAGATGCCACTAAGTTTAAACCCTGGTCCTACAATGACGTAGTTTGTGTATAAAGCGGTATTTAGAGCTTAGTTGATACTAGCGAAAGTGGCATATACACAAAATGAAAAACATATAATGAAACCAAAAGAGTTAGTTTAAGGATACAGCGAGTTGTAACGTAGTCAAAACGATAATACTAATGAAAACTCAATATCAATTGAATGGCTCTGCTAACTGTATTGTGCTATATAGAAGAACACACCTAGAATGTACTCAAGCGTTCACTATTTCTTCATTTATCAGCGACAGAAATTGCCAGAGTACCTGGCTTCCATAAGAGCTACTATGCCCAGATTACAAGTATATATAGAAGATGTAGCGATCTGTTCCAATAGTTAGAAAGGTGCTTTGTCTTTTCTAAATAGGACCCTAGATGTTGCCCATTCCCTATGATCAACTAGTTAAAGGATACTGTGCAGAGACCGAAAATGATATTAATCCATATATCAGAGGGCGAAATCACTAATAGTTGAAAATTGGGTATTAGAATTGAAATAGAAAAGGGATTTTGTTCAAATTTTATGATATCCTTAACAGTAGCGTAAATAAAATTACTGATAATGAAAGAGTGATCAATGAGGTATGAGGTACACACGTCTACAGTAAAATGACAACTTATAATTGGAGTTCTCATCAATATCATAGAGAGAGTTAAGGCTCTGTAAATTAGATAGTAGCTTTAAGTCTAGAAAAAGAATTAAATAAAACCTGCTTCATAAAATTAACGTGAAAATTACTAGAAAATAAATGAAATAACAGGTGAAATGACTATATTTTTTACAAGAATCCAGCTAGTACACCAGTCATGTACCTTTCTTGTATAAGTTTCTAGGATTTTACTGTACCCAGGTATATGTTTATTAACAATTTTCTTATCTAATACGAGTTCTTGAAATGATAGACCAGCAAAGATGAATATATATAATCGTACTTAGTCAAACCTGATCCCCACAAAGGAGGATTATTTATTTGACATAACAATAATATGCGATAAAACATCGGATCAATATACCGCCTTAATGATTTTTACTGGAATGAACCTAAAGAGGTGAGAAAAATATTCTTTGCGACAAATTGCGATGATAAACTTAGAGGCAGGTTCATGTCTGTAATAAAACTGTGGTTTAGTTCAATATATTTTATTAACCTTTAACAATTAGGTAGGTTGCAGTTTAGACATATCTATTGGTTAGCACAATAAACTAGAAAGCTAGAAAATAAGATTAACAATGAAGGAATAAGCGAAAGACTTGTTTTGAGTGAATATGAGTAGTAAAAGAGAACTGGCTCAAAAGATTTTCGTAACAGAAACTAAGGTGAGGAAAGTAGTCTACAAACTGTGAATGATAAGAATCACCTGAAGAGTTTAAAAAAAGGTGATAGCCATGATTTATGCATACTGTATAAAAGATTATTCACTAGAAAAATAAATATGACTACGATATTATCTCAGATCAGCTTATTTTCACTCCCTCAGAAAAACAACTAGTTTGTTTATTACTCATAAAAATGATAAAATTATAACATATAGGTTCCAGCTCTGTAACAAGAGCAAATTATTCTGGACCTGGTACTTATAAATACAATAGCAGAGATAAAATTATTATTCAAATAAGCTGTAGATCTGCACAAATGTGTGACTTAGCAATATGAGCTAAATAAGAACATATTCTATATTTGAAGTTTATATATATCACGGAAGAAACTACCGGTGGGAGTTTATATTGTTAACCCGATGCTAATAAATAGATACTACATGCCCTTTAATCTCAAAATGTCTAAATATAGTTATGGATCCAAGATTATTACTTTAACTGCATAGGAAATTCAAAAAAACAACTTGTAATCATATTCAAGCAAAGGAGCCCATATACCATCGAGTTACTTCCCACTCGGAAAGTATCCGATACTGTAGTTTACTAGCACACGTGTCCAGTTGTTGGATGTAAACGTAATATTATAGTATGCTTTCTGAAGTGTGCCTCATTTTATTTATTAAAAAGAAAATAGCATAACAAAAATTTCGGCTAACACAATATTCCATTGCGCTCTCTACCTACATTCTAATAGACAATAGTGAGACAACTACCAAACTCACATGGACAATGCTAACAACCAAAAATGTGAAAAGCATTTAAGTTCACGGAGTGTCGGTGTTCATATACTAATGGCGTTATATTTGGCGTATCATGATAGAAAACTTGACTTAATGTAAAGGTCGATTATCGATATCTTCGCATTGTTTCTTTCACGGTGCAATGTCATTGCCTTAGTTCAATTTTATGTAACCGAAGCTAAAATAGTTCATACTTTAAGTAAAAGTATAGATCTACTATCACATTTTCATAAGTACTAAGCCATAGAAAGCAACATTTTGTTTTCTCAAAAACAGGGAGTAGAACTTATTGACCTCAAGAATACTTATCCAACCTGTTGATACAATATACAGAGCTCCTACAAGACATGAAATACTACCATTATGTGAATTTATCTCAATAATTATTCATTTCAGCTAATCCTAAGTTAGATGACCCAGGTGATTTGCAATCATTGAACTCGACAATGATTCACCTGAGTAAAGGACAATAACAAGGCACCAACATACACATAGAGAAATCCAAACTTATGTTTGATCTTAGGTAGTATCCACCATACCTTTACCCTTTTTGCCCAGTCGGTGTGAAAAGAAAGAGTTTTCTGTCTTTTAGGAGAGTTTAGTGGGAGAAAAAAAAGCGTACACTAAGTAAACATTTAAACAAGTGGTGAGAAAAGTGCAGAAGATTAAAGTTCAAGTTTAGAACTTTAAATTGATGTAAATAATGTCTTCTAACTCGCAGTATTTGTTAAGATACGAGTCAATGAATAATTTGTAAATTTGTGTCTTTGATTGATAGGTTAATTGTTAGGCGGTGTTTACAGTAATGTCATACTGTGATATAATACTATGTAACTATCAAAGGAAATCTTTGAGTAGTTTTCCTGCTATAGTTAATTTCCTCTTATTTTGCCCAAAAATCGTATTCAACTATAGATAAGGATTTTGACCTACACCACTTATGGCTATTTGATTGGCTGAATCTTTAATTAAACCAATGAAATTGTCCTAAACTAATGATTCTTACAAACGCGAAACCAAGGATACATAATGTTCTTCTCTTTAGTAGACAGTCATTTGAACCAAGATATATGATTAGAGCGCTTTCAACTGAATATAAAAAAGATATATGGAGTAATACACCGAAAAATCAAATGGAAAGACGAGAACGAGGAACGAAACTTGAAAAGCGTTTAGGTTTTGATGTTTCCAAAATCAGTCTTAAAGAAAAAAAGAGACAAACCTCAACAAGACTATCATTTACAAAAAGCGAGCCGGAGGAAGCTTCCCAATACGAAGATAAAAGCATTTCCTTTTCTCGAGGAGAAACAAAAGAAACAGAATTTGTAGATTTTTTCATGAAGCAAAGGAAGAAAACCGACACAAAGTTTAGAAAACAAGCACCAAGAAGAAACCCGTTTGCAGAAGACCCAGAGCCTTTATTTGATTCACCTGAACATTTAAAGTTCTCAAAGGAAAGAAAATCCTTTAACATCTCCCGAGAAAATGATGTTAACTTTGACAGTCTTCGGTTCCCAGCCCGAAACTTGTTTGACAAGAAACCGCCGGGAATCTGGTATCAACCAGGTGAACTCCCGTTGGAACCAGTTGCACCAAGTTTGAATGAAGAAGAATCAGAACTTGATGCATACGAGAGAGAAGTTTTAGGATTGACTTCCACAGATGACTCTTTCATGGAAAAATTCAAAACTGATTTCACCAGTTTGGATTTAAATGATAAAGTAGTTTCTTCTAATATCCTGATGACAAAATCAGGAACTTATTATGACTATGGACATAAAGAAACAGTGAGAACTCCAAGACCTTTAAGTGAACTTGCCTCTGTTGATATAAGTCCTTCAACAGGTATATTAGAAGCATATGCTGCAGCTATGTCTCCAGAGCAGAATATCAAGAAAGTATTTGAAGCAGCTGAAGAAGAGATTACTCAAAAGCAGCGTGAAGAAAGGACTAATGAAGCAACAACTTTCCTGCAGCTGAAAGAATCAAACTTTATTTTATCAAAGGGAAGTCTCTTACCGTCTCACCCATCAAACATAGAGTCAGATGGTAAAACGAAGCAGAACGATGAGGACATTAATGAGATTTCCATGAAAGTGATTCAGGATGCGCAAGATACTGGAGATCCAGTTCTGGGAAGAATTCTTCAGCAGACAAAACCTGGTTTTATTGTGGCAGTTGGAACAAATATCTGCTTCCTACCAAAAGGTAAGTTCTATACGCACAAGTTCAGTAAAGAACATGACCCTGAGATAATATTTGGAAAAACAGATGCTTCTTGGAAGTTTGGGCAGCAGTTTGTAGGATTACGTTTATGGCTTCAAGTTGAAAATATCAAGACGTTTGTGAATCGCGATGGGGAAGAGATTATAGATGTAATTGTTTCACATAGAAACTTGCCTAAAGCTTTGTTCTTAAAGCAGTTCAGGGAGTTGGAATATATTCCTCCGTTCTTGGGCAAGCGAGACAATACACTAGAACAAGCAGATTTGAGTGATATACTCAAACAGTTGAACTTAAACTAATAATCTCGCATATTTCGTGATTTCTAAGAATTTAACAAGAGTGAGTTGAGAGATTAGTAACATATATATTACTGAATAATTCTACATAAATACATAGATATTACTTTGTCTGCTACACACAAACGATAGCTTTGCACACACTATACATACACAATTTTGCAGATGAAAGGCCTAAGAGTTAGAAATAAACATACAACGCCCAAGAAATGTTGTACTACATGTTGATCACAGATTCCTCATCGGTATCATAAGTTGAAGCAAACTCCATTTGCCTACGACTCGCGGCTCTTGAATCTGCATAACTCATACTGGCACTTCCTTCATATGAGTATTCATCTGGATCATCTATCGAAAGTTCATAGAACTTATTGTTTACATAATTGTTTAGATCCTGGGTTTGGATGTGGTACTCCATATGAATTGTATCTTCCTCATCATCAATTGGAATTTCATTATACCTACCATAATTTTCCGCAACTATTTTTGTAAGTTGTCGGTTTCTTTGGACTCTTAAACTTTGAAGTTCCTTCGACATCTCGTCCGAAAGTTCATTATTAAGCAAGTTCACAAATAAATCTTTTCCTGGACTAAAGGAGCCATCAATTCGAACTCTTCTGCGATCAACCATTAAATCAATAAATTTCTGCCCACAGCTATCAGTTAGCATATTGTTAGCTAAATTTAAATACAGCAAACTATCATTTTCATACAAGCATTGAAACAAATGATTACCACCTTTATCAGTGATATTATTCCCATAGACATATAATTCCGTAAGAGTGTTATTTTCAGTTAAACCATCACCAAGGGCCCTAGCCACAGTATCACCCAGGTTACAGTACCCAAGCTTCAAGATCTTTAAGCTTTGATTTCTACTTAAAGTAAAGAAAAAATCTTCAGCAAAGACATTCAGATTATTCCAGCTGAGAGAGAGTTCTTCAAGCGATTCGTTTTTCTCCAAAGCATGACATATGCTTTCACAGCCACTTGCTGTGATATTATTAGTTTCGAGATTCAGATTCTTCAGGTAGGAATTCCCGGACACAACTCGGGCAATTTCGGTTCCGCATTTCACCCCTAGCCTATTGTTACTTAGGTCTAACTCTTCTACTTGAAGATGCGACCGCTTTCCTGTTATTAACCGTTTTCGTAGAGTCTTCATCGCCGTGGATTCCGAACTGTTTGTGTTCAGAGACACGTTCGTTTTCCTCGTCAAAGCAGTTTCGCTAACTCGACGCTTTCCAGCTTCGTTGGTAGAGGCAAACGGCGTTAAGAAACTGACTAAGTCTTCATCCCTCATGAAGTTACTCGAAAGATCTAACTTCTTACAAACCGCTGAAACTTCTGGAATGGCAAGAACCATTCCTAGAAGCCTAGCTGGCCTTCCTCTCAGATTCTGGGCCGATAAATCCACTGACTCCTGTGTCATTTCCTCCTCAAACTTATGCATTAACTCGGTTAGTGCTTCTTTTCCCAACCCATCTAGGGCATTTTCAAACAAAGAATCAAACTCCGCAACGTTGAACACTTGCTTGTCTACCTGCTTCCTTCGTATTTTTTTGTTTTCAACCTCTAGCTTTCCTGACCACGCCTTCAGCTTCGGTAAACGACGTCGCATATGACTTCCTCCCGCAGCGTTTCCTTTTTTCATTTTCTTCTTTCACGTTAACGGATAACTTAATCCCTGGGAAGTACAAACTCAACGGTCAGCGCGAACACAATAAATTTTTAAGTGTAGTTGAAGATTTTGTGAAACTGTATCCCCAAAACCGTACCGATAAGTAATGCAAAAACCTCCTGAGAATTTAATAGGTCGGTATCGGTAAAAGGAGAATAGTTCTGCCAATAAATAGGAGGAGTTAACTAGAAAGTGCTTCGATATTATATGGCATTACGACGTGTTATCCTTTTTATATCGGATAGTTTAAGTGACCTTTTAATATCACTGCTTAAGTTTAATAGGAGAACAAAAGAAACGGAGTATAATGTTTCCAAAGTAGGGTTCTTTGTGTCAGCGTGTGGAAATGGGTTTCACAAGCTAGATACCACATATATCAAATGTATTATTATTTTATCAATTTCTAGTTTCAAATTACAACCCAGATGTTGAAAACTTACTCATAGTCGCCCAGTTCTTCTTTTTCTAGAGATTTAGCGAAATTTAGAAGAACAGTTCTAACTGCTTCTGAGGAGCAACGGCTATTCTCCGTCTGTATATTCGTTTCAGTCCCAACAAAAAATGGGCTCATATTTAGAATAAACTGGTTCTTCTTTCCATTTCGTGCTGAAGAACACTGTCTCCCTCTGTGAGCTGAACTTGCCTTTGTATTTTCCCTTCTGGAATATTGCAGGCATATATGTTGTTTCAGCTGACTTACTATAGAAAATAGTTCCATTTTTTTCAAAGAAGAAAACATGAGCCCTTCTTCTGGTTCACTTTCCTCTTTGAATCTGTCTGCCTGGAGTTCCAGAAAGTTGTTCGTTTTCAAAACCACGTAATCAACTTCAGCAGCCTCGAGACTAAGGGTACCAAGTGTGAAAGCTAAGGTTCTCTTACTTGCAAGATTAATGTCTCTATGAAAATTAAGAAGCTCCGATATGAGAGGCTCTATGCACAGGTTTCTTGACTTCCCTTTCACTAAAGACCACAGAGGTTGGTATGGTGTTTCACCTTGTAGTTGGGCATCTAGCCTAATGCTTTTTGCTCCAAGAATTATCCCAGACTGTAGGCTGTGAGCAAAAGATTTGGCTAAATCTGAGTTTGTTTGAAATGCCCTCCGAACCAATCTGATGAGCTTTTCCCGTAGAGCAGGTTTTGTTTGCACTAGTGCGATTACTCTTGGAAATAATTTGTGATTAGAGCATAACTTCTTTCTTAGTATTACTTCTATAAGTTCCAGAAAACCGTCATGTTTTAGTATCTCTTTCATATTGTTTGAAACAAACTCCCCGATGATGAAAATATCGTGCTTCTGTAAGATACTTCGCAGCATATTGGATATCTCCGGTTTAATCGCATCAGGTGTTTTCTCATATAACAAAAAAAGAAACTTTCTGTTCAATAGCTTTGGCTCTTTCTCAATAAGGAGTCCCATTGCTAATATCAAACCTTTTGCAAGAGTACTGTTAACTCTTTTCCCCATAGAAACCCTAAGAACCTTAAGCAAAAAATTGAAGTTAATAAAAGTAACTGGCCCAATTACTTTTTCCACCTGTGTCAGATTGTTTAACCTCTTGTCAGTTTTGTAAAGATGTTGATATGACGGAAGTTTGTTAAGTTGAAGTTGTTGAGCAGAAAGGGCACGATTAATTGTTGATAATACCACAATTTGCTGCGCTGCAGTATTATATGCAATATCGCTAATTTCCAGTGCTTTTATTAGAGGAATTACATCTCGCAAGAATTTGGTCATGAGATTTTGCAAGATAGTCTTGTCGTTTTCAAGGACACAGTAGCAATATGTAGCATAGGACACAAAACTGTTGCCACCAAAAGCGTGGGAATTAGTAATTTTTTGAACTATCAATTTTAGTTCTAGGGTCGCTTCATCAGCCCCACTGATAATTCCCGGACTTGCAGTTAAGACTACCATGAGTGTCTCGAGGAACGAGTCAAGCTGAGCAGGATGTCTGAGTCTCTTAAGTACTTGGGTCATTGCTCTGATATGGTTTTGCATACAACCGGGATATACCCTAGCTAAGAAACTTAGAGCCTGTAGAAAAACGCGGGCATCGCTATCTGCAACCCCATCGGAGAGCTCCAAATCTAATTCATTTAAAAAGAAACGACTATAACACGAAAGACACCTTAGTGAACTTTCCTTAAGCCCACTCCTAAACTGATCAACCAGTAAATCAAGCAGGTCGTTGTTGTCTTGCACACTTGAAACTAGTCCCAGGAGAGAAACTCCTCTACGCTGAATCTGAATCTCCTGAAAATCTTTCAACAAAAAAGAATCCATAATTATTTCATTTACAAGTTTCACAACACTTGCATGCAGGTTATAGTTCTCGCGTTGGCGCCATACTTCAACGAGTATAAGCTCTGTCTGTTCAGTGCCGTATTCAGTAGACCTCAAACTCTCAAGAGCAATCTTGAGGGCTCGCTTTTTCACGGAGATAGAATTGTCTCTAAGCATCCTTAGCACAAAACAAAGGTTGTTTCCAGCTAACTTTAGAACCGCATCTCTGACAAGCGCGGAGGGATCGTCTAGATTGTTCAACACAAGATGGGATAGTTCTCCTTTATCTTGTTCAACTGTTGCCAAGGCTTTTAAACACCGGGCTTTAAGTAAGCCGCTAGATAAAGAGATAATAGCATGTAATGCGGCAAAATATCTATTTCTTTCGGATAAGACACCAATTTTGCTCACAATAGTATAAAATACATCCTTTTCCATAGCTGGGGTAAAACTTTTCTTAACAATATGAGACCAGCCAAGTGGTTCTTCGAAACCACCAGCCAAAAGAAGTATGGTGAACAGTTTTCCGCTTTTGGAAGCAAGAAGATTTGTCGTTTCTAGGTCCATTGCTGTATGCTCAGTTACTCTCAACGACAAGACAAGTGTTAGAACATCAACACAAAGACCACTCAGCGCTTCTGAATTATCACCATTCGACATACAAGTTAAGAGCACATTGCACAAAATAATCAGAAGGTGATCAGCTATTATATTGTGTTCATTCTTCCAAACATGGCATAAATATTCCACCATAGCTAGAACATTCACGGAGTTGGGAAGCTGTGCATAGAACACCCTAGATACTAAATCATCCCTCCTTCGCATGAAGTTCCGTGCTTGCCGTACGCCATCACCTAATAAAATTGTTTGCAGTAAGGTTGAATCTGGCTCATCAAAGAAATTAAACAAAATCCTAGCGAAAATCTTCGGACCTATACTATTGCTATACGCCCTAGTAGAAACTTCATCCAATAAAGACTGCTGATCTTTCTCACTACATTCAAGTAAAATTTTAACCAATTGAAGCCCAACCTCTTCCTCTTTCTGCATAAAGCTCATAGGATTAAGTTTTCTCTTTTTAGATGAGCCAGAACTCTTGCACAAAATCTTGAGCACCGCTGAGAACAGCTCGTACAATTTCTGCTCTTGAATAATGACAATTGGGTTTTCTCGAAGATATAAATAAAGTTCAGAAAGCTTATTTAGGATTGATTTCGAGCTAGAATTTTTTAGATCAGCTAGAACTTGATTTAAATCCATTTTTCTTGATAACGTTTTTATTCACAAACGGTTAAGTTGGCTGAGGCAAAATCAATTGAATATTAATAGTCGACGTGGCAAAAATGAGCTTATTCATATGAAATAACAAATCATACATGAAATGAAGAGTTTCGTCTGAAGAGAAAAAACTTATTCTTAGAGAAACTATAGTTTGCAAAGTATGAAATTTAATAAGAAATCCTTTAAGCTCTTATAATATTAATGAAGGATTTTTTTTAAATTCTCAAGTAAAGGTTCCTCAATTTGTTTCGAAGATTTTCAAAAAATTTTGTGAGCATTGATAACAGGACCGCATGGAGAATTTCATATGCAGCTTAAAGTACCCCAGGAACCTCTATCAGGAGTTGCAGATTTTCAAGAATGGCGCATTTTTCAGAACCAGGTATTGATCCTGAACTCATTTTTTCTTGCTAGTGGTGAGGATATTCCATCCCATTTCACGTAAGTGACTCAAGGAAAAAACGAGTGGGTGTACTTGCCCTATTCTAAGTAAAAATGGCAGAGATTATGAGCTTGATTCAAAATTTTTATGAGAATCATCTGTATTATTGGGTTATTGAGAAGGATTCCCAAGGTTCGGTTGATATCATATGAGAATCTCATAGGGCACCCCTGTATATAGTTGCGGATTGAACACAAAAAGAATTTATCTGTGTTTACACCGGAAAAAAATGAAACAAATTCTCTTCACACTATTAATTCAATAATGATAACCAAGTGGAAAATAAACATGCTGGGTAAATTTAGTATTCATAAGCAAGGGATTATTGTACCTCCTACTGATCATCGTTAATCATCGGAAGTTCACGAACAAAGGGATAAAATCATGACTTCCCCTAACCGATTAATAAGATTAAAGTTAATTTTACAGTTTTTTCTTATTTGTAGAGACCAACTACCCAAACTATGCTGCAAAGAAGCTCCACAAAGAATAGAGAACTCCTTTCCAAGAGATACAGAATAAACAACCTTATTATACAAAGTATTGAATAGTTACTTCAATACTTTCTAAAATATCATATTCAACTATAGTACAAAATCGGGTCACTGTTCTTAATTATTTATTTCTCGTCGCTGAGCTCGTACCATTATGGAAAAACCCATAGGCTACGAACTTAAGATTTTGACGTCTTGTTACATTAGGTCCAACAATTATAAAATGCACGACCAGTCATGCATGGTCATTAAAGCTTCTCTTAAACATTCTTTCTTTGGTCAATACAACGAAAACTTCTGATTAATAATCTATGAACATATTAATATTTGGTTGGAACTGAAAAAGGTTTAATGCGCACTCAAAGTTAGGGACTTAAAACATTGTATACGAAATATGCTTGCAACTAAAAAATCTAAATGGTACAGCTCGGCTCTTATTATAGTAGCATTAGTGAAATCGCAGTCAAGAATATGCTAATATTTTATATCTAAATAGGGTTTATGGTCTTTTATACGTTTGGAGTTTTTATTGACAGAGGGAAAGCTATAGTACTAATGTCATGGAGAAATATGAACAAGAAACTAGAATATTAAAGATGACCATTGATCTGTTCACTGATCCTCAGAGATCAGATCTTGGTACAAGTTGGTTTATCATTTTCTTTCTGTTTTTGCGTTAAATTTATACTATCTTTCAGAAATCAGATTCTAGCTTTAACCCGATTTGTTTACAGCAGGGTGAAGATATTCTATACTGGGATGGGCACAAGATTTTTGTAATATGGGGTATCTGACCGTGCCGTGAGTTAAATCTCCATAGGCATGATTTGATAAACAACTCGAAACCTTCTTTTAGTTTATGGATTAAACTAAAAGTCTTTTGCGTTGTCTGTTTTAAAGTTCTTTTTCGCTATTTACGTCATAGGTGAAGCTGCTGTGTTATAATATTTTAGGAAGTCCTTATTCCAATTAAGAAAACTTTCAGTCGTTCCAGTCTGTAGATATTACAAGGGAATACTATATTTTTTGGATGCTTATCACTGTATTTAACAAAGTCTCGTTGATGGGCCAAATGTAGAAGTCGTAAAAAAGAATCATAAATGTATCAAAAATGTTATATATGCATACAAGAGTTAAATCAAGTATAAGAACCAACGAAAAGACCACATCCTGTTTAAAATTATAGAATTTAAAAGCAATATATAAAGTAATCTAGATTTTTGAAGCTTTTTTCTTCCTTGAGCGAACTGGAGGTTTCAAAAAATATGAGAAATAAATGAGAAAACTGTAACATACATATCTAAAAACTCATACTTAAAGACGCTACCCTAAACAATCATAACCCCTAAAGAAATATATCCTATTGACATATTCCAAACCTGTACACCAAGTAAAAAAATATTTGAAAATGTAGTTTCTTTGAGCGACCACATATGTATTAAGACATATCCTTCACATATCTCCAAGTCTTAGTAAATACCAACTTACAGTTTTTTATTGTGATACACTTTCACAACCCTAGGTGTAACTTTTTAGAATGTTCGTTGGTTGGGATTGTGTAGTAGATTATAGTGTCTTACATATGATAACAGTAGACCTCTTACATATAAACGAGGTTATGATCTAATTTCTTTCAAGTTTATCAGAAAGCTCTTATAAGAAGCTTGCAACTAATTTCTATTCATACTTCCCTAACAATATTCATTGATTATTGACATCATTGATTATGAAAACAGAACTGGGCTACATAATCCTGGTCCAAATGTTCTAATAACATTTATTTATTTATTTTTTGCATTGTATGGGAGCCCACCAAAATGACCTCTATGAAGGGGTATATAAGTGACGTTATGTTTTGCAAGCATCTTCAGTTTTTAAAATGCCTCCTCAGGCCTTTCAAAAATGTGACATCTGTATGTACAGCATATTACTGTGTAGAGGAAAGCGGCATGATTTGCCCTGGCCCGTTCTTAATTTTCTGCATGTTACAGTTGGGGCTTGGAACCTCTGAGACTATTACTCAGTTTTCTTCGGTTTCAATATCAATTTCACTTCTCATGACGAAAATTTGCTCTTATATTTTGCATTTTTTTTTTAAGTCAGCGTTTTTGCAAAAAATCAGTGATACATTACTTCCGGTGTTGATTTCACATATACTTTGGGAAATCGAAAGTCATATGAAAATGGCCTAATTTTTTCGGAAATTTTATCTAGTATCTTGACACATGGCACTCCGTAACATTCATTTTGAAATTAAGCTTTAGTGCTGGTTAAAAGCCGTTGCAAGTGCTTATAATATCGGACATGACACTATTCAAGATCCAAGCTATTTTACTAACTGTCGTGAAGCTAATAAAGTATAAATGACTCAATTTTCATTCATACTCGCTCTTTGAGCAAATACTCTAGAAAATAACGTGCTAATACATGCGGAAAAGGTAATCAAGGTTTAGTATCTTGTTTAATGGTTTATAGAGCTGGTTGGCTCTTTTCTAATCTCATAGGATTAATAAAGCTCTACCCATTTTTTTTCTAGGCCTGTTTGACTATTTAATTAGCTTAACAGTGCGCTTTTTATTGTTACAGATAAAATTAAGTTCTTGAGATTGTGCTGATAAGAGTTAAAATAATGAAGTTTATCTGGTGGATTCAAATCTGAAAGAAGTTTTATAGTGTTCATATTATCACGAAAAGTATCTCTTCTTAACGTTTTTGAATTTACTTGTCCTTTAATAAGCATTTCTTTTATTCCTTGATCGATTCTAAGTTGATATCCATTTCTCTTGTTTCGTTGTTACTATAGTTTACAACTTAATGGCCAAAAGTATATCCAAAAGGAAACTTTCTCCTATAGTTCAATAGTACTTGAATTATTTAACTACTACTTTGGAGTATTAGTGTAGAAATTGACATAACCATGAAGTTGGTTATACAACTTTCTAGAAGAAACTGTAAGAAAGTTAATAAAACCTATTTTGGCACCATGTTTTTTTGGTGGTTAAATGTCTGCTTTGAACCTATCAGAACAGACTCTAATTTAGCACATGCGTGTCAATCCAAAAACAAGTTTTGTCTTCTACCAGAATTCGCATCAGGACAACTATCATGGTTTTATACAGTACATTAAAGGCTCTGGATAATTGAAAACACTTAATCATTTTCTAAAGTGGCATTAACATCAAACCTCATTATCCTTTTCATTCCTACTTCATGATCATTTTTTGGAAAGTATTCTATTCCAACTCTGCGCCATCTGACAACACAGCACTTTCAATAAGCTTTCATTACTGATTTACGACCTCTCTTGAATACTTAATTTAACTATCCCCAACCTTGTTACGTTAATGCTCTGGTTTCTTAGTGAAACAAAATTATTTCAGCAATTTGGATCAAATTCATTTTGCGAGTACTTAAATTATTTTTTTTCACATCATATGAGAGAAAAACCAACCCAAGGTAAGAAACGAGGTGTTGCGAAAAGAGTACCTAAACTTTATTAGAATCTAACGGATGTAATAGTAGAACTAATGTACTGCACTTCTGAAAAAGGAGGCCCTGTTTAAAAGGTATATCATAAGACCATCTTAAGAAAAATACATCATTTCTTGAGCCATTTTTCTCTTGTGCATTTAGATTCGTAAAGATGTTCCCCGGGCAACGAATTCCTATATGCTCAGTTTCACACCTTCAAGAGGTTTTGTTGTGTGCCTTACAGAAACGCTGCCAAAATTGAGCACAAATAAAAACACAAGAATTACATGAGCTACCTCAATAAGCAAGAATCATATTACATTTGTTAGAAAATGACTGGTTTATGCTCTTTGAATGACACCATTTTAGGCATTCTTATGTCAAGTTTAATAGGCGAGACAGTTGCGTCTGGGCCTTCCAAAACAAAATCTACAATTGTTTCATCATCTGATTCATGATTGTCAAATTTTTCTCGTAATCGCTCTTGAGTTTTCCTCGTTTGATACCGCATATTTTGAAGTTGCGAGACTTCGGATGCTTCTTCATCTTTAACTTTTTTCTCGATTTCATCGTTGTCAATGTGAGAATCGATAAACCAAGCTGCTTTATTAATTGAGAGCAAATCATTGACATTAGGGGAGTAACTGGGTTTCAGCACCTCTTCCTTTCGTTTTCGGTTGTGCAACATGCTTGCAATGTATTTTCGGTTTTCCTGCAGGAAATATAGAACACTGGGTTGAGAAAATTTTCTTATTTTTCTTCCATGAAGACTAACAGTCCTACCTGATTCCTTTAAGCTAGAAAGGAAGGCTCCATGTACAGTCGTAGGATACTCCCTGCTGGTAGCTTCACCCGCAAATTGAACACAACTGTTCCTGCCGACCGGTTCGGCAATATTCGTATAATCGTTACCCGAGCCTCCAACTTTAATATACGTATAGCTGCCTTTGATTAGATCATCACCACCCCAATCTGAGACTAATACTTTTGTTGGATAAGGAGGTTTAAAGTTTGGATGTTTCTTCAAAACCCGCCTCGAGACTATCGCTTTTGTTGCTTTTCTAATTTTGTTAAGAAATAACTTAGGATTTGTCGTTCTTAGCTCAATAAGTTTTTCGGCTGCTGTCCCTGCAACCAACGCCATGAGCATCGGCTTACCATCATTAAGTTTGGATTGAGGAAGAAACTGAAACATCTCACCCCTATCCTCGTTATCAAACAAGTTGGTTTCTTCATTAACTATAAAGTCTTCGAGTGGGAACTTTATTTTGCCAAATACTGAGTGCTGATCCCAAAATATGTAAGGAAAATACATAATTATTTTATTTAGCAACCCGAAACCAACTTTGTTGATTGATTTTTCCTTCCAATCAGGTAGCCTAGGAATAAACCCTATTGAATTTGCTTGCAGGACTCCAAGGGATACCGTTATTATGACTCCAGCATAGTCCCTATTTTCTGTGTCTCCACTTTGATTTACCAAGCTTAAGACAATACCATTTTTTACCCTTGCACCGGGGGTGGCCTTAGTGGAAAATAATCCTTTCTTAACCTCAGCTCTTTCGGCATGATAATTTACTCGAGATATTCGAGAATTGTAAAAAATGCGACCATTATATTCCTCAAACTTATGCAACAAAGCCTTCGTGAGTTGCTGCATACCACCCTTCAAATAACAATGAGGGGATTCATTTGCTCTATTTTCATTATAAAGATCATCCTGATCCCACTTCAGAGCACTGACGTTATCTAAGTTTGTGCAACACGCATACTCCAAATGTGCAAGATGCCATTCCAAAAAAGACAGATGGCGCAATTTTAATTTTTCAGTTTTCTCGGTTTCAATTAACCTAAGCTCCTCCTTAAACAAAAAACGAATCAACTTCAACAGAGAAACATCTTTTTCTTTCGAGGAAACCAACTTAAACGGGTTATCCTCAGATTTAACCCTTTTAGGTTCTGGTAATGGATAATCCTCCATCATTTGATCAAACTGTCTCTTAAGAGAATCAAGATCCCCGTGACTGCTTTCAACGACATCGTTTATGCACTTTAATTTTTCCACTTCAGTACCGGAAACCAGTTCAATTTCAGGACGAGCCATGCCTGAACTATCAGGCTCAGGTGCCTTAAATTTTTTGGTTTTAGTTTTGGATAGAAGCCTCTTTACTTCATTTCTTCGGCCACTACCTGCCTTGTCTAGAATTCTATTCCAAAATTTATACATTTCCTCATCTCCCCTCTCGTCATATTCCATGGCCTTTACTTCTGAAACTGAGTCTGCATAGGGTAATAATGGACAGAGAGCCTTATTCGCGTATGACAGCTCAATGTTAAGCTGTTTGCACATTAAGTATAAAGGGTGTCCTATTATTCCAGTAAAAACCATTGCACCAAGTTCTGCAAATGTACCATCAATCTCAACGCTAAGAACTCTGCCACCTTCCCGAGTTGAAGCTTCATGTAAATGAACATCATACCCAAACTTAGCAAGCTGAACTGCAGATCCTAAACCAGCCAAGCCTGCACCAACAACAGCTAATTTTGGGGGCTTTTCAGCTTCTTCAGGTGTGCAGGATCCTGGAACAAATAAAAAATCACTGACCGAGCTAGGAATCGACTTGAAAACACCAATATTTATTTTTCCCATTGAATCCAAATAATAGAAAATGTCACAAATCAACCTAATATTAAATAAATCCAGGCTACTCTTTGAATTATCACCAGCAATTAAGTATAAATGTCCGGTTTTTAACCCGAGCGTTAAATCATGCTCTTCAACGAATTTTCCTTTCAGAATCCTTAACAAAGGGCAAATTATATCTTCCTCCAAAAACAACTCTTTAGATGGACAAAGATAAAATTTTAGCAAAATATGGTTTCTAATAAGAACAAAGTTTTCTTTAACATCATACGAAAGCCCTTGATCTGATTTAAAAAATATTCGCAGTTCTTGCTCTGTAAGAGCAAAAACTGGCATTTTAGCACATATAGCGCCTATGTTCTGATGCACAGCTTCATCAACCAAACTGCCAAAATTGAACTTTTTCTGCGATGCAGTTTCTGTTTGCGGAAAAGAAGGAAAACGTCGGGCATAATCAACCTCAAGGAGTAAGAGATATTTTCTGTATATCTTCGAAAGGGCTTCATGCACCCTAAAGTAAGCTTAAATGAAAAGATACTCTTGACTTGACGGGAGATTAAGCTGCAGGCTTTTTGCAACATTTTTCCAGAGGGAATTGTGTTCAACATATTTAAAACCACCTTCTCGAAGAACTGTAGATTATAGTGCAAAATGATTTTACCTTTGTGAAATAGCAGTTGAAAGTCAACTATCTGGTTGTTAACCTTAGGCCAGGGCCTGAAGAATAATAAATGGTAAGCGTATACTCTAGCTCTTGAAGCAATTTTGAATGGTGAAGCGCAAGATGGCAGAATAGATCCAGTTTTGATTCATATCTAGAAAGAATAAGTCTTAAATTGGCATTATTTACCTAGATCGAATGCCCCTTTCTTTCATGATTCTCGTTGCACCAGTATAAAAACCACAGTAATTCAATATTGTAAACAAAAAATCCACTGGAGCTTGCCCAAAATAAGAGTTTATGATGTGGAAACCTCAAGATTCAATTACTTGGCACAACACAGTACGTGGTAGAATATAGAACTAATATAAAACAAACTTTAATGATGAACAAAATTGTACAAGACTAGAGTATTTATACTAAATCATAAGACTTAATTCCAAACGCTGAATACGTCACCTTGACTAATGATGTAAGAAAATAAGTCAAGCTGCAAGATACTGTTAATTTAAAGCAGAAACTTTGACACGATATTCATATAAAGTTAATAATCAATAATTGAACTCTGTACTAAGGAATTGGAGTGAGGGATATTATTATGGAACAAGAAACTCCTGCTACTATCTCCGTCGTTGCGCGATGGCGCTAAGACCTGAAGAAAGAATAAGCATCAAATCATGCGTCAACTCAGAAAAACTTTAAGTAATATAATGAATAAAGCGAAAGACTGATAAACATTATTTCTTATTTTTTTCACCATCAATAAAAGAAAAACCTCAAATTTGCAAAGTAGAATGTAATTAAATACGCTCGTCAATCTATGTTTTCCTTCTTTTCCAAAGTTCTTTATGGTATCTATAGCATATTTAATTTATTCAATGCACTCAAGAAAAAAAAAGGTTATTAATATTTGAAGCTAAATAATAAGCTATTCAGTTATCCAGGTGAAGTTACTTAGATCAACAGCCAGCATTAGACACGAAAACTAGAGAAAATCCTTGTAAGCTTGAAAAAATGTTTTAGCCAAGACTGGTATTATTACACTCAATAGGAAACTTCGTTATTCAATATTGCATTGTTTGATTCTCCTCTAATTCAACACGGAAAGAATAGCTTAGTTAATGAATTAACATTATCTACTCATCGAAGGTAGCTTTACTCAGTACAGCACAAGTTCCTTTGCTACTAAGTTTTTTTTTAGACAAGAGGTCTCTGTGTAAATGACTTAAGAATTAACAGTTGCACAAAGATGTTAAGCTTTGAGATCAAACAGCCAGAATCATCTTGGACTGACGTCCACTTTTGTACGATGGACATGACTTCCTAGAAATAGTACTCATGAAGTCCAAAACTGCACCATGTAGAGCTCAAGAATATTTAACTTCAGTTTCAACATTTTTTACAATGGGGATGGCTTATGATCTTTTATTAAGAAAACATGGGTGTTTTCTTAGTTTTCTTGGACCGATATGGCTATTGAAAGTTTTAAATTATCCTTCCATGTACTCACATTTTTCCACTGTTGTAAATTTTAAATCCGTAGTTTCTCACAACTTTGTTCTTTCAAAATACAGCAGGTAGAGAGGTTCTACGAAATACACATATACTGACTCAAAATGTATTATTTCTGTCGCAATCAGTTTCAATTAAACAAACTCAGTTCATATCATAAGTTGAGTGAAGAATAACGTACATATCAAACCCTTGGATTCATTGGTCTCAAGTGGTTGCCTCATTCTAATTTTCAATATATAAGCATGCACTCTGATGAAAACAATAAAAAAATTATTGATTTATCTATTCACTATGATTATTAAGAACCATTTGGAACAGTTTGAGAATTACCAGAATCAATCAACAAGAAAACTATAACCGAAATGGTATCAATAAATTAGCAATGTATACAAATGCTTCACACCATTAATAGATGCAAATCCAGCAATATGTAGGTTTTTGCAAAGTCATATCTGTGCCAACTGAATGATTGCGGTATCTCGCTGCGTCAGTGTCTAGTACTACCCTTTTTTTCCACAGATATTTGCTCTTTCCAATACTCTCCTGGTTAAATAAGGGGAATTTAGTTAATTTCTACAGTATTAATTAATACCAGGAAGGGCGAATACGCAATCTTCTTAGAGAACATCTTGTTAAAGGGAAGTTCTCGGGAAACTCTAATATTATTCTCAGTTTCATTTTGCCTCTTTAGAAAACTATCAGAGAAGTATGCCTGCAACTTAAAACAATGAAAAGAGATTGAAAGCTATGAAGAACGAGTGCTTTGCCCTACATTAAATAACCATCTCAAGTTAAGGTGAGGTGACTTACAATACTTGGGGATAAATATGAAATTGTTTTAAGAATGAAACAAGTTTAAATTTTTTTTCAAATAAAATATTCTTAACAAAACAAGGAGAAAAACCGAAGCACTCAAGGGAGTAAGACCAGTATTCCCTAACTTTCCATTCTCTTCACAAAGTATATTAATGTTCTGTAGGGCGCGTACGTCCATACAAGAAGCATTGGCTTTTTCAAGCCCAAAATTCGAATGTCCCGTATTGACAAATGTCCAAATGGGTCATATCTGCAGTTTCATTTCGTCAGATTCGAAAAACGCAAAACAACAGCAAGTACAAACTTCTCATTGAACACACATAAAACCTTAACACATACCCATACCCTTTCATAAAATCAAGAAAGTAAAAAAGTAGATAAATCAATGTCATTCCAAGCTCCAAAACCTCCTCCTACATCTCTTCCTTCTACTCACACCGGAATTACCACTGATTACGCAGATTTCGGTGCCCTGCCACTCGCTAACACAATCGAGCGCCCAAAAAAACCTTCCCCTACAGCAAATGTCCAAAACTCATTTACTGCACGAACTGGATCTCCTGCACCTCGACCATCAGAAGCAGCAGTTTCTGACATTACTTACAACAACAACGGTGCTCAAGAAGTTCTAGAAAAAATACCAGTCTTCGACACATTCAGTGTTCTTACAGTCATTAAAACAATTATCACGTTTGGAACTTTGTACATTCTTAGAGACATTCACTTTCTCTCTGGATTTTACTTGGCTATTATTGGTCAAACACTTTTTACTCTATTAAATTTGGTTGCTAACATGAAACTCACAAAAAATCCTTTCTACATTTTATTAAACGGCTTTATGGGGTCTAGGTTTGGATGGTCAACGAATAAAAAAGAAATAGAAGAAGATCTTGGCAGTAAATTTGGTCCCAAGACAATGGTTGCAGTTGCTGAAATCTTAAACCAAGCACTGGTTCTATATCCTTTTATGATTTTATTTGCTAAAGTCGGTTCTCAAGGTGAAGAAGAAGGGTTAATTGATCTTAATGTCCAGCCTGTAATTATTGTAGGAACACTGACACTGCTTTTTCATGCACTATGTTGGTTAGTCTCCCCTTATCAAAAAGTTAGTTATGGATATATATATTTTTTTACATTTACTTCTTTTTCTTCTGTGTTTTTATTTCTTCATGGACTTGATCAGGTTACGAAAGATGGCGAAAAGGACTTCAATCCCGTACGTATTTCTATAGTTGATAGTTACTATTTACAAGGAGGAATTTATGCAATCATTCGATCTCTTTTTGGTTTGTTTGTTTGCTTTGGAGGTTTAATCGAGTTCATGAATACTCAAAGAATAATGGATCTTAATCCAAATTACCCACCAAGGATGCGAAATGCAACATTAGACTTGATGCAATCTTTTGGAGGAGTTTTAGTTTTGTTCGATGGTATTAGTTTAATTATTCTTCTTTCTAATAGAGACTTGTTTTTCTTTTCTGATGAAGATGTGCCTGAAGAAGTTGTTTCCTTGTCGTTAATTGACGCAGTTATTTTTACTAATGTTTTGTGTTCTGGTTGGATTGCATTAATTGCAAAAGTTGAAATGTTTAGTTTTGCTGCCATGATAAGAGATAGGCAAACAAGGAGTAAAAAAAGGCATAATGTTAACCAGCCATCAGTATAATTTTAAGTGATATCTCTTTTTTTATCTTAATATTTAAGTTTAGTTTCTCAACACTTGTCACAAGTTCTAAGTTTAAATTTTTACGTTAATTTTTTAGCTCGTCTTTGTTGTTGGAAGGTATCCGTTTAGCTAAAATGAACAGAGATTTTCCGGAAAAGTTTTTCGTTACGATAAAAGGATGTATTGAAATGGGAAAGCTTGCCAGTAATGGTTTCTATTACTGTAGATATGATATTATTAAAGGACCTGACTGGGAAATTTTGGAAGGAAATGATTATGGTCTTACCCAGATTTCATACCAAAGCAGCAAATTCGGTAGATTTAAATCTTTAGGTTAAGTGTAAAGGTGCGATATGGAATCAACCTCTCCAAATAACATTTTCTTCAACTAGTGTGCATGGATGGCCGCAGATTGTGCTTAGCGTTTATGGATTTGACATCCTGTCACGGGATGTCTTGGAAGGTTACACATGTTTTCATCTTCTACCACGGAATTGTCAGAAAGAAAACACATTCACAGAAATATTTTGCTCTCACCTCTTCAAACCTATGGCATCTTCCTTTGCACAATCTTTCCTTTCTCATTTAAAGGGAATGAGGCCAGAATTAAGTAACCCGCGGGATCTAGCACAGGCAAAGGGACGAGAAAAACTGATTGTAAAAGGGTTAAAGAGCACTGTGAAAGTAACTGCTAATATTGGATTTAAGAATTTTTTTGAACTGGGTTACGAGTTGTAAACCCTACTTGTTAATTTTCAGTTTCTTGGTTTTACTCTTGACATTCTTTGTAATCTCAGCTAGAGAAACAGGTTTTTCTTTTTTCTCTATACGTTGAATATCTTCTTTTGGTGCTTCAAAAACTTTTTCTCTATTTCTTTTTCGCTCTTGTTGAGATCTTTCTCTTTTCTCGGCTTGCTTTTCACTCTTTTCAATGCGCTTTCTTTCCTTTCTTTGAATTTCGTTAAGAAAGTATTCTCCTGATTCAATCTGTTTATCCAACTTGCTCTCTTGGGGAGCGGGAGGAAATGGTGTATATTTCTTCTTAATCTTCTTTGCTTTTTTCTTCGGTTGATTATCCTCATAAAACTTATTCTTTTCTTTTTTTCCAATATTCTTAAAGACTGGTAAGAATCGATCCCAACTTTCATTTTTCAATTTATCGTCCTTCTCAAGTTCTCTAATTATCATTAATCTCTTTATATGATATATAGGATGATAATTATTCTGAATACAATCAACAACTATTTTTCGAACTTGTTTTAATCCTTTAAAATTTCCCATTACAGAAACTGTTCCACCTTGAACAAAAATATAACACTTGGTTAACAACTCAATAGCTTTTAAAGTTTGTGCTTTAGGGCCAACTAACCTTTGTCTACGCTTTATAAATCGATCCTGGTTTCTAATTAAATTACCGATTTTTATTACATCACAGTTCATTTCATCCTTAAGTATTTCTTTTGCTTTTTCAACTGCAATTGAACGTGAAAGCAGTTTCAGAAAATCACGAGCTTTGAGGATGATGTAAGGGTCAGAGGTTTTTCTTGTAGTTTTGACATTCATTGAACCTTCAATGAGATTTAAATCACAAGATAAATGGTGTGAAGAAAGCGCTTTCTTCACTTCTTTCCAGTTATCACGTAGGTAAACTTCTCTATACTTTGGAAACAGCACAGCAAAAGAGGTTTCTTCTAGTAGTGGTTGGTGCTTTTCGGGGACTTTCCAGGGCTCGATTTTCCAGTGATTAATTTTATCTGAATCCCATGGCTTGTCCTTTCGAAACCTTTTTGATCGTGGTTTCTCTGTGTGGTTGTTTTTCTCCATTCTACAATAGTTCTATGTATGGTAATACACCATTAACTTATATATACGAACCACAAATTGTTAAAGTAGCAATCTATAGGTTGGTTGGTAGATCATTTTAACAGGATTACAGGTTTATTGTTGAGGTCACAAAGATGAAAGGATAAGTTCTGGTTCTTGCACATACTTAAATATATGCTCATAGATGAGTTCTCCTGCAAACTTTACAAAGTGAAACATTCTTTATCTACTGGGGATGAACCTTGAAGTAGTAAGATATTGTATATCGAGGCGGAGATACTAAACAGTGCGTTAGGCTTATAAGATGATATGATACTGACTATATCCGTTAGCTAACAAGTTAATACAAAGCGCATAGCTCAATTGAGGTAAAAGAATGAACCCAAAAAAAAATCCTTCGTACTTTACAAGTCTTCTATTATTTAGGCGATCTTTACACTAAGTCTTAACACGCAAATGAGTCGAATTCTTATAGAACTAGTGGTTTCTGTTAGCTTTGTTTTTTTCTGATAATCTGTATCTAGATTTTCTTGTTGTTAATTTAATTATGTCTCAATTCCCCAAAATACTATTAGAACTATCTGATACTCTCATAATCATTGATAACTGATAAATGCTAACCCATAAGTCTACAAATTTAATCTACAAAATTATCAACAGAACAAGCGCTGCTGAAGTTAAAATCATTTTGAAAATGCCACTAGTTATTTGACCCCCAGGTAATGATATTCTTTCAGCGTTAATCGAGGTATACACAACATTTTGTACGAATCAGTCATTTCTTTGGGCTAGAAACCGCCTTGCTATAGCTTCTGTTTCATCCATGTCTGAGGGGGTCAATGGTTGATCCCGTAAGGTCAGCGAGATTCTTACTAGGCCCATCTACAAAATCGTTTTCGCGCAGTCGCTAGTTCAAAACCGAATAATTTTGAGTAATTTTCTACGTTTGGATTTATTCATGCTGCGGCTGTAACCATCCCGTGCTATTTGACATAGGTTCATCCCTGATCTTATTGTAGGATCACATTGCCAAATGACGGAAAGTGTAGTATATCAAAATAACGAAGACAAATTTCTCAGTAGATCCAAGACTCTAGAATGAGTTCAATTAAGAGAATAAGTTAAATAAATTTAAAATCTATGAAAATATGCATTGTCCTTACCAATCTTACAATTGCACAGGCTGCTTGAAAGAAGTTTATAACTTTGAGAGTCACCAGCCTTATTTTGTCACGTATATGACAAAAAAAATCTGGAAATATTGTGCGAAAAGATGCAAAGGTTGATTTCAAATTCCTTATTATACAAATAGATACTTTTGTTCTTTAAGCGGTGATGGTCATGCTTCAAACAGGATTTTGTTATTGAGCGCAAAACTTTGCTTTTTTCCGCTGTAGGCTGGACGATATAGTCTACAATGTAATTTCTACGACAATTTTGTGATGAAAAATAGGTTAAGTTGCATTTTCATTCATATGATGTGCATCTGCGTTATATTAAGTTAGCAATTACTGATAATATGCCTTGAAGTCAGCTAACTGCATTAATATAATTGGAACCACTTTTGCTTCATATTATGACTTACTTGTTGCGTTAATTCCCTTAAGAATACTATATCGAGTTTCCTTGGTGCATAATGACACTAAGTGATGTATATTTTCTATCTATATTGACCTTCAGTTATTCATGGCAATTGATAATAGAGCTTTCAAGAAATATTAGTTAGCTTGCTATGTTTTTCCTTAACTTGGCTCTTCTGTTTAACCTTGAGGACTTAACTATCTGTATACTCTCTACTACCGATGCTAGTACCTTCCATATATACACCAGGGGCACAAAAAGCTTCCTATTGTATTTGCAATGAATAAAATCAGGAAAAAAAGTAAATCTGTTCTAAGGAACTAGAGAAAAGGCATCTTTTTTACTTTTTGTGAACTAAATAGTGTTCAAAAATTCATATTTACACAGCTATTTGTTAATGTCTTACCAAGATAGAGGATGACCCAAAGGGCACATGATAGTTTCATTTCTTGGATCTACGATTGTTCATATCTGTTTGTAAACCTCCACCAGCAAGAGCTCAGTTCCATAATTTGCTCTTAAAGATTAAGTACCTACTCAGAACTTTAAAGAGCATAAGGTGTGTTTGTTTATTTCTTCACCTTTATTAATCAAAGAAGGTGAAAAGGAGGCTTAGCAACATCCATAGACGCTACCATCAACTACTGGGATATTTGAATTGTTAAGGTTAATACCTTCAAAGACTGTATGATTTGCCTGGTGAAAATGCAGCTAACTGTACAGAAAAACCTTAACAACCACGAATTCGATTTGAAGGTGCTTCTTTATTTAATTTTACAAGATATTAAGGTACATGAAGTCATATATCTTCGTTTTGCAGTTGCCTTTTCTGCGAGAACATTGTTCTTGGTGGAAATTAATTTAATCAAGCAGAAAAGGAGCTTTTAATATAACCTGATTAACAGAACAAATGAGAAGTCTTTATTTCTAGAATTGTAAATCTTCATAGAAGAAGAAATCCAGATTCACTAAAATAAATCCATGGCGCTTATTTGGCTTTGTGATCTCGGCTTATATCCTAAAACAGATGTGGAATAATCTTAGATTTGTATTAGTTTTTATCATCTTAGAATTATTACAACACAGAGACGAGCATTGAAACTGCAAAAATTGCTAAATATCAGAGACTACAGCCCGGGATATCGAGCTATAATTATTTTAGTCTATCTTTTTGGCTGCTCTCGATTTGCACTCATTTCTAAGAATCCTGTCCTGAACCCTCTCTCAATATTGTGGGTATATCTTGCTTTTCTTTAATTTTTCCATGGCTACGTCCCGCTTCTAAAACTTTATGTTGGTATTCCGGGTATGGGCCTGACCCTAGCTCGAAACTATACAATGAGTTTCAGGTAAATCACTTTAGCCACAGTAATGACCTTCAAGACCATTTAATTCTTTATGTACTCACTTTCGTTCATATTTTATAATGAATTTCTGGAAAATTTGTGCCGAAATTGACGGGAAATATTAAAATATCTGGAAAATTTAGAGTGTGGAGAGTGGGGTATACTCTAAATTTTAGATAAGGAGTTATGAAATTACCAAAGTTATAGAACGAGAGCCTCCGGGATTTGAATATTTGAGATTCCAAATTTTCTAGATTCTTGGTGGACATCCCCGGTTAACACCAGCTATAGAGGGAAACATGTCCTCATACACCGAAGACTTAACTCTAGAGATTAATTGGAAAGAACTAAGACCTTTTGTTCCATTTCTAGGCCATGATATCATCCATTGGAAAAAAAATTACTGGCGCCCTACTAGAACTGGGTTTTCATTTAACATCAAGAAGTAAATAGTTGAGTGAACCAAGAAGGGATTTATATCTTCCGCGGATACTGTGCTAAAAAAACTGTCATGGTAGCAATTATTTACAAACATAGCTAGGACATGCTTAAAAAGAGAATGAAATGATAACTTAAGTTAATTTCTCCTCCAAAATTCCGTAAAACCCAAGATCTAATTAGAATCATATTTTATTTCTAAGGTTGCTGGCCAGTATTTTTTCGAAAACATTTTATTCTTCTCGAAAGTTTACAATGTTTTTGTCTTGAGACTAGCTGTCATTGACCATCAAGCTCACCTGATTGATTTCTGACATTTAGTTTTTCATCATTTAACTTTATTAGCATTGAATACTAAATGACTGAAGCGAAATGTTTAACACCAAGTTCATAGTGAAGGTGTACTTATGGTTATATGCTGAAAGTAGAAGAATCGTAAGCTATAAGTAGTAGGAAGATACCTTGTGGCAGGATCAGACAAGTTAAGCTGATATGTAACAAAGCGACTTATTTTTCCATTTCTATTTTTTACGGAAAAGAGTATTTTTCTCTTCGGATTCTTATAGTGAGCTTTTTGACGGCAAGGAAAATGAAGCTGTACTGGAGGGTAGGGTAAGTAGTAATTACATGTAGATTCTATTTAGCTTTTCCTTCATAAGGTTAGGATCGTTCTATTAAGAATAAGAGAAAACTTACTAAACATTATAATGTTATGACTAAAATAATAGTACAATCTAGTATCCTTAACTTAATTGAGTCCATAGAAAAATAATTAGAACCAAAATTGAACTAAAGAATTTGCTTCTAGAAGAGTACCTTTCTATATGTTTCAAAATTGAGTAAAAAGAAAAAGTAGACTAACGCTGACTCGCATTTTCATACTACCTGCAGTAGAGGAAACTTAGCGGAACGAGCTTAAAGGCATAAACTAGATACAGGACTCCTAATTACATGCAAAACCAAGACATATTTATTTTCCTTTAGGCATAAAGTCAGCAACATCTCTAACCTCCACTGTAAGCCCACACTTTTGACCCCTTCTTTTTATATTTCTGTGATTTTTCATCTCAGCATTGTAGGAATTATAATTGGCACAAAACTCAAAAAATTTATTCTGAGCAGCATCGCAAAAAATTACTGGAGACATACAATCTTTCAACACCACAAGTTTCGTTTTCTTCAAAAAAGGATCTTGAGCTCCAGGTGCACTGTTTCCAAGTTCATCATAATGCTTAATGAAATCTCTCACTGAATAGTTCACACAGTGTGATGAAGCTTCTCCTGCAACATAAATCACATCGTGCTTGTGTAGCTGCCAAAACAACTGTTCATTAAACTTGGTCTTTGGATCCTCATCAAGCTCTTTCTCAGCTCTAAATGCACTATAATGCTCCGTCTTGCTATTTGTTCCTTTAAAATAAATTGTTGGCGCTCTGCACAATGATTTCTCTCTTGACAACAGCGCACCTCCTTTGTTTAAAGATGCCTCTAGTAAAGCCTCTTTCCAATCATCAATCGCTGACTTCACATCTGGAGCTAAGGCATGATTAGCTGTACCCACAATACAATGATCTGGCCAAATAGTCAATTTAAACCCTTCGGAGTCTGCTTTTTTAGCAACTTTTTTCTTCTGATTGGGAACCTCCAACCGTAATCTTCGCAGCGGACCTTCTCCTTCAAGGTGTTTTGCATATTCTTTACAATATTTTGGATCAGCGGCAATTGGAGCATAAAATACTTTGTTTCCAGTTTTCTTCATTTTGTATAACTCCTGTCTTGAAACAATCTGATCAGAGGTAATTTCTGTGAAGGGAGCCGGTCTTTGAAGTGAATTGTTCAACCAAAATGAAGCGTGTGCAATATGGTATTTCTCGTGAGTATCCATGGTAATGTAAATTTCTTCCAGGTCCAATTTTTTCTTCTCAATGAACTTGGCAACTTTATAAGCATCGTCTTTCGCGCCTTCGACAGGAAGTCCCGCAGACGATTGGCCATTCTTCTCTCCTATGATTCCTACAAAATCCACTTGCATATCTATAAGGAAAAGACATTCCCCACCCCTTTTCTCCTGAAGATTAGAAGTGTACACTGGTACATTATCGTTTACCATCGTAGATTTTTTCTCTCTGTGTTTTGAGTTTTGATTCGTTTAATTTGTTTTGAACTGTCCTAATCAGACATGTCTAAATAAGACATATGTCTAAAAAATACCAGGGATAGGAACAACGCAGTTCCACACGCCTGACGGAACAATTATACAACGGGACAGCTAAAGCAAAATTTTCTCGAAAGTTGCTTTTGAAAAAAACAAAAGCTTCTACTTTCCTGTAAAAGGTATTATTTGAAACCCTGTTGGAGAGTAAAATTGAGGAAGTAGAAGAAAAATCTACATTAACAGGAGTTAAAGAAAAATCTTTGTGACAGCTGAATCTCTTATGGGGTGTTTCTATAGCGCTTGACTTTGCAAAAGGTAACCTAGCTTTTCACAATATTCAAAATGATAAATGTCGAATTTTATATGCACGAGGTAACAGTATAATATGCTCCATTTAAAATCGTTTTCTTTTTTTCATTCAATGCCAGGACAATGATCCTTGATACCTAGCAGGTTGCTACCTAGAAAATAGAAAAAGTTACCCGAAGACAAGAATAACCAAAAAATAGCTTTCGGGAACTCTATAGCGTTGCAGTTTCAGATTGGTTCTAAATTCTTGTCGTGAAAAGACAAAATTCGATATCCGAAGAGCCGTAATTAAAAGAAGTACATCAATTGGGGAATCTGACAATTGAAATATTCAAAATATAAATAGCTCGTTAAAACTTGTATTGCTTTATCCACACTAGCCTAATCTTATACTCTTTTCTTAAGGAACTATCCCTGTGTTTACTTCATGTTTGAAAAAAAAAGAACCAAGAAGACTCTGTAGGTGTTTCTAAGGGAAAACTTGAGTATTCCATCAGTTTATTGTGCTGTAGAAACTGTTGCCTTAAATTGGAAGACCTGAATAAATTTTAAAGCTCTTATAAACATAAACCTGTATATTAAATTCATATTCCTAAGGTCAGTGTTGTTGGTCAAAGCTGGGCAGCTTAAATGGATTGAATGAAAGCTTTACCCAAAGTACTATTGCGTCTACTGAATGAGGATCGAATTTAAACTGAACATAAGGGTTAAATTACTCTTAATCAACAAAACTTTAAACTAGTCAATAATCACTGGCAAGAAGCGTGCATTAGCATGAATTCGTTTCGTGTAAATGACTATAGAAGTAGTCTCTTGTTTCTAAGAATAAGTCTACCGCAGAATGGAAAGTGCAAAGCAAGAATAAAAGGAAGTGCTTCAATTGAAACGATAGAACGGCAAGTTCGCGCTGATAGTGTTATGAATATAATTATAGTCCAAGTGCCAAGCTCTGTCTCTTATTCGTTTAGCGGTTTCCAGTAAAATTACACGATGACAGGATACATATGTGTTGAAACAAATTGTCCCAGTTTAACCTTAGAATTATATGGGTTGTTTCTCAGTGATAAATTCATCAACGCATTACAAACACACGTGTCACCAAGGCCCAAACCATGGGATAGATTGTTTTTCTCTAGTCGCAGAAAGGGAGATTTCCCCGTTCGTCTTACTTAATGTTTTGAAGCAAAAAGTCTAAGCTCTTACGCCGCCAAAATGAAGTCTTATTCTCTGATTCTATTACGTAGCACTAAGCTATACTCTTAAGATTAGAGTAACTGCTAAACATGATTCTTGAAATATCATTGTTTTCAATAACAGAATATTCCATTTTCCTTTAAAACTCTAGACAATTATGGATGCAATAGCAGTAGTCATATACTATTCAGCCAGAAATAATAATATTATTTTTTCTAAATAACAATATCTACAAAAAACTAGTTTGTTGGCTATACTAATCGCAGCAATTATCATTACTATGCTACTCCTATAAGTCTTCATTAGAAAATAGCAGAACTAACATGGATTCTTTTTAAGTTCAAGAATTCATCACCAAGTTTAAATAAGTATACTAATACCTAATACGAGTAGCTTTTTTTTTTAAGTTTTACTAGTTGAGAAATTCATAAGCGTGTTTTTCGAACTTTTAGACGATACTACACTTTAGTACATTTTTAGTAGATTAAAAGGAATTTCTTAGAAGAAATTCCACATCTAAATACTAATTCCAGTAAATTCGCTATGTTAACAGCTACAACACATAATTTTCCAAGATCTACCTTCCGAAGCTTCCTAAGGATATCCATATATTTGAGAAATTCCTGTTATAACTATCAGTTTGGATTAAGAATCTACGAACGTATTAGCGGGGTAGCAAGTTGCTGGGAATGCTTATTGCGCCATATTTACGTCTACTCTCAAATGTAGCGAATTCTGTGTTTTTATCTCTTTTACCGGAACCAATTTTTTCAAAGGCGTTAATACTCTCTGACAACAGTTAAGGAGAATCAAGGTATATTTTCTTAGAAATATAAAACTTTGTTTTATCCAAACCAAAATTCTGGTTCGTTTTTTAGAAATATTAAATTCGAAGAAGTTTTATCCTGTTGTTAATTTAAGGGCACTGTAAAAGTATTTCTTATTGAAACAGAGTATTAAGGTAGAAGAAAGTAGTAGTGCTCTTGGAGGTTATACAGTATCAAAAACTTGAACACACCACAAATCTTCATTTTCTGAAAGTTTAAAAGGAAAGCTTGCCAGGGTTAACTATTTGAGATAACTATTTAGACAAAGATTCTTTGAATTTAGGGATAAGGTCTTGAGCTCATTTAAAGTATGAAAAGAATCGCCTAATTTTCCCGTTGTGCTACATTATCAGTAGCCAATAAGAGTAGGTTCTCTATATAGAAAACAGTAAAACATCTAACGTCAACTAATAAGGTCCCAGATTCTCTATTAACGTCACTATCATCTTATTCATTGATATTATGGGTAAACTCCAAGGTCCGGACATGAATAAAATATAATATATTTAGCAAGTACTCCAACCTTTGATATTTCAGAGCAGATTCTTCGCTTCAATTTTAAGAAAACGACAAGAACAAAGATTACGTAGGACGAAAAAACATTATGTTCCACTGTCAGAAAGCTGTCATTTCTAGAGTCCATGGTAGTTTAGTAGCAAATAAACGTCGTTTCCGGCAATACTCTCACTAGAGTTTAACACCTTATAAAAAGTTAGCACTATGTCAAAGGTTCGAAAGCGACATAAACGCTCATTTTTCGAAAATTGCTCTAGACTTTGCAACAATAAATGGGCAATATATTTGTGTATCATCATTTCTTGACCCAAGAATAAGAGTAGAGCATAAAAAGCCGTTAATTATAGAAAACCCTGATACTCACCACAAATTGTCGTTTCTAGTTCGTTATTATTATCTGTATATTGTTCTAAAAACAGTGAAAAACTTCATGTTTAAAAATTTAATTACCTAGAGAGCTCTTATTTCAACTAAGAGTCTAATTTTGAAGTCAAGAATTGAAAGTAACTCGTTGGAAAATTTGAAAAATGTACATTTTACTCTCGTATCACCTCTGTATACAGATTTATATGCAGATTTTTGCCAAACCAGGTTAGGATCTGGGCTCATATTCTCAGAATTTTAATATCCCAGTTGATAATATTTTTATTTCATAGGGATAAAAGAATATAAGCGTGATTTAATGATGAAAACTTAATTTGGAAATCTGAGAATACTTGCCAGAAAACCTCCGAAGTCTTCACAAGGTAACGATGACACTGAACAGAACTACAGTAACATCTCATCATAAGATGAAGGTAAGAAATCTAGAAAAACTTTTTCAACATAATATAGTCTGAATTTAGTAGTCATTTTGTTTAAAATATTTTGAGTTTTAATGCGTATGTAGTGTTAACTGATTATAAAGAATGATATCAACTATATGATAAGTTCAAACTAGATATATATAATGCACATTCTTGATGGTACATGTATAATTCTTAGTTATATCGATTTGCTTCTGGCATCATACAAATTATCAATGGTAGCATTGTTATAACATATATGTAGCAGCTATGTTCATCATTTCCTGATTTACCACCTTTAAAGGTCAGATTCTCATGGAGGAAATCTTCCGAGTTTGGTAGAGTACTTGCAGGTCTCTATAATAGATTATACAAAAAAAACAGAAAACCAATGTTGCAAATTTCCGAGGGGTAGGTTTGATTTTCTTTCTATGTAAAACTTTGCCGTTCATTTGGCATTTTGCAGCTGTGTTCATTCCGTTTTGTCAATTATGAGCTCCTAGAACAGAAAAAGTAATATTTTGTGATTCGACAAAAGCAAGCTACAAATCAACATCTAGCCCTACTCGATGAATCCACAGGGAATTGAGTGATTTTATTAATGCTAATGGTTTTAAACTATGGTTTCTCAGCATCATTATGACCTCTTGCACGTTTATCATGTCCATACAAACATTCGTACTTGTCGCTCTTAAGGAGAAAAAGTTTTCAAACAAGCTAGCATATAAAAGATTCAGATTTAAGCTTTATCGTCATTCTTTCCATGAGTTCTTCCATTAAACCAGGGTCAAAATCCCATGAAATTCCTATTTTCATACAGAAGACAACGTTAGCTTTAAAATGGGTTATCCAAAGAAGGTTTTTTTTGCAAGAGAAGGGTTTCTAGAGCAAGAAAATCAAATGCAAAAGATAAGCAAAACCATGAACTTAAGGAATACAAATGATGTCCACATATGTTTTCGTTGAACTATTTTTTTAACAAAGCAGCAGCTTCGGCCATTGCTTGATTGGCGCGTCGTACTTGCTGATTCATTTTTTCCAAATCTCCTTTCTCCCTCTGAATTGTATTCTTGGCTATTACTAAATTTGAACCTTGTTTCTGTAATTTGTCCGTTACTTCCGATATCTGGAACTGTAAACTTTCGACCGTTAATTCCATTTCCACTTTTTCCTTGATTAGCTTATCTACTAGCCGCTTATACTCCTTATTAGAAGTCAGAAGTTTTTCAATATAATTTAAAGAGAGATTAAACTCGGTTCTTAATGAGTTGGAGTCACCTGTACAATTTTTGACCATCGAATGTAAAGATTCTCGTGATGACAGGAGTTCAAATTGAAGTGCCTTTACTTTTTTCTGCTGAGTCAGCAACTCTTCAAGAACAGTTTGAGACTATTCATCAATAATGATAACAAAATTTACTTTTTTCTGTAGACGAAAAGCTTTAGATTCACTTTCTCCGTGTTGATGAAGCAGAACTTCTTTTTCATCACCTAGAGAATAAATATTGATGAACAGCGTCCCTGAAAAGGAGAAAAGTATTTACTTATTTCAACAACTTTCTTTTTTAAGGAAGCGAGATTTTCTTTTGTTTCTATCAACTCATTGTGCAAACCTTGACTCAGTTGAACCAACGTGGCAATAAAAGAACCTAGAAAGTAAAAAGAATTTGTGAATCACACGCACACATATTAAATCCGCTTGGAAAATGAGCTTAAATTAAAAAACATATGTACCAAGTATCAGAATTGTTAGTATAAACCATACAGGGCGAATAGCGAGTGAATTGGTGCTGGAAGAATGTCTTGTCCGCGAAGTTGATCTTGATCCCATCGAGGAAAGATTTTTACAATTTTTCAGCTGTGGTAATGCGATAAGGGGATATTTTCCTCTTTGTGTTCAATATGACATTTCCACGCTATTCGATATGATGAAGAATGAATTCTCTATCGAGCAACCGTTGTGAAGATCACATCAAATTACTTGAAGAAGCTAGATATTTGGCGAATTCATTGAAGAGAAAGAACCCTAATACACATTCCCTTCATAGAGGAAAATCTAGTCACCAGATAGGAGCCAAACCTTACGTGGAGTCATTTTTCAAAGCCTCTCGGCTTCACTTCATTGGTACTTGGAAGCAACGGTACCAAAAGTTCCTTAAATCTCGATCACATCAACAACCGAATAAGTTTCAAAAATATCCTGAAAACAAAACTTGGATACTTCATGTTGACATGGATGCTTTTTTTGCCAATGTTAGCCTCAATGAAGTTCCTCATTTAAACAAGAAACTATCTTTTGCTATATGCTGGGGTGAAGCAAATGTTGAAAATAGTTCTAGTGAAATTTCCTGCGCTAATTACGTGGCAAGATCTAAAGGTATAAGAGCGGGAGAATGGCTAAAAACGGCAAGGCTAAAGGATCCAAACTTAATTACTCTACCGTTTGAATTTGAAAAGTATTCAGAAACTGCTTTAAAAGTATATGAAGTTTTGTTTAATATTACTCCGTTCATTCTTGGAGTTAGCTGCGATGAAGCATATTTGGATGTCTCACACTTGTTGGAAAATGTTGATGACCCTGAAAAAGAAGTGGTTCGAATGGGAAGGAGGATAAGAACAAATGTTTTTGCTAGCACGAAATGTACATGTTCGATAGGTATAGGTCACAATGTTACAATGGCAAGACTAGCAACTAAGAAGGCTAAACCAGATGGGTTATTTATTTTGGATCCCTATTTCATTCAAACAGCAAGGGAAGAGTATATTGGGAAGTTGAATATTTCAAGTATTCCTTCAGTTGGAAGAAAGACACAAAGACTCTTGAGGAGCCTCGGTATTTCTACTTGTGTTCGCCTTCAGAAATTATCTCTAAATGACATAAAGAAACATTTAGGAGATAAGAATGGGGAGAGGCTATTTTATTTTTGTCGTGGTGTGGATAGAAATCAATATAACTTTTCACAGGGTTCCATTTATTCTGGAGATGACAATGTTGAGCAGCTATTGGAGGATGTTAAGTCCATGTCAGCTCAAGTTTCTTATGGTGTGAGAATGGAAGAAGGCAAGGAATGTTATGAGTTTATTGAAGCACTTTGTGAGCAACTTATATCAAGGTTTAATACTAAGTTTAGCATATCCGATACTAACAAGATTGGATTTCGGGGTGTTAGTATCAAAGTGTGGAAAGCTAAAGTCAATGCTGATCCTAATAGAATGAAAGGTTTTTTGGGGCATGGACAATGTGACATCATTCAAAGGCAGAAGAAAATGTCGAGCTTGGAAGTAGACGCATCTATTTTGTGTCAAAATTGTGTTCAACTGTTTAAAGAATTGAATATACAAGCTGTCGATGTTCGAGGGTTGGGTGTTGTGATTAACTCATTTGCAATGGTCAATGGAAAAAAGATGATTCAGACTAAATTTAACATAGCCAGTGGATTCTTCAAAGTAAAATCTACAGGAATAATACAAAATAAGATCCACCGAAACTATCTTTCTAAGAGGATCCAGGTTGTTGATTTAGCTGAGGACGTGGAGTCGCAGATGCTGACAAACAGACAGAAAAGGAAGTCTTTTCATTTCTTGGCACAAATTCCGGGAAAGGTAGAAATCGATGCTGTAGTCAGAGGGAAGTCGCGAACACGTAAATTTTTTTCTCCTTGCATGTTTCTAGAAGCTTTGGAAAGTCATTTACAGTTTGTTGCAAGAAAGCTCAAGGCTCTTATAAAACCTGATCAATTTGCTGAGCTTTTTGAAGTAAAATGTTATTTTCTTTCATATTTAGTTTCTCTCACCGCACTTTCAAAAAGAAGACTATTTTATACATATCAAAAGTTTGGTGACTATGAATACAGACGAGCCCATTTTAATTGGCTAGCTCTATCAAGTATTTTTCCTCTTACTATAACAAACTTGGTATTTTCAAACACCATAATTTATATACAACTATAGTCTAACATGATATATCTAATGGCAATTATTATTGGCAAATATATGTGTTGAGTTTGTACACATGAAACTTGCGCCTTTTCCAAATAGTGCTAGAGCTAGAGTAGCTGCTAGTGTACAGAGGAATACAACCATATATAATGCCAAGTAACATATGGCTTTATCATCATCTTCTTCTTCAGTAGCATCTTCAAGCTGTGTACTCTCTTCATCTTGTTCTACTACAACACCAAAAGTTAAGTCATCATCAGTTTCATCAAAATCACTTCTCGACATTCTTGATGAACCCAAAGGTGCAAAGGCAGCAATTTGTAACTCAAGATCCTCACTTGAAGGACTTAGTGATCCCATTCTCCAAGTATTGTTCATTGTTCAGAAGAAAAATTTAAGCGTATTTTGTTTTGCTTTGGGTTCTTGTATATTCTGATACTTGGTGTCAGAAGTTGGGAATACTTTGTGCGTTGCGCCCAAGTAGTTTCAGTTATATAAACGTCAAGTATGAGCCGTACTATGAAAGCTGCTTAATGTTGTTATCTCATCTTTGGCAACTCAGCAAGTAAAATTAATGTAGAGAATATAGAGTTAATAGGACAAAGTTACTCTGAAATATATAATGATGCAACCGGTACATTGAGGGGTCTCGCCGTGAAAATGCGATACTTTCTGGCGCAAAAGGTAGTTTATGGGATTGAAGCTACACTCCAAAGCTGTGGGTTTCCTTTTAGTTTGTTCTCTACCCAAGGGTTACCAGCTAACGTGAAGTTGATTAAGTCTAAGCACCTAAAATGTCTATACTGTAGGCAAATTAGAACTTGAATTACGAGTCTAAGTCTCTTTTATGGGAAATGTACTGACTTTGGTTTAGTTAATTGAAATTTTAAACCTTTTTCTTAGTTAGAATGTACTTCATAGAGCTTTGCGGCCCCTTAGTTATCAAAACTTTGTTTCACCGTAGGCAGTTGATATCTCTTCGGTATTATTTGCTGTTGCTACGTAGTTGGAGTCAGTTTAGGGGATCCAGCCCTAAAATAAGCTCTTGAATGTTTAATGCACACTATTAGTGGCTTTCAGATGTGTATTGTTGTTATAAAATGTTCGCTTATTCATATTTTATTTGTTCCTTGCATTGATTAAGGTAGTGTTGGATTTTTTTCTCTCTCATTACTGTTGTGATTGTTATTCTTGCTTAAGTACTGAGCTGACCCAAAATGTATGTCCACAGACCATAGTGACACTTCGCAATAAGCAGCTTCGAGAATCTTAACAGTTAAACTACTACTATCTCAATATATTGATACTAAAGTTCACTTAAGCAGAGAGCTGGTTACACAGAGGTTACGCTCTAACAGGGCTGCTACCGTGGAAAATGTTTTCTAGTTTCTATCACAATGGCAAGAAATGTAGCAGCAAGGACAACAGTGGAGAATCTTGCTAGTAACTAACTTTTCTACTCTACGTGTTCTACATTTTTTACTCATCCACTACAATCTAGAGTGCTAGTGTGACCTTTAACCCGAGTCTAGTCGATCAAATGTAACTTAAGTTTAATATGAAACTCAACTCTAGAGCGTGAAACTAAGGTACTCCCATATCGTACTGTATCGAGTCCAATCAGGCTCTTAGCATTTCAGATTACCATTGAGATGGTCTAGATTGCCTTACGCTTGATTGAAGTTTACACTCTGCACTACCAAGTATAGCTTATAGGTTTAGTCACTAGTAGAAGTGATATTAAGTCTTGATTATTTTAATTCATACTTAAGCTCTTTGCGGAGCTAGTTTAATGCCAATAGGGATCATAGATACTTCATAGCACTGGTAAAATATTTTCTCCTTTTTTTGCGTATTACCAACCTTTAACTACAAGCCGAAGAATAATCATGGTCAACTTAAGTAGCGATAAATCCTTAGATACCATTACTAGAAACGGCCACACAACTACTGTGAAGTAAGGGAAATTTTCATATATGTAGCAACACCACAAGCATCTCTTATCAGTGCTCTTACAGAATTTTCATATCTCCTCTACGGGACGAATCTCTCCTCAAATTGGAACTAGAAACAGAATGAAGCGGAAAAGTTATGAAAATACTAAATTACCCCTGAATTATCATTTTGAAAAAGTTCTCTTAACATAAAACCTTATGCTCGAACAGAATTCATTATCACAGTAAGACTTAAAAGGTTTTTGAAGGTTCTACGAAGCATTGGGTGGTTCATCAACCTGAGCTATGGACAGGGATCGGATTTTGATTTATTCATATTTTATCCATAAAGTTTTGCCCATAGTTTTCTTACTAATATTAGTATAAATTTACAAAATTATTATTATTGATTATTTATTATCTATTTCGCCAGAGAAAAGTAGAATGAATTGATAAGGTTAAGGCTTATAATGTTCAAATTGATAATCAGATATGAAACCGTTATCAAATATATTGTTAAATTTTATCAAACTTGATTCCTAGTTACACATGGAATAGGAAGTTAGTCTTGCTACCCGATTAAACAAACGAATATCGGGGAAGCGCATCCATTTGTGGGTATAAGCAGAACGTGTTTTAAATATCATCTGAGGTCTTCCGATGAAGATGTAGTTCATTACGATTTCTATGTAGATGGATCCATATTTTTGTCTCCGGAGTCAAGTTCTTCCCAGGAAGTGTTTGGTAGGATACCATTAGGTTAGATGAACTATAATCAGAAAAATATACATAGAGGAAATGGATCGAAATATAAACTTGAAGAAGGCCCATATAAAAAAAATAGAAAACAAAATGAAATGAATAGATAAAACATTGACTGGTATGTAGAGTAACACAGAGGAAGAAGCCTTGAAACATCCCCGCTGACTTCTTTAAGAACAATTTAAGTGAGAAGAAGATACTCATAAGCTACCTCTTAGATGAGAACAGTACATAAGACTACAGCATGAACATATGAAATCAAAAATATTTAGTCTTCTTGCCTCCTCAAAATTGTGCCTGTTTGACTGAAATCCTAAATTAAATATTTAATAATCTAGAATGGATTCGCCATTATTTGCAAAAATCACACGAGTTACGGGGTAAATTTAGTTAGAGGTATGGAATAATATCCACAGCAACTAACAGAGGAAAGGAACAGCTTATTCAAAATTTTGGTAGGGCTGGTGTGGGTGCAATGGTAGCAAATGTGGAAGTACACATGAAGTTGCCCAGAGTATTGTTTTCTAAGGGTCTTCTTTTCCATGGAAGGTACTTGATGAAGATGGAGCTAAAAAAGTTAGAGTAAGCCAATATTGAAACTTTATTACGCTATGGGAATAAATATCTACACAGAAATGTAAATTTGTGTTTTACTGTAAGGATTAGATGGCTGGAAAAGCAAGTACTAACAGAATATAGTTGCCCCTTTAACAACAAAATAGAGTGATATAGATAAATGGAGATTATGTTTAAGTATATACTACTCATGGCTTAACAGGGTATCATCTTCTGGTCATGTTTATGTGGTCGTCCAATGTTCCCTTCGTAAAATCAATTTTGGTGCAGGTAAATGGAAGCAGAAAGTACACGGGATTCTAAAAAGGTTCTAAAAGAATTTAGAATTCTTAAAGTTCGGGTTACTTTCTCAGATGGCAGTACTTCGCTAATAAAAATTGCATCAAAATCTATATTGTTATATGTAAGATGTCTCAAACATCTCCTTGAAGTACTTCCTACCACATGCAAAAGCTTAAGAGCTACCGAGCTAAACATGTTTGTATTTGCTGCTTCAAGAAGCCATTACTTCAGACTTCGATACATCAGCTAGCCCCTATAAATTTATGAGGATTCATTGTAAAAGTTTCGTGATCAGCCAACCAGATTTAATCAACAAGGAATAGAGCAAGATAAGAGAATGTTTCTTGGACATACACACCAATCTCTTTGAGTTTCTCAAATAGGGTAACACAGCGAGCGCATTCGCCTCTTTCTCAACTAAGGATAAATTAGGTTTACAATCTAATAGCAGAACCTGTACCTTGAACCATCTGGTAGCTCAACATAAACGAAATGCCGCAGATATGTTGAATGCACTTTAGAAAAAGTATAAACACTAATCAAGAGCGAAACCAGCATTTTTTCAAGAGGTTGATTCTCTTATGTAAATTGAGATCAAGGTGATGAATAGATCTTACGTTACGAAAGAGCTGGTGAATTTTGAATCAGAGGTGCTTAACAGAAATGCAAGATCCAAGAAACACATTTGTTGCGCGTAGCCAAAATTGATGGGAAGATATAATCTGTAGGTATGTTTCCTACTTGAACGAATCACCATATCTTATGTAGGCACTTTGCTAAGGTATTCTTGCAGGGTTGAGTACAGTATGTGAAGAAAGAATATTCGATAAGTAGATGAGATACTAAAGACCCCGCTAAGTAAAAAAGTTCTTAAGGAACTTAGAAATTGAAGGCGAAATCTCTTTTTAGTTCAAAATAAATGTTGCAGGAATTAAAACGACTGGTGCAGCAAGAGGACAAGAGGTGGAGTACTAAATGCTGATGTCTGAGTGCGATAAGGTCAGCGATGAAGCTATAGTTTCGGAAGAGGGGTGCAAGAAAACTTGTGCTACCCTAGGTAAGATGAGGATCAACCTAATATATAATCCAACTGTGATTGTAAGAAAGTATAATTATTGCCGGAAAGTAGACTTAAGGTGAAGTCAACTAGGGAAAAGGAAAACGCACAGGAAGGGGAGCAATGCATCGTCTGCAAACAGCATGGACTTCTCCAATATTAAATACTTGACCGATTTTTCCAGTTATTAAACCCTGAACATAAACCCATCTTCTTTTCTTGAATATCTAAAATCTTTAATCCACACCAACCGTATTGACAAGAGTACATAGTTAGACCAATAACTAAATGGACGAAGGAGTTGACAAAAATATTTCGTCATTATTTCCTACTCTTTTATTTTCTAGAACTCTTACATCATTGCTTCTTCCTACTTAAAAACAACATGCTTTCTCCGTATAAATACGAACAGAAAAAACAGCATGAAATAACTTTGCTGAAACAAAAATCTGGCCTTATTCACATAAAATGACACTTTCATCGTAAAGTTAAGTCATTCAACAAACTACCTACTTTTATAACTGGCGCATCCTCTTCCATCTCCATATCTCCATCTTCTTCAACTACGCCTTCTCTAGCATATATATCTATTTTCTCTTGCAAATCAGTATCTTCTTCTATGTCGCGTAGAAACTGCTCTTCCTCTTTTGCGTCTCCCGAACCAAGTAACTTCTTCAATTTCCACTTTCTTGTTCTATTCTTCTTCCTCCAAAGGGGATAATGTTTCTTCACAAGAACCACATCCTGTGTACACTCCATCTCCAAGTTTGTATTGACCAAATCATAGCCAAGAACACTATCTCCAACCTTAATCCACTTTCCTAAATGGCATCTGATGAAAAACCTTTTATCATTAACTCCAAAATCACTTGCTCTAGCAACTTCTACATCTACAACTTTAAACCCTTTCTTTTTCTTCTCTGGTTCATCTCTTCCTCTTTTCGTGTTGAGCAGTTTCTGTCTTGCATGTGGAATATTTACTTCATCAAAGGGAACTTCTGTTACATCTAATACTATATATTCCTTTAATAATGAAGAAGAAAGGGTTGATAAAAAGGGTTTTTGATAATATTTCATACTTGAAATGTCCATGACTTCAAAAGTTTGTACATCAAGTAAAATGATCGCTGAACTTACACTCAAACATAAGTAATAACGTTTTCCATATATAATAAAGTCTTCTTTACATATTGGAACAATCTCTACATGAAAGGTGTGATGATAATTTGCTACATTTGACTTTAAATCAGCTGATATCAACTTTTTTGCAACTTTTTTTTTCAAAGGAACTTTAGATGATAAGAAATCAACGAATTGAAGTGCATGATTTTTCTGTGAAAAGAAAAAATCTATACCATTTGGTTTTTGTTCTATGTTTGTCGTATTTACGTACATTTTATCTTTCAATATCAACTGCTCTAAAAGAAGAAATGTCTTCTTGTGTTTAACTTTTTGTCGTACTTGAACAACTGTATTCCAAGTATTTTTTGCCTCTACTTTATGACAATCAGGACACATTTTATTTTGCACTATGAATGTTATCACAGTTGTTTGTTTTACTACAACGTTGTTTTCTACCTCCTTCGATAGAGTCAAACTCACTTTGATCCGCTTACTATGGGGTTCTGTCCATACGAACTTTGCATTAACTAGCCTCAGAACTTTTCCAATACCTTTAATCTTTTTTAAACATAAAGCCAAAAGTTGTGGAGATTCTGTAGGCGCTTGAATCCAAGAAGTTTGGGTGTTGGAGGAATTTGGTGATGCAGCACGTTGATAGCGCTCACAGCGACGACAATGAAAAAGGAGAGACTGTTTTTGAAGAGTAGATGAAATATCATGAGTAGATTGTAAACATGTTGTACAAGTGTTGGAAGGATTTGATGGAGTGGGTGTGCCGCATAGACAACATAGGATCAATGGAGCGGAAGGGTTCTCTGTTGATGTCATCTTGTCTTTTTGGTTTGATGCAACATGGTACAGATTTTGGGCAAATTACAGAGGAAGACTTGAGATATGAGGCTCTCTGGGAGTAGAACAATTGAAGAAGTACAAATACATATAGTAAAAGAATAGATGTCTAATTTACCCCACAGAGTATTACTGTGGTCCTAAAAAAGCCTTGTATAACTCTAAAATTCTTTTTTTTTTTGTAGAATTTGTAAAATTCATGCTTCTAAGGTTATATTAGTTGCGGATCTCTTTTTTTGAACTAAGGCTTTTTCATAAGTTAACATAATGTTTAAGTTGTTTTAATATTAAATAAACTTTCTTTCAAGACTATAATCTAAATTATGTGTACATTGGATACCCTTCAGAATGTTCTTTTATTAAGGACATTTGCTCTTTGGGAAAAGAACTTATGAGACACCGCGTTTCAGGAATATCTTCTTCCGGGTTTGACTTAGTAATTCATTGGTCCAAAACAAGCACATACTTAAATTTTTTTCAAGATTTTATTTTTTTATGAATAAATCAGTCAAAAGTTATTGCACTCCACAGAAAATGAGAGTGCTGGCGGCAGCATCATGTGTTCCAAAGTTGCACGCCTTACTCCTAACTCTTGAAGCTGAAGAGTGTTAAGAAGAATCCTGGTGATAGACTAGTTAACATAATATCATATTTCACAATTTTAGCTTGCTTTCAGCAACAAAAATCTCTATACATAGGGCCCAACTAGATTATCTGCAATTGAATTACTACAACGAATTAGTCATGTAGCACGATCCTGTGTTTCTTGTATACTCTGTTAGGTAATACTATTATTTTTAAAAGGGTTTAATATTTGTGGTTAGGGTATTTTAAGCTATAAAGACACACTTATCTACTAACAAGATGTTGGTTTATTGCTTTTCAAAGGTTAATAATTAGTCTATAGCCCTTGCAAAGATCTAAGAATATTAAAAATCATTTGCAAGTATGCTACAACTCGAATTAAAGACATAAACGCTGCTAGCAAACAGTCAAAATTTCGCAAATTGTAGCATTTATCTGCACCTTTCCGTGATCAGTATCCTATTGGATGAGTATTTAAATCTTACTCCGCACTTCTGGTACAAAATTCTTCCAGGATTTATGTGTTCAAGAAACATAATTGACAATAGAGCTATACTAAAACTCGTCTTATTGTACCCTTTATGTATGTGGTATGTTGCCCGTCTGCAGTTTAGCCGATGAAAACTACGGGTATTGTGCTTAGTAAGTTGATTATGGGAAAACTTGAAAATGAACGGACTTAAAATTTAACAGCAGTTTAATCTGCTATTTTACCATTGATTGACTTACTTTCTTGCTCAGAAACCCCTTGTTTTCAATCTACTTGAAAGAGGTCTCATAGTAGGCTAAAAGAATGAACCCTGCAATAGATGATAACTGTATTTTTTTGTGTTAACTTTTCTTGAATTGAGGAAGACTTTAATTCTATCATGAATACTGGATTCATGGCTTGGTGATTGGCTTAGGACTCAAGTTTTTTTACCAGCCGAGAACCCTAAGTTGCCTACCGGCAAAGCCGCGTTCTTTCGAAATTGTCATTGGATACCTTATTGCCTAACTAAAATTTCCCAAAATAATTATAGGTAGAATAACTGCAACGTTAACTGTTTATATTGTCTATATTAAGCGGCGCATTCATACGGGGTGGTCGAGTAGCCTCTCATACATACATTTCCTCGAATTTTGCCTTGTTGTTCATTAGACAAAATTAAGTATGTAATCTCATGATCATTAAATGTTTCTTGATAAAAATGTCTTCCATTCTAAAAGTATGTAGCCATAATTCTCGTTTGCTAAGCAGGTAGAGTTAATGCTGTTCTTTTTCTTTGAAATCCAGAAAGGCTCCATCGATTCGAGTTTTTTAGCTCATTACGCTAGGGTATCCACATCTATTCAGTACCAGCAGAGTTTAGGATAGCATGAACTATTTGGATAATAGATGCAGATGTAGATCCTTCATACGATGTTTCGGGATCGGGGTACTATTTACTAGTAACATGATATATCAAGCGAGCTTTGAGGATTTGAAATTTACTTGGTGTGCTGTTGAGGTGTTCCCAACCACTTTGAGTGAGTCTTGATATTCTCATGCATACCACTTGAGGTTCTGGCCATCTAGACCACTAGATTTTCCATTTAAATGCTTTAATCCAATGAGAACATCGGAGGCAATGATTATTTCCGTGAAATATGTTTCTGATGCCATCAATTCCCTGAATATTCCTGTGTCATATAGTCCATTTGTCTTGGTTTTAATAAGCCGCAAGAGTAGTATAAAGTGTCAGGCTGATCTGTCGCTTGGCCATGTGGCGAAAATAAGATTTGAGGTATTGTGCTTAGGGATCAATTTTTATTCTTTGATAAGCTATCAATGCAAAATTTTGCTTATATTTTTCTGGTTGATTGATTTTGGTAATTTTTCAACCATTATAATTGATTATTGATAATCAGTTGATAATCAAAAGAAAATCAGCATCATTTGATAAAATCAAAAGTCCAATTACTTTATTGATAATCAGAGTACAAATACTTATCAACTAATTATTGAAAATTCTTTTTGAATCTCATGCCTAATTATGATTCATAAGAAAAACTCAAGTCTCAATTGAGGAATATCAAACTGAAAAACAAAAATAAAAAAACGCAAGAATTTTGATAATGTGGTTTGAACTTTGATACTGTTTCCTTAAATAACACTCCTAAATCGGTAGAGGCCTAAAAAATTTGAAAGCTACTTAAAGAAAGTCTCTTATTATTATTGAGTCTTAGTGCTTCAGTTTCGCTTCGTTTGTTTTCATGAAAAAGAAATGGCTTAACTGAAGAATGTGAACAAAACCCCATGTTGAATGGGACGCGCGAGGAATACTGTTTTGAATTAAATGGGTCAAATATATTTTGCTAACATATAGGGCTCACTGATGCTCTACATACTATTTGACTTCATCCTTTTGCTGTATGGGGGTGCAAAAAGATCTCCAGAAGAGAGCACATCTTTGCTAAGAGTAAATCTCTAAGACTTATTATATGTCATTGAAGCTGCTCTTGTAATAATGAATTTTAAGTTATGCAGGAATAGAAACTTTAAGGGACCATTCTTCTGGCACCTCCAGGATCATGGATATGAATAGTAGTGGCACCATATAGCATCTAGAGAGCTTGGCCACCATGGAAATTCTTGGACAATTTTTTAAGGTTAGGGAATAATAACACAGCCATGAATTCCCATGAGTCTTATTGCATCTCACAAACAATAACTAACTACCTTAGAGATAGAAAACCAATACCGCTCAGAGCCTGAGTACATTGCAAGACCGCAAGTAGAGATATAGCCAAGAAAGAAAAGCATTAATAAGTGCTAGTACAAATCATGACTTAGGATTGTAAACTGCAATATATAATTGGTTGACTTTAAGCCAGCCAATCATGTACTACTAAGGACTATTCTAGCAAAGGAATATCTCTGTAAGCGAATCAAGCAACTTGAGTATATAAGCTCTAAGATGGAATTAAGTTTAGACCTGATAGACTTCAACAGTCAGCCTAGAGTCGGAAAAGTAGATAGCTCTTGGTTATTCTCTCCCTGCTTTCTTTCATCAAGCGAATCTTCAACTGGTTTCTTACACATGTATCGTTATCAAGTTCTGCATTATTGGTTATTAGTATTGAATAGGATATAAATGATTGGGTAGTTAGAGTGATATGATTGGGTACACAGAATGACCAAAAGGGTCAGTGTAACAATCCAACGGAATAATTTAATAATAAAAGTCAAAAAAAAAGAGAATCCAACAGAATAAGAGTTAACTATAAGAAACTAGGTCAGAGAATATCAATACACAAGAGGAGAGATAACTGTTAAGTCGTATCTTCGAAAGTTCGAACCAGCCAAACTGTCTGAAGCTCATACCAGATAGTTCTATTGTTTAAACAATTGTGGAGGCAAGACGAAATACGATTGAGATGCCACTGTCGAGAGAAGAGAGGGCTATGCAGAGAGAAAGGAAGAAGAAGTTAGAAGAGATGGAAGACGAGAAGAAGAGGAGAGAACAAGAAGAAGAAGATGAGGAGCTCTTCGGGAGCGACTCATCGTCAGGTGAAAGTGCTGAAGCCGATGAAGGTCGGACTGACGAATTAAGCGACGAGAAGCGCGCCGCACTGCGCAAGTCGCTTAATTTACCGTCAGCTGACGAGGCGGAAGACTCGGCGGAGAATAGCAGGGCGGAGAATTTAGCCGCCCGAGCGGAAACTGAGGCGGAAAATAACAGCCAAGAAGCCGCCCAGGTAGCGGCGGCTGAGAAGACAAAAAGCAAGGCTAACCGTGTCGCGACAGGAGCGCCGGGTCAGGATGACCCCAAGCCAGACGCGGTGGCCGAGGCGATGCTTTTATCCGAATCGGAAAGTGAGGCGGAAAATTTAGCCGCTGGGGAAGAAGATGAGGCGGAAAATTTAGCCGCCGGGGCGGAAGATGAAGCGGAAAATGAAGTCGCCGCCACAGAAGACCGGGCGGAAAGAATATTCGCCGCCGCCGAAAAGGAAGCGGATATTCTAGACTTGACGCAACCTATGACAGCGGCTAAGGAGGTCGAGCCGACATCGCCGACCGCAGTGCTGGAGGATGAAGCCGCCTCAAGTCACGAGGCGCTTAATATTGACGAGCCGACAACCCTTGAGCGGTTAATTGCAGAAGGTCGGAATAAGAAAGCTGGAGCGGAGGCGGTAAATTTAACTTCTCCGTCATCGGCAAAAAAGAAGGGCGCAAAAGAGAGGGCGCCGCCAAAGACTCAAAAGAAAAAGAGACTTACTCGAAAGCAATGCGAGTTTTATTTGAAAGAACCACGTTGGTTTACCCCAAAAAAGTATGTAGTTTGCGAAGAAGACCTTCGTGAAATACAAAGCCGAATGAGAGGAAAGACGGCGGTAGAGTTGCTCGAGGAAAAGAACATACACGAATCCTCGAGATATCCGATATTGTTAATGACCGCGTTGTCGGAAAAGGAACTCGACGGAGTACCGATAAGCGACAGAGTAGCGCATATGTTGGCGGCGGTGCCGAACTTTAGAGAAAACCAGGAAATGTCTTTTGCGCAACTGGTGGCGCATCGGAAAAAGACCCCGCCGCAGGTTCTTAAACATAATACACCGACGTGGTTTTTCCGCTCATCGAAAGGCCTAATTACGACGGCCGTACAATTCATGGCGAATAGGGGTATGGCAGCTGTAAGAGGAAATCTGCCGAAGCCTAACTTGTCGGCTAATGATGACCCGGACCGCCCAAGACGGATCACGCCCTTTAGGTGGGTAATGAAGGCGGAACCCGCCGCGGGGTTAGTGATGAGAACGCCAATACGCAAAGTGAGACCTTCGGAGCATACTAGGACGGATGCGGAAAATAGGTTGCAAAAACGCATCGATACGTTAACGACAGCGAATGAAAGAATCAAGGCGCAATCGTTGGCGGCGGTGTCGGTACTTAGAGACCGTAATTCCACGATCATGAAAAAGGTCGTGGATGAGCAACGGAAGAAGAATAAGGCGGAAATTAAGAGGATGGCTAAAGAGTTGAAGGAGATGAAAAGTCTTTACCGCGCGGAGGTAGAAAAGGTAAGAGAACTTCAAAGGTCGGCTATCGAACAAGAAAGCGCCTTTGGACCTACTCCTCAAACACCGCCAACGCCTAAGTCAACCCCGGCTCACGGAAGAACCCTTTCCGACTTTGCGGAAACGAGGTCGCTGGCGGAAGCAACACAAGAGAGTGTCTTCACGCTGTCGGCAAAAATGGGCGGAATGGAATCGCTACTAGCGAAGTTGACGGAAGTAACCGCTCAAGCGCTAAAGAGGCCCAAGGATACGGATGAAATAGCTGAAATCCAAAGGCAAAGAGCGGAGGATGCGCGGCGCGATCGAGCGTGGAGATCCTACGGCGGTAAATTCAGAACTTTGAAAGCGCTAAAGGTAAAGGATATCCGCGCCATGTTAGATATGCGCGACGCATACCTAGATGTACACGGCGGAGAAAAAGAGCCAAACCTCTGGATTCATGTCGACCCAGAGATCAAACAGAGTCTTTCCAGCTCAGGCGTAACAGAGGAAGGGCTTGTTGAATATTTGAGAAAGTACATGTCGGAGCACGAAGCATATGAAGGAGAAGATACGCTCCGCACTATTGCGGAAAAAGTCGCATGGCCGAGTGAAGGCCCGTTCCTGGAGCGCCTGAATACTTACATGAGCAGCGCTACGGGGTGTATCAAATGGAAGCAGCTTAAGGAGAACGCGCAAAAATTTGAAGTATTAAAAGCGCTGAATAAGCGGCTTCCGGTGGAGTTGCAAATGAGGGATGCCCGCCTTAAAGTGAAGCTAGATGCGCCAAAGTCAAAGTTCGGCGACTCGCTTAATAAATTTAGAGACCTTATTAAGTCAGTCTATGAGCGGAGAATGGACACCACGGAAGAAGTAGACCTATCGCCGCCCGAACCGACCGTCACGGCGCCGCGCGAGTCCGAAGTAAGAAGGACTCAACAGAAGGCGCATCGAAGCGGAAGGAAGAGAAGACAATCGATATCTTCTGATAAGGAAAGAGGTAGAAGCGGCAACAAATATTACCGCCGCAAGTCTCGATCCCCCAGCCCCCTCGGATATAGACGAAGTACGAATCGAGGAAGGTACTTCCCGCATAGAAACAGGGGCGGCTATGAGAATAAGCGCTATGAAAGAAATGAAGATAGGAAGCCGAAGCAGCGCGATCCATTTCTAGCGTTGCCAGCACCGGGGACGAATATAAAAAACGTAACCCGACTAGAAGGATAAATGTTTCGGTGAGAAGGGCGGAAAAAAAGGACGTAACCATCCACCATGTCAGATCAGGAGATCGCATTTCAGACGCGATCCTGGACAGTGGAGCGGATGAGAGTGTCGCTTCACTCCACAAACATGCGTGGATGATGGACGCTATAGAAGATGTCAAAGAGAGAATAACCTTAGCTGACGGAACAACGGATCTCCGTATAACTAAAGTAGGTTATACCGATCTTGAATTGCGCATCGGCGGCATCTGGAAGTGCGACTTCCGCAGAATGAAGGTGTTCCTTGTAGAAGATAGAAAATGGAAGGAACTATTGATCGGAGCTCCCGCGCTGGAAGAGGCGGGATTGATGCCGCACCAAAATGCGTAGGAAGTTGGCAGCGAGGCGGAAAGCGGTCCCGCGTGCCTGAAGGTTTGTCGAAGTTGCTTTGCTGATAGCGCCGCAGTTGTAAGAGCGCTGATGTCGGAGGAACTTGGACAGCTTTCTGGAGTATATGATATCGTCGTAGTTGGGTTGAGCTTAAATTTAATACTTGGTTCAATTTCTAACTTCACGAAATATGGATATGCTTTAGCTGAAATAGTAAAGATTGTGGATGAAGACGCCGAAGGGGTGCTGGCGGTAAAAACGTATTTTGTCTTTACGAAAAATTTGAAGGCACAGAAACTTAACCGCCAGAAGTCAAAGAATGTGCAATTTTTGACGGGGTTAAGGCTGCCTAGGCTGCGCTTGGCGGCTATGATTAGAAAACTAACGGGCGGTAAAATGGAAGTCCTTGCCGACGTTCCGTCGATCCGCGCGGCGTCGATTGATTTTAGTAGACGTCTGCGCGACGGGAATGCAAAAGGTATACCGTTTGGAGAAACGATACACCTAAAGCAAAATAAGGATGTAGTTGACGAAGACAACTTAGAGCAATTAATGCTTCCCGAAGGAAACGCGCTCTATAAACCGGAGGCGGAAAAGGCTGAGATACGCGAGGCGATAACAAAAATGGTAGAAGCCGCTGGCGACGCTAATGAAGACCAGCGCAAGCGGCTGATGGATCTATGCCTCAAATATGAAGATGTTTTTGCAACAAGTACGTCACAAATAGGGATTAGCCTTTTGCCGCCTATGGATGTTGTGCCAATAGAATGGGTGGAATTCAAGATGCCCGCGCCACGGCCGCTGGGGCCTGGAAAGGCGGAATTTGTGAAGGAAAAATTGGACGGAATGGTTGAGAAGGGTATGGCAAAGAAAATCCGACAAGCAATTTATGGGTCGGCTGTCTTTGCTGTCCCTAAGAAAAATAATACTTGGCGCATGGTGTTGGACTTAGTTGCAGTGAATAAGGTATTGCATAGGGATGTAAATATACTCCCCATACTTGAAACACAATTAGTCAACACGGCGCCGGCGCGGTTTTATGGATGTTTAGATGTTGTGAGCGGATTTGATCAATTAGCAATTACGGACCGCGCTAAGAAGTATTTCAACCTTATGACAACTTATGGCGTATTTCAATTGCAATTTGCGCCAATGGGATACCATTCCACCCCAGTATTTTTTCACCAGCGCATGGTGGATCATATTGCGGCGGCTAATTATAATAAAGAAGGCAACGGAATCGTTCAATGGATTGACGATACGTTGATACATGCGAAGGATTTTAAACGCTACATCAGAATATTGGAAGATGTTTTGCGCAATTTGCGGAAGTGGAAAGTTAGAATTAGCCCGACAAAATCAATATTATTTACGACGGGTATCGAGTATTGCGGAAGGATTCTGCAGAATGGCGGATGGAATTTTTCGAAGAAGTATTACGAAAAGATTTTACTTGTCCCAGAGCCAGAGTATGTATACGAGTTGGCAAAGCTCTTACACTTGGCGCAATGGTTGACAACAGCAGTTCCCGAAATGGCGGAACTTAGAGACAAAATTATGTTGTTTTACCCGGAAATGAAAGGGAAGAAGAAGAAGCTTTTAAAAGAGAAGAAGCGAATTTTGTGAAACGAAGAATTAGAAGCGACTTTTATGCGCTTTAAGCAGAGATTGGCGGATGCCGCAAAGGCGCGCCTACAACACTATGATCGGAGCATGGATTTAATTCTGGTAACCGATGCGTCGGATAAATATCATAGCGCCATCCTATTCCAAGCGCGTCAAGAGGAGCGCGGAAAGGATTTGTTAAAAAAGACAGTTTATCCAATGATGTTTTTTAGCGGGAAATTTGACGCAAGTCAACTTGTATGGGGTATATGTCATAAAGAGCTATACCCTATAATCCGAACGTTCAACAAACTTTCATACTTGTTGCCATTTCATCCGACAGCGGTACAAGTATACACGGATCACCTCAACCTGAAAGCAATATTGCAAGGCGGGTCAAAGATTAATCATGGACATCTTAACCGCCTACAGCGCTGGATGGTGATCTTGCAACATGTGTTGGTAGACATCCATCACGTCGACGGAGATAGTAATATTTTTGCGGACATGCTTACGAGATGGGCGGCGCCGACAGACGATGGCGGAAGCATGGCCGTAAGAACGGTAAGGGTGCAGACACGGGAAGCGGAAAGAGAAATACCCGTCCTGCCGCGCGCGATGAAGCGCCTGAGAAGAGTGTCGGAGAAATGCCGACAGGAGACTGACGCAAGAATAAAAGAGTGGCTTCAGGAAGCAGTGCTTGATGCTTTATCCGTATATACCGAGAGAGATGATTCGCTACTTGGTGATGAGGACCTATTCTTTAGAATCAAGAGAGATTTTGAAGACTGGACACCCGACTTATTGCAACCAAAAAGACGAAAATGGAGAGAAGGGTTGAATATGAGTATCACGCCCAAGTATTTTGTGCAACCGACGGTAACAGGTTGTCGGCAAATTACTAGGCGGATTATGCGGAAACCGCTGCGAGAGGAAGGTGCGCTGAATCTTATGAAAGAAATAGAGCGCCAAATTAAAAAGGAATATTCTGAAGAAGAATGGAGAAAGCTGACGGAGGATTTCGCGACGTGGCCGACTGAAGTTCCGTCGGATATTAGCGACACAGAAAAAGAGCGCTACATTGAGACGGATGCTTATTCATCGTCGGAGGATGAGGATGGCACTACTGCAAAGATAAGAAGCACAATGGTGAGAGTCAACCACCTGAGACCAAAACGTCAGATGGATAAAAAGATATATGCGTCGCTTAAGTCACTTGATAAATATAGGGTATCAGTATTCAACCCATATTTTGAAGGCGATTGGGCGCCGCTGACGGAAGCGGAAGTTATTAATGAGCAGAGAAAAGAGTTGATCACTAGAACCTCGAGAATAAAAAGGTTGTCGGGGAAGATTATTTTGCCGACTTCACTTTTGGAGCGGCAATTAGTCCACATACATTTAGCAAATAAGCACGGTTCCCTTGAGGCGGACTTGGCGGAGGCGGCTAAATTTGAATGGAGAATTCCCGCCGCCATGGAGCGTACGTTAAGAGGAGATACCCCATGGAAGAAGATGGTTGAATTAATCCGCTTATTCAGGGATAACTGCATACACTGCCGCAGACTCCCGAAGGCGATAAAAACAACCTACAGCTTGGTCACGAGAGCCAGGCGGCCGCGTGAAACTTTAGTTGCAGACTTCCTGTACGTAAATAGAATAGGGCATATTTTAGTATTAACAGATGCCTTTAGCAGATTTACGCAGCTAACGCATACGAAAACACCGGATACACAGGCGGTTGTAGAAGCGCTTGATAGATTTGCGGCAAATTATAAATTGGAAAAAGACTTTACGTTAGTAACGGACCGCGGAAGTCATTTTGCGAATTCGTTAATGACGGTGCTTAGGAAGGAACTTCGCTTTTCTCAAAGCTTCGCGGTATCTTATGCGAGCTGGACAAACGGAGAAGTTGAAGTGGTGAATAAAAAGGTGTTGAATTTCTTGAAGAGTTTGGTTAACGAATACCGGCTGAATGAGGATGAGTGGCCGAAAATATTGAATAAAATTCAAGGTGCAATGAATGAGTTACCGGTGCCTTCGCGGAGAATACCCGGTCGGAAAAATGCACCGACGGCGTATGAATTATTTTTATATGTAAATCCGGAGCGCCAGTATATTGAACCTGCGGGTCTTCCGCCAGTAGTGGAAAGAATCCGAGGCGGCGCCAGGATGTTGGTCGGTATTGATGATGATATACTATATAAATTGAGTTCCGCTTTCAGAAAGCACTTGGATGATTATGAAGGAAAAATCGCTAAGTATGTAGAATTTCAGAAAGTACTGAACAATAGGAGAAAGAAGACGGCGGTTGATCCAGCGCTACTTCAATATAATGAAGGGGACTGGTGCCTGGTATCGTCGAAAGGCACTCCAAGAGAGCGCGATAAGTTAGCGCTGGAGTGGTCTGGCCCGGCACAAATTGTAGAAGTAGTTTCGAGAAATGTTTACAGAATCAAAACATTGGATGGAAAAACGACGGAAGTGCATGGAAGCCGGCTATACTTTATGAGCCGAGCGGGTTTGTACCGTCGGAGGCGTTGAGAAAGGTTTATGTCGGAAACTTTAAACATTTAGAAGTAGCAGGTTTCGGAGATGTTAGATCCGACCCTCATTTAACCGAATATGTAGTAGAAGTTAAATGGAGAGGTTTTCGTGACGAAGACAACACTTGGGAACCTATTCAAACAATGTACGAGGATGTGAAGAATATTCTGACGGAACACTTGTCGGCAAAAACGCGTAGACCGAGCCAAGATAAACTGCGAAAAAGAGCAAAGCAAGCGCTTATCACAACGGAACATGGTGTTGATCGAATAATAAGGAGAATGCCAGGATTTCGGAAATGGCATGATTATTTAACAGCAGCTCAAACGAAATTACCGACCAAGCAACATATTGTGGCGGCGGTAAAAGGATGGACAAAAGCGGAAAAGCAGGAAATTAGAAAGCTGGTGCTTAAATTTGGTGTCGACTGCTTTGAGAAGTACCATTTATATCTCCCGCATAAAAGTTCATCTATGATTCGAGGATATATCCAGCAGCAATTAGGGCGGCTGAACCTTGAAGAGATAGGGGGAGAACATTGGGATATTGAAAAAGCGCGAAAGTCAAATGAAAGAATTAGGCGCGCGGATTTCCGCTGCGTAAGGCGGTTTTCTGACTGTGAGCAGGCGCTAGCACTTTCGAATGAGGAAGTAGCGAAGGAATTTGCGCTAAAATATGCGGCAGATTTGCGGAAGCATAGAAAGCGGGCTGCTAATTATGTTAGGGAAGCGGCGGAGTTAAGCAGGAAATTAGCGACATATGAGAAAATGGTAAGTACGATGGCTGCCGCTTTTGAGGAAAATAAAGAAGCGGAATGGGAGGCAAATGGCTTTCGAATAAGATATGAATGCCACGAAGAGCCGACCAGGACGCCGCGGGCATTAACGAACATCCCCTTCCAAATCGAGCAGGATTCAAAGTGGCGGTATCTGATATCTTATGATGGAAAAATACAACTTACCGCGATACAGTGCGTAGGTCGAGTATTTGAGATCTTTTTCGAAGAAAGCGAAGTAGTGCTGAAGTGTTGTATAGCGCCACCTGAGAAGGTGTGGTATACACTTGATCCATATAAGATGGACTGGAGTCAGGGAGTGCCAGGGTTGCCAGAAGTAAAACTGATTTTAGCCGACCCGCCTTGGAAAAGCGCGGAAGTGAATCTAGGCGGAGGCGGGAATGCAGACTGGATGGACTTCGGAATAAAAGAAGTAAGACCACAGTATACGGCGGTATGGATTCCGCAGGGGAAGCTGTGCCAGGCGTTTCGATATATGGACAAGGCGGATTATGAGCCCGTTCATAGTTGGACATGGGTAAAAATGACGCCACGTGGAAAAGTAAGAGGAGCTTTAGGAAAAATATTTCAGCGATCGCATGAAGTATTATATTTCTTTAAGCGACGCGACGTTGAAGGATCGATAGAGTTGGAAGTATTGAGGGAACAAGAAGTGATATTTGCTGATAGGGCAAAATACGGAATAAAACCACTGGCGGTGAAAGAGGAGATTAAGTGGATAATGGGGGAGAATGCAGTTTTGCCGGAGATATTTTCTAGTATTAGCGGACTACAAAAAGGATGGCTGCACGTCGGGACCAGGACTGACCTATACGAAAATATGAGAAGTCTTGGGGTACAGGCGGTGCTTAGACAGAACGGAGTCTCGCATTTGTGGGAGAAGGGGGATGTATCGTTATGAAGTTCTGCATTATTGGTTATTAGTATTGAATAGGATATAAATGATTGGGTAGTTAGAGTGATATGATTGGGTACACAGAATGACCAAAAGGGTCAGTGTAACAATCCAACGGAATAATTTAATAATAAAAGTAAAAAAAAAAGAGAATCCAACAGAATAAGAGTTAACTATAAGAAACTAGGCCAGAGAATATCAATACACAAGAGGAGAGATAACTGTTAAGTCGTATCTTCGAAAGTTCGAACCAGCCAAACTGTCTGAAGCTCATACCAGATAGTTCTACACATTATTTTAGAGACAGAAAAAGCACCAATGGGTTCTTAGATTTATGGATTGTCTACATGCCATGAAAACATTTACCCAATTTTTTCTACGTAAGGAAAAGTGCGCCTGCAGCTTATTAAATTTGTGTTGGTTGCTTCAAAGTATTAAGAATATAGTCTTATCATATACAACCGTATGTCATATACTTTCCGTTCTGGCAATTCAGCTTGCTCCTCTCCAACAATCCATTCCCTAGGTTAACACTTGAAAATAAACTTTGTGAATCCACCTGTAAGTCATGGTAGAGTGACTTGAGCATCATGTGTTCTAGCTTTGAGGAAGATACTTCTATTACTCTAATAACACTAAAGGTATTTTTCCACTACAGTAGGGTCCACTTCTGGGGACTGAAATGTATCCAGTAGTTCGATCTCCAGATGGAGGGGTACCCCTGGAGGGATTAGGGGCGGCAACCCATTTATTCCATAACATTTCACGGGATCTAGAACAGCCTTCCCTCTTTCGCCGACTTCCATTAAGAGTAGTAGTTCCTGCAACCCAGGAAGAAGGGTATTTTCTTCCAATCGAACCTCAATCGGTCTTTTTCTTGCAAAAGTACTTTCTAACTCTTTCTCTTCACCGTCACAAGAAGAAATGTAATTAAATTTAACTATCCAGCCCAGTTGAGGTTTTATATCTCCTTTACCTGCAAAGATTCTCTCGTACTTAACCCCCTTGAGCATCTAAGAGAAGAAAACAATATTATAAAATACTGGAAAACAATTTTTTCTCTTATCATCTTCTAATTGTATGCTAAGAAGCTCATCCTTTTTCTTTTTTTCAAGAACAAAGACATTCTTTATCATTGCTATAGTGAAAGTTAATACACAACGAGATACATTTTTCTTCTGGGGATAGTTTTAACATATCAAAATCCTCTGTTCTGAGCTGAAGAAAGGTTTTTAAATCATCTATATTCTCTGCTATTAATACTCTTGCTAACTTTTGCAGTCCATAAGCTCCTAATAATGAGAATAATTCCGTTCCTTCTAAGAGTGATTCATCAAGATCATCCGGGTTAATTTCTCCTGCTTTTTTATCCTTCTTCTCTTCCTCCTTTCCTTCAACCAGAAGTTTCTCTACATCATCTTCACATAGAAATATTGGTTTGGTCCATGTAGAAGATCTCTGAAATCTGTTGTAGAAGAAATATTTCTCATCTTCTTCATCATAAATTTTCACATATGCTTCTTTGCTTAAATTTTTGAGCAACCTCTTAAAAACAGAAGCACGAAATGCACTTTGAATTGTCTTAGCAGCTGCGTCATTGCTCAAATTACCTTTTCGTTTTAACATCTTCCCCTCTTCCTTCTCTATCTTAATCCCTAACGCGAATCTTTCTTTCGGTGACAATACATCTCGCCTTGTGATTTTTAGCCTTTTATGTAAATTTGATGGAATCTCCCATGCGCTCTCATTAGTATTTAGATTAAAGAAGAAATAGTAACCAGTCTCTTCATCCAATACCCGCTCTATGTTTGCAAGAAAGTATTTCTTCAATCTCACCCTGGCGAACATACAGCGCAAGAAGCACTGAATTATTAGCGACTTTTCCTCAGCTATTGTCATTCTATCTATATATAATTATTACCCGCTAACTTTTTAATAACCAAAGGCTAGACCATCAGCTCTACTGTCGCTTCCCGAACACAGCCATCCTGAAGGAGTTGTTTGAATAACCTGCCCTCTTCCAAATAGTGCTCTCTGAGCGCCTGTAAGAAGCTTTGGGTTGATCTTATGTCCAAGTTTCTTCAACTCCTCAATAATTTCCTCATCAAACCCTTCTTCAAAGCATATTACACCATTGCTCGTTCCATCCATTATGCAAAATCTAGGTTGATCTAAAGCCTGTTGTGGGAGCATATTTTTTTCTAACAGGTTTGTCATCAACTGAACGTGCCCCTGAGGTTGCATAAATCCACCCATTACGGTAAAGGAAGAGTGAAGCGAAGAATCTCCATTTAAACAAAGTCCGGGTATAATAGTATGATAAGGCCGCTTTCCAGGTTCTGCACAATTTGCGTGTTCTTCATCTAAGCTGAAATTACCTCCACGGCTTTGCATGACAAAGCCAAGTTCTGGTATATAGAGACCACTCCCAAAAGGTCCATAGATTGAGTTAACAAAACTAACTGCATTACCTTCTCCATCTACAACTTGAAAACTAACTGTGTCAGACTTGGTCAACTCCATCGGTGCTGCTCCTTTAATATTGCTACAGGCTTTATATTTTTCAAGTTTGGATACCAGTTTCAAAATGTGCTCATCAGATAAAAACATTTCTGGTTTAACCTTCATAAAATTTGGGTCTGTAACATGTTTTCTAGTTTCAGCAAAGGCTAACCTTAAGCTCTCAATCATGAAATGTACTTTCTCAGTCTCATTTTCTGGACGCAGTTTTTCCAAAATCTTGAAGGCAACCAACGCAGTTAAGCCTTGTCCATTAGGAGGCATCTCGTGAATCAACTTACCATTAAACTCGACACTCATTGACTCTGTAAACTCAGTTTCATGCTTTCGTAAATCTTCCAAAGACAGAAAGCTTCCATACTGTTGACACGTTGTAACTATATGTTGAGCAACTCTCCCCTCATAGAATCCTTGCTTTCCATTTGTTGCTATACTTCTAAGAACTGATCCTAGTTCCTTGTTAAGAACTAGATCACCGACTTTAGGAACTGGTTTTGAATGGCGTTCAAACTGATCAAGCACCGGTTTAGTGAGCAGTTCCTGCAGCGCAGTAATTTCATGAATGACATATCCTTCATCACAAAGCTTAATAGCAGGGGCAAAAATATCTGCTAAAGAAACTTTTCCACTTCCATAAGCATTGACTGAATCAACCCAAGCGGATACAGCCCCTGGAACTGTTATCGAGTGCACACTGCTCGCAGGCAACAGATCATCCTTTGTCGCTTTTGTCAACTCTCGAACCTTTGCGCAATTATAATTTTTATCACTGGGTGATCTTCCAGATCCATTTACCCCGTAAACTTTTCCTTCTGACTTTCTATAATAGAGAAGAAAACAGTCCCCCCCTAGTCCAGTGGAAGCAGGCTCGACAACCGAAAGAACAACCGACACGGCAACAGCAGCATCTACAGCATTTCCACCTTTTCTTAATATATCAAGCCCTGCAGATGTTGCTTGAGGCTGTGAACTTGCGACTGAAGCATTTGGAAAATATCTTGAACTTGTTGTTCTGTATTTATTCATTTAGCTTAACTTGCCACGTCATTAACAACAATATACATCTCATTAGTATTAACTAAACCTACCGATACATGCCGATAAATTTCGTAGCGAATTTTTGCATCAAAATCGAAAAACATCGTCAAGATAGCGTTAACCAATTCTATTCCCGTTTTTCTCCTGTAATACTGTAAAGCTTGCATAAAACATGTAAAACGATGTATTGAAATGAATCCAATTGCAATGTACTCAGGGTTTGAATCTAAAAAAAGAATCTGTACCTCGTAAAAATGCAGTCTATTCCCATAGACCAATAGTCAACTTCAGAACTAAATGCTTAGAACATTAAAGAGTGCGATGAAGTCCAAACGAGAATGTGAAGAATCCGAAAGGAGGTTGAATGCTTACATACTCCCTTTAGTACTCTTCTGTATGGCGACCATTTCCTTTACCTTCTTGTTAGAACATTTACTGTTTGACACAAATTACATGCTTAGAAAGCAAGAAAACTACGTTGAAGCATCAGGGGATAGGAAAAAGCTATTTAAAGATCTGTCTCTTTTCAGCATTGCGACTGGGGGATATAATGCAGTGTCTCTGCTGCAAAGCTTTACCTCACCTGGACTTTGGCCTCTCTACTCCTCCAAGGAACAAACGGTATTACTATCAGATTTCAGGTCCTTAGAGTCTAATCTACAAGGTGTAGACGATCTCTACACCTTATACATGGTAAACAATACACACTCAGCTATGGAAGCTAAGGTATACAAGAGCAAGGTGTTTGATTATGTAAACACGGATCTTGTTCTCTTCTTTGACGCAGATATCCAAGCTATGAATAATATGAGATCGTACATGCAGGAAGTGTACTCCCTCGGAAAGAATTGGTATTTACCGTGCGACGTGTACATGAACCTGTACCCGCTTTGGCCAATTTTTCCTCGATCTGAATATTTTTCGTTGCTGGTTGGGTCTATTGCTGATTACTTTGAGTTATCGTTCTCTATTTGGAACTCTGGGAACTTTCTTGCCCATAGAACTTACTCCAGACATTTTTTAAGTGCGTGGAAAGATGCAGTTGAGTCTGGAAATTTTAAGTTTGATCAGAATGCGCTGCGATATATTCAAAAGAAATATGGGTACAAGTTTTGTCCTTTGCCTGATGATTCTCTGCTGCCTGCTTCTCTAAACGGGAAGGTAAATAAATATTTATATAAATACACATTTTCGCACGAAACTAGCTCGACTAGAGAAAAGAAGCGAGCAATTAGAAACTCTGTTTGAATATGTTTAATATCTCTCTTCTTTTTGTTATATAAGAAAGTCTGGTCTTCCTACGCTTAAAATATTAAGCAAAAGAAATCTCTTGTATTAACTGAAAGGCTCGTCCAGCTCCCAAGATTGCATTCTCTTCTACGAAACCAGGTTCAACAGCAACAAAGTTCAAGTAACTGTTTGCTGCAAGATCTGATGTCCTCAATGATCTCTCCGCCCACGGATTCCATACCACAACGTCACCAGCAACTGCTTTCCCTTCCTTCTCGACACTCACAGTAACCACTGCTTCACTTCCACCCAACTGAACCAACACATCCTTATCAAGTAGCTCTGGTGAATAAATATAATCTACTTCTTCTTCAATATATAAAGTTCCATTCATCTTTTTAACGGTCCAATCATCCACTTTGTCTATGTACGTGCTCTCGTCAAGCCCGGTGATAGATACGTCTGCGATATCGTCAACCAAGTAGTAAGTATGCAGTAGCGCTTGAAACTCAAAGTCCTCCGTTCCATCGTTGTTAACCGTTAAGCTGTTTTGAAAAACTTGTCCGTTGAAAGATAAAGAAGCTTCTAGAATAAGAGAAAAAGAATATGGCCAAGCCTCAGAATAGTTTGGAAATTGTTCTGCTAGCATTGTTGAGTTGAGATAGAGGGAGAGTTCCAGCGCCTCAGTTTTATCATTGACCACTGCAGAGTTGAGATGCCACATTACTCTTCTAGCAAATCCGTGACCAGGGAGGTCGGTTGGGATTAAACCACTGCCAAACTTTGGAAAAATTACTGGGATTCCCCCTCTGATTGGACTTGTGCCTGACTTGCTCGTTAGTGGCGACAAGTACAGCTTTTCATTTTGGTCAGAGTTCTTGATTGAGACAATGGTTGCTCCAAACAGAGTTAAAGATATTGATGCTCCAAGTGGAGTTTTGAACGTAAGTAGATCATGAGACTGGGAATCAAGCGGATCAAATTTGGTTACTGAAACAAACAAAGACTCTTCAGCAGTTGTCCCGGTATGAGTTTCTGCATCATCATCATCGGCGTTAAAGTAGAAGAAATATGCTACTGAAGAAACCGCAACCCCGAGCAGAAATATTATTAGCATGCGAGGGAGCGAAGTAGTGTTCTTCTGCTGAATCGAAACAACTTCAATTTCTTCGACTTCTCGCATAGGATTACTCTCGATTCTACCTACAAGTTTTCCCGCTTTCATACTATTATTTTGCGAACCAGATTTTGGTGATTTTCGTAAGTACAAGTATTTGTAAGAGTGAAGGCCATGGTCCAGAGATTTTGTTTTGTACCCGAAAAATCCAAGTTTGTAACTCTCTTAATTGATTACCATTTGTTGAATCGGCTTCTAGGCATTAAATTAACGTATTCAGGTTTATTCTTGATGATACTTGTCTAAATGACTTATTCAGTAGGTGCTCTTGAACACTAACTAGCACACATCGGCGCTTGGTGCATTTTGTTGAAGAGACGAGCGAGTAAGAATATTTCTTAAGTATGTTCTGGACGGCTACCGCTGACTGAAACGCTTTATTGGAGAAAATTGAGTCTTGTTGAGAACATTACTGAAGGTTTCAGTGTGTACAAATTATGGATCCTTTGAAAATACACACCAGCAACTCGCACAAAGGCTAATTAAGAGCAGAAAATCAGCAAGAAAACAGAGAAACGCTTAGAAAACTCAACTTGAGCTAGATTGCGGGGATTTACAGAAAATTGTCCTGACATTTTAAGCGTACTGATGAACAAAAAATGTTTAGACTCTCTAGTTAGGAAACAAACTGGAAGTAGAAGTGAGAATCTGTTGAACGAAACTAGAATAGTCAGTTCAAAGATGAATCTAATAGGAAAAAAATTATTGCCTCATTACTTGATGCGCCTCAACCGTGAAGAAATTCCTAAGAGGGTCAATGAGGATCTAACTCAGATTCCAAAAAATGTATCAGCTGAAGCAAAAGAAGTTTTCCTAGACATATCCAAATAAAACAGCTTTCAAACCTAGTAGCAATGCAGATTAGAAAGTGTTGGCTTAGTTTTCTTTAATACTGAGGCAAAAAAGCCTATACTTGCTACTCTTTGGCATTAGTTAAGAAGACTTATAGCCCTGATGTGTGTGTTTCGTACAGTGAACATGTAAAGAAGTTCTAGCGACCGAGTGTAATTTACCGCATGGAATCGGCACCAGCTTTGTTACGAGAGGCTCATGAAAAATGTAAAAGAATCATAAACTTGCATCAAAATAGTCGCTGACTCCCAGTAGCTGAGGTAGAGCTCTAATAAAGGCCATGTAATAGAGAAAATGGTAACTATATGCCCTTGCAGCATCAAGACGTTATCGTTCTCCAAGTTTTTGTCTTTGCAAAAGTTTGTATGCAATAGCATCAGGTAATTCATATCAGATGACCATATCTCTCAAAATTAAAAAGCATTGCAGTTCACAGAGTTCTCATACTTTAAGCCAAGATAATGGTTTTACTCAAATATTATAATCTAAGACTCTATCTTCCTATTATTGGTCTCGAATGTGCTTCTAATAATTACCCACTCAGAATGTAAAGACATTTTTAATCTGGGAAATAAGCATAAAAGCTCTCAAACAAAATCCTAACAGAAGATTCAAATAACCTTCAAATAGCACGATAATACTAGAGCCAAAGTATCCACATTTAAGACTTTGGGCAGAAAATTGAAACAGGAAATGTATATTAAATTAAATAAGTACAAGGGCAAATAGTGAACATTTGTAATTGAAAACTCCATTATGCGCAAATTTCAAACAAGTTGTTTGAAAAAGAGAGATATTTTCTCATTGGAGAAAAAAATTGGATGAAAAATTCTCATTGAAAAAAAATTCTTTCACAAACTTATGTAAAAGAACGATAACAGTAAAAGAAAACGTAATGGACTAGCCAACACAGTAAACCAAGCATTGTAGGGTTCAAACAAAACTATCCCAAAGATTATTAAAACACATGAAAATTAGAATGAGGCCACTTTAACTTTAAAAATAATGACATAGAAAGCTAATTTCTTGAACCAATACCCGAATAATCTTTTAGTTAAGCTAGTTAAGACTAGGCATATTTTAACAAGATATTTATTGTGGAGTGAAATATAAATGGCTTATACTGTTTTAACTAGCAGCTTTCAAGTAATAAATAGCATGAGAGGGAATTATATAAAGTCTAAGAATACGTCAAATTGATCATATGTAATGTGCTCAACAATACGTCACTGGAACAAGACTTCAAATTCTGATGTAGTTGACAACCTTCTCTCGCGAAATACTAGTCATTTGAATGATTATTGCAACTGCTCCAAAGCTATGCCCTACCTCTACTTAGATAAGACAGGGATCGCTTGAACATGTAACAATCTCAAGTAGCCATTAATAGTGCACAGCAATCGCACATTTTTCAGTTTTGAAGTGCAGAGTTGGTAATCCCTGCTTATTTCAGTAAAGTGGGTTATATTTATTTAGGGCATATTATAAAGAGATCTTCAAGTCTTCTTTTGTTTTGTACTGGCCGTAAAATTCAGTACATGAGAGACCTTGAGGCCAATATGTGCGATGGTTCCAGAAATCTTAATCGACAAGTATGCAAAATAGCTGTGAGTTTGGACTAGCAGGATCAACTTTGATGCATTCAGCCCGTTCCAGACTTTTTTGTTTGCATAAAGTGCTAAGGGAAGACTGAGTGAATTAGCGAAAAGTTAGTGTCTTAACAGTGGCAGAGAAAATAAGAAAAATGATTAAAATCAACTTTTCTTTCCACTTAGGTGGATCTAATCGCTGAGGGTGTTAATAAAGACTCCTTTCCCAGCATATATCTTGTCTATTGTTGATTTATATTTAGTTTCCACAACACTTCGTTTTAACTTTAACGTCGCTGTAAGTTCATCGCCTTCAACACTGAGATCAGAAGGTAGCAAGCCAATCTTCTGAATCTTAAATGTATTGTTCATAATAACTTCACCATTATCATTAGTTTCCTTCAATTTTTCCTCTAGAGCCTTTACATATTTATCACACTTAGCTGCTTCTGCTATTGACTTGGCGTCAGACCCACCAAAACCAAGGGCTGGACCTGTTAGTTTGTCGGTACCTGGTTTTTCCCCTGTCGCACCCTCGCACTGTAATGTCACTAAAGCGACATTATATTTGTGACCATTCCCAACCATAACAACATTGCTAATTGCTGCGCATCTTCTTTTGAGATCATCTTCTATGGGCACTGGTGCAATGTTCTCTCCTCCAGCCCCAATAATGAGTTCTTTGTATCGACCGGTAACTTTTATCATATTGAGCTCAGATATACAACCTTTGTCTCCAGTGTGTAACCACCCCTCATCATCTACAGTGCTGGCTGTCTGTTTTCTAACGGTTTCAACATGTTCCTCCCCAAGGGCTGGGTTGGCAAGGTACCCAATCATAATATGTCTCCCACGATAACATAATTCTCCTTGATACTTCTCATCGATATGCGCGGTGCCTTGAAGAAACATGTTCCTAGGTACCAATGGGCACTCAGTTTTCTTGTTAAAATCATCCGGGTCAACCTTAAATACTTTAACTTCTGTGCCAGGGAACCCATACCCACAAGTGCCCCACTGAACAGCTGCATCTGTATTTGCCATAGCACCACCACAATTCTCACTCATTCCACAAAGCTCACGCACTTCTATTCCTAGGCTAGCCCAATATTCTGTCGTTTCAAGTTTCATTGCAGCTGCCCCCGTTCCGGCATACAATAATTCATCCAAGCCCAACTTCTTCTGAACAATTTTGATTAAAACTTTCGAGAATCCTATACCCCAAGGCTCTGCACCTGATTGTCCCAGCTGCTGATTGTACACTTTCTCATACATCTTGCCTTTTGCGTACTTAATTAATTTTGGTAGTAATCCACTAGTTGCAGCCTTAGCTTTTATTCCCTCTGCAAACTTTTCCCAAACTCTAGGAACACCAAAGAAGAATGTAGGTCGAACTGTTTGTAAACGTGGAAGCAAACCTCCAACTTTCATATCATAGCTTCTTACGAAATGAACCTCCATGGGTCTGTTTGCCTCAACAACTGTGAGTAAGGGCCCCATCAAATCAAAGACAAAAGCCGCAATGTGTGACAAAGGTAAATAAGAGAGTAATCTAACTGCTGGCTTGTCCCATAGTTTTTTTGGAAAAGCTGTATTCACCTGTAGAACCATGAAGTAGATGTTGTCATGTGACACCATTACAGCTTTCGGCCTTCCAGTTGTACCCGAAGTGAAAACGATAGTACAACAGCTTTCAGGCTTAATGCCACTTATCACAGCTTCTAACTTTGCATCTCCATCTTCAAGTTCTTCACCTTTTTTCACAAACTCCTCCCAAGTTAGAACTGGAACGGTTGAATCCTTAAACTTGGAAAGATCATCCACTTCTTTCCAAACAATAATGGCCTTTAAATGTGGGTAAGTTTTAGACACATCTAAGAACTTTTGCAAATTCTTTATAGTATCCACACAGGCTATCTGTGTTGCAGAAACCTCGCACTTGTACGTAATTTGCTCGACGGAATCTGTCGCGTACATTCCGTTATAAATTCCACCAGACAGTATTGCCCCAAAGCAAGAGAAAGTATAGAATGGTGAGTTAAATCCCAAGCAACTCACGGTAGAGAGTTTATCTAATCCCAAGCTAATAAAACCTTTTGCAGCAACCCTTGTACAGTCCTGCATTTCTTTATATGTCCATCTTTTCCAATCCTCAATCGGCAGTGACTTCAAGGATTCCTGCGCGTTTGAAGGATCAAACGCTGGTTCTGGCCATTCAACTCTCAGTGCAACTTTTTCTGGCAACATCTCGCACGCCTTCTTGAAGTACGCTGGTATGGTAATCGTGGGCGTACTTGCAAGACCACTCTTCGCATACTTAATAGGTCTCAACTCTTCTTTCAATACACGTGTGAAAGGAGCATCTTTGGAATCATACTGAACAAGCTCATCTCCAACCGATATCGGTGCTGGTGCTGTAACTTTAGGCGACATGATGTAAAGTTGTTCTTCTACTTTTACTTTCGAGTTAGGATTTTAAACGGATCTATTGATTTTTGGACCGTTATTGTGTCCTCCTTTAGAAAATTAGTAAGGTAAACTATGGTTTCTGTATTATCATATGAGTTATCGAATAGTCTATCAAGGAGCAGGTAGGAAATAGTGGTAAGAGAGTAATGTTATTTATTATATTCCCATGACGCACTCGCAGGAGATGTCCTAAGAGTAGGACACAAAGCTGTATAAACCAAAGAGAAAGATAAAAGTTGGAACAAAAACTGGTCAGTGTAGGTGATACAAAAAGGCTGTGTGTTTTATTGCTGCTTCAAAAACTTTTAAAATATTTGGCTTTTGTCGCAAGTACGAAATAAACCCTAAGACTTTTTTTTTTAAATTATAAACCAAAAATGATATTCTATCAAATGTAAAGCATATTGATCTATTCTATATATGCTTTTCATTTATATTTATCACTTATACCTCATCTTTCTTAGGAACTTCTACATCAACAGCTACATTTTCTTTCTTCACCTCTTCTTTAGGCTCTTCAACAGCTTTAACAGCATCCTCTGCAGCAACCTCTTTTTCAACCTTAGCCTCTACAACAGTAAGGGTGTTCTCATCACTCTTAACTTCTTTCTTATCCATAGAGCCACTATCATCTCCATCCTTCTTATTAGTAAACAATGCTTCAATTTCTTCAAGCATAAGTCCTTTTGTTTCAGGAATATTAAAGTATGCGAACACCCAGCATAAAGCACAAGTACATGTAAAGAGAAAGAACACTCCTCCAATTCCTAACAGCGGAAACAACTGGTTAATCCCAACCATAACTGTTCCACTGATCCAATTAGATGCAGAACTTAGAGAAACTGCCTTTGCTCTGACGTGTAGCGGCATGATTTCTGGAGGGTACACCCAGCCAACAGCACCCCAACTCATAGCAAAAAAGAATACAAAAACTGCACAGAACCCAACCATAGCTTCTCCAGCGAATCCACTACACTCAACAGTATCATCTCCATTTTCGTCAGTTACCTCATCACAATTTGTAACAAAAGTTACAGCAACCATAAGCTGTCCAAGAGTGGCACCAACACTTCCAACAAGTAGTGAAGTTCTTCTTCCGTATCGGTCTAACCAGTACATCGCTGGAGCAGTACTTAGTAAATTCACTCCACTAAGTACTAGAAGACTAAAGTACTCATTGTCCACAACTGCAGCGAAGATGATTCCTCCGTATGTGAAGATTGGGTTAATTCCAGTTGCTTGTTGGCATACTTGTATCATACATGCAAGAAATAGTCTCCATCTAACTGCCTTCGCAAATGCATCCGCATAGGTCGCTGGTTTCTTTCCAACTTCCTCGGCAACTTGTTCTCCTATTCCACTGAATTCCGTCTCCATGTCATCAGTTCGTCTGATTTTTTTGAGAGCTGCCTTAGCAAGAACTCCATCATCACCTTTTTTTTGGTACAACCATCTAGGACTTTCTGGAAGGAACCAAACACCACAGATGATAATAGCAGGAGCCAAAAGTACTACTCCATTGGTCCATCTCCATCCATGTTCAATATCCTCTACAAAGATGTTCACAACGTTAGACGCAAACAGACCAGTTACAACCATCATCTGTTGCATTCCAGACATAGCACCTCTATATTCTCTTGGGGCAACTTCTGCAGCATACAGTGGGGAAGCAAATGAGGCAAATCCAACACCAATTCCTTCTAACACTCTTCCTGCCAGTGCAGATCCATTACGTCCTGTAGGAGTAGTGATAACCCAAGCGGTTCCAGTGATGAAACAAAGAGCTGCTCCAAGGATCGCAGCTTTTCTACCGTATTTCTCACCAATAACTCCACCGAGTAATCCACCAAGCATACATCCAAAGTAGTAGAGCATGTTGTAGAGAGTGATGAAGGTCTGGAAAGATTGAGGATAGTCTGTGTCACTGGAACAATTCTTGAAGTCGCTGTCAACGCAAAATGTGTCTCGGAACGAGAACATAGTCAGCATCCCACCGGTTACACCTCTAAGGAATTAGAAGAAGAAAAGTAAGCACTGATCATATCCAAAGTAGAAGCCACCTATAGAGGCAAAGACACTAATAAATATAGCATATCGCCTGTCTCCTGGAGTTCTTATTACTTCGGTATTATCCTCTGACATCTGGCTTTCTTTCTTTATAAGTCTTGGTATTTATTGAGTGTACTTGTTTGTCCCTAACTCTACCAAGTTTAGTTTGGTTTTGTGTTTTCTAATAGCGAAGTTACCGAGTTTTATTTAGTTTGGTTTTCGGCTCGTGCTTCTTCAAACTGAACCCTTGGAGGACACGTCACGAACTTACGTTAAAATATTCCATCCCGGTGTCTCTTATGTCGGTTTACTTACTATTCCTGCTCTGTGGTAATGGAACATTAACTCTTATGACGTACTGTCCCGGGTCAACTGGCCCAGGTGTCCCGAGAGCCCACTGGGACTAAATCTGGTCCAAGTTTGGCCCGTGGACATCTTTATATCAAAAAATATATATTGAGAAATAATAAGTTATCGAGACGGTTATTAAAGAAAAATCTACTCTCGAATATAATTTATATGATAGACTGGGCGACCAAGTGACACTGTTCTTACTAGAACGAAGCACTCACTCATCGATTCCTACGTCATCAAACCCACTGAGAAATAGAACGCGAAATAAAAGATCTCGACAAAAAATAGTAAGAATACGTATATAGCCGGTATTTGCCGTGAAAGGTAAGAAGATCAGAAGAAAACAAAACGGAGGAAGTTAGATAAACTCGGAGTTCGATCATGAGTTATCACAATTAAAACGCGTCAGTAAGAAAAAACACAGCAACCATAGATAATGGGACGCGACGTCATAGAATAATTACTTTCCTACTTTAGTTATATTATAATAGTAAAAGCAATAAGTTGGTCATCACTTTTATATCTTACACTAAATTTTATATCCTATCTTGTTCTTACGTTTTAATACTAATGTAGAGGACTTATATCTATATTAAATAATAAACAATAAACTTTATGAAGCTAATAGAGTCTTTTATAAGAGTTATATCTTCAGTTAGACAGAATCATCATAGCGCTATGTAAACTGTTGCAGTGAAGCGTTTGAAGATATAGAGCATCACAATGCAAGAGTTCTGTTTCTTTTACATAAGAAGTTGTTAAGCAAAAGTGAGTATGGTAATTTCGATGCTAACAGCTTCATGTTTGTTTCATTCAGTTAAGCAATATTATCAAATTTTTTTTTTGAAAAATACCGAAGAAATAATTAAGCTGTAAAGATTTGTCAGTAAATATTGATTGTAATTACTCTTTTTACCTAAAATTTCATTAGCAGAAAATATGGAATCACCCTTTACTTGCGACCTCATAAATCCCACTCAACTTCTAAATTATTCCAAGTTCAACCTTGACTTTGCATCTACAACAAGAATTAGTCTGAAGTAACGGTATCTTATCTTTTCCCTTATGCCACGCCATGTGCCATTTTAGGTCATTTAGTAAATCGTGGTTTAATTGACAGTACTGACTGAAGAAGGTAGATGACCTCGGGGTGGGTGTAGTTACAGCAAGGAAGAGTTCAAATCTATGTACTAGTTGAAGTCACGGGTTTGTTGTGTATCCACCGCGATGAATAAATCACTTAAGACTAGGTTCGTGGAAATTTATTCGTCTAATGAGGCTAACGATAGTTTCCAACAGCTATTAACTGAAACAAGGTTGGGGAAACATGACTTTGAGTCTTGTGGAAGCTCATATTTAAGCCCAAACTCCAGGCCGACTGGTCCGAAACCACATTTTCTTGCTGTCTATTTCAGAACTGACTACTTTTGGCTATTTTGTCTATTAACTAAAAAAGTTTTTGTGTTCACATACACTTTAATATAAGCAGCCAGAAATTCATTCGGTAACATGCACATAAAGTAAAACAGAACTAATATACTGAACTAGATATGGGTACATTTAAAAAGTTGTATTTACTTGGAGTTGATAATTGCGGCTAAATTTGCGTGCAATCACTGGCATCTCTCCAAGTCGCACCAAGGCTCAAAATTATTAGAGCTTGGAAGAGGCGATTAAATTCGAATATGGAACCGCAATCAATAAAAAACACTACTTTCCCTGTAGGTTCGTCAGCCATACCAAGTTCCCATATGTTCTATAGCTAACAAAGAGTTCTTTCCAAAAATATCTTCATACCTGGGAGACGCACATCAGGACACCTCTACATAGCACCATCATGATAGTTTCCAGAGATCAGTGGAATACTTAGCAAAGTGTTAAGCGTGAAGCAACACTTTCAAGGGCGAATTCTAGTCTAAGAGCGTATAATTGCTGCATTATATGTCCGTTAGGTCAAACAATATCTCGTACATTGAAGAAGAGTTTTGCTCACACCGTCTTTGACATTTCTTGTGCTTGCACTATGTTTTTGTTCAGGAAAGAAAGCATGAGGGGAGCTAGTTTTCTAATATAACATCATCTGCTACATGCCTCTTTTCTTTACCTTATTCTCTAAGACAGTCAAGAAAGAGAGAAGGAATATCTTCAGCGATGCCTTTGTTCAACCTGAACACTGAAAGGTAACCAAGAAGAAGGTCTATACATATAACTAAAATAATAGCAGGAAACAATCATGTTTCATGGAGGGCTACTAATAAGCTCTCTTGAGCATGTTGTTGCCCACCACCTATTAATGTGGTCCACAACACAATTCTCATTTAATACTATGCTTCTTTCACTTCACCATGAGATTTTGATAACTTGTTCCAAGATTCTCCATTCCATCTTCAAGCTGCCCATTCAATTTTCACATTTACTAAAAGCTCTCATGCTTTGCTACATCAGTTCCACATTCCTTTTTGTATGATCGGGAATATGTTACCCATGCTTAATCTCATAAATGTTAGTAGGTATACGTCTCTTCAGTTAAATTTATCTTTTAAGAAATTAAATATAGGGTATATTTAAGTAAAGGGGGTTCATATAGCTAACATAGTGCCAAATTCATAGAATAATTTCGGAAACTAACAATTTTGGAATAATTGAAAGTTGTTCATTCAAATCATTTTGTTGTCCTATTTCTCTTCCTATATCTAGTACATAGACTTTCACAATTAATCCTTCATCAAAAGGTACGTTCCCAATACGTCAACCATTAAACTCAGGGTAATAGTCGGAAGGAAAAGTATTAAAGGTTATCCATATATTTTGAGAAAAACCTGGGAGTTAAAAAAAGATTCATTTGAAGACTAACGTCAATGAACAGCTGATGAAAATTTTCATTGGAAAACAAACAAATGATGCCTTTTATACACAATTAGAAGGATGCCATAGACCCTTGGTTCTGCTATCAAAGAAGAAAAAAATAATTTCACTTAGCCAGTCTGATCCTTTAGTTCATGTGGACTAAGCTTAGACGTGGTACTAGTACGAAGTTATTCTCAACCTTCTGGTGGAAACGAATATTTAAATGATCCCATCTGCTTAGCCATGAAGTCTTAGAGGGGTCTGTCTTAGGAGGAAAGGACTTTACATACTTACTAGAACTCAACATCCTAGTTGAACTAACTCTTTTTCCCGTGTAAAATTTGGTTGAAAACAAGTCTGGAAAAGTTAATTACTATCATGGCTTCATCCTATGAAACCAAGCATCCCGACAGGGATAAACTTATCATTGTTTTTTTAGGGAGTCATTAAAGTGATAAAAAAAGATAAAGACTTCTGTAAAAAATAAGCATAGAGAAAGAGGTTGTGAGACTTGCCTCTTGTGCTTATCTCTTGATTTCAATGGAGCAGTGTCTAAGTAAATTTAAATTAAAGTTGAGCCACTTGTTCTCTTGAAAAGTATCAGTGAATATGACCACTGGTTCAGAGCCAATCTCTGTTGTAGAACCTAGGATACACCAGAGAGAAGTTGAAATGGAAGCAGCATTAAAGGTCATACCAAAGCCAAAAAAAATTTAATATGTTTTCTATTAATCTCTGTCTTTCCGGATGTAGAAACTGTGTCTAACGTGTTGGAGTTAACTTTCTTTGCTTCTTAAGGACTCAACTACAGTAAAATAATCAACCTTTAAGGATTTGTTTTTCACTATTACATTTGCTTTAAGAAACCAATCTATGCTTTTTATCGGGCTTAAAGCCAGCTTTTTCCTGAGGGAAACTTACTATTTTATACATTGAAAAGTGGATTTGTGTTCTCTTGCTGGGGTTCTCAGAAAGAAGTTGAAGTTCACATTGTTTCTTATATGAACTGTTATATATCCCTCCATTCACTTTCTTCACAGAAACCAATACAAGAAGAAGAATATAGTCAGATTGTTAACGTGATTTTGTTTTGGGGGCTTGAATTGTTAGTGTGTAAACATCTACTAACACAGTACATGCAACGAAGGTAATACGAAGTGGAACACTGAAGGAAACGTTTCAAGAACAGATTTAATTGAGAACCTGAAGGAATCTGCTTTTGAAAGTATATGCTCTTTCGAATGCCTCGATCTTAAAAAACACAGTTTAAAGACTGTCTTATGAAAGATTCGCACGCTAGAGCAGGTTTAAAACAAAGTCTTGACGACATAATACACATCAAGAGCAAAAGTTGGGTGAAAGCAAAGTGTAGTGGATATGCGTTGCGTGTGGAAGGTAAAAACTATTACGTGCATTATGCAGTACACCAAATTCGCTTTCTCAGCGTTGCTACCTTAATTTCCAGCTATATACCGTTGACTAGAACTGGGAAGCCATTATAAAAGAAAATGAAAAAGTAGTGCAAATTTGGTAAGAGAACAATGCGGAACTGAAGAAAAGCACTTCGCCTATCACTTAGCTCTTCTCCTTCTCACTGTAAAATTATTGCCATGAACAATATTTTTTTTATCTTTCCAGAGGCTCTATATAGTGGCGTGCATCGCTAGTAAGTCTACTGAGCAAACTGAAGCTCACACAGTATCTCATCATGCAGGATTGAAGACAAAATTATAGAATAACGATACAGGGGCTTATGCTTCTATGGTTTGTTTTAGAGTAAAAGTTCTTCGCGGCTCAAGAATAACGTTCTTCTTGACATATCCAGGTTCAACACAGATCATATTGTGGTATTCTTCGTCTCCAAAATCTCCCATGCCTTTAGCTTTCTCTGCGTACGGATTCCAAACAACCACATCCCCAGAATCAGGGACGCCATTCTGAACTGTTATTGTTAACTTAATGTTCTTCGCACCCGATTGTATCTCAACTACTTTATCTATAAGACCAGGCGAGAATATCCAATCAGTTTCTTTTTCTATTTTTAGACCTCTAATTTGCGTTTTTTCTTTATTTCCATCGGTTTTATCCACATAGCCGACACCATCCAAACCATTAACAACAGTCGCAGCAACGTTGTCTAATAAATAGTAAGTGTGAAGCAAAGCTTGAAACTCGAAGAAATCATTCCCAGTGTTCTTGACTTTCAGCGCATTAATAAACTTCTTTCCATCATAGCTCAAAGCACCTTCTAAAGTCAGTTCGAACTTATATTTCCAAGCTTCAGAATATGCTGGAAACTGTTCCAACAACATTTGATCGTTAAGTTCGAGAGAGAACTGTAGAAGTTTTTCTTCTTCTTTGAGTTCATGATGCTTTAGCTTCCAAACACATCTTCTTGCAAAACCATGACTTGGAAGGTCAGTTTCCACAAGCCCATCACCAAACTTAGGAAAAACAACGGGAATTCCGCCTCGTATAGGCTTTGGAGGCTGCTTCTTTGAGTTCTTTGAGAGAAAGAGCAGTTCTTCATTATCAGAAGATAAAATAGAGTAAATAGTCGCACCAAAAAGTGAGATAGAGATAGATGCTCCTTCAGGGGTTGTTAGGCGAACGCAATCGTGAGAGTTACTATCTGCGGGATCAAATTTAAAAGTATCCATTTTGAATTTGATTCTCGATGCAAAAGAAAACAATTTTGGGAACTTTCCCGTGTTGCAATTATTGTGGCCAGAGACCATCAACCTGGATACCTTTAAGTGAAAGCATATCTTTGACAGGTTTAATGAAAATATATTCTCAGTTAATATAAAACAAAATAATACTTCTATTATCTTAAAATATAATAAGAAAAAATGCACGACATGACCTTTTGTTTATGCCATATACAGTTCATCAAATTTCTTGTTATGTGGCTACCCCAAGGAGTACGGAAAGAATACTCAGAAAAGGAAATAGGTAGAATAATTAAATATTTTACCTTTACCAGCTTAATATACAAATATTTTAATCTGTCATATATTGCAACTATGATGTTCACTTTCATGAGACAGAATACCAGAGAAAAAAAAACAGTATGAAATCTTAATAGATAAATTACATCTAATTTTTTCAGCGTCTTAGTACGATTTGGTTACTTATTACCATTTTTTCTTCAAATTTTTAAACCGCGAAGAATAACTTATTTCAGAATCCAACTCAACTAAAATATGCTCCGAAAAAAAGGTAATAGTGGTCGATGTCTAATTTTATTCGCTTTGAACTCAATCATATCTCCCACCATTTCATTAAATATAACTCAATTCATGCATATGTGTATCAAATTTGAGTCCTTTACCTTGATCTTTTTAATCATGACTATTGTTCTGTAATGAAAACTCATTATTCTAATGCTAGGGAATAGAATTTAATTAAGGTTTATTACGAAGTTGATTGAGATTCTATTGCCAAACGCTTATATAAAAAACAAAGAACTAAAATAAGAATTAAAGTATTTAGTAGAATATATTGAAAAAGAATTTAAGTGGAATAAACACAATTTAATATCACTGGATACGCATTCAAAATACTATAAGTTTTGTCATTATCACAATCTAGCTAAGCGTTCTTAAGAACTGTATTTTGTAAGAAAGTTATTACTTGCCGAGAAAGCTATTTTAAATCGACGGTGTAATCAATGCTTGAAGGTCCAGAGATCATTAAAAATCTTAATACTTCCCAAATTTATAGACAACGACCTTGAATCATGTGAAAGCAACCTACAGACTACAGCCTCAAGAAGTTATTCGCAGATATTGCTATTAGTTTTAATTTCTTTTTTTATATCCAAATGACTACACCTCATCTCAAACTGCTTTCATCATCAATAGAATAGCTATAGGTAGTATGATATCATCTCACATAAAAGTGCAATTAGGCGAAGAAGATTATTGAAGATATGAAAGGATAAGTACACTTTAGTCCTGAATTCAAATATTAGATGTTTCTGACTTGATGAATAATGCGATAGCTATCTGAGCTAACCATGTATTTCTTAGGATATTAGAAAAGACAATTTTATAAAGATAGTGGCAGAAAGATCTATTTCCCTCTAAATTGCATTAATAGTTGGATTAAAAGGGAGTACAGAGCGATTGGCAGTGTTGAGAATACGTTGAAATTAGCAATGTAACTAATTGAAGAAGTAATTTGGATTCGCTCTGATTGAATATATATGCGATTTTTTCAGTATTATTTCTGATAGGGGAATTAGGGTTTGAGAGTTCTGGGGTGGCTATGAAAATATAGGAGTTAACGCTATAATTACATTAGGAATGTAATGTACATCATTTGTCGTGGTCCATGTTCTTATGTTTCAATCTAAAACCTGGAAAAATTTAAGCGTTTTTGAATTAAGTATTTGTTGTTTTCATTATTTCTACGGATTGAAATACTCACACATTCATTCATAGCTTTTCTATTGGACAGCAAGAATTGTGCTATTTCTTTAAGGATCAATTCTTAGGCAAGCATCTTCATGTATGGATGGGGCCCAGTGTGCAATTTAATTGAATTTTTATGTTTAATTTTTATTGACACTTCACAATCATGAAAACATAACCAATCTTACTATCACCAAATGTCCCAAAGTCTTTGACTTCTTCTTATATGGTAAGTCTTAATTGTCCTTCTTAGCTGGATCAATCAATGCATAAATATATTCGATCATTGTTTTCCTTTCTTTGAGCACTTTACTTGCTCTTTACCGTCTATAATCTAACAGAGGGAGTATTTTATGTGAATGAGATATGAAGACTCTCTATGATTTTGCGGAGTTAATATGCACAAAAGAAGTAGTTTCATTCATAAAGTAAATAATCGAAGCCAACACATTATGGATTTAACGTATTTAAAGTTTAATATAAAGCCAGTAAAGTTTCACTAGGAAATTAGATTGAAATATTTGACCGCAAAGCATAAATCCGAAATGAGACCATAATCAATTGAGAAAAAGGAAAAGAATCAAGTAAGATTGAGGCAAAATATGAAGCAGATGTCAGAGTATCAATAAAGAAAAGAATATTGGTGAAAAGCTCAATCGATGGACAACAAAACCAGTAACATCAACAAGAGTCCGATATTAAAAAAAATTCTCTAAGAAGGTATGATAAATCATGCTTAAAATGTGTTGACGGTGAATATGGTGAAAAAAAAATAGATATCATACATTTGAATAACATGTTATGGGGTACTTTGGATAAATTAAAACTAAAAATTGATCTAATATAATGTGAATTATGGGGGGATTAGTGCAAAATAGACTGTTTTGGAGGAAGCTACAGAATTGGTCCATCTGGAGCTGAAATTTTATGGAAGGTCCATTCTGAAGATTTTTCTTAATATATATATAAATTACAAAAGTAATTAAAATTAAATATATTTTTTACATATAGGGAAAATTTGCTCAGTTATTCAAAGGCTACGTACGAAGAAAACTTCAATTCTGCATCAAATCATTAAAATCAGTTTATTCAATAGCTCAGAGGCGTTACTTTACAGTAAATAAAATATTGATGCCCAACTGTGATTCTTGAGTAAACAAAGAGAAAAATTGCCCAGCAAAAAATTGGGTAACCATGCTTCATGAATACTAATACATGAAAATTTTTATTTTTTCAAAAAACGCAAAATAAGTTCCAGCTTACATACTTATAAAACCAGTCCCATACTGAAGACAAATTCATAAAAAGAAAGAAACAATAAGACGTAATAGACGATAAATAATTTCAAAACCATGCTCAGAGGAACAGCAGTTAGGTTAAGCTCTAGGAGCGCAAATATAAAAACAGCGAAAAGTCGAGAGAGTTTGAGGGAACTGAGGTATAGCGGGAAATCCAAAAATGGTACATGAATATAACAATTAAGATGTCAAGAAAATATTCAGCAACTAGTAAGAAATAATTTTATTTTATCACACAAATGTTAGTTAATATTAATTTATCGAAAACCCAGTTTCTTGCAGCTTTCATGTAGAATCTTATCCCAAGTTCCGTTTTTTAAATAACCGATTACACCATACCAAGAATCATTATGAACAATTGCATACAACTCATGATATTGATTTCGTGTGAACTTTAAGATTTTCATAATCTTGTTTTGAACAAGAATTTTGCCACTCGGCTGATCACAAATATATATTGAAACTTCATCGATAAAATTATTTTTATACTTTCTCTATCTTATATCTAGATTTGGGTTCTTCTACATGACTAGAAATGAATTGCATCAAGTTTAAAACCTCAAATAAGCACCAGAATAGAAGAAATGAAGCTTATATGGTTAACACCAGCCACACATTTTCAGAAGCAGTTCTATAACTTCTCATATTGTGTGTCGTATTTGTAAAAAATTCTTGCGACTATATTAAGTCATGTAGTTCAAAGGTAAAACAAAAAATAATTTTACTTAATTCACAAAAAATAAAACTTGCGCTATTTCTGGAGTTTTGGTGTTATTATGAGAAATTGCCGTGAGTATATCCATTATGTTGAGTTACCAGTGAATGAAAACAAGAAAAATTATTGTTATAGCAATTTTATGTGACTAAAATAAAGGTATCCGTTAAAGAAGATGTTAAACGTCTATTGAAAGGATGTTGTTCAAAAGCTTAGCTGAAGATAAAACAAACGCGTTTATCGATAAAAAGCATAAAAGGGTAAATTACAAAGAAGTTTATTTATGTTTTCATATTTTTCGATAAATAGCGTCACAGATGAAATAAATAGAATGGGTAAGCTTACTAGGAGGGAATAGGATACAAACCAGGCATTTAACTCTTGGAGCAAACAAACCTTTAAAATATATATCCGTGAACTTATCCAGACAACTAATCTGTTTGAATAAAATATAACCAGCTAAGGTAAGAAAAAATCACGTCTATATAAAAATTAGATTTAATCTGATGCTCAGAAACACTGCCCATAGAAATCATGAGACAGGTTTTCTTAGCCTTGTTCACATGAGGGTCAGTTGAGGATAGCATTAAGCCTTGGTCGCTAACCTTAATGCAAGTAAAAGTGTCCTCGATTTTGTATCCCAATTGAATCATCACCAATCGAAGTTGGTGCTCATAAGCATGAACAACCCATGCATAAAAAATTCCATTCATTACTACCGAAAACATTTTTTTGAAGAGAAGAGAGTAAAAATCCATTGGGTCGTACGCCAGAGCTGAGCCACTTGTCGGTGTCGTGTCTGCTAATTTCCATGGGGGGCGATAATGATGATTGGGAAATATACCTCATGTTTCTTTAAAAATATAGAAAAATCGTCTGCAGATAGTACATTCAACTTCAAGTTTAGGCTTTTAAACTCGAAAAAGTCATATTTCAGCGTAAATTTGTCGTGCATAATCGCGACTTCCAAATCCACCATGTTCCAAATACTTTAACACCTCTCTTGATTAAATAAAATAAACTCTTGAAACTTAAAGTCCTCTTTGCTAAACGATTAAAACTATAGCTCTTTAATGATAACGGCAACCTGTTTTGAAACCGTGTTCTGGATGTTAATCTCATCATCCTTATTTACAACTTGATTTTCTAATTTCATAATCCCCCCAAGTCGATCGCTCCAGCTGAGCTTAGGATAGACACGCCCAAAAATGCGAATATCGTCCACACCCCGCAGATACTCAAACTTGCTTCTAATCAAGTCCATTTATCCACATAGTTAAAAATCTTATAGATTTTGGATCCTTCGGTCTGACATTTCGGGTGAATCTAAACAGGTTAAAGAATTTCTTGATAATATGCTCCGCTGTTGATATTTTACAGTCCGGTTCTTTATCGAAAGTAACACCATGTCTCGAGAAGTCAAAAACGGCCACCTCATCAACGTTTAACTTCATGAAGTTGTATTATGAAGTGTGTTACCTTCCTAGAAACTTCTGCAGCTGGGTATACATATGTTGCCTGTTCTTCAATGGCAGGTTAGAGTTGGCATGTATTAATTTATAGCTTCCAATTCAACAATCTTCCACACACTGTTTTAAAATATTATTATCCATAGGTAACCAGATCTTAGCTTCATAGGAAATTTTAACTAAGAACTTTATTGCATTTAATTGTAAAACCACGTTGTTTCCATTCAAGACATCAGAAACAGAATCAAAATCATATCTCTTTAACTGGATTTTTTCACCCCCTCCTCCAACAAAAAATATTTAACTAGTGTTGGAGCATCGGCTGCCAATATTTCTAGTGGTTCATACGACGCATCTTCATCTTCGAAGCCAAATCGTTTGGTTTTTAGTAAATAACCATCATTGCTAAATTTAATACCCTGAATAGTTTCAACTGACAGTGCGCCAGGCGCTCTTCTAAAATATCTAATTACCTCATCTGGCTGCGAATACTCCGGAGGCTCATACTACCACATTGGTGATGCATGGCACAGCGTTTTTCTTCATAGTAAACTCATTAGGTGATACACGTTAGCGGAGGTTGTGTTTATCACCTGGAAAGGACTCTGTTATCTCAATTCATTATCCTGTCTAGAACGATGAGTGTTGACTGCGCTCAACAACATCCAATTGCTTAGGTTATATTGCAGGACACGTTTGGCAAATCGTGCGTTATATCTTTCATTAGCTCGCTTCCGCAAGGTTTGGACAAACAAATCTACTTTCTCTTGCTCTTCTTTAATATATTCCGCTAACTCCAGGCTCTGTTTAACTATCTTTTCCAGATCTGTAGCTGGTCGCAGGGATTTAGATTCATCCTGTATTTCAAAGAGGTGCGTTTGAATAAGAGTATCGTCATTTCCAGCCTCCTCATATGCAGTGCGGCCCAAGAAGAGCTCATTAGGGGTACAATTCTTGTTCCGGATGGTCCTGGTCATTTTGATGATTGTTTGAACACTGGGTAAAGTATGTTTCCAATCCATCTGGGCTAGATGGAGCTCATCGGTAGCTAATCTCAAAATGAACAGGATGCGGACGTGGGCGATCTCAGTACCGCCGTTAGTCCATGGGCCATAAGATATAGCAAATGAGTGCGTATACCTGAGCCAATGACTTAGTTCTTGCATTAAAATATTGCAAAAATGCGAAACCCTGTCAGTTATCATAGTAAAAGTGGGCCTCAGCTCAAGCCACGAATGCCAGGTTAAAAGTGCTCTGACTACATCAATGGTTCTACACTACTCACAGTAAGTTAATGAAATTTTCCTGGTGGAATCATCTAGAATAAAAAGGAAGTATCCTTCGTTGGAGACATGTAAAAAGTCCAGTCTCAGAAGGCTGCCCCTGCTTCTACCCAGTTCAGTTTTGTAATAAGGTGTCCTAATTAAAGCAGGAATACGAATGCAATGTGCACACTGTCGATGCAACTCGTTAGCTAAATTCTCAAGCTTGATATTAAAAGGCAATTTGAATATAAAATGTGTATTAAGTTTCTCCAACTCTACAGTTTTGGAAGGGTAAACCGAGGCTATCTGTTTATAGACCACCAGCCTTAGAACCAGCTCTAACGGTATTACTAATTTCCCTTTATCTTTTTCCAAAGTATCTAAGGATGGTTTAACTTTCTTGTATAGGTTGAGTACTTCATTCTCGGTAGTATGTTTTTGCTTTCTCTTGTAATAAGGGTTTAGGAAAAATATACGATATTTGCCCATCTGATCTATATAATCTTTTAAGTTAGTAGGATGGGTATCATCAGTAACAGGGTCAACTTCTTTTGATTTTACACTTCTTAGAATTTACACAATAAGTTGAATAAGTTTATCTTTCGGTTTTTTATAGTTCTCATTTACCCACCTGCTGACCATATCTGCGAGCACGTTTAAAGCACCTAGATGTGCCAAAATATAAGGTTGACATCTTGTTGAATAAGAGCTCATCTGGCAAATCTCGTCAAATAGGATATGTTTTCATTCCAGTTAGGTTTGATTAGAAATATTAAATTACAGTGATCCGTGTACACTCTAACTGGATTTGGATATCCTACTATAAGATACTCAGCCCTCCTCAAAAGAATAATATATGATATATCTCTTTCTGACTAATACACCATTTAACTTATCCAACAGTAAAAGAGCCGCTGAGCATCAATAAAGAAAAAATGCTTTCTTATTCATAATATGTAATCCATATTCCTCAATAATTGGCTGGGTTATCGACGATGACCAGTTTCCCTTGCTTGAATTAGCGAAGACATTGAACCTACGTTACTGATCATAAAAAAAAGATTTATTTTCATAGCGTTTGAAATTTCTAATAAAAATTCATTCCATGACTCAATTAAAATGTCGGTACACGCTATAGAACGTTTCAGCCTCTTTGATTTCAGCTGCTTTATTCCTAACTTGAAAGTTTTTGCAAATCTACTTCTGAACTCTTTCAGTTTATAAATTGTTGACCCCAACCAATTGCATACGTACAGGATGTCAGCTAATTGATGTTGCTAGATCGGTCTCTTAGTTTATAATATAGTTTTGTAAAGGTCAAACTCATAAGTAAAAGTGCCCTTTTTCAGATACTTGTCACAATATTTGAGTCTTGCTGTAATGAATGTGCATTTCTTGACATTGAGTCTAACCTTCCTATCAATAGATCGTTGGTGCACAACATCCATCATGTCTACATAGGAGGCGGAGCCTTTTGAATTAAATAGAACATTATCAACCCATTGTACAAAACCACGAACGATGGTATCAGGTTCCATGAAGCCACTGCCTTCCAAGATTTCTATATAAATGCAGTCTTGGAAGTACATGGGTAAGTTTTCCACCCTTGGACCGTGCCTTGAAATTGATAAGCAGTGGTCCAAGGGGTGACCATCTTGAAGTGGCGCTTTGAATCGTTTTCAATAGGCAAATAGCCAAATCCTGATATAATGTCAACTGCACCGTAAAATATAGCATGTCTGGTTCCGTGTAGTTGTTGTTCAAGATGAGGTAATTGAAGAGAAGTGGGGATGGTGAAATCATTCACCCGCCTCATATCCACAACTAAGCAATATTGCTTGTTGAGATCGTCGCCCTTTTTTTGGGTACTATATGCTTAGGTAAAGAGTAAATCGGGTCTTCCACACGTTTTAAAATATCCGTAGATAATAATTCTTCTATTCTACTCTTCAACCAAGTTTCTTCTTTTGACCAACCGGTTTGGGTTTGACGCTAATACCCGGTAGCGCATCGGGGACTAAGTGACACGGAACAGGTGTTAATCCACTAACCTGCCTGGTCCCCTGAGTGGGGCCAAAAGCTTTATATTCTTGGAGCATGTTAATTTGAGTTTTTCTTTCTAGCCTTTTGAGATACAGATGGTTTTACATAGAGATTTAGTGATGATTTCTTTGGTCTTACTTTCTTCGACCTTTAGAGGTAGGTCGTCTCCATCCCCACCAAAATAAGAAACTTGTGGAAAGTTTTCTTCATCTACCTCTTCGTAGGGGTTAACCACCCTTATTGGGTCCTCCAGAGAATACTCTAACAAATCGGTTGCTCTTTTTATATCCAAGATTTCACTGGTTGGCTTAAAATCGATCTCCTTCCTAGTAAAGATAGTCTCAAGCTCTGATAGTCGGATGTTAAAAAATATGATTCGTTCAGAATAGCTATTCCAGCTTCTAGTAATGTAAAGGCTTTGTCAAAATCATCATAGAAAGTATTGATTGGAATAGTAACCAGGGCCTTGTAGGGGTCAGCTAAAATATATCGATCTCAATGTTGCGTTAGGGAGCCTACCTCATCTCCGACCTTTCAGTTACTTTTAGGCTTGGTGCCCATAAATGGGACTAACAGGCTCCTTTGCCAAGAAGGCATCTTCTTAAATAACTGTTCGGATATTGCACTCATTTTAAAGAGAGTTTTGCGGCCGATGTAAATGATATCGAACTGCGGATCGTCGACAATGAAAATACACATTTTGCCTAAATGCACGGGCTCAACTGCGTAGACTTCGACCCTTACTTTGATTTCACCAGATTTAACAATCGGGATTGGTGTGCTTTTAGCTAATTTGACCTGTTAAATTAGAATGAAGATGAAACTTCATTGAACAAAACTTTTCCTGTGATTTGATGAAACCGATGGTTTGACCAGTACCATTGTCTAAGACCCTTTGACTATATGCCAGTCTACCCACCCCATGATTTCAACGAGCTTCACGTGGTCAACTCTTGGCTCAAAACAAGTGATCAGCCTCGGAGGGTTTCCCCCCTCTGGTTGTTTCTAAATTTATTGTTACTACGGTTCAAGGTGCTAGACTTAGAAGTAGTAGGTTCTGGTCGGTTTGTAGCAGGGCAGTTAGCTGCAAAGTGGTCTGTACCACTACATGTATAGCATCAATTCACAGCAGTCTGAATAGAATTAAGTTGTATGATCATCCTCTCAATAGGTTCGAAAAAGACATTTGAATTCAACGTTATGAGAGATGCACTACTATCAGAGGGTCCTTGTTGAATAGCACTGTTGTTGGTAACTAATTGAGAATGTAAAGCTAGGGCTTTAGAATTAGATCTTTTCTGCCTGATGTGCGTATCTTCAATGGGAGCTAAAACATGAAGCGTTTTTTCTAAATCTCCGATCCTGTTAAAGTGCGGAAAGAAGTGACTAAAATTTTCTTTACTCACCTGAAATCATTTAGGAAGTCGTTAAAGGACAGCTTTAATAGCGGTTTTCTGTGTCTTCTTGTCTTTGTTTTTATATGGGCATGGACTTCACAAAGTCTGAAAAAGAACTTAGTAATGGCTTCCTTCTCACTATTAGTATCCTTAGGAAAGGTTAATTCCTTGGTCAGCTGGGCGATACTATGTTGGTATCTAGACTCCACTCTTAATTTTTCGATACCCACAAGGTGGTCCAGAAACGATTGAGTGTCTTCGAGATATACGTCGCGGCTTTCTAGTTTGTAGCAGATTTTGTCAGGGAGTCAGTCAATGATTTTCAAATTGCTATGGCTTTTAAACATCATTTTCGCTCTAACGATGAAATCCAAGAGGGGTTCCCTACCAAAGTTCCTCAAAACCTGTAAGCGAGGTGGTTTTCAGATAGGTAAACCGAGTCTCTTGAGGGCTTCGAGCATTTCAGTGGATAATGGCACACTCATCCCATTAACTTCTGACATCACAAGGTAAACTTTCTTCTTTCCTTCGTAAGTGAAATACTGGGGATTACCCTTTTCGTCAAGTTCTAAGAAATATTTGTCCCTATCAACACTTAGGGTCAATTTGAAGCTTCAATAGTCGTTCCACAGGATTGTTTGTAAAATGAAAGTAGAATAAGGTATAATTGAGTAGAAGAAGAGTAAGAATAAAATAAAGATAGAAAGATAAAGATTGAATATAAAATGATAAAATGAATATTATAAGGTGTAATAATAAAAGAGTCTTCTCGTATAATAAGCTTCTTCAGAATGACAGTAAGTTGTTTTCATTTTTCTTTTGTTGAGTGTTAACGGCTAAAACAACAGTAATGTCAAATTACAACGGCTATGTCAGTACCCAAGTCATTGCAACCAGTCTGAAAACGACCTAATTATTACAAGTGGTCAATATTTCAACTAAACTGTTTTATAAAAAGAACGTTAATTACTGCAACTATCAACGCCGGACTAACAAGTTTCAGCCGTGATTTAGTGAAACCTATGATGTGTTCCCGTGCCCGGATATCTTCCTAACAGTCGCCCGTATGGACGAAATAAATGTAAAAATTCAGCTTTTAAAACAGTGTTACATTACTGTGTTACATTGTCAACCAGTTGCTGTCCGAGTTGCAATTTCCAAAGAATAAATCATAGTGGACAAGCAAAATGTCAGACGATGAATTAGCCAATTTTGAAGCAGAAATAGCTGGATTAGATACATCCAACGACGCTGAAAATGAATCAGAAACCAAAACAGCCCCAAAGAAGCAGGTAAATCTAAAATCTTTACTTTCCCAAACTTCTAGCCCTGCGAAACCCTCACCTGGGATACAAATTACCAGCACAGTGTCTTCAAAACCTGCAGAGTTTAATCCAGCGTTTTACACTTCAAAAATATCATCCCAACATCAAAACTTAGAATCCCAGAAATCTCAACTAGCTGAGCTATCAAGAGAAAAAAGAGAACAGGAAGCAGAGTTTAAAGAAAACAACGATCCACCAAAACCGGTGACCCTTCAAAAGAAAAGCAAAGGAAAGAAAAATATAAGACAGGTCGGAAATAAAACATGGGAGGATAAAACTCTTGATGAATGGCCAGAAAATGATTTCCGACTTTTCGTGGGAAATCTTGGGCCTGAAGCAACAGACCGAAGTTTAAGAGATGTATTTGGTGTTTATAACTCATACAATACTTCAAAAGCTGTTATGAGTAACAAAAGCAGTTTGCAAGTAAAGGATAGGTTTGGAGGAAAAGAAGAAGTTTGCAAAGGTTTTGGGTTTGTAAGTTTTTCTGATCCGAAAGATATGCTTCATGCGATTAAGAACTTAAATGGGAAATATTGTGCAGGAAGACCAATGCAATTAAAGAGATCAAAATGGAAAGAGAGAGGAATAAAACAATCCAAGAAACGGAAAAAAGAAGAAAAGAAGAGTAAACGAATCTTTTCGTAATTCATCAGTTTCACAGTATCAGGTTTTTTTCTTGGAGTTTGTTTCTTGTTGTGAAAGTTTTGCATACTCATCGAGCAATTTTTCTTCTTCTAGTATCTGCGCAAATAATTCAGAACCTGACATCTGTAGACTTTTTTCTTTTGCAGTTTTTCTTTTGGGAAAGTTTGGTATACTGTTAACATTCTCCGCAGGCACTTTTTTCTTTTCATTGTTCATTGGAGGCAGCTTTTGCATTGTACTTGAACTTTGATACTGTGCTTCCCGCATAGCACTTTGAACAGTTTGAATTGGGTTTATATAAATGTTTTGAACTTCTTGTGAAAATTGTTCAAAGTCTTTTAAGTTTCTTGATAAGGCAGTATTGTGCGTTATTTCCGATTGTTCCTTAACTGATTTTGCCAGAAGATCTCTTGATCGATTAATAAACCCAACAGCTCGTCCAAGTGATCGCCCCAAAGTGTAAGCTCCTGCTGTCAATTGGGCAGGACCAAGTAAAGCATATGCGGCTGCCCCAATTATCACAAATTCACCTAGACTTATGTCAAACATTTTCTGTGGTAATGTGCCACTGTGTTGAGAGTAATTGAAACTTGAGATGAATTGCAGAAATGGCCCAATATTCTCACTTATTGCAAAAGTTGATAAGACTTTACTCAAAATAGAGATAATTCATGGTTTTAATAAGATGTATACTGGATTATTGTACTACAATACTTTGCAGGATAGCTAAGAAGGTGATATAATGTGTTAGTTCAGAAAAGTATTGGTTTCATGTTTCTTTTCTTAATACTGGTTAATCCTGTCTAATGAGATAATTTGAAGTTCAAGATTTTGTATTTAATTGTAATATTTATTTTTATTTATTTCTAACTGCTTTAAATACTTAGAAATTGGAAAGTCAAAATATCTTTTTTTCAAACTATCTTATGGTGTCATTTTGCTACCATTCAGGAAATCATCCAGGGCACACCATCGTAACCATAAACCAATACAGTTTAATGGTATCAAGAAAAAAAATTTAGCTTATCCTTAAATTTCTAATGGGAAAACGGGATGATAGAATAATGTCTGAACTTTGAGTGAAATAGGGTGATCCTTTACTCTGCATGTAACACTAAAATACTAACCTTGTCGGTCCCATCCCTGTTATCTAAGACTATATAACAGCATTCTCCAGTAATTTTTTATAGCGGTAAGCTAAGTTTCTAGGGCTAACTTTACTTCTGGTATACTAATCATAATATTTCGCGATTCTTTCAGGAGTTCTTTGAACAAAAGAGGAACATGAATCCGGAGACCCGACATAAAAAAATACTAATAAAAATATGACACCTTACTCAACCTTTAAAAGTTACAACAAGGTTAGAAAAATTCTTAGTTGAGTCATTCCAGGACCAAGCTTTCAGCCAGATGTTAGCACATATGGTGTATCAAAGTACAGTTTTGAAGTAGTTCCTCACCTCTTAAAGGCCTTTTGTACCCTGTTTCTCTCCCTTTATGATGCGATTTGCTTAGTTCTCTTTCTCGTTTTAACACTCTCCTATATTAATAGTCTTATTTCTTTTATAATTCACCGTTCTTGTGAGGTCTCAATTGAAGCTGAGGCAGACGAAAGAGTGATCTTTACTAAGTGATTCAGATAGAAATTTAATTGCTCGAATATTAGAGTGCCTATATCTTTTGCTATTAAAAAAATCTACCAGACTCTGAAATTTGCGTTGGTTTTGAATAATGAGTAGGGGGCTGGTTTTTTAGAGACTACCCCTTGAAAATCCATTCTTAGCGGTAGTAATAATAGCTAAACATGAGACCAAAAGTCCACAAGGCCCTAACCCCAACCCATAAACAAAGTATAGAGCGGGCTGGGAACAAAGTGAAGTGCCCTAGAAGGTAGCAAGTAAACAGTAAAAGTTAAAAAATACTAAAATGCGAAGTTGTATTATCCTAACGCAGCTGTAATCCTTTCAAGCTCCCCCGCGTCTTTAAAAATGACCAGCATGACTCGACCCTCGATAAAGATGAGGGTTGATTTACATCCTCTCTTTTGTTTTGAGTATAGATGCATTGGAGTGTTTAAATAAGTTATAAATAAGAAACTAGAAGAAAGGAAATGATAATTTTAAGGACCTGGTACTAAATACCAAATTTCAGAAAATTCAGGTTTCTTAATAGCGTACAAATTCGAAGTCTAAGAGGTTTTAGTTAGCACACGAAGAATTTCTGCCATTTGAACAAATCCTACATTCAGAGAGCGTATTCTAAGAATAGCTCTTATCCAATCCTCTTTCCATCTCCAGCATCTTTTGTTCGCGGTTTTCTTTTATGCATCGTGAGGTATAATCTCTTCTTTTTTATGAAAACTTTGTATAATATGCTTCAGTCAAATCCAATAACCATCTTTTTCATGCTCTTGTTCGCTTCCTTCTTTCTTTGGTCGTTTTCCTGGCTTCTTTCTTGCTTTCGTAATTTTCTTGATTCATTTCTTTCTTTGTTGGTTTTAAGGTCGGAATTTTGGGATATTGGATTATTGGTTCTACCAATAAGTGTAGCCTTCCAAAGACTAACTTGAAAAAAACTGTTTCATACATAGGCGTGTAGCGAAAACACGAAATCTCAGAGCAAGAGCTCTTAAAATGGCTGCGGAACAAAGTAGTACTAATAGTAAATCTTCAGTCACTAAGAGATTTTCCTTTTGTGTAATTTGTAAGCCCAGGCAAGATCTTAAAGATTTCATTTTGAATCCCCTCTTCTCCAGTTCCAGACATTAATTTTACAAGAAGAATACCTGCTTGAATTTACATACAACAAATAACATCATGCCATGCAATAGCCTTCTAATACTTAGAAGGGCAATCAGTAGGAATAACCTAAATATTTCATGACGAGACTTAAACCTTACATTCTAACCACGATTAAACAAGACCTCAAAACTTCTTTTCTAATACTTGAGGTCCATTCTCTTGAAAAAGCGGTTAGTGATCTTTTAGGAAAATCCCCAAACAGTAAGAATTTTCTTTTCAATGTCCACCTGAAGAACTGGCTCAGGTCGATAAACCTGCAAAACGAATGAAGCATAAGAAAAAGTACAACCAAACGGAGTAGAAGTTTTATCTTGATCAACTTCAAGTATGTGTTTTTAAGGAACTTGTTATTGAATAAAATAGACTTGTGGCTAACATGAAGAAAGATGTTTTCTATCTTATTTGCAAAATTACTTATCAAAAGGAATAACTTTGGGTCTATAAGTAAATTTAGATACAACAAGTTTTGAAATTTTGCGGATGATCAAAACTTCAAGTTATCGGTTCTTCGGGTCCCTTTGAGACTATCTTTATTCGATTCGAGGAAATTGAATCCTATTGAGGAATGAGAATACATGGGCACATGGGCACAGAACTCTTCAGACATCGGGCAAATCGCTACCACTCACAATCAGCGAAACAGGGTGAGAATAGGAGTGGCGACCTATATCGAGACAAGAAATGTATATGTATTCAGTTATAAACAAGTCAAGAATCTTGAAGGAAGACATAGAGAAGAAGACAACTAACTCAAGCCAAGACTAGTGGAAGAGCTTTAATTCTCCATTTAAACTCTTGCCACGACTCCTACTTTCTTTTGCATTTCGTTAGGCTATCTTTATGAAACTATGAGAAAAGGCTTGGAATCCAGGTAAAACAACAACATGAGCAACAACTTGCTAGCTCTTGAGAGTGACTACTTGTAAAACAACTTTGAATATACAAATAAATTGATAGTTTTCACTTCTCTGCGTTTAACAGGAATGAAAGGTCTCAGCATTGAAAGCCTCAGTGCGAAATATCTATACATTTGGAAAAACCCCAGGGAAGGGAGACGAAGCAAGTAACGCTGGATCAGTGGCGTGATGAACAAAATACTTATTCAGCACATCATCTATTTAAGAAGTAGTCAAGATTAACCTGCGTGCCGTACGTGCATTAATCACAGACCCTTGCTTTCATACACTCGGTGTTGGTGCATCACCAAGAGTTAAGCTGATATCAGAGAAATCTAAATATAAACTAATGAAATAAAACAGAAAAACAATCTTATTCACCAACATATCAAACCAATATTCTTCTTTTTGCGAAAGATGAAGATTCCTCAAATTATATATGTAATAATTTAATATTCTATTTCAATACAATTTTTTTTTTCTACTTATGTTTTAAGAGAATCAATACAACGAGAAGCAAGTTAGATACTAAGAATGTCTTGTTCTTGAACATTTATCGGGATAGTACAAAGCCACGCGAATTCCCACCAAATAGGGGGGTAATAATCATATCGCACTACTGCATTCTTACGGTAATGCTCAATTGTGACATTTGAAACAGCCCATTGCAAATGAACAGCTCAAATTAACCGTTTAATCCTGGATTTTGCGCACCTGATATCGAAAAAAGAAGCGCAAACAGGGGCAAACCAAAGTAGAAACTCTTGGTACAACGAAAAGAGACCTAAAATTGATGAACAACAGCACACAATGTATTCAAGAAGATCTTCTTTTCGTCACTGAAGGCTATCGCATATTTTCTTTAGTGTACGCTATTGTCTGTGGAGTTATAATTTTCTTTACGTTTCCAACTTGGATTTACTTGTCAGAAGTTAAGAAAGATCCATTCATTCAGGTTAGAGGAAAAACTCATTTGGTCTTTGTTAGCACTGGATGGACCTTTAACCTCTTAGTCGCCGCCGTAAGCATTTACCGAAAAAAAATGTTTGGTGATTGCGCGTTACACATGAGCCTACAAGCTTTAGTCACCCCCCTTGGAATGTATACTTTTGCAATGCGTCTTCTTCTTCTGCAAGCAAAATATAATCATTTCAATAAAAGTTCAAAAGATAAATCAAAACAAAACTTGCGTTTCCGAAAATTTTTTCGAGAACATGGAAAACTAAGCTCTTCACTATCAATTAGAAATGAAACTGAAGAACAAACAGTAACTGTGGCACCATCAGAGGTCCATTCTTTGGATTCAGAAGAAAAAGCACCTTTTCTGATTACAAAGAAATTTGTCATCACTTCAAACATTTGTATTTTGATTCTATATGTTGGGATTGCTTTCGCTTACTCTGGAACTGTTTGTCCTACTTTCTTAGAAAAAAGGTGTCTACTTGTAGGTCAGAATTTAGAATACACATTGGCTTCTTTAGTTTATTTTATGCCTGCGTTATTTTTACTTTTTTCTTTTTTATACCTTGCTAGGAAATTACAAAAAGGAGATTACACAGATCCTTTTGAGATTGTCAAAGAAACAAAGTTGGCGTCTACTGTTCCTATTTTCTTATCTATAGTGTATTTTGTTTGCACATTTACGGATCCGCTAAATGTTGTGTATGATCCTGAGGATGAAAATCAGGGCAGTATAGTTTTTTTTTATGGGTTTTTCCTTGATGTTGCAATTGCTTGGTTTGGGTTTATTTCTCTCACAGTTCCTGTGTTGAAATCTTTACATTTCAGGTATAGTCCAAGAATGAGATCTGGTGCTGATTTATCTTTGGATGATATTCTTGCAAATAAACATGGAAGACAAGCATTTAAAAAACATCTGATAAATGAATTTTCTTCTGAGAATTTACATTTTTATGAAACTATTCTGTTATGGAAGAAAAAGTACGCGAAATTTAGCTCAAATTCTATATTACGGCAGGGAAAGAATATTTACAATAGATGGTTAGCTCCAAGTGCTCCAGCACAAGTTAATATTTCTTATAAAGTTAGAGAGAGAATAAAACAGGATCTAGAAAATGGAGAAATTGAAGATAGTTCATTTGACGATGCGCTCTTAGAGGTCAAGACGTTGATGGACTTTGATAGTTTTCCTAGATTTAGGAGAACTAGATTATTTAAAGACTTTATTGTACAGCACGGATTTGATTCAGCTACAGGAACCTTTGCAGATGTATTGTTGTAGTTTATTTAGTATTGGATCGTATTAATATCGTTTTTGGTTTTGTCTAGTCCACGTGGAATAGCGGTTGACCAGTATATTTTATAAACCGTTAACTCTTTAAGAGCAATGAACTCATAGCCGTTTAAATGAAAAAAACAGCAAGACGAGATGTTCGAGATTTGTCGTTGTTTCCTTCGCTAGAAGATAGCATACAGTATGGGAAGAAAATAATTGGTTTCAATGAAGAGAATACGGTGCAGAATGGGCGAGTCGAAGTCAAAAGCTGCAAAACAATCTGCCCTCTTGACGAAGAAGGCAGAAGATTAAGAAAAGTCACGGTTAGAGAGAGCTCTATACCAATGAAGATAGCAACGATCGAGTTGGAGGAAAAGACCAAAGGACGTCTTGTATCTACCATAGTCAGAAGATTGGCATCAAAGGATAAGATTCAGTATTCGCGGACTCAGAAAAAACTTATGGAAGAAATCAAACTGACTTATCCCAAGTTGTTTAAGAAATATCTTAGAATAAATCGACTTAAAACGTTGATTCTGAAAGTTTCCAAAGCTCTTGTTAGGTTAAGGTTGTTCCGGCTTAGAAACTCCTTTTTCATTTGGCTAAAGTTTTATATTTCAGAACGGCTGAAAGCAAAGAAGAAAGCTGTTGCATCCATACAAACCTTGGTTAGGAGGCGAATTCAAAGACAAAAGTTTCAAGAAGTCATTCAACTGCTTCATACACAGAAGCTAAATGAGGAAAAGTTTTTAAGTATGATAATAGCCCGTAGAATGCATGCAGCTACTGTTATTCAGCGCTGTCTACGGAGAAAATTTGCATATAATCGTGCGCTCTTACTTTATCGCAAGTTTCGTTTTTTTAAATCGGTGAAACAACTACAGAATGCTTATAGGATGAGGAAAAGTTTGATTATAACACAGTATTTACGTAATCGAAAATCTTTGAATTTTTTCTCAGCCAGAATAATCCAAACAGCTTTCAGGATTTATTTATCAAAGAAAAAACTAATTATTCGAAAGATTATTATGAGAAGCAACATCTGGAAGGAAGGGAAAGAAAAGAAATATCAACTCATGATTCGAGAATTTGTAATACTTGGGGTTGTGTTGAGGCTGCAGAGGAATTTCCGTAGAAAAAAGAATAGGGCATTTAAAGCAAAGAGGGATCGGAAAATATTCTTAGAGAAGGTAATCTTTGTACAGAACCAACGTCGCAGAATATTAGCTTGCAGGCGTATAGCACTGAAGAAACATATGGATGAGTTGAATTCAAAGGAGAAAATTGCCGTAATGAAATTGCAAGAGTTTGCACGAAAGTTAGCTAGAAGAAAGGGTATAGTGAGATTTACTGACGTGTTCGTTGAAGATTTTCCAAAAGTGAACAGAAAAAAGGAAAAAAACTCACCAATAAGTGTCCGAGCTCTGAAAAAAAGGTTAAACAAACTGAAGATCGACATTGAAGAAGGCTTATTTTTTAAGTATGATTCCCCAAGAACTGTTCGCGAGAACGCTGCTTCTAAAGTTCAAGCAACGTTTAGGTGCTATAAGACTAGAAAAATTTTCAGAAAAAATCTAGAATTAGAAAGAAAGGCGAAGATATTGCAGAAACGACAGGATTACTTTTGTAAACTGCTTACAGTTCAATCTTTTTTTCGGGGTTGCATTTCAAGATCTCAAACTTTCCATACACAAAAAGACAAGAGCTCAAGAATAATCGCCAGGTTTATTTATATAATAGCGCAACGAAGAAAAGAGCATTCTGCAGACATTATATGCACAAACTACAAGACTTACTTACATAATGTAAAAATATTAATTCATCGAAAAGGCCTGAGACTATGGTTGACATATCATTTTCACTGGGTTTTGGCTGCCAAAGCTATTTACATAGCGATGCGCAAATTCAAGCGTCGTTTTCGAGCAACTGCTGCCATTAAACTATTAAAAACTCGTATGAAAGGGGCACAGGATCATGCTGTCACAAGTAAAAAATGGGAAAAGCATTTGATATCTAGAAAAGGTTTAATCTATCTCTGGAAAGAGGTGATCCGCAAATTCACAACTGCAGCCAAGTCTATGTTATCTCTAACAGACTCAATTAAGGCTTTCAAAATAATTCTGAGCATACCAATACTAAAAAAACTAGAAGGTAATAAGCTTGAGAGCATAATAAGTTCTTTTCTTGGTTGGAACAGGAAGCTTTGTGTAGAAGGGTTTCACAGAATATTATCCTCCCTTTGTATGAAGTACTATATTCACGAAATAAGAATTCTCTCTTTGGAAACGAAAATACCTGGAATATCTCTTGTACAACTTGTGGTAAACTCTGTCACTTTCCAATCTGTGCTTTCTAGAATGCCCCTAGTCTCGAACGCTATAGATAACTGTAAACAGGATGCAACTAGATTAATTATGATTTCTGTGTCAATACTCCAAAGATTTTTTCTTAAGCAGAAGTTCTTAGCTTTATTGAAAAAAGAGGTTCTTATACAGCGTAGAAAAATAAGGAAAAGTTTTTTACAGGTTGCTGCAACCAGCATTCAGAAGATATATCGTAAATACTATGTAAGAGTAAATGTAATGCCGAACCTTATACTTGAAAAATATCAACAAGTTATCAGATACAAGAGTATTGACTCAAATCCTATTATATATTATCAAAATACAGTTACTGGGGAGTCTCACGAGGAAGAACCATTTACCCTAGGCAAGATTGATTTTTCAAATTATGAAAATATTTTCACAATTCCAAGTAGAGAACAACAAGAAGTTCTAAACTGCTTTGAATGTGACAGTCAAGAAACTGCTGATATCATAGATTTCCGAAAATATTCTAAAGAACAAAGAAGAGATTTCGAGTACTATAAGAAGCTGCAAAAGGTTCTGAACAAGAAATCCTCTGCCATGACACAGAGTTCTATAAATAAAGCTCCTTTTTTTTGTTATGGATGTTTACTACCCTTCTGTGTTTCGTGTTTAACAAAGACTCATTGTTTTGGATATCTAAAACATCATCAGATTTCTCGAGTTGAGGCCTGCAATCGGTGTGGTTACCAGTTTTCTTCGTATAGATGCTATAGTTGTTGTAACTTAGATGGGCGAGGTGGCGTATATTTCTGCAGCACATGTGCTGTGGACATTCATGGTGAGCTTGAGCGGCAAAACAATTTATATATATCACTGGGTACATGGGCCACTAACTTCAAACGCCATGCACTGAAATGCCTGGTCCGTAGATGCAGTTTCTGCAATCAACTTGCAGGAAAGTACGCATTGCTTCCAGTTCGTCAAGTACCTGATCCTCTTGGTCAGCGATACGTCCCATTAAGCACATCAAAAATAGTTTGCAGAAAATGCTTCCACACACGAAAGAACACATTTATGAGAGAAAGTGCGCAACTAGAGTTTCAACAACACTCCTTTGTTTCCACAAAATATTGCAAAAGGTTCGAAAGCAAACAACGAGATCTTCGAATGACAACAGCGCTTCGTCTCATCAATGAACGAAATAGGAGAGAAAAAATGGAAAAGCATATAACATCCCTTAAACTGAAATCTGCTCAACTTATTCAAAGAGAGTTTAGAATGTATAAACTAAGGTTAATCTCCACAGAACGCAAAAAAAGCCTTGCTGTCTATAAGCAAACAAAGGAGAAGTCACTGCTTACTACTGGTGAATCTGTGATGGTTTGTGGCAAATTTCAAGGTGAAAAAGGGGACAACTGGATACTTTACTATTCAGCAGATATGGACATTCAGGAGAGAGATTGGGTTCTGCTAGAGAATAATTGGTACCAGGTTGTTGCATTGAACGATGGAGAGAAACCGGATGTCTACTTGCTTTCACTAGACTATCCCCTACAGAATAGGATCTTCTTCAAGACTGGAAAGCGACGTCGAAAGCTATTTGCAAGAAAACAAAAGTTCTTAGGCTGGAAGAGAAACTTACAACGCGGATTTCAAATGGCTGCTCAAAAAGCTGAAGAGCTAGGTAGCTGAACAAACTAATAAAAATTAACCAAAAAAATGACTAAAAAACCCTTGTTCGCTTTTCTTTTGTTCCAGAACCTTATTCTTAGGCTTCTTTACTTTTGTTCTAATCTGTTGAACAGTCTTCTTTATTTTTTTCTCTGCCTTTGGAAAGTGGTGTGGCTCGTATAAAAAGTGGTGCCTTCTTTCTTTATGCAACAACCTAACAGGATAAAAAGGATCCACATCAGTTTTACTACACATAAAACTGAAAAAGTCAGCTGCAAAATTTTGACAATTGTGGTACTCTTCTGAATAGGATCTATCTCTCAAATTGTAGTTTATTAGGTATCTGACAATGCTATCTGCAGAGCACATACTTAGCCTTACATCGTTTGTGTACTTTATGCTTGGATTTAAGAACTTACGATCTTGGTTGCTCCTCAAAAATTGCTCAAACTCTTCCAAGTTCTTAACTTTCATGTCAGTCATTCTAATTTCACTCCTAGCATTATTCCAAGGGCACTGCAAGTTTCCCGGTATAGACTCTAGCATTTTTGGATGTGGTTTTGCAAAGGTATCTGCCAGCCAATTAGAACGCCCCGAAAATCCGGTAATCCCATAAAGATATGCCAGTTCAACGTTAGTACAATATTTCCCATGATCCCACTCCAATACAACTCCAGTATGGTAAACAAACATATCTTTCGGAGTTTCTCGCTTCTTGACATACCTATGCCCATAAAAATGTGCCTTAACAGCCTTCATTACAGGTTTTCCAGATTCTTCTGCTTCTTTTCGAATAGTTTCAATAGATTTTTCTCCATAGATGAATTTGTCGGCTACTGGAGTAGCATCCTCTGCGCCTCTATACCACCAACAGAACCCTTTATTTCCTTTATCATAACCTAAGTCAGTGTAAGAAGGTGCTCGTAACTTAGCCCTAATACTTCCAGGTTTGCCCGTGAAGAAAATGTATCCAGGAGTAGGATATTTTGGCGCATCAGAACTATTTAAATTCCAAATGTTCTTGGAGAGTGCCACAGTCTTGGGACCTACTTTCTTACTATACCAATAATCAAGGGAGATTAATTCAAGATTCTTTAAGCCAGGCCATCCATTTAGCTTACCTTGAAAAATCCAAGCTCCATCAACTTGAGTTAGTGAATTAAAAAAATCTTCTTCATAGACAATGGGAACAGGTCGTTTTTTCTTTAACTCATGTTCTCTCTTTCCACCAGGTGTCTTAATGCAGACTGAAGGATGAAAAAACCCAGTTCTGTAAATTTTAGCATGGTAGATTAAACCACCTGAAAGTTCTTCTGTCAAATGTTCCGCTAGTTGTTCATCTACAGGTCGCCCATAAGCTGGTGGGGTAGTAATGTGACGAACAAGACGTCGCAGTTCCTCTTCATTTTCTGCAGAAACATTCATCGTAGAGTTTGCTGCGGTGATCAACCGTTTTCCATTTACTTTCAACTTTGCTTCTTCTTCTTTCTGTTGCTCTGTTCTCTTTGATGTTTCAAAAACTTGAACTGAATTAGGCCCCTTTTCCTCATTAATCAAAACGTCATTTGCGTCATCAACTTGGGAAAATACTTGTACCAAGCCATCTATATCATTAGGATCATACTCATCGTCTTCTATGTAAACACGACTTTGTTGTTTGATTTCTTTGTTTGACATTATTTCTTTCGTGTAAGCTAAACGGCTAGTTACTGAATCTAAAAAGTGCACAGATGGTCAAATATTTTCAGTGTAATGACGTCATCGGTTTCAAATAACAATCTAGATATATTTAGAAAGTTACTATTTGTAACGGAATTCTATTTTAAACTACGTGTACTGTTAAGTTCCAAAATTACGTAATTATAATTAAATGAAAAAAAAAAGTGTGATCAAATTGGGTTTCGGATTTTTTGATTCCGGAGTCAGATACTTCTCGCGATCTCATTGGTCAGATCGATTGCCCAAAATTTTTTGTCATCATACTTCGTTTGAACAATCGATGCGCAGAACAATAATTTCCAATACTTAGACAAAAAAGAGGGGGGGGGCTGGGAACAAATTGAAGTGTAGTAGAAGATACCAAAAACATATTAATAGTAAAAAAACATTAAAATGTGAAGTTACATGACCCTAGCATAGCGGGAAGTCTTTCATGCTCCCCGCATCTTTAAAAATGGCCCCATGACTCGGCCCTCGATGAAGATGAGGATGGATTTAAATCTTTTTCCATAGCTTGAATACAGAAATTTGAAAATATGTGTAGAGGTTAATAAGTAAATATATGAACTGACGTAATTAGAAGCTTAAAGCAATTAATTTTGAAAACTGAAATTCAGAAGATTTAGATTCTTGTTAAAATTAAAATTTAAAAATTAAGTGGATTCGTAATCCAATGTAGGTGCAAGTTTCTTACCCAAACTCGCTTTCTTTTTTTCTTGGAATATAAATGTTGAACCCCATCCTTGTTGTTTTGAATAATCCAGAACCTTGACTTTTTCCTTGAATAAATCTTGCATTTTCAACCCTCTGAGCAGCACTAAATCTTTTTCAATATTTACCTTTTGCTTTTACTAACTCGCTTCGTGCACTCAATTTTGTTCAATATTTAACTTTTCTTTTTCCTGGCTCTCTTCTTGCACTCAAATTTGTTTAATATTTTTAATTCTTGTAAAATGTTTTAAATCTTGTTAAATCTTATAAAATCTTGTGTTTTCGGGGTACTAGCTTTGTCCTGTCTCATGTTTTATCATGCAACTCTCATGATTTGAAATTTTTTATCTTGATTTTATTGGTTTAATTATTTCAAAAAAAATTTCTGGGCAATTAAAAATTCGGCCAATGAGATTTACGAGTATCTGACACCTGAGTCAAAAAAGCATGTTCCGATGAAATTATCCAAAATAGGTGTTTTGCAAGGCAAAATACCATCCAAACTCAAATAATTCATTTTCCCAAAAAAATTCGTACCATATTTCGCCTGAAAAAAAAATAAGTTATTTTTAAGCGAAATTCGCATGACAGCTATCAAGTAAAACCCTAAACAAGAGATAAAAACCCTTTCGCACACATGGAAGTTACTTCAAAACAAGCCCGGTTACAAACAACAGTGATATATTACCAGATTGGAAGTTTTGAATCCAGAAAAACCAAAGTTTTGAAAACAAACTTTCCCAAAAGGAAATAGCTAAACCTTAGCTAGTACTACACCAGTTTTTACGATTTCTGGCTTGTTTAAAGGATTTTAAAAATTTCTTTGAATCTATAGCACTTGATTTATTTGAGTTGTACAACTTTTATAGGACAAGTCCTTTTAACATCTTGAAGAAATTGCAGCAAAAACACAAAAAAATAGCTTTTATATCTTTTTGAGGTTTTTCTTTTATTCCATTGCAAGCTCTTTGTAATAGAGGAGGATCTCTACGTCGACTATTATTTTAAGTTTCTTTAGTTTTTAAAAGCACTTCAACGAGCTGTACAATCTAATCTTGTAATTCGATAGATTTCTTAAGACAAGAACTCACCGCACCAAAAATGGAATTATCTTCATCAATTGGTTTCTTCTTTTAATTTCATTTTCCTCAGTTCTATTCTTGCGATATTTCTTTGTCTTTTTCTTAATATTTTCTTTTCTATGTTTAATAATAAAAAAAAAGTCTGTTTCTATTTTTTTCAAAGTGTTTTTTTCTTTGTAACTGAGGAATTTCTGGGATAGATTGGCTTCTTCAATATCCGATAGGTAAAGATTCTCTTCTTAATTCAAAGAATCCAAAAAAAATTCACCAAGTGCAGAAAATTTAATATCAAGTTCTTGAATTTTTGCCTGGTTGAAAGCTCTTCACTATTTCAAATTGGTTTTCTTTGGGTTCACCAATGGCAATCTTATGTTTATTTCTTCAGAATTAAAAATTGCAGCAGATGAACCCTGTTTACATTTACTTAGAACTAAGTTTATTACTTTGCTTAAAAAGCAGTTTCCGCCTTCATCAATAACTTTTCCACTTTCATCTTAGCATATGCTCAACCAACAAGCATTTAGCTTAATGTTTTCAGCAAACATTAAACTTCAGTCAACTGCAAAGAGTTTAAGTATTGACAAAGAAAACTCTTGGCTCGTATTTCTCCATACAAGAAAGGCAAAAAAATCCAGTTTAAATATCTTTGGCTCATTTTTTTTCTATGTATTTAACAGATAGAATTAATTTAACGGCAAGTAAAATGTCTTTCTTCTCAGTTTAAAGTCCGAAATAATTCAACTAATGAAATTGCGAGTTTTGCCTGTGGAAAATGCACGGCAATTTATCATGCAAATTCCAATCACAAGTAATTTCATAAATGCTTATTTCCAAAAATGTCAGTTCAAAAATAACTAGAACTAAGAATAATTCAAAAATTAACAGGAGAATCTAGGTAAACAGAGATGAAAGATACCAGAAGAAAAGGAAATGATGAATAGGTATGGAGAAAGTCCTTTGAAGTGAAGAAAAACAGATTCGGGTACAGATGAATATATTACAAGCCATTTATACATATATTTCAGCTCTCAGCTATTGAAATCTATACCAAAAGTTAACTATATTTGCATAAAGAAACAGCAGCAGAGGAGGATAACTTAAAAAAAACTTGACACTATAAACTAGAAGATCACTGGAATGTAAACTAACAGATAATTAAAACCGGGGAAAATCAACGAAATTTTATTCAATAATGCAATTTAACACATATCAATGACTGAAACTCAAGAGCAACACTCAAAATAGATCAGAATAGCAGAATGGTAAAAATACAGGGCCCAGGGTTATTATTCAGAGTGAGACCTTGTAAAAAGACATAACTGGTGCCCTGGAGCTAGCGTTTTAGAGGAACTCTAACCATAGGGCCTAAGAAGATTTATTTTACACTGAGAAGGTTTGATTAAGCGATGTAGATTACTGGGCGGTCCACACAAAATATTAAAATAAAAGAATGTAACTCCAAGGTTGAGCCGTGAATAAATTATCGTTTTCGTTTAGCCCAGTTTTGTTATCATTCTGCCACATCATTTGCTCAAGATGTAATCTAGTACTGCATTTTCCTGTTAGTCTTAGGTCATTTACATAATGCCATAAGTTTTTTCCTATCAGATGTTACATTACCCATTTAGAATGCATAGGAGAAATGGTATCCGCTGTCGTTTTTGTACTTTCATTCCTCAAGCTAAAAAGAGTCAAGATTGTCAACTTCTAATCCTTTTTATTGATGTAGAAATATCCGGAACTGCTGCGCTCACCTCCTTCATGTTTGTGCAAGAAAGAGATCTCAAATTTGGGCACATTATATCAAGAACAGAGGGTGAGGTAGATATCTTTTTTTATTATTCTTGGGGGAGAAAGATCAATCAGTTCATAGACACTTCTGCAGAGAGGGTGATTCCTTATTGACCATCTCTTTAAAAAGTTAGCCGCATCTAAGAAGAGTCTGTCTTTGACCAGCCTGATGATAGTCATATGGTTGCACGGAATATTTTATGAGCAGAATTCAAAGATGCAGGTTAGTGTACCTCCACAGAAAACAACAATACAAGGTTTCCCAAGATGTTTGTTATGGACCCTCCACATTACCCGTCTCACTGATGATTAGGCAATGGATTTGGTGAAGAACACAAATGGTTATTTGAAAATTGTTTTGAATCTAATTATCACCAGGAGAATTGGGATTTTGACTTGTGTCAAATGATTATGATGTTGCTCTGATAATAAACTGATTATCAGCAATGGCTCAACTTAGAGTTCTCAATACTCAAGATCATCAATAACAAGAAAACTGATCAACAAATATTTGATGAGCTACCAATAAATCAATTTAACCTCCACTAATAAGTCATAGTGCTTACTTTTGGAAAAGGTTCTCAGGAGCACTAGCAATCCCAGGTGATCCTCTCCTAAGGTGTGAAACTAATAAAGCACCATTCCCATTACCAAGACATTTAATTGGCAAAACTCGGTGAGATTCCTTATGAAAGAAGGGTAATCTTCTTGAATAGAACACCAATACACAGTATTCTCTCTCTACTTAATATGGCCTGGTTGACCTAGTTCGGACGTGAATAAACAATATTCTCTTTATAAAGAGCCAGGGTCGAAGGAAATGAGAGAACCTCGCACAATATTCTATCACCGCTGTTTTTATATGTCACCTACGGATGCTTAATAAAACTTTTCAATTGGATCAAACAAGAGTAAGGTATACTCAAAGCGACAAAAGATAATCAAATACAGCTTCAATGCGTGCTTTGACCCACAAATCATTATTACTTTCACACCTGGAACACCTAAAGGTTGCAAACTTTTAATATTATGCTGCATTATATCTGCCCGCATTAGAATATACTGGGAAAATTGGTAAAAATAAGCTCCAAAAAATTTGCAGAGTCATACAAGAACTCTAAAAGGAGAGAAGCCATGGAACAGATCTATCTCAGTAGAAAGTGATAATACGTCACCAAGATCTACCTCAAAAGATTCCCAGGATGTTTTGACTATTGATGTAGGTATACTGTCTGTAGAAATTTTGAAACTTGAAACAGAAAAACTACTTCTTGATCACCATGTACCAGGATAAAGCGATATTGGTTACACAATCATATCTTAGGTAGCGACTCTAATGTTTCTTAATTTCAAGGTCTAACGCTTAACCAACGTTTCATTAATAAAAATCTAATGACTTAAGTTTGAGAAGCTAAATATCATGACTTATTGAGCTTCATAAACAAAGTTGTTTTGGGAGACAGAGTAATCATTCTTCAGTTCATTCAGGGAGCAAAATTGTAACATTCCAATGGGTTCAAGAATAATGTTATAGCTGACTGAGTTTAATTACAATAAAAAGCTCCAATTTTATTAATAGATGGGGTATAATATTTATTTTGAAATCAAAAAATAATAATCTACCGTAAGTAAGTCTAATTTTATGAGTTTTCTACTCTCGGTAATAAGTTTTGTAATAACTCTTGGAATTTAAATGTAGACAAGAATTTCGTGTCAAGTCTAAATATCTTTCCCTGTAAAGCCTCTTCCAATTTAAATAGCACTATGCGACAAATAAAACAATGAAAACCATCTTCTGTCTACCCTCTTTTTCTTGTTGCTTACTTTTTCTCTGTTTATCTTCTCCTTGTCTTGATGTTCATAATATTTTTATTAATCTGAATTGACCAAATAGTTTTGAACCAATCAAATTATTCTAAGTGAAACACTTTGAAAGGAAAAATTCCCACTCCCTAGAGAGAAGAAGCATAAATCCTAGTACTTCATAAATTGGACGGCAATACGGAATCGAAATGACTAAGAATAACTGAAATTTGGAGATGAGAAAAAGGGAATCAGATATTCTCTCTTGAAATTTACTTCTCTAAACGCGTGTTATTAAGATTTTATTGCAGCTATATCTATAGTTGAGAGCCTTGTTGCCCTTCTTGCATAGAGAACATCGTAGGCAATGGACACGAAAAGCAAGCAGTTTCTTGTAAGAATTTGTTTAAGAATGTATTTCAACGACTGTCGGCAACTTTATAGAATTTATTATACATCTAGATGCCATTGATACAAACAGGGTTCGAAACTAGTTGAAGAAATCTGCATTACTTAATGCAGAAAAAAATAATATGTTACTGATTCACTAGCAAATAATGTATTGCTGTGTTTTTTTAGGAGGAAAAAGTGCATTTCGAGGCAAATCGATATATAAATTGCACTCTGCACAATCGTGCAATTTGATGTACAAGCATGAAGTTTGCAAAGACTCCTCGGTGGATTTATTTGCTCATTTCTTGGCTAAGAAGTGGTTAACTCATTCCAGAATATTTAGTTTACTACCTGTTGCGCTACTTTCTCTTCGCCAGTCCTAATCCGGAAACGAAATTTGTCTCAATCACTGGCAGAGGTGCTTAAACACTGACAGTCTTTCGAGTACAGAATGCAAAGTTCTTTATGCTGAGAAGATGTATTCTTGGACTTTTCAGCATATTGGCGCAAAATAAAATATATGAACTTTTTCTATGCGGATATAGACATAAAAAATTTTTAGTAGAACATTATCCTGAGCGGAATCTAGCAGCTTTCTATATGCTTAGAGAAATAATTGGGTTATGTCACCATTGAATAGTTTAATATAGTGATTCTTTATACATTAAACTCTGACCTTGAGTTTTAGTTTGCTAGCGACCCTTGTTTAGTTTCTAGACTCTAACCCTCTGTCCTCACCTTCATCCGAGGATACATCATCATATTCGTACTCACTGGAAGACGTGTCTTCATCATCATCTTCATCCGATGATACATCATCATCTTCATCCGATGATACATCATCATCTTCATCGGACGATACATCATCATCTTCATCCGACGATACATCATCATATTCGTACTCAATGGAAGCCGAGTCTTCATCCTCGTATTCTTTAGGAGGATGCATAGGTGGCAAACCACTTCCCGAAACTCCATACTCGTACTCAGCCTCAGTTGGTGGACCATGTCCTTGTCCTTGATGTCCAGGATTCCCTCCATGCCCTTGCCCTTGATGACCTGGATTCCCTCCATGTCCTTGTCCTTGGTGTCCAGGATTTCCTTTATGTCCTTTCTCTTGGCGCCTAGCATTTCCTCCTTGGGCTGAACGAAGATATCTCAAGGTAGGGGCGGCTGATCCATTAGCAATAGCAACAGAACTTAAAACAGCACATAGAAAAATTTCAACTTTCATTTTATTTTATTTTTTGCTTTTATTTTAATTTTGTTTCTCTTTTGATTTATATAAATACTTTTCTGGTATAAAGGGCTGTTACATCATTCAGCTTTCTCTTGTTTGATAAAGACGCATGTTTGTGAAGATCCCGGTTTCGGGTAACTACCGGATATCAATACACATTACAGATTTTAACCGGGAACGGTATTCTAGTACCGACAAAACGGGAAATGTATTTTAATCGGGTCAAACTTATTCCTCTTCTAGTGAATATTTTCCCGTTGTGAAACCGATATGGTATCTTAACTTTATATTTGCTCACTCCTGTGGGTGGCCAAGTCTTCTTTTTTGACAGGATTGCTTCGTACACTAAGTTTTTAGTTGCATAGCTAAATACAGTTGCATCCAATAAAAGCAAACTGGTCTATGCAACGCAGTCACATAGGATCCATTTCTGTTTTCTTAGCTAAGTTTACACCGCTTTAAGCTGTTACAAATAAAATTTATTGAGTTTATTCCATAAATGTACATAATAATTTTGTGTTTATTAACTTAACTTATGCCATTATTAATAAATTTAATGTTTTTATTTTGTTGGAGAGGTTATTTATAAGAAATACAACGATCCAAATGCTAAGAATAATTGCTCAGCACTGAAAAAAACTTAGGGACAATATGCTTGTTACTTAATTTCGAATATATGTATTATAGAATAATAAGTTCATGTTAGTAGAAACACAAAAGTTGAAGTTTATCTCGAAAGATCGCCCTCAAGCACCTTCCGGTTCTACTCTGCTCGGTAACGGGTACCTCTTGGTCAGTGTTAAAGCGGGTTCTAAGTTTTCCGCGTTGAACACCATTATCCTGGGAAGAATTCAGGTGCAGCGTATTTTTATTAAACCTATTATATTATACTATATAATATACTTTTCCCATCTTGACCTTATAATTCAAGAAAAATGAGAAGTGTAATATACCAATGTTTGAAACTAACCCAACTTCATACCCAACTAACACCTTTTTCACCCGCCTTTTACATACCGCCTTCTTCCCGGAGGAATCACGTCGTTGGGGTTATTGGCAATTTTTCCTCTCTGGTAGACAGCCATACTAATAGGTTTTTGGTAATTTTATAGCAAGTAGCTTAATCTTTACGAGAAAATGCTGTTGGTGGTCCTTAATGAGAATGGAACAATAGTACTATAAATACATGGGGTATTTGTAGTGTCGGATTCGTTTCACATCAGAAACGATGTTAGGGTTCACGAGGGAACTGTTATATGCCGAGAGGAGAGTTGAAAACGATACAATGACATCCAATATCTCAGAGAGAGAGAAAGATATACATGGAAGACTGTTTCTATTCAACTAAATTCTCTCTTCGTTTATATATGCAGGTGCTGTTATTTTTCCCTCAAAAACGATATAATACATATTCGATAATTATTTTATCATCTGATAGCAACATTGTCCGTGTGAATGCTTAGTAGAACCACTTTTCGATTCACAATATCTTCTTAATGGCTACTTTGTGAAATGGAAATACTTTGAGTATAAGTAACAAATATTCAATGCTCAAACGGATCTATGCTTACCAACTTCAAAACTCACAATAGAATCATTATAAGCAACATCTTCAGATTCATGAGAATATACAATGCCTTCCAACAAGAAATCGTTCTCAAATCTACCACTTCAGAAGACAAACATATCTACGAAATATACCATGAAAGCAAATATAGAGAGAGATCCTAGAAGTTGCACCTCATTACTTGTGCAAAACGATCGCGTTGTTTCCTGGTCTCTAAATCAAAAAAAATACTAAATACTGTTTTAGAGAAATCATTTAGTAAGAAACCTGTGCAAACCAGTTTTTACCTCTTAGGTTGCTGAGGACAACAAATGGTACAAAAGGAAAAAATACCTTAGAAAAGGAAAATGGCGGCAATATGAGCCTGCAAAATTCTGTCACTCTAAAAACACAAAGTACTTTCATTTAGATCGTACTTAAGAGTTGAGTACCCCGGTATCATGTTAAATGTGCGCTTAAAAATTTGCGATGTAAAGTTGTCCTGTTGAAAAACAATTCAACTAGCACACATACTTCATCATAATTTATCCAATTCAACGTGAACAAAGAAGTTCATATCTTTGAAAAAAGCGTTAATGCACTTGTAAACTTTCAAATCTAATACAAATATCCTAGAAAAGTATAGGTCAGTTAACTCTCAAAGAAATTGAACCATGTATTCATCCTTGTGGGATATGGTAATGCTTAAAGTCTATAGTTAAAATTTTCATAGCTATAGCAAAGAACTGAAACCTAGACACACTAACACAAAATGTTTTTGGATATAGAAGAATTCGACAAACATATTACTAATCAAACCAGCTATTATGACTTTAATGATTAACATTCCTGATAGAAAAACAGTTTGTCTTCAGATTTAACATGGATTGTAGCCTGAATGTGTTTCTTCGTAAATGTAAGCCATTAATCGACATGATCCATCATTTGAAAGTAAAGCAAAGGTACTAAAACAGAGTTCTCAAACAGAAATGGTACATTAATTGCTAGAATCTTTTCAGAGTAATCCTCGAGCCAAAATTACTACTGCAACATGAAACGAAGCAGGTACAAACTTTCAGTGAAGTTTCATTCCTTAGATATTCTAAAACATAATTTAATTAAAAAAACACAAACAACAGGTCAATAACCATATAGGGAGAAGTACTCCAGAAGCTAACAACAAAATCGACTATGGATTCTAATATTAAGATAGATGAAAGCACTGAGAACTGTTTTTCTTTTGCTAAGTATTCAAGTTGATTCTTATGGGGAAAGAGTAAGTAAAATTTATTGAGCATTGGAGAGACATTTTTCAAGAAAAATAGATTCCCATGCCTCTAATAGATTCCAAGAGAAAATATAAAAACCAAGTATACAACATCTATTAAAACACAGTAGCCTATTCCATAAAGGAAAGATTACAAGAAATAAAAGTTGCTGTAAACATTGAAAAAGTACCGAAAGAGTGACACAATTCTAATAAGAGTCTACAATAAAACAAAAATAAGACTTATGTTGCGGTCTTAAGTAGTCAATGGTATGGGTCAGGAAACTGATGACTTCACCGCAATATTCGAGAAGATCGAGAGGCTTGATTATAGTGTAGCGTGGAAGACAAGATTGGAATAATAGTAAGGTCGGTTTAGTCTGAAGATGTATATACTTTTCACATAGTTGCCGACACCAATAGGGATAACTTAAAATTCCGTCATCTTGAAACATATAAAGTACTTTTACACGACAAAACCATTAGTGTGTCGGTTCACTTTAGCATTATCTAGATACGTGTTAAATTTGTCAAAACTTCAAAAAATGTAATAAATACAAGAAACGAGCAATATGAGAGTTAAAGCTCACTAGAACGGTGAACAAAGTGTACTCCTAGAGCACGACCTCAGCTTCCAAAGATCTCAAAACTATCACGATCATAAGCATCGTGATTAATAGTGCCAATAATAACTGACAGTAAAGCTAAGCGATGGTTACAGAGCTTAAGCCTAAAAAAGGGTTAAATTCTGGAGCTGGGTGAATTATAAGTGCAGATGTTCTTGAGGAGGATATTTGACAGATCTAGAAAAGGTGACTTAAAACACGCGAAGGAATTGCAAACTCGGAAAATCAGAGATTATAGTATCAATGGTATTAATTTAAAAACGAAAAGAGTAAAAATCAAATATAAATGTATATATAAATCACGAAAACCCAAGGTAAAATAAGTATTATAGTTCGATAACAATAACAAAAGGCAAGGGAAGAATATTGTTAGTCAATGAAAAGGGTTTTGGCAATAATTCCAATGGGTTAAAGGGGAAAGATGACTCTAATATACCCGAAGAAAAAGAGCGTAATTTATGCTTGATTACCGAAACAGGCATCATATCAAAACCTTGTAAATAGAGATATTGATGAAAATATTAAACAATATAGAAACTATCTAAGATATGATCCGTGCGAAAATAATAGCTGCGAGAAGACTCGAAAATTTAAATTGCGAACTCTCCGATGATAAAGTTTTCCTTTGAAAAAGTTCATAAAAGTGGATACAGATAGAAAATTATGCTTAATAATAATAAGGGAATCGCAATGTATAAGTTAAGAATTTTAGATAACATGCAGCTAGTTGCGCATGAAGCACAAAGATGAAGACACCATCGGGATATAAGTATAAGGGCAAGCATACTATCATAAGATGGGTGTTCTTATTAAAACAACAATTGACCATCATTGTCTGTTAAAAGAAAAACCTATAAGAGATACAAATAACCCATTTCTAATTTCCACGCAAAGAGAAAGTTCCCATGTTTTGCTTGACCGCTATAATGCAGCGCATCCAAAAATAAAGTGACATGAAATCTCTGAAGATTGCTTCAATGCCGTATCAAGAAGCAAGCAGATACACATTTGAGTGACCAAACTCTCAATTAAATATTATTTTATGTATAACAGCGGCAATTACAGTACTTTTTAAGAGTGACGAGAATAGGATCCAATTCATAACAGAATGCTTTTGCTATTTCATAATGTTTTATTCTTGTAAAAGTAAGAATATACCCAAAATGCAGATGATTATTTTGACAAGGGAGTACTTAGGAATTTAATGTAGCAGTTATATAGCTAAGGGATGTAGGTTTAAAGTAAGTAAAAAATATTATGCTGAACACTAATATATCAAAACTGAGATAATGATAATATATATCCCTCCAACCAATGCACCAAAGAAAAATAAAACGAACAAGAGATCAATCATAAATCCTTTTTAATGTTAAAAAACTCAGAAACAAGTAGTTTTAAATCATCATTGACGATAATTTTTCTGCTATATTCTCCATAGCGTTCATAAACCAGGGATAAATGCAGAATTAAGTAAAATATTATGTGGATTAATTGAAAAAAGGGCCTACAAACTATCTCTATATTTACTTAAGACAAACTGGCGCTCAATTATTAATCACTAATGAAGCTTAATCATAAGGTGGGATATGAAAACCTCCTGCAATAGTATTAGAAATACCAGATTTGTACGAACCTGAGAATAACATAAAAATCCGGCTCCAAATCAATGAATGCGAAGGCTTAATAATCGTTTTCCTATAGCAAAAACTTGAAAAACCTTCTGCAGTGCTTCTCAATATGATACCCAATTATTGAAATGGTAAAATGATCTAATTGCGGACTATTGCACGTAAATAAGACATTTGAATGAAAAAAACTTTCATTTAAGCTTCAACTGTAGAAAACACACGTGCTTAGCTTCGATAAGCTACTGTTAAGCCAAAGGGTATTGATTTTCGCAGAGCTGTGTCATATTAGGAGCTCTAAGTTCAACCGGAGAAATGAATAGTAATCCACATAAAATTGAATTAGAAATTAATAAGGAATAGGTAATAACTAAAGTCGTAGGTCTCAAGCGACTGTGTTTTCATTATCAGTATAATTGGTCACACCGGGCAACTTCTTCTCACCAGGAACGTTTTGATAGTAAAATCCCAGTTGAAAGGCTCCCAGCTATAAACCCTATTTATACCACAAACATTGGATATGTACATCACATAAAAAGTTTTATCAATATGAAGCAGAGAAGTGCTAAAAATAGAAAAAAAATATGTAGATGTAAGATATAATGACCCAAAAATCTTTCGAAATGATAAAAACTTTTATTGGAATATAAAATGGAACTAAATGCGAAGTTCGGTCCAAAGAATTCACAACATGAAGCAAAAACTAGGTCTTTAAGGTGCAACGGTAAATAGAATACGCTTCTTACAGATAAATTAAAAGCTTAATTTTAAAAAGTATGGGTCTCTATTATAACATTACAAGAAGCAGTTGGTTTCAATAAAATTTTCCGAAATGAAGTACTAGGAAGAAAATAATACTAGCTGCGATATCTGATATAAAGAGTGCTTATGATTGCTATCATTATAAAATAACATAATTCAGTGACTAAGTAACAGAAATAATCAGAGTATTTGACTTTATTGAAATTTGTGAAATGAGAATATGCTACTCAATACAATAAGGTATATTCTACAATGACATTAAAACCATGGAAACAAGAAACAAAACGTCTTTTACAGGGTCTAATTAAGAGGCTATCATACTCTTCATGTCTTATAGATGTTGTATAGAACACAAAATGCCCAAGTAGAGGCATTAAATTTGTGATCAATCATGTAGATTTTGTATCTCAATTACTAATACCTTCCAACAAAAGGTTTGAAGGAATAGTATAAACTTATGTGGATATTGGTCAGCGTTAACCACGGCTTAAAAAAAGTAGCAGAACATCTACCTGAGTCGTAGATGAAATTTTTACTGCCATACCCGTTGAATTTTTGTCATTAAATTGCACTTTAGCACTGGGGATAACTAGATGATGTATAATTTTGCTTACTTCTATATGTTCATGATATCTTAGCCACAGGAGATAGAGAAAAAGTTACAAATGATGCATTACAGAATTTAAACCGGGTAAACGATATGACAAAGACAATAAGAACATTAAACAATATGAGATAAAAACTATAGGGACAAAAATTATCACAGATAAGATGATGAAGAGTAGAGAGACTATCTTAATTCCTCCTATGAATGTAAGCAGACTGAGATAAACTGTGCAATAAGATATATTCAAACTGAAAATTAATAGAAAAAGTTAAATTACTTAATTAAGTATTGGTGACTTCAGTCATAAAACCACTTCCATTCATAAACAAGTTAATTGAATCACTTATGCTATTTATAGCTAACTGCCTAGATAGGTTCAAATTTTTTCCAACAAGATTATAATTGATTGTGGTATTTTGTACAGTGGTTTATTTAAAATGATTAAAAATTTTGGGATCAAGCATCTATTTGAATAATGCATAAACCGTTTTCGAGCTCTACAGGAGCTGGAATTGAAGAACAAACCTCGCTGTAATATTACAAACGTCTAAAAAATTCTAGTAAGTATAGTACCAACATCATATAGTTCGATAAAGCAGATATAAATGACTAACTCGACACCAAAGACAGCATGGTTGAACTGTCCATATTGGTTTTCCTATAGTATGAATCCTTCTGTATTAGATATTTGGTGAACTAGAGCAGATATTCGTTAAAATATATGTTGAAAATATGAGTAATATTAAGTTAATGGAATCTCAATCCTAGCCGCCCTGATCCAGTCTTACTGGGTTTAAATATCCCAATTCCTAAGGACATATGAGAGAATACACATACCATTTAAGATAAGCTAAGAGCAACGGCAGCATAAGTATTAAAATGATAAAAACTGAGGAAGATAAGTGTCTCCTTGTTGCAAAAAAAACAAAATTGACAAGGATAAGAAATATGAAACGGGAATGTATACGACTAGAATACAAAATATATATCAAGGTTTTGAATATCATTGCTCTTATCTACTTAGCGAAAAATATGCACAATAGAAACATGAACATGACCTCGGTACCTGTAATACTCGCATCTGTTATAAATCAAGTTAGAGCCACCTCTAGAATGACTGAAATGACGAATATAATGCAAACAGTTACTACATTTCTCTTCAATAAGATTCGGCCAACCAATTATAATAGTTCTACATGTAAGAAATTAATGCTTCTGTATTTATTAAACCTCCTAGATTTTGAGCCAAATACTCAACCAGCTAAAAAATATTTTTTTACATGTGTTGGTTAAGTTTACTCATATATGTTAACGCATTCAAATATTACTTTATTTAATTTGAACTTAAATCATAGTGCCATCAGGGTCAGCAAAGAAAATTTCATTCTAATGGAACACAGCTAAGCGCAGTGCTCTAGAAACACCATAGCCGAAAACCTATACATCAGAAATTTATACTTAAATACTATCTAAATGGCTAAATGTTACAATATAGAATAGATATAGGGATGTGAAATGGAATGAATACTCAAGATATCCTATTATACAATTAGAAATTAATTTCTTCTGTAACCTAATTTCATAGAAACATCGAGATGTTGTTCATGTAGCAGATCTTCAGCAATCGCTACCTCTTATCTCTTTTCTATTAAAAAATATTAATTGGAGGTCTTATAAAAGATACTGAATATAAAATCAGACGAGAAGTAGCATAAAATGTGTACCGGTTCAAACAGTCTAAATTCCTCATCTCATCTTTCAAGATAACTTCTATTCTTTTTCCATAAGTATCCAGCTCTATACTAGTTGATGACTTCATAATAATATTGATAAGGACAAAAAAGAGACTTTTATATTTTGTGTGCCTTATAATAACAAATATTTTATTATGCATTAGAATGACACCCCTTTAATATATCTCCTTAAGAACATCTTAGAGACTATATTTAACAGAAACGGCTATAGACTAAGACAACATTTTGTCTCAGCGATAAAAATCAAATTAATTATGTTTTATTTAGCTTTTAATTTTTGTTTAGATGTAAATGGAAAATTCTTAAAAGTTGAAGACAATTCCAGTCAGATATAGTGATCGAGAAACTACAAGTTATTTGAAAAACTACATCATTTATCTTTCTTAAGATATACATTTCTGACTAAGTTTCTTTCCTTAAATAAGTTTATGTTTTTGCACATAAATATGTGATAAAAAATGTGAATAAATATCTTCATGGATATTTTTTTTTAAAATATAGCTCAAATTAGTTACAACTAGGTATGCCTTAAACGAGAACAGTGTGTATGGAGACTCTTCTCAGGTTAGAGAAGTCAATATGCAACAAAAAACTATTTGAAAACAAAAAATACTAATATACGGATGATAATTAAATATTTTCTAATAATATAATGTATATTCCTGTTAAAACGTACGCGTATTCATTTCTTCTCAATGTTTTCTTTTTCTAGCAGTACTTTTGCCTTGGGTTTCACAATACATGAAAATATCTGTACAAGAAAAATCACCAGTATTTCTAATTAGGTGTATATTCCTCTTAAACTCTGTAAAATACTTCATATCTGATATTACCTTTTTATTTTTAGTTTTCTCTAACTCCTATTTACCCTATCAATTTTTCCATTAAGTTTTGTAAGCGATTCCAATATGTTCCATTTTCTATTTACACGATGCCACGTCATTAGTCAAATTATCTCTATTGTCATCAACGAAAAAAAAAGAAAAAGCAGAACGAAACTTCCGCTGATATTTGGAGAGAGCTGTAATTACCAAGAAAAAGAATACCGACTGCCCTGTTTTTGTTTCCCAAACAGTAAATATGCGGTGGGCACATAGTTGCATATCAAGGGAAAAGCTAGAGGCTGCTCTCTCTAACACGGATATCGAGGCAATTGAATCTGACATTCTAATGGGAAGTTTATCGACAAGTATAGAGGGATCCAACGAAACTCCTGAACTAATTCCCATTATGTCTCACCCTCCACAGAGAGTCTCGGATCTTTCTTTCGAAGAGTTTTGGAACACTATCACAACAACGCCATCAAAACACATAAAACTTGATTTTAAAGAACATCAAGCATTTGACCTTTGCTTGGATATTATTATCTCAAAGCCAGATATTTTAAAATCCCTGGAGTCAAACAATATTAAGCTTATTTTTAATGCTGATGTTTTAGATGGTCCTGGAAGATATCTTCTAGAATATCCTCTTGCTAATATTAATGGTAAAGACTTTATTCAATCTGTAACGGATAAATTATCTAAGTTTTCACTAAGTAACGTTAGTCTGTCGTTAGGGTTCAGAGTAGATTTACCAACTACAAAAGCGTATACAAGGAAAGAGGTAGATGCAATGATTGCACTATTAGACGCTTGTGGATTACTTATTGACCGTTCTGTGGAAATTACATTTGCACTTAACGCTAGACTTCTGTGTAGAAGTGTTAATCCCGTTAGAAGATTAGTTGACAAAACGAATGCTAATGTTCTAATTTGGACAGCCGCTGGTGAACCTGGAATCTCCCGCTCTAGAAAAGATAAAATTGAGAATGAAGTTAACAAGTTTTGTCCTAGTGAGAAAATTGATTTCGATGTGCAAATTGCATCATCAGAGGTTGAAGGTGGGGTTTATGATGCCGGAATGTATCTTTATGGGCTTTTTAGAGAAATTAAATTTAGTGTTCAAAAATGGGTCTAATTGTTTTCTGAATCGTTAAAAAATGCAAAATGAAAGCCTTGCTGATCATAATTTTCCTTATTTGTAGTCCGGCGACATGCCAATATAACAGACTGTTAGATTTATTGATTCCTTCAGGAGAGAAAACACAGCATGCCTTGTACAAAGGAGAACTGACATCTGCTCGCGCATTTATTTTCCAATTACGGCCTCTCAGTGAAGATATGCGCTGGAGTTTTAAACTAACTTTAGACTTTGCGGAAATTGAAGAACAGGAGGAAGAAGAAAGGTTTTTTAACCCTATGGAAAACAAAATTTATCTTCAAATCTGCGGGGGAAATTCTTCTGGAATACATCTACCCCGAAGACCTTATGAGGGCAATATCTTTCAGAATATGACTGATTCGTGCAGAGCGAGGTTTGAACAAAATGTATATAAGCTTCATGGTCTAATTCAGCTTTTTCTTGGGAAGGAATGCTTTATTGCCAAGGTCGTTTCTTTAGGTAAGAATGAGGTAGAAAACCTTACCTTGGAGGGTACGACTACAAAACCTAATTTACATTTTCGCTTGCTGACTTGTGACGAAACTTTGTTTACAACTATGCATATAAAGACAGAAGTCACACAAATATTCGAAAGAGATGATTTTGTTGCCGTTACTCGACTGGATCTCAATGTCATTCTGTTTTTTGTCTATAGCTCTTTATCACTGGCTTGGATCGTTCACTGCCTGAAATACATAAACCTGTCCGATCTAGAAGTGCAATCTCGCTGTTTATTGATCTTAATTTTGAAAGTGACCTCGCATTTTGTGCACTTATCATCACTTGTAACTCAACATTTGTTCAAAGAGACACAAATAAATTCAATCTGGGTGGACTCTCTTCAAGCAGTGGTTTCGCTGTTTCACAGAACGTATTTTTTTTACGTAGTTCTTCACTTGACACTTGGATGGGGATTAATCTCTTTCAGAATAAATAAGACAGATAAGAATACAATACTGGCATTGTGCTTAACCTACTTTGCAATTATGCTGCAGCTCCATGGTTTCGATCTTGGACTCTTGCCGAGCAATACTTTATTCTCTAGATTTTCTCTCCTTGCTGCCTTTTTAATCCTACCAATTGAGTTTTTGATAATCTACTTGAGTTATTTTTTTTCTACGAAAACATATTTATATTTACGAACTTGTCTAGTTTTTGCTACGAATCAAACAAGTAGAACGATTTATCAAAACATAATTGGAATTATTTTAGTATTGCGAAATGTATTTATTTGTGCAACTTCTTTTCAGCTAATCACTTTTTATATGTTTGATGGAACAACGTTTCAAATACTTATTTCAAATCTAATTGAAGTTTGTGCTTACATTATGCTTGGATTTACGCTACGGTGCAGAAACTTTTCTCGTTTCGAAGATAATTTAAGCTTGATTGAACCTGGAAATGGGCCTTCTTTAGAACCGGAAATTGCAACATCTTCATCAGACACAAGAATTGTACCTGATCAAGGCTCGAGTTGGAATAACAAAGATACACGAGATTTTGCGGAAAGCAATGACGCAGTATTAATCCTAGAGGGCTCAACAGACTCCACCAGAAAAAGTAGACTGGCAACTGTAAATTGAATAGATGAATGCAAGAAAGTTTATATACAAGGTTTTACTTTTTTTTCATGTATTCGGCTTCAAGTACTTTCAATCCTTCTTGAAAAGTGTTTCTACCAAGTCCAAGTCTTACTCTATTATTTACTTGCTGTTTGTCATGAATATAAGTGCTACCAGGTAACAAAACAACTCCCCATTCTGTTGCAGATTTATGGCAGAAACCATCGACATCGTCCGCATTTAACTTTACAAAAACTGTACTTCCTCCTCTTGGTTCATAATACTCGAACAAACCTGTTCTCTGACAAAACTCTTTTAACACTTTTAGGTTCTCTTTGATTATTCTCTTGTTTTCATCCCTTAGAAGTTTGAAGTTACCATCCAACATACCCAGATATGCTAAAGCTTGACTAGGTTTAGAAGGGCAAATGGAGGTAAAATCTTTCAAATGCGATACTCCTTTCAAAACATCTGGATTGAGTGTATTATTTGCAACTAGCCAACCAATTCTTAAACCTGCTAATCCAACAGTTTTTGAGACCCCTGATAAAACAACAGAGTTTTCGTATAGTTGACATACGGATGGGTAATTAAAATTTCCATCACAATTATCCTTGATTAGCGTTCTATACATTTCATCTGAAAAAATAGTCACATCGTTCTGTTTACACAAATTGATGATTTCCATCATTTCTTCAAAAGTGGGCAAGAAACCTGTTGGATTATGCGGGAAATTAATTATCAATAACTTCGTATTTTTCGTGATGAGTTCTTTTAAATCTTCTAGTAGAAATTTAGGTTCATTATTTTCAACTCGAAAGTTCCACATTTTTAATTTGCAGTTTTTTGAATGAGCTACTTCAAAAAGACTTTGGTAAGCTGGTGCAACACAAACAACTTCATCTCCAGTACTCAGAAAACTATTCATGAAATGAGTTATTGCTTCTGCTGGAACCATAACGCAGATGTCTTCTAGTTTTATTTCTCTTCTATACGTGATGTGAAAGTTGTATTCTGGATTGTTGTAATGAGCCTGAACAGCTTCACGAAGAAAAGTCTCACCATTATAATCTCCATATCCAAGGTTTAATTCAGTATATATTTTTTGTTGTTCTTTTGGAAGCTTTGATAAAAGTTCAAGCATTTTTGGTAAATTGACAGGTTCACAATCTGAGCAGCAAAGTAAGTATGGCGCTGTGAACTCGTACTTGTCAAAATATCTTTCCAGGACAAACTCTCTAAAAGGTTTTTGCATTTTAAATATTCTAATGTTGAAAGCTGCGATTTCCTCTTGTGTGCAATTATTAATTATATTTTTGGTTATTTATGAATTTTATAGAGGAGTGTTGTTTGAGAAATTTTCTTTGAAACCTCCTTGACTTAAGTTAGTAATGACGTCAGCAGCTGAGAACAGTAAAGGAATGAAACGAGAATCTGCCCAAAATAATATTGTCTTGAGAAAATTATATCTTAAATTTTTGAGTCAAGAACAAAGAAAAAAAGAATAATTCGCTACTGTTGAATAGAGTAGTAGAAGTAATATTATGTAAATCCTTGCTTGTACTTGTAAGATACCTCAATAATATGAAGTATAGAATAATCTAATTTTCTGTGTTGATTTCTGGGAGAGATAAACAACTGTAACTCAGGAGCAATCCTACTCCAAGTTAAAACTCTGTGGACCTTGAGTTTTAAAATACATTTTTTATAGTGACTTAGAGCGATATTGTTGTTCGTTTGTTGACCACGGAGCTTGTATATGTCTCTGAATATGTTTTTTTGTGAATACCACATCACTGCAAATTGCTCCAGATACTATAAGTTTTAAAAAACTGCAAGTAACTATTCTATTAAAATATCCCTCTATCGCGATTAATAACACTTCTTTACTTGCTTAATTGCCTAGCTTACTACTTTCAAACAAATCTTAGACTGAAGAGGCTGTTAGAACTTCATGGCTGCAAAGTTATAGCATTAGAATTGCACCTTTTTTGAGTTCTTTGTAATTGGAGGTTTACAAGTCACTAATAAAACCCATAAAGCGTTGCAGTATTCAAACCTTTTCCTGAAAGTTGAAACCTTTGAAATAAACAACTAATATCAGGTTAAAAAACTAATTTACTTAAAACTCAAACTGCAAATGATGATTCACATTATTTTGATGAGTGGATTTTAAACTCATAAAATGACAATTTTTAGTAGGATTTGTTGATTGTTGCCTTTAGAAGGGCACCAACACAAAATGAAACAAAATTGTTTTCCTTACTCTTAAGAGAAGCTCAACTTAATAAGCTTATTGTAGATTATCTTCTACTTTCTCTAGCCGATCCTGAGCCTTATTGAAATGCAATTCAACAATTCAAAAGGGTTTAAAAGACGTAAATTAAATATTCCGCACGTAGAAGAATATGTCTTTTTGCTCTGCTAAGCAGATTCAATCACGCGAAGTACCTTTGTCCTTATCAACTAGTATCTACTAAAGGTTGTTTTAGTTTGTCTAAATGGTTGTTCAATAAAAAATCAAAGTGTTACGTTTTGAGGGTTGTCGTATCTGATTTTACTCTTCCTTGTTTCAAGAAGCCGAGTATTTTTAGATTAGTTCGAAACTTTGATTCTTTTAGCCAGAAGTTCTTAGAAGCATCTTAAGATCTAAGCTCTAGAGTGTTTCAATCACTCAGATATTCAATGTTGATGAAACATATACGACTCTTTACAATGCATTTTCCCCAAAAACTATTTTTAGAAGAAATTGGTTTCTATAAGGTCAATGTAGCTCTTTTTATTCATGGATGAGCTTAGGACAGTTTATTCGAAACGGGTCTGACAAGTAGCAGGCATTTCAGCGCTTCTATCATCCCATTGACGTTCAAAGCAATGAGCTCAACTGACAGCACTATTCTCTTAAAATCTAGTGGAACAAATGACTTATCGTGTAAGTGAAATTTAAAGGGACTTTCATAGATTGGTGAAAGTTCCTGGTTTATGAGAGTACTCAATGGTATACCAAAGTAATGACAGGATTGTTTTTCTAAATTCTTTTTGAAATGATTTGTGGTCTAGCGTTAAGTTACCATAATTAATAATCCAAGATGAATATAACAATGTCTCTAATATAATAGATAAGCCATACTAAGAATATATTTCTCTGTGAGGATGATGTTCTGGTACAATTTTTACCTCCATTGACTAACTCGTCTAGACCTTGTAACACCGTTCGCAATTATATTACTGACTAGTAATTTGCATTCTCAAAATGTTTCCCAGGTTTTTTTTTTATTAATTACGGAGGTATGTAGGATCTCAAAGTGGATAAACTACACTCGCTTATAGAACAAGTAGCCAGTATTGATAGAAAACTCGAGTTCTTGAGCTCTTGGAACAGAAATAAGACAACCCACATATTTGTACTTGTTGATTTTGATTTCTCTCAAGTACTCTATTTAACAATAAAGTTATGATACAGTGGTTGCTCAAGAACACTACTAAATGTCAAATAATCCAGCTACATATATTTACAGTATTGGTGATTGTATTTTCCCTGCCTTATTTTAAGGTTGATTTTAGCATCTTTCAAAAAGTTGTATTATAACTGGTATCGTAAGCCCTAGAAATTCAGTTAAGATAGTATGGCTGACTATTCTAGAGATCGAAGAACGATAATATTAGAAAGTGTACAAACCAATTATATTAGCTATGTACTAGGCAGTTAGACGTTTCACTACAAGAGCTAGCAATAGCGAGCTTACCCGTTTAAGTCATTTTTAATTATTGGCAGAGTAGATGGACGCAGTCAAAAATCTTTCAAATCAATTTGGTTCCATATTTCGTGCAGCATATCAAAGGCGCAGTAACATCATATCATAAGTAATTTGAAGAATTAAAAAGCTCCAAAGTAAAAGAGGCTAATGATTCTGCTCCACATTTTTTAGAATCATAATTATAGGACTATTGCGATATAATATTACATAAGTGGATACAGATAGGCAAAGCAGGGTACAAAATATAATATTAAATCTTGAAAGCGATGTAAAATCCTTCAACATATGATAATAAGTTGACGATCCTGTAGATAATATAGCTCATGCAACTCTCCTCGTCGTGAGGAAATAATTCAATGAGAACATATCAGGAAGAGAATCAGATCAAAATTCTTTAATTCCGCAAAGGAACTGTTATTAAGAACCAACTAAAATATAAACATAAGAAGCAAGTTTGTAGTATCATTAAACCCATAGCCGATTTTAGTATTATAAACGAACAAAGTTTGATTGCCATGGAAACAATGAAGTTTTGAAAAATACAAACGGAAAATTGGTTTAATTTTGAGTAGTTAATAACGGTAAAGCCCTGAAAAAAAAAGGAAAATCAATGGCAGAACTATGCTCAGGAGATTAAACTTAGAATCAAACTATTTAAGCAGTAATGGACAATAAAAACTAAGCTGTTGTAGCTTCTCAGTTCTTAATGAATCTACCAGCAGAATCAGCTATCTATCTCTAAATATCTTAATGGAAGACAAATAAAATCCAGTTTTCTGTTTCAAAGATACTTGGTAAAACTTGCAAATATAATATGTGTCAATTTTACTCAGGTGATGGCTGTTTACTGCCTATTGTACATAGATGATAATTACATGAGGCTACTTTCCTAGATTTAGAACTAAGAGAGCATTGGACGACAGAAATACTATGATGTAAAGAAAAAAGATTTTAATTTGTCAAATTTAATATCCGATGAAAACAAACATATAACACCTACATTCTCACCTATATGGTTTTCAATGTACATGAAACATGACAGAACTACTGGAGCAGGAATAGCTCCACAATCACCTCCTACTGAATAATCCTGAAGGGATTGATTCCGAAACCAGAAAACATCCCAAAGATCATATTTGGCATTTAATTTAAACTTAAACCAATAAAGCTCAAGCAAGACCCAAGTTTTAAGAAATGCCAATTAAAACTACCTTGGCACGATAGAATTTCCCGTGAAAGCCTTATGTAAAATACATGACCTCATTAATAAAACCTCATTGAAACTTTCCCGTAAGACCCCCCAATTATGAGAATGAGGTAGTATGAAGCATTTTAGTCTAGAAATACAAAATAAACTGTTCAAGAAAAATGTGTGTTATAGAGTAGCAACATAAAATACTAGAACAATAGCCGAGCCTTTGAAGCTTCAGAGGAAAACTCTATGAGCATTGCAAGCATGAGAGCAGATGCATCGAATCTGCCAAGTCAATTTGCAAAAACATAGGGAAGCCAAGCGTTGCTGCCATAACCAAGTATAAAAAAGCCTTATGCCACTCCAAGAAAAACTAAACAGCAAACAAAATGAGACAAACAGCGCTGTCTTGGATGTTTATTTAAAATATGAAAATCAAATTAATATAATCAGTTAACTGCTTCAAAAAAAGGACAGAGTTTCATGAAAATTCAACCTGACGATATGATGCTTATGCCATGCTAGCAAAACTTGATCTCGATACTACGATCATTTCGTACAATGATGATTTTTTCCAATATCTCAAAGCACATTTTACGCTTACATGCATTCCAGAGCTATTGTATTTTTCGCTTTGAAAAAAGTTCCTTAAGCTTGTTTTCTGCTTTGAACAATTTATATTCTGACTTCTGAAACTTTTATTTCTCAGAAATCAATACTGTATAAATAAATTAGAATTTAATGAGCCGTTAAAATTATGTTCCAAGTTCCAAATTTTCTGCTGATAAGCAAAACAATAACCTAGCATAATAGAAAAACCCTCCAAATGCGTCAAAGGAAAATAAAAATCCCAATTAAACCCAAAATAAAAATTAAACCAAACTCCTGTAAGGTATTTATTTCTTCCAGTTATATAATTCTCATACTTGGAATAAGTTCTCTCTTGTATCTTACTTTCTGGGTCTCAACTTTCACAGAAGAAAATAATCAAACACAGAATTTTCATGTTTCAGGTTTTCTTCCAGAATATAGAGTAAACCATATAAAAACTCCAGAGCCTTTTTCAATTATTTCTGAAGTTTTGCATGAAGTTTATCTGTTTTCAATTCCTTTCCCAGAGAACGGAGTGTTATCTTTCGAATATCTATCAGAAGATCATTTGCATGAAATTTCAACACTAAGAATCAACAACCCATCTTTAAAATTATCGATATCTATTGGAGGTGGTGGAAGATCGCATGGAATACTATCTCTTTTGTCCTCTGAAGCATATCAGGATAAATTCATTCATCAAATACAAAGCCTCTTTCAAAAATACAATCTTTCTTCTATTGTTCTCAATCCAGAAATAAACTTTTCAAATACATTCTTAACATCTTTCTTACTTTTTCTAGAAAAATTAAATCAGCATAAAATTAATTTTTCTGTTTGTTTGCATTATTTTCATTCATTGGGTAACGAAAATATTTATAAACTACGTTTCTTTCAACATGTGCTCTTAATGAGTTACGATATTCCTTCGAGAAAAGGTCATTCAGCTTATAAAGATGTTTCACTTCTGCTCCGAAAGTTTGTTCAGGAAGAGAAGATAAATTCTAGAAAGCTGTTGGTTGGATTTCCTCTTTATACGAGAGGTAAATCTGATCTATCTAAGGTGAAAACCTATGATGAATATCTTGGTTTGCAGAAAAAGCAGAGAAAGGAATATGATGGTAAAGTGTTCTCTCATACAGAAATCGGGAAGAAAGTTAGGTTCATTAAGGAAAATAATTTGGGGGGCTTATTCTTCTGGGAAATTGGTCAAGATTCCTTTTCTAAAGAAAAGAGTTTAACAAAATACATTCACAATCTTTTCTAGTCTCACAAGTGAAAAAGTATAGCTTAAACACACCTGACAAACAAACAAACACAAAATCTAGATTACAGGTTGTTTTGCTGGTTCCGGCTCAAGAACTTCTAATGTACTCCATTTCGTTCGTAGCACTCTTATTATTAGTTTAGTATTCGCATTCAGTGTACTTGCTTTCCATCCAGATGGTAGATCGTCAAAGGAGACATAAAAAGAGTAACCAGCTTCAGCTTTTATTTTCCCGCATTTCTTGCAGTCTTGATCTTCAGCTTGATTCATAACATACTCAAAACTAATAGGATCGGTACAGCTCTGGCAATACCAATTAGCCCCTGGAGTTTCTATCTGTTTGAGAATGTTGCCACTGGTTTGAATAGATTCGTCAATTCTGTCCTTGTTTTCTGCCAAAAATCTGTTCAGCCGTTTTTCATTATATAACAATACTTCAAACCTCCACTTCCTTGGATCATGTTTATCTGCTGACTTATCTGTTCGCATGAATGTGTCGATATCTCCCATCGCAGGTTTTGGAATTTTAGCAATTCTTCTAGTTGCTTCGTATTTGATCTTTGGATTAATGACTTCGTTTAGCTTCAGCTTCATAGCCGTTAAACCTTGATTCTCTTCTTGCACTTTTCTTAAGCCGTTAAAATGGTAAAAGTCGCGTACTTCAGTATTTTCAGATGAAGCTGGAAATAAAATCGTGTAGTGATTAACTCCGTGTATAACATATACCCCTGTTTGGGAATTCTTCAGCGTTGTGTGAATTGGTCGCCCTTCCGTATCAAGGTACGATAGTAGCCCGACGAGTCTTGTTTGATTTTGAATATCTGCTGGGGCATCAATTGCTTCTCTAAGCTCGTTGTATTGGTACAGGAATCCAGGTTTTCCATGATACAAAGCTTCCATTAGCGGCTCTTCGCAGAAATTAAAATCTGTTACATTGGAGACAAACGAGCGGGGGAAGTTTTCTACCGAAGATGCATAAATAGAGTATGTAAGTAGAATTAAACATCCATAGTTCATATAGGCAGTGATGTTCAAGTCAAAGAACGATTTCATTTCTCTCTTATCTGTTTGCTCAAACACTAAATCATCTTTACCGAACGCGCCATCGGCATCTTTCCACAGGGCAAGTTTGACTTTATCTTCACCAGGACACACGCGTTCAATTATTTGAACAAAAGCGATTGCAAACTCATCATTCGAAAATCCCTTGTCAATGTCAACGCTGCCGTTTTTTATCAACCTGTTTGCGATTAACGTCGCATTCACGAATGATAATAAACCACATGGACCATTTTCATTTTGTAGAAAGCATATTGGGGAGTTTGGAATAGTAGAGAAGTCCTGAAAAAACCACGGGTTTATTTGTTTAAACGATTGTGGAACATTTCCATTCTCAACAAAGTCTTCAAAAACTTTCCAATGAACTATTTCTTCTTTCATCTATTATTAAACCAATGACAAAAATCTCAGGTTTTCATTGGCTAACGAAAGCTTCTACTTATAGCTAAAAAGGACACACAAAATATCCAATCAAATATTTATTATGCCATTTTCATTGGTTAAAGGAAAAAGTAGAAGCCAACAAAAAAATAATTAAAAGAAAAAATGGTTCACGTTCCAAAGGAAAGAAAAACCTTTTGTAAAGCAAAGGGTTGCAGAAAACACACTTTACATAAAGTAACACAATACAAAGCAGGTAAAGCGTCAAACTTTGCACAAGGAAAAAGAAGATACGATGACAAACAGAAAGGTTATGGAGGTCAGACGAAGCCAGTGTTTCACAAGAAAGCTAAAACTACAAAAAAAGTTGTTTTAAGGTTAGAATGTAAGGTATGCAAAACTAAAATGCAACTTTCCTTGAAGAGATGCAAGCACTTCGAACTTGGTGAGAAAAAAGCTCCTACTGGACATGTTTACTAAGTTTAAGATTCTCTTTTTCTTTCCGCTATAATTTCAACGGCCAATAACTAACTTTCTCAGTTAAAAGAAGATTTTATTTGTTCATAGCTGACAAAAAAGACTGTGCACCAAATAACTTTTCGAACGCAGATTGGAATGAAGCCTTTATAAAATGCAGATGGTTTTTCCTCTTTTAATATCTTTCCAAACATAGTTATCGGGTTTAAACTTTTAGATTCACCTGCTTGATTCATTAAACGTGTTTTTATGACATCTGCAGGAGTAGAAACAAGAGCAGAAGCCACACCTGCAATTCCACTAGCTCCAAGATGCGATAAACCTCCATCACCAAGAACAGGAGTCAACAAGACAGACTTTACTTCATCATATGTACCCAACTCAGCTGCATTCACCAAAAATGTTCGCATCACATTTGCCTCCACGCCAGCAAACAAGGTTGCTCGAAGTCCATTCGCTGTGTAAATCCTTCTCACAGTGCTTACAATGGACTCTGTGGTGGAAGATAAGTTTGTCTGCATTTTGGTCTTAACAACCTCAGTCCAGTTAAATGCCAGAATACTTAATGCACCTGCCGTTCCACCTGAAAGAAGTCTTTGGAGAAACGTTGGTTGCCTATCAGCGGTAAAAAAGTTTCGAATAGGTTCGTAGAGAACAAGAGAAAGGGAAGAGTAGCAACATTGGCGAAGCAAAGCAGGTTTCCAACCTTTCCAAAGCGCCAAAGTGCCTTCTTCTCTTTGAATTTGGAAGATGCAGTGAAACATTCCCTTGTATTTTGGCGCTGTAGACGAGAGCGACGTTTGTACTTGAAGACGCACTTTTGCTACGTCCGTTGGTAGAGTTGCTAGTTCTGCTATTCCAGAGGCAATCAAAGACGAAACAAATCTGCTTTCTGCCGATGAAATTTCATTTTTCTTCGAGCTCATAAATTTTTTAACGTCTTAGTTTTTATTTTGACCCCTTGGAGGCGAATAAAGAATTCAGATAAATAACTTAAAATATAACTACAAATTGCTATCAGCAGAATTAATAAAGTGCTCTGCAAGCCAATACACACCCTCACTTCTCATCTCTTCGGGAACTTCGTGCTTAACACCTTCATAAGTAATGTGCTTCACATATTTGTCAAATTTATTTCCATATAACTCCTTCATCTTCGCCATGAACTCTAAGTTACTATCATTCGTAACAAGTCTATCTGCTCCACCATTTAACATTAAAATGTATCTACCCTCTTTTAGCATTTTTTCCATGTTAAAAATAGGATCCATTCTATCCACGAACTCGCTGAAATCATCGGAATATAACTCTTTAAACTCGGGAACAGCTTCACCTTTTCGGTGCTTTGCATAATGTTTTTTTAATTTTTCATACTTGTATTTTAAACTAGTCTTATATGAAGTTGAACTAATAAAGCCCACACAACATGAGATTCGTGATTCATGAGTAATCGACATAAACGCTGCGTGACCACCTTGAGAAATACCAGCGACTGCGAACTTATTGGTTTTGAAGTTTAGTTTTATCGGGAGGTAATCGATTAGGTAAGACACATCACGAACGGAACGAAGAATTTGGGCGTGCATGTCAAACGCGTGATCGAAATTTTGTTTCGTCCATGAATTGTTTTTTGCAGGGTCCTGTTTTCGAGTTCCATGGTTTGGATGGTCAAATGTGATGCAAAGACTTCCTGCTTCGGAGATTTGTGTTGCTAAATCTTCCAGATCTTCTTTTTGACCTGTTCTTCCATGCATTAGAAACACACAGGCAGTGTTATTTGGTATATTCTGTACTGCTTGGTCACCATTGAAGTAAAGATTGCATGAAATATCTCCGATTAAAAAATTTGTCATGCTGTCGTTTGAAATTAAAGCAAAATAAATGATATTTATGTAGTAATGCTATACTGTGGTATTCTGATTTTTTACAAACTATGTTGAGCGTATTTTTCCCAGAGAGACTTCTTGGTTTTCAGTATATTCTACTTTTCAGAACATAAGACAAATTTATTTACTTTGTTTTTGTATCTTGAAAATAATATTAAGCCTTTAAATTTTATGAGTATGATACACCAGAACACGTGCTAATGAGCATGAATAAATACAACGTTGTATATAATATACTTTTGAAAAAGCTGATTACTGAAAAAAAAACATCTATGTTTCTGAAATTATTATTTCCTATGAAATCAAAAACTAAGTTATTGAAGTGTGGCTGGATTAATTGCCCAGTACAAGAGGTTTAATCCATGGCAAAAGTGCTTATCCAAATCAAGGTGAAAATACAAGTAGTTAACTAAGTTAATTAAGATCTTTAGCATTCAAACGCTATACATTAGAATATACTTTAACCTTTAATTAAAGAGAGTAGCAAAGAAAATACGTAAAGAAGAAATAAGGGAGAGCAGAAAGAGTGGAAATTATGTACACAGAACTAGTCCAGGAGTAAGCTATATAATTTATTTTGTTGATCTGAAACGAAAGCTTATTAAAGCGGTATTGGAAAGGGAGATTTGGATGGCACTAGACAATGTATAGATTAAATTTAAATATAAAATTTGCTTTGCTGTTGCGGTATTCCTCGTACTTGGGTTGAATTATATTCTAAATGCTCTACGCCAAGAAAGTGGCAATAAGCTTTAATTTTTAAGCTCAAGAATTTAAATATAACCTAGCTTAGTATTAAATTTAATTTTGTTTCGGACAGAATAAATTGAGATAGATATAACAATCGAAAGAAGAAAACACATTCACAATGTTAATTTCAGCGCAAAGGTTAATAAGAATCCACATAATATCTTTAATAACATATTTATCCGCAGGGCTACCTTTATCTGGTTAAGTCTACCTAGATGAACCTTAGCTTTTGTTTAGCTTTTAAAATACCTTCTACTATAGTTTTTGGTGCAACAATTTCTTTAACATACAGCTTTGAACAAACTACCCCTAACAGCAAATAGCAATGAAAGAGTCTTCGCAATGATTATTGGGAAATATATTTTCAGAAATAATTTATTCCAGCCTTATAAGGACACAGGTGTTCAAAGCACTTGTTAAAAAGAAAAGTATACCTAGGATATCCTTTACTGTATTCTTGCAAGAGAACATTGTCTAGAAATATCTAAGCCATAGCTCTTTAAAACGAGAGAAAAAAATGTTATATATATACATTACTTCAGGTAAACGACCTGGATCTTTGTGAAAACTAAGAGTTATATGTATCATTTCCAAATAGGAGACCTATGAAAGTTTTATGGCCTAACATTATAGGTATCCGTTGAGGTCAAGGGAAACAGTTTCAAGTATTAGAATAAAACTTTCATCTGAATTATTTCAAGTGAAGGTAATTCTAAACTTTAAGATCCAATATTTATTGAATGGTTGCCTTGCATATGGGTCCAAGATATTAAATGCTTCTTTGCACACACTGACAAAAAGCTTTCTATTCTCAATTAAATTAAAACTATTCTCGAGGTTAAGATATGGCTAACTACTTACTATAAGAATCACTATTTAGACAACGCTATATTGGTTAGAAATATAACAGAAACATTCTCAGTGCTAAATAAGTTTCATTTTCTCTTTTTACTAGCGTGAAACCTAATTTTTAATCACCTATAGCGACTATCTCAAAGTAATATTTCGTAAATTAATTATAATTTAACCATTTGCCAATAAGTACTTTAGCTCCATGAACTGTGGTAAGTGGCTTTATAGAAATTTGGAACTTCATTTATACTCCAATTAATATACCAATTTAAGTTAAGGAAATATAGGAGAAAGATGCCAAATTTAAGTAAAACGGACATCAATTATACTGGCGAGGTATCGGTCATTGTTTTAGTTACTTTACAACTTCAAAACTGTTAGATTAGTTTTATTTTTTGTTTGCTGTCTTAATCTTCTTGGCTTACTTGGAAATTAAATAATAATATGAAAGAGAAAATATGCCACACGATAACAACGTTGATCTAGCATTGGATTGTTGCTAGCGTCAGAATTATCAGAATGGCTTCATAATTCTTAGGCACTAAACCTCACATCAACTAAGCTTTAGGATTTTTATCCAAAATTAGTACTATACGTAATGATTTTAGTTTTGCCAAATCTGTCAACATCCTTCAAATGAAGGTTTTCTTAATAATCTTCTGTGAGAGCAAAATGAACTTAGATATGAAGCCCTTGTAAGCTCTATTATTTAGCCACTATATGAAGCTACTATGACTTGATACTAGTCTTAAGTCTCTTCATCAGCGCAACCTATAGAAATTGTTCTAAAAACTGGCTAGATTTCTTAGTTTTTAACATGTTGGTAGAGAAGAATCTAAATTTGTTGTCAAAAAAATGAACAAGGCTTTGAAAACTTTTATAAATTCCTGAAAAAATGAGAGCAAAGTTCTCTGCCCCATTAAACTTAGTTAAGCAGGTATACTGGTAGGGATAAACAACATGGCTGTGTCACTCAAAATAAAGATACCAACCTTTTCCTAAAACGAGGTATACTCTTTATGGCTCTAAGTAATCAAGATTTTGGTATTTCTGTGGTGTTTCTAGTTGTTTTTATGTCATTTGCAGGTAGGAAAAGTAAAATCAAACTGTGTCACTTTTAAATTTGTTGATAATCTCGAATATTTACTGGGTCAGCTGAGTCAAACCAGTAAAGTAATTTCGTGGTCTGAGAAAGGGGACAATTAAACTGATAAAATCTCGGGCATTTTAGAACATTTTCTAATAATTTTTGCACAGGTTCGCCAATTTTGGTTGACGATAACAGTTTCGAACGGTACAGGAGAAAACTGATCAATGAATTCAGAGAAACTTGTTGTCTCTAAGTGACAACTTTGCATCCCTATGTTTAAATTCAGTTTTGGTTTTGTGCAATATAAAAATCCGATAACATTGGAGGCCTGTTCTTAACGAACTTAAGGTTATCTCATATAATATCTATGTGGACCTATCCTTAATCACTCTCAAATTTCAGTGTCTTGAAGACAAAAATATTTATATAAGACACATGCTCTAATGGAACAGGGTTAATATCTCTTCCGCAACTCTATGTAATACTTCATAAAAAAGACACGTATCTCTAATTGTATCAACTGAACAATAAGAACCTTATAGCTCTAATAATACATCCTTGTTAACGTAACTACTGCATATATATTTGCTTCACGATGTAATCTCTTGAAAGTTTCTTTACCGTCTCAGCTTCATGCTTCAATGGGTTTAAGTTATTGGGCACAAGTTGAGATTTTAAAGCATTTTATCTGTATGTTTTATATATTCATCACCAGTGCCTATGGAATCTTATGTTGAAAGGAATTTTGGAACAAAATGAAGACCACCTTCATTCATGTATTCTTGTTCATGTAAATTAGAATCATACTCGGATAACTTTTTTCTCTGAATTTTAAATTTGAAGAAAAATATTCAACTGGGGTAGGACCTAATCTGCGTTTATATCAAACGCTCCATGAAACTTCTCCTGGTGTCAACTTTCCCGTTCTTTTTCTCGTCTTCTATGTATGGAGCTTTAATGTTAGATTCCATACCCGGACTTCTTTGTTCCCACAAAGTAAAAGAACTAAAAGTGCGCTCTAAGCAGTGATGCTCAAATCCTGCTGTCCACTAAAAACCGATACCTCATTCCGACCTCCACATGCCCCCGTAAAATAATGTTAGTGCAAGCCTTCGCTAAATAATTGTTTCCAGGAGCCCACAAATTTTCAGAAAATTTGCTCGATGTCCAATCCGGTCATAGTGAAACCTTTAAAATAACAGTTAAAAACCACAACTTCGGATAAACATGAGCATTGATTTGACAAAGTCTGCCGCAGAAATGATCCATGACGCCGCTTCGGGACGAGATTAGACCCTTTTTGCAGTAATTAAACAGAATTTTGACGTTGAAAAAGCCAAATTAACAAAAAAAGCGCACGTATTCAAGCTTCCTTGCAAACTTTGCCTAAGAAAGATGACTTGGTGGAGTAAAAAAGGTTATACTGGTCTCATGGAACACCTAAAAACGCACGTAGACGAAGAAAGTATTGGAAAACTAAAAGAAGAACATGCAAGAAAGCGTAGAAGATAAAGCAAAGACATTCTGGAGTTTATGAACTTTGAAAAACCTGATGTTTTCAATAAATTTATATGTAACTTTTTGCTAACAAAGAATATGCCCTTGAGCTTGTTGAGATCCGAAGAGTTTAAGAATTTAAAGAATGTGGATGACCTCGTTAGTGAGAACACGATGAGAATTTATATGAAGCGCATGGAACACCTTTTTATAGAAAAGATTAAACAAGAAGTGGATTTAGAACTATTTTGTCTAGTCATCGATGGTTGGGTTCACCAAGGTTACAGTTTTAGTGGTGTCTATTTATGCTTTGACAAGATGAAAAAGATGACGTTTCGCCTTCTTGGAGTGCTTCCTTTAGAAAAAGAAACCCAGAAAGCAAGTGACATTGTTCCTTTCCTGAAGAATTTGATGACCAAGTTTGGTCTTGATGAATCACTGCTGGTTGCTATTGTTGCCGACAACACAAACACGAACAAAAAAGTTTGCAGAGATCTTGAAACGCAATTTGTGGGCTGTCTTAACCATCGTTTGGCTCTAGGTGTTAAAGCATTTATCAAATCTCAACCAGAGTTATCCGAATCTTTAGACAAAGTGCAGTTGCTTTTTCGCAAGATCAAGAAGTCAAAGAAATTAACAGCAGCTCTTAGAAAATATACGGATAAAGTTGTTATTCTTCCGAATGTGACGCGTTGGAGTGGAAAATTTCTCATGATGAAAAGGTACCTTGAGATTTGGATGTTCTGTGCGCAGATTAAAGATGATGAAGTTAGCGGTGTTATTCTGGGAGAGGATGAAAGAAAAACTCTGGGAAAACATGTTAAGTTTCTTGCTACCTGCGACCGCTACACAGTTGCTCTTCAAAATTCAAAGCTTAACCTTGGTCAAGCAAAAAAAGTTGTTGGAAACCTCTTGAGAGATGTCGATAATAATGAATCTTTGTTGAAGTATTTAGAAGATGATGCAGCGATTTTGACTGAGTTTGATAGTTTTGAAACTGGAGTATTTAAACTTCATTAGAAAGAAGAAGATAAACTTGATGAAGAAAAACTAGTAACTCTGTCCAGGTTAGAAACAGATCCTTCTGAAGAAGAAGCGAAAACTCCACCTGGTGATTCTGTGGTTGCAGAAGTCTTTTTTCAGTTAAGAAAAAGCAAAAAGAAGAGTATTTTCGCAGATGTGAGGTTCATTCCGGCGACTTCGTGCAGTGTAGAAAGATTGTTTAGCCAATGCAAGCTGATTTTTAGTGACAAGAGAAATAGGATGATGCCTGCAACTTTAAACAGACTTGCATTTTTGAAAATGAATAAAGATGAGTTGATGGATCACGACATTTATGTTGCTATGAAAAAGAAAATTCCAGGTTTCGATGAGAAGGAAGACGAAGTGATGGTGGAACAGATGGAGGAAGAGAATGAAGAAGTAGAAAGAGAAGATTTGACACTTGAGGGATTTGGTTCTTGTGACAAAGAGGTGCATAGCGATGACGAAGCTTAAGATTTAAGGGTTATAAATAAGTTTTATCTTTTCTTCATATAAATATATATTACTGTGTAAAAGTTTAGCCCTAACTTAACCTTTTGACCTAAATAACTCTTGAGAATAAGGTGCAGTTTGTGCAGAAAAAAGCAACGATATTTTGGGCAATTTGCAACTGGTCCCGGGGACGTTCGGGGTTTTCCACTCTTGCCGAGCTCCCACCATTTCTTTCTCAAATTTTAGCGTCCCCACAAAAATCCACGGAAAAGTGGAAACCCACAAAATCCACAGAAAAAATTTGAGCATCACTGGCTCTAAGTAGCTATAAATTACTATGCAAAGAAATATCCCAGAGTAAAATTACGATATATATTAACTCTGAACTGAGGAAAAGAACATTATTTTCAAGCAAAGTACAAATAAATCTAGTTCTTGTTCAGGTTTCTGTCCTTTGAGTACTGAGATGATCTATCTATGCAGTAGTCTCAAATGTTCAAACATACATAGAAATTATAGAATAATATTTTTAACATGTAGATAGACTTAAAGTCTTTAGTTTTGCGAATAGAAATATTATTTACACCAATCTTTTCTCGTTATTGAGTAGTAATCCAAGTCTACATACCGCCCATACAACTTCTCACCATTAGGTACCCTTCTGCTGTATCTAAATCCCAATCTCTCAGGAATAGATTTACTTTTCTTATTGTTGGTAGCAACACGTATTTCTATTTCATCATGCATGGCTTCTTTAAATCCAAAGTCAATCAGACTCTTACAACATTTTGTAACAATTCCTTTCCCTTGAAATTCTTCTCCTAACCAGTATCCAATTTCGGCAGCGCCAGAGTCGTTTTTACGAACAAATCCAACATTTCCAATAATCTTATTATTTAGAAAAATTCCAAACACAAAACCTTCCTTTTTATTAAAGTTCTCATTCCACAGTTGAATAGTCTTTTCCTCATCCTCTGCACTTTTAACAAAATCAAGCCACGGGAGCCATTTCCTTAGATAAGCTCTGTTCTTATCCACTAAATCAAACAATTCTGCACTGTTTTCTTTCTTAAAAACTCTTAAGAAGAGTTCCTTTTCAACTTGTATAGTTTTGGTCATTTGCTCTATATTAAATTTGAAATTGAACTGCAATTTGCAGCCGCGGAAAGTTATAAGAAATTTCTATATAAATAACACATTATGACATTACTGTACGTTCAAACAGATAAAAGTAGAACTTTCCATGGCAAGTGTTAGCGAAGCTACTGATGAAGATCCTCTTGATGTGTCTCGGAAACACCTCAGAGATATATTGCAGACAAATGAGCATAATAAAAAAGAGAAAGAAATTGAAGAGAAAACCAGGTTCCACCTTAGGTTCCCTGTATTGGAGAAGCGAGGCTTTTCTAGCGCGAACCTCCCAGCTCTTCACTTGTCAAAACTTGATACTGATAGGCCTGAAATAATAATTGGATCCTTTCTTTTTGTTGGTAGAATAGTTAAAAAACAATTCACAGAACTAACTTTTATAAATCATGATGAAGAGCCTGTTCCTGTTTCGTTGGAAATCGTGTTCGATGAAGATCCTACGTTCTTAGAAAAAGACGAGTATCAACTCTATGCAATGAACCTCAAAAAAAGAGATATAGTTGATTGAAAAGTTTGTGTTTCTAAGTCTACAAAGATTAACTGGGGCTAAACGACGATTTTTGTTCTAGCTACATCTGCACAATACTTCTCTGGAATATTAGAATCCCTCATTTCCTTCAGAATAATGTTCTTGCGTTTGTTCGCTTTGTTTAAGAACTCTTTATTTTCATTTTGAATTTTTCTTCCTTCTTCTTTTCTTTCTCCAAACTCACGTTTCCTCTGAGACTCCACCTCTTTAATTTGTTTACGGAGTTCTTCTTGATGCTTCCTATCTCTTTCCTTTGCAGCTTTTTCAGCTTGTTCAATTTTCATCTCTGCTTCCCTTTTCTCTCTTTGGGCTTTTTGCCATTCTCTATGATCCATTACAGCAGCGATTTTTATGGATTCTAGCTTTCTCCTTGACTGCTCCTCTTTCGCTTGCTGCAATTCAGTAAGCATCGCTTTTCTCTTTTCCCTTTCTTTTCGCTCCTTTTCCCGAAGTTTTCTTCTTTCTTCATGTTGAGCTCTTTTTGCCAAAAGAAAATCCTTTTCTGCTCTGTTGTCCTCACTTTTCTTCATTTTTGCCGCAACTTCATAAAACTCTTTATCTTTTTGAGCTTTTAACTCTAGTTTTTTTTGCTCCTGTTCTTCTTCTCTCCTTTGTTTCTCCAATATCCAAGACAAAATTTTTTGATCTTCAGCTTTTTCTCTTTCAATAACTTTTTTCTTCATTCTAATCGCTTCCTCATTAGCGGCTAAGACTTCTTTAAGCAGCTGCTTTCCTTCCTCTTGTTTCCTCATACGCTTTTTCAGGTCCTCCTGCTCTTGTGCTTCAATCATACTTTTCATCAAGAATTTTTCTTGCTCGCGAGCTTCTTCTTCAAGAACCTTTTGTCTCTGCCTTTCCGCAATCTGCTGCTGAATTTGGTAAAAATCCTTCTTACGCTGCTCCATCAACTCTTTTTCTTTTTCTTCTGCTTTTCTTAAGGCTTCCAAACGATCCAATTCAACCAAATTCTCCTCGTACTTTTCTTTTGCCTTTTCCCTTTCTTCTCTTTGCTTCTTCTCTTTCAGTTGCTTTTCTCTTATTTGCGCACATTCAGCATATAGCTTCTTTCTCCTCAGCAACTTAATTTGATCCATATTCTCTTCTTCAATTTCTTTAGCTCGTTCTAAAAGAGCATTTCTTGCCTTCTTTCCCTCTTCATCATCAGAATCACAACTAGCTTTTTTCTTCATTCCTTTACTTAATAGTTCATTCTTCAGAACTTCTCTTCTTTTTTCCTCCTCTTTTCTATTCTTTTTAGAGAGTTCATCTCTCTTAATCCTTTCTTCGTCAGAAATGTATTTTGCTCTGATCTTCAAAGCAACTAACTCATCTTGCGATATTTTCGTAGCACTATACTTTTCCCGAGTAAGTCTTTCTCGTCTGTTTAGCTTCGTCTTTCCGCGACCAAAGAGAAGCGGATCAACTTCACTTTTAGAACTAATTTTTCGATAAGAACCAGTTTTAACCATTCTTTAATTTTCTATCTTTCTTTTTAAACGGATATGATATAAAGATTAACAATATTTTAAACGTTAAAACAAATATTGTCTGTGCGAAACAGAATTCCGCAAATGGTGTAAAATAGAAAGTTAGTATTCTTTTGCATACTCCTCACAAGAAATAGTTGCTTGCATACAGATGTACATTTATTTTGTCAGAAGGAAATAAGAGGAGTCAATTAGCTCTTAGAAGTTTTATAAGAACGACACATATCTTACCTTGGTTTGACATCAATTTCCGGGCTTAAGAACACTCAATTTTGATATGTTTCGTTATTTATTATTGAAGTAATGCAATAAAGAATGTTACATTTGGCTATGGTTAGAGACCATAAAAACAATGTCCTCAGCTGTACAGTTATTAATGAAATCTAGGAGTTTGCGTTAAGATTTAAAAGGCTAGATTATCATATATTCACGATGTATAACACGTAACGTAACATTACACTATATCAATCCTTGTAAACTACAATGACATTATAGCACGAAAGGTAAGTACGCACTAAGTTGGGCATTGGAACAGTATGTGCCCAAAGTTGGAAATAAGAATATCTAAAGTGCGGAATACTTATCGTTTGCAGTTTCAATAAATAACAAATTAAGTAACAATTTATACCACTTTATGCCTTTCAACCAATACAGAAAAGAGCTTTTATTTAGCCACCACCTTTGCAACAAAATCTCTGTCTTGAAGCGAGTCTTGATCATCCCAACTTCCCTTCTTATATTGCCCCAGCTTATCTCATTAAACAACCTTGTGTTTCTCTGAAGCAAATTAATAGAATAAAAGATAAAAGAATAAAAGTTTTATTAAGGCAATCACTTATTGCTTCATTGCTAAAATGCTTGGTCTCCGTGCACTACCGGACGGAGGTCTACTATGGTACATTGAGCACCGAATGGAGCCTCTGGTTTATACTATTTCCGGTATATAAAATATACCTCGAGGTTAGTTCAAGTATTACTTATGCAGTAATGCTTTAACTCATACAAAAAAAGAATATACAAAGAAGCTATCACTGTAATTACCGGATGACATTGGTATTCACAAGAGACAAGACATTTATATTAACAGCTGCCCGAACTGCACCTTGCTCCAGAAATGCTGTATTTAAAGTTAAAAGCAATAAATATTAGATTAATACGTTAAGAACTTAAGTACAACTCTGTTCGTTTTTATATTTACTTTACACAATTTAAGTATGCCAAACCAGAGCACTTCAATAGCTACGGACGTTTACATAAAATAACTTAAATTTTACGCAGCTCAATAATGATTCAAATTATAATTGAATTTATAGGACATAAAACAAGAAGTAAACAACTAATACCACAGTTACGCTAAAATATGTATCTTCCATTGTTCTGACGTTTCGCGATTTCTTTTGTCAATTGCATTGAAACACAGTGTGACATTACCCAGGCCTCGTTTAAAAAACGAGAAATGGAGAAAGAAACCGTTAGCTTTTGTTCCTCATTCAGTTTCAACTCGTTTAAGTTACTACAACTCCCCAAAGGATTAAATTTGGACTTGGCATCTACTACTAATACTGAAAGTGAGCTCAAAACCTTTGGTGAGTTTGTATCCAACTCGGAACTGTCGCAGGAGGTTTTTTTTGTCACCAAAGACGAGACATTTGTTCTGAAACGCGTGGAAAACTCAAACACAATACTTTTAAGAGAAAAAAATACAAGCAAAATAATATCTGGTGTTGATCATAGTTATTTAATACAAAAAACATCACCAAATTTCACCAAAGTTAAACCACTTCTCGAGGTTACTCCAATCTCAACTTCGACTTTAGTACAAAGCGGTGGAGTAACTTTAGATGAGATAAGAAGACACTGCATTTCAAGTGAGAAGGAATTATTAGCCTACCTTGCGGAAATAAATGCAGTAAAGGTTCTTGAATGTACGAAAAGGTACGCGGTATTGGAGCGAGAAGAGAAAACGAGTATTCTGAACAGCTTGTTAATGGCGGTACTCCAGAAGAATATCAACCTTGACGTAGGTGTTAAAATTTTAATTATTTGTAGGAATTTACAAAGGAAGAAGTTTGTTTAGCATTGTCTTCGTTTCATGAAGTTTGCATCAAAGCAGTTTTATTAGAGTTTACCGAAGAGGCAAATGGCAAATTAAGCTTGAACAAGAAGAAGCTTTATCAATGGAAAGTTGAAGAACTACTCAAAGATGAAAATCAGATCTCCCTTTCTAATCTTATCTCTAAGGTAGATCCTCTAATTAATGTGAATATATAGGTTGGCAATCTCCTTCCAAAAGGTATTCTTTTCGAGAAAGATTACCTTGCAGGATTTGGAGTTACTCAGAACAAACTAACAATACCAGATGATGAGTCGCTGTACGATAATGTATTAATAAAAAGACTCTTCGCAGCCGATTTGAGACACTTATCTGCAAAAACCTTGTTCAACAGATTATTCTTGATAAAAAACGAATGGCATCCTGATGACATCGGGGTCTATGTTGAACATCTAATAACTCCTGAACTTTCAAAGGGAAAACTGTTTGAGAGATTTTCTACTCTTTGCAGGTCTTCAGCAGACTTCTCTATAAAAGTCTACAAGAAACGAAAATGAACAACTTGGAGTATTCATTGATTTAAGAAAATAAAACGTCCAGAGAATAGTTTAAACTTAAGCTGTTTTCTCTTGGCTTAAGCGTCAACAACCTCCGTTTGAAGACCATCAAAAGAAGCAACCTGAACGTGTTGAACAACTGTGTATAATTTGTTTTTTGCCTCTTCATCTTCGTTTCTTTTCCTTGAGCATCTAACTCTTATCTTTCTAGGAACTCCCTTGATACCTCTTGACCAAACGAATGCGTTCAAACTAGTGTCAATTCTAACATCTTTTGTTCCCATAGCTTTTTGAACAAACTTACGGATTTCACGAACAGCTCTTGGTCCTCTTTTCTTTGCTCCTACGCATTTAATGCGCTTTGCCATCTTTATGGTGTAATCTACTGTGATTACATCAGGTCGGGTTGCTCTTTCCTCTGCCATTGTCTAAATTTTTTATTTTTGTTTGGTTTCCTTTTTAACCAATGAAATACAACTTTCATTTTGATTGGTGCATTATCTTCATTACCGGAAATTGTATACCATACTATTCATATCACGATAAAATATTTTCGATTACTTTTACCGTAGTTCTTTCAAAAGTTTATTGCCAAACATTTAATGGAATAAGAAACAATGACGGAAATGATAAAGGATACAAGTAGAGAAGGATTTATCTTACCAGATGTTAAAGCCGCGTTTGATGTATTAAACACTATTCTCCAACGGAAACCAAATATTTCTAATTTTAATAATATGAAAGAAGAAGTTGAAGAATGTAACCAATGTTTTGCTTCCTTATTTTTAGACATTGAGGATGACTACATTAGGAGCATGGAATCTGTTGTGGAAAAAGTTAACACATACAAGAACTATATTCAAAGATTAAGGGATAGGACCGAACAGATTGAAACAATTTTTTCTGAAACCTTTTCATCTGTAACCGTGCAGAAAGAATCCATCAATACCTTTTTGGCAGAAGCAAAAAAGTTGGACAAGGAAAAGAAATTAGAAGCCGAAATATCTGAAGAAAAAAAGAGCGTTCTTCAAAATTTGGCACTTTCAAAGGAAGAAGAACGTATCTTACTCCTTGAGAACAATTTTTCTTTGAATGATCAATATTTTCAGCTACTAAACAAGCTTGAAGCTGCTCTGGACAAAGCTAACTCTCTGGTTTCCTCCAATCGACCTGGCATGTCGGAAATTTTAAATGTTCAAACAAGATATCAGAAATTAAGAACTAGAGCTCAAAATAAGCAGCTTTTATATTTCGAGGAAAACCTGGAAAGCAGTTCTCTGTCTAGAAGCGATAGATTTGACGCTTCAGACCGATGCACCAGAATCTTTGTCATTTCTCTGAAATCTTCAAATGAGCAAATTATTAAAACCATTGCTGGAAAGTTCATTGAAGCAAGGGCTTATTATTTTTCTTCATGCATAAGGAGAACTCCACGGCTTGGAAGATTATCGATGAAAGATAGACTTGCGTATATTCATCAGCTGCTAGCAAACGAGGTTGATCTTCAGGAACAAGTGTTTCAAGGATTTCCAACCTCAGCACTAAATCTCCAGTTGGCTGACCTTATTACAGAACCTGTGATTTCTCTTCTTCGAGCAGATGGAGCACAATCTGTAAATGAACTTGTATTATTTGAAGATTCTCACATTCTAAAGTTTTATTCCGGAGTTTTTACCCACGTTCTAGGTCTGCCAAAGAGTAAGAGTTCTTTGGCTGCTCAAATTGATCTGCTGGTAGAAGACAAGATGAAAAGGTTTTTTGATTTAATTCGAATTGAGAATGAAAATTTATTGGTTGATGTTTCCGAACAAGGTTTAAGCATGAGAATGAATGTTGTTGCGGACATTCTAGTTCTCTATTCTAAGAATTCGTCTAAATTTTCTCGGACAGAGTTTTTGACTACGGATGATTATGCATTTTTCAATGTAGATTTGCTCTTGAATAAACTGATTTCGCCGCTATTGAAGGCTATCCAAAAGCTTTCTCAGCAAGAGTATTCTGAGAAAGAGAAGCAGGCGATTTCAAGTTTAAATTCTGTAGTTCGTCTAAGAGATGTGTTGAAACCTTATGCTTTTAGTGCGGACTATGTTCAGAGTCTGACACAGGATGCATTTCGTTTTTCTGAGTATGTTGTAAAATCAAAGGTACATAAAATTACTCCCGCTTCCAAGACTGTCAAGTTGGAGGAAAAGCTGAAGGATTTAGACTTGGTCGGTATCAACTTGGTAGAGAATCACGTTTTCAGGAAGGATATGCAAGAAGAATTAGTGCTTATGATTTACCAGAAATTTAAGGAAGAGCAAGGTGTATCACTAGACTACATACGTGAAGCTTTGAATCTTTAACCTGCTTTCTCTATAGGCTTGCCACTCTTGTCAAACCCTTCAGAAGGGACATACTTTTTTAGATCCTTCTCAAACCTTTCTTTATCTTTAGCAGCTTCTTCCTCATATTTCTTTTTATTTTCCTGAGATATTGATTTCCACGCTTCCCCTACTTTCTTAGCAATATCTGTTATCTTAAGATCCTTATTCTCAGGCAATTCTCGTAACCTTTTGCCCTCTTCTTTAGAGAAAAACATGTACGCGGATAAGTTCTTTTTGGGATATTTCGGGTCTTTCTTTTTTGCCTTTTTCTTTGCAGGGGCAGTCTCCTTTGACCCTTCAGCTGCCGATTTCTTTCTCTTAGCAACTTTCTTCGGCTTTGACTCTTCATGGTCAGAGTCACTATCGGAATCATCCGAGCTTTTACCAGATCCCCCGGAGTGATCTGAACCAGCTTCAAAATCACTATCCTCTTCAGATTCATCATCGCTAATATCTGAACCTCCTCCTATATGCTGCCTCTGTGCTTTCTGAGATTCAACCATTCTTGCCACATCCTCAGCAAGTTTCAAAGAGTTCTCAGCAATATTTCTGTTCTTTATACTTATTCCTTTCTTCTTCAAATAGGAAAATAATTGAGGATAGTCCTCCTTTTCAATGTTGCTAAATTGGTATTTCTGACTTTCCTGTCCAGTTCGAGAAACAACTTCCAGATCAAAGAATTTATTATCGGTGGTGTCCAGCCGTAAAAACTCCACATGTTGAATATCCTCATACCTTAGGTACGTTGCAGGTTTGTGGATGAAGAAGAATGCATGGTTAAGAGGGTAAAGAGATCCTTGCACCGCTTTAAGTGCACACTTTACAAATTTCAACCCCAGAGCGCTTAAAAAATCACCAGCAACGAAAACCTTTTTTCCTGAGAACGCTTTAAAAACTCTAGCAACAACTTCCGATAGCTTTCCTTCAGTGTCTGGCACGCTGATTGGTGGTGAGTCTCCAAATCTTTTCTTGAGAGCTTCCTCTGTCATGTTAATGTGAATGGAAGTCTGCTTATCTCCAAGTTGCATAACTAAGTGTGGATATCTTTGCTGTCCCTGTTGAATTGGTTTAGCAAGTGAGATGACAAAAATATTTCCATAAGATCCAGGCAAAAGAAACATTTTAGATATAGATTGGTACCCAATTTTATAGTTATAAGTTTTTCCATGCATCCTAACAGCCTTTTCATAGAATTCGATGAGATATTTTCCCCGAGGTGTAAGAAAAGTTCCAATGCTTTCTGACAGCTGGCAAAGAACAGCTCCCTAAATTTTAACCCAAAAGAAAAAAATACAGTTGAGGCACTGATTCCCGCCTTCTCTACAATCTTTGCTTGGATGTCTTCCGCGATGTCCACGTCATCTTCATTATTCGGAACTAGAATTCGCATTTGAACAAGTGATTCGTATTCTTTAGGAGCTGTATCGTCATCCTCAAACTGGATCTCAACTTCGTTCTTATTTGGCACAGCGCATTGAGATATTGAGTGAAAAGGTGCTTCCATAACTGTTTGGCCTTCGAACTGAACAATTATGGAGAAAAAAGATACACTTTAAGTTCAAGCACTCTTTTATTATCAGCCAACTTCAATTTTCCAGTGTTATATCCATAAGTAGATAGTTCTTCCGTTTTAATTTCAATTCCATATTGTTCTTGGAAAAACTGGCTTACCTCATCGAACTGCTTGTACTTAAACCCATCAAACCTCTCATACTCGCCGTCATTAAAATGAAGTTGTAACATGGCTATTCGCCCACATCTAACCCAGACAACTTTGGCTATATTGTTCTTGTCAAATTTCTCTACTTCATCCGAGTTGTCGTACTCGATCATTTCTGAAGTGAGTTTAAGCTAGGCATTAGAAAATATTGAATATTCACGTCTCCAGATGATGTATCAGTTTTGGCTCGAATCATATCTTTGAAAACAATTGGACCTTCTGTCATCATTACCACCGTTTTACGAACTTATCCCTATTCTTTAAGCTCTTGTTGCTATTCTTCCTTTCAACCGTTTTTGAAAGGATTGTATTTTGATTCGCTTTAAATTATGTAAAACAACTCATGATTAGCTGGATAAACCCTCCGTATCAACAACATGGTAACAAACGTTTGAGACAAGCTATAAAATTTGTTGTAAAGAAGTTTACGGTAGCAGATTATTCCGGTAAGATATTCTCTTTGAGAAAATGAGTGAGTTCTTCAACGATTTAGAAAATCTAAGTGAGGACTCGGATATTGAAGATGAGAACGACAAACGTGTCCCAGAGGTAAAACATGAGTTTAAGATTACAGGAAACATAGCGGAATATACTGAAAAAGTTATTGAGTCATCACATTTGGAGGAACTATCCAAACTCTTAAAAAAGGTGAAATCTCTTTCAAGTTCGACAGTGTTTAGAAACCTTATCAACAAAATTGACGACTTCAATTCTGAAGGATTTTCTACGCATCAAAAGTATGATCTTATTATGGAAGTGAATACTCAGATTTTCCAGCTAGATGCTAAGATTTTTGACATTTATGTTGTTATAACAGATAAGTTCGGTGTTAGGTTTAAAGAGCTTCCTAATTTAGTACCCGAGTTAGAAGACTACATAAAGACAGTTAGACTTATTGGAAATGAAACAGAGGTTGCCAATCTAGATCTTTCTTCTATACTTCCCCAAGCATTAGTCATGTCCGTCTCTTTGACATTTGACACAACCGTGAAAGTAAAACTCGAGCAAGAAGTATTGTCTTTTGTAGAAGAAGCGTGTGATGAAGCTTTATCACTTATCGACATAAAAAATGAAAAACTTCTTCCATTCGTTAAAACACATATCAAAAACATTGCACCAAATATATGCGCACTTGTGGGCCCAGAAGTTTGTTCTCTTGCTCTAGGATTTGCAGGTGGATTAGAACCTTTAAGCAAACTGCCTTCTGGAAACATAATAGTGCTTGGAAAAAAAGATAAAACGATAAGTGGAATGTCTGCTTCGGTGAACCAGAAACATTTTGGGGTTTTGTATCAGACTGACATGGTTCAAACCACTATGAAAGAACATAGAAGAAAGGTTATGAGAACTGTGAGTGGAAGAGTTGCGCTCTGTGCAAGATTGGATCTCGCATCTTCGTCTCCAGATGGATCTCAAGGGCAACTTTGGAGGGATGAAATACAAAAGAAGATAAAAAAATGGGAAGAACCTAATCCTGGGAAATCAGTTAGGCCGTTACCAAAGCCTGGACCATCAAATAAGACACGAAGAGCTGGAAGAAGATTAAGAAAAAGAAAGGAAATGCTGGCTCAGACAGAGTTACAAAAGAGCTTAAATAAAGTTGATTTTGCAGGAGATGTGGTTGAATATGGAGACTCTTCAATGGGAAATGATTATGGAAAGGTGGGAAGAGATGGAGTAAGAATTTTGGCTAAGAGCGTGTCGCTTAAAAGAAGGAAGACTGCAAAAGAAATTCGCCGAGAGAAACAGATTCAAAAGCAGAATGAAGCTAACAGGTACAGGAATCATCTCCGAGGGATTAAGGCAACAAATACAGGAGCTATTTCAGGTGGAGGTGATACTGGAATGATTACTAGTGGTTTTGCTTCTACCGTAGCACTAGCAGAAGGTCAAGGTATTGAGCTCGTTAATCCGGAGCTTACAAATAGCAAGACCAAGAGAATAGAGGAAGCGAATAAAAAGTGGTTCAGTGGTGGTTTTAATTGAGATATTTTACCTTTTTATTGCTTCCATTAAGAAATTGTGGCTGTATTTTCTTAGATTATGCATCTAAATTGTGGCTCAGCATTGTTAAAGATTAAGTATTTGTCTTCCTTCTAAATGCAGCTTAGAGAAAGGAAGCACTTTAACAATTAAGCCCTGTGTGGGTAAAGCATAACTCTAACCTGTGAACCCATAGCAGAAGCAGGTAGGTTTCTTTTGAACCTTGCTCTTACTACTCCATTGTTCCCGTGTGCATGGACAATCTTTCCCCAGATAACCCTGTACGTGCTTCCTTTTTCGTCTTTCCTCTTTCCATTGTAAATGTAGGCAACCCGTTTTCCCAAATAAAATGGCACATCTTCTTTACTTGTTACATTTTCCAAAGTAAGCAAAGCAGTGTTGGGATATTGGTTTCGTAGACCTCTTCTGTAACCAGTGAAGATTCCGCGAACAAAAAGATTTTGAGGTTGATTGCCTCCTTTAGATTTTTTTAAGACTGTAGGTTTTTGTGCGTGGCCTATTACATGGTGTGTATGACCGTTCTTTCTGTGATGAGGATGTCCACCCGGCATGACTTTGTTTTGGTTGGTTTTTCTTTTACAAGATCAAAATAATGACTTAAACGGACAGCTAAATATATATTTCGACATTTTGGGCAATGTAACAAAAGGACATATGGCCCGTTGGGTGCCCCAAAATAAAACTAACGAGAACAAAAGAAGAAAACCAAGCAGCGTGTCTACTTGGTAAAGTACTTCAAACAAAAAACATATTTAGATAATAGTGTCTAATTCGTTTTTCTTTGTGAAGAATCAGAGAAGTTAAGAACTCTAAGTCTGAAGGCTTCTAGAATACAAGCTTGCAGTTGAAAAAACTATCTTAGAAACACTTGAATGAAGAAAAGGTGCCTTGTGTGGTGTATTGCGTGTTTTCTAAGTTCAAAAACCTATGGCGGAAACCTGAAAATAATAGAATATAAAATTGCGTCTGAAAATAAACCATACTTGCGTCTTCTTGGAAAACTTAGTTTTGGTTACAGTGCAATGAAGACAGCGAATCTAAAACCACATTTAGCTGATTATCTAAACAGAGAAGCAGACGCAAGAAACATATATTATCATTTTTTATTTATTTAAAGTTGCAAACATGCTTGAGGTCTCTTCTTTTGGCGACAGAAGAATTTGGTGAAGAGTTTATTCCCCCAACACAAACGAAGATTGTGGACTCAGAGTTCAAGCTATGATCATATTTTAGCTTTGTTATCATGCCAAATTTTTTTCACGTTATGTTCTTATCTGGGTATTTCAAAGATTAATCCACCCCGCTGAAGTTGTTCCTTTTGTTTTTCTAATTCTCGAATGTTCGCTCTTAGGTTGCGGATCTTATCATTTAAATCTCTTGAAGCGTTTTCTGTTGACATCAATATTTTTCTGAGAAGAGCAGAAATCATTTTAGTTGAGAATCTTGCTTCAAGAGGAGTTAGCAATGTTTTGAGTACTTGATGAGAAGGATATCTAGGGTACATCTTCAAAAAGAAGAAGTCAAGTAGTTCTAGATCTTCGCTCCACATAATTCTTTCTAGGATTGACAAGAAACTAGGATCCTCTCCAGTTTTTCCATCTTCCAAAGTAAACAACAGCTCCACAATTTCCTGTTTAGAAACGGACATCAGTTACTTCTTGAAGTATTAAAATCGTAGAATCTGCTTACGAAACAAATTTCACTATATTCTATAGGGTAATGCCATATTGTTATATTATATAAATTCTTCGTGTCTATCCACAGACCAAAATAAATGCCACCAGGATCAGATTTTCTGTAGAAGCATTATTTACATAAAGAGTTAAGAATAAAGAAAGTGTATTGGAGTCTAAGCGCTTTAGTTTAGATGTACTAAATATATGAAGCTTCTTGCTGAGAGCACTGGTTTGCTTGAATATATAAATATAAGTAAACAGTTATCTGTTTCATGCAGGATCGTTTTATTTTGAAAAGAATAATGCTTAAGACTTTCTTAAAAGATCAAGAACTATTATATAAATGTTCTATGTTAATATGTGCTTTATCTTCTTTTGTATGGCTAGTTTTCTGCTTACCTTACAGTGCTTTAATGAACATGTTATTCATAGCTATTAACTGCTGGGGCTTTACACTACGAAAAAGAACTTAATTTCTGGCTATTAAAATATATAATAGGTCTTTAATTACCAATCTTAAGGTTGAATCTTCAGTATATAGTTTATCTAGAATAAAATCTGGTCTCTAGTCAGGTGTGAGAAGGGTAATAGTAGCTAGGTTCATTCTCAAAGTAAAACCCCTGTTACCTTCGCCATATAGAATGTAGACAATGAAGGTTTTTATTTTTTGCAATGATCAATTATTGCAGAGGAAATTATGCTAACCTAATCATCATGCTCAATGAATCATATTTTATAATATGCAGCGTTTATTCCATATTTTTCTTTTAAAGTTATTGATGAGTTTCCATCCTGCATAGACTAAGCAACTATTAAGGATTCTGGATTAATCTAAACCCTGTTTCCACAATGAAGCAGGGGAGGTAGATGATACAGATACTGGAAAAAAGGAACATGAAGGATACTAGTCCTGTCTAACCATTTAACAGTCATGAGAACAATGAAGCAATTCCAATTTATCGTTGATTCAAGGCACTTGTGCTTGTTGTTAAGTCAATTCTCTCAACACTTTTCGCTTGAATGGGTCTCTCCTTCTATATAAATGACGTACTCGGCCAAGAGAGGATACCTATAAGCAAAATATGTCCTCGTTAAGTGCAATATTTCTCTAGACCTATCTTGTTTTTTCTTTTAATTGGCTCATCAGAGTCTTCATTTTTAGTATCAATACTGAGGAAATTGCCTATTAAGAGATCTTAGATCCTAATTCAACTGCTAACTAAATTTTATTATAAACTCTCTAAAGCCAGCCTACCACCTATACTTAACTAATACCTCAGCCGATATTCATATTTCCTATAGTGTAGTACAGCTTCTTGTTAATGTTTCTTGAACAAGAAACTTTGAGTTGTTTTTTTTGTACACCGCCTATCCCTGGTCTGCTAGTTACTTAGGAATGTGTTCAAAGGATATCGTTTATCAGACTGTACTTACCTTAATTTCGAATCTAACCCTGCTTAATGGAATAGTTTATTATGATAAAATCATTGTTGCATCCTAGACTGCACTACACCATTTAGACTAAGTCTGAAGGTATCAGGTCCGGTTAAATAATTTAGTGCAGAGGAAGAATTGCTATGAAGTTGGAGTTGATGTTTGGCCATGTTAAGCACAAAATAAAGAATACTAAGGCAGGAGGTTGCTTTTTAAGTAATAAAGAGCTCTTTGGCATAGAGGATATACATCAACTCCTTAGATATGACCTTCATGTTCTTCAATTTGCCTCTTTCTAGCCTTTCTTATATGTAGCACAGTCGTGACTAGCAAGGGATCAACCTAGTACTTAGCTTTCAGGTTGCTTCAATTCAGCAGAATTATCAGTTTTGAGGCAAACACCGAAATATATTGGTTTAAGAACCCCTTCAATCTATATATTTACTTTGCTTAGGATCATTAGATGTCTAATCCTTTCTTCCTGAAGACCAATGGAACCCCTCTTCCCAGATACTTATTGTGGCCCATTGGTAACAACAAAAAACTATATAGTATAAACGTTACAGAGATAAGGGGACGATTAAATTAAGAGCAAAGTAGCAAGTCATACTTTATTGAACTGTTTAAACTGCCTATGTTATTGGACCTGGTACAAGTAGTTGGGTTCAGGTAGGCCCACTCAATGCCATACATTTTTGAAATCTTATCCTGAGTGTACTGTTCAATTTATGTTTACCTTCTGGGTCCTAGTCTTAGTAATTAGGAACCATTAAGTATGCAACTGAAGAGTGGCATACAGAAAAATGAAATGAAACATTCAACGAACAGAAACAGCTGTTTGTGAGTCTGATTAAATCTTACGTATCCTAGTAACCAGGCTAAACTGAATGAAAGAGTTCTTTTAACAAGTTTACTGCTTAAAATTCTGCCAAAAAGTCGTCCAAATCCACGTGCTTCACTTCCTTTAACTCAGGTAGTTCATCTTTTGCAAACCACGGAACTAATTTTTCTTTTCTAGCCTGGTTCAATAACATATACCTATGTGCCTCCCCTTCTTTCTTACTTACATATTCGTACCATGTATCATATTCTAACTCTTCACCCATAGTATCAGCTTTCAGCTTAAGCATGAAGCTGGTCAAATATCTATTTGCTCTCTCAAACTCGTTATTCACCATACACAAAATTCTGTGCTTTTTCTTATACAATCTTAAAACTTGTCCATCCGCCATAAACACAATTGCACTATTCTTGTGAAGAACAGGCCGCTTTCCTCCACCTCCATCATAACCCTTTAACATTGCCAAACAAAGAAACCTTTGAAAAATACCATTTGGCAGGAAACTCTTACTAAAATCAAAAACCATACCGTATCCAAACTCAGGATGAGCTGGCTCAAATCCATGTAGTCGGAACTCTTCTCTTTTCTGAAGCAGAGCAGCTCTTTCTTCTTTTTGCTCAGGAGTAAGCTTCTCATCCTTCTTCATGTCCTTCTTAAAGTGGTTTCCTGCTCGGCCCCAAGCATGCATAAAGGCTTCTCCTGGTAACCTAGCTCTTCTCAAGAGTTGTTTCTGTTCTAACCCCAAGACCCCAGTAATTTCCTCTCTCTGAGGTGCCGTAAGTTTATTATAGTCTAACTCACCAGGAACATACATTGAAACCTCATAATCATCAGAAACTTCAAGGTAATGAAGCTGAGATTGTGAGAACTCAAGGCCTTCCAAGTCAATTTTGTCCAGCAAACTAGGAACAAGGTATGCTTTAACAACATAATCTGTCTCACGAACGCTCTTCAACTCTGGAATAGCATAATTATATTCTGATAGAAGCAGAGTTCTCCGCATTAGATCAACCAAATAGTTTATTCTTTCTTTTGTTGCATCATTATTTGGTGTCAGATCTTTCCAAAAAAAGTTCAGCAGGTCTAGCGAAACAATTCCACTTGTATTCATAAGTTCATATTCAGCTTGAAGTCCAACTTTCTTGATTTCCTCTTCTGGGTATCTATGCAACTCTTTATCTCTAATTACATTAGACATGGCAGTAAGCAACCACTGTGGTTTTGTAGTAATCATTGAACGAAGAGAGGCAGTTGCAGTTAGATGAATAATCATTCCAAGCTCATGAAACCACTCCAGCAATTTATCAAACTCTACTGGATCCTTGATCTTAATATCATGAGCAAGTTTATACCCTTCAGTATAACTAACAACATCTGATTCCTGTCCTAGTAGAGTATCCAAAGTTCTAACCCATCTCAAAGGGATCTCCTGCTGAACATATGGTTCTTTACGCGCAATATCTTCCATCATATCCCTCAAGATTTCAATGTTTACGCCGATAGCCCTTTTATATCTTTCACTCGAAACTTCACCATCAGATAAAGGTTTGTCTCTGTGTTTATTATCCAATGGAACAAAATAACCAGTTCTGTTCATCACCACGTTAAACTTCAAATTTTCCTCCTCATCAAGCAAAATATGTTTCAGAAAATCATCAATAATATCTAAATCATCCGTATGTCGGACAATGTCAAAATGCGTACCAACTAAGATAATTGGAGCTCCAGGGGCATGAATTTTAATACTATTCAGCCAAAACAACAGATACTCCTTAGCTATTCTTCTCTTTTCAGTTACCAGCTCCTTATATCTCTTTCTAAATACTTTTTCAAACTCCTTATGGTTAAATCTTCCTCTATGTTCTTTTTCATAATCAATTTTCTCCAGTGCATAAACTTCAGCAGGCGATATAATAATCTTCTCCATATTGAAACACAACAAATAAAGTCCATAATTCGTCAAAAATAAATGATGCATACTTTGAAAAACTTCCTGTCCCCCAAAATCAAACATAGTAAACATAATATCTTCTCCTCTACTTGATTTATTCATAACCATCTTAGCATTAAACTCACGATTCTCACCTCCCTTCTCTACATCTTTCTTAGCATTATTTCGCACCCTATCTCTCTCATGTATCTTAGACTCCATCTCATTCTGTCTATCTTTAAGTTGCTGCAAAAACCCTCCCAAGTTCTTTCCATCTATTTTTCCAGCAAATTCTCTTCTTTCTTTTTGCAGCTTCAAAGCAGCTAAGCGGCTAGCAGTGTCACTTGTAAAATCAAACTTTGTTGCATCAGTTACATCTTCATGCCATCTATTATTTCCTGAATAAGACTGCGATTGCTTCACTTCAGCACCAATTGTACTCTCCAAATTTTCGTCAAAATCAAGTCCTAATAAACTTCGTACAGTTGCTGTTTTCCCCGCTCTTCCTTCTCCAACAATCATAATCTTACTTCTCAACCATTTTCCCTTTTCATCCTTTTCTAAAGCTTCTTCAAAAGCTAGATTAGCTTCTTGGGAGGCTAATTGAGTTACAAGTTTATTAAACTTGCTTTGATCTACCTGATCAGAAGTAAACTCTACTATGTTACACGTAGTATGGGTTGATGCCACGTATGCTAAGGCTTGTCCAGCAGCTAAACTTCCTAGGTTGTCTAAAAGGTACAAGGATCGAATTGAGTTGTTATAAGCCAATCCCTTACACACTTCCAACACTCCTGTATCATCAAGATTTTGCCCAAAGGAAAGTTCAAAAAGTGAGTTATTACGCTTTAAAAACTCCTTCAAGTATTCTGCTCCAAGATTAGTTATGTTATTATGACCAATCATAAGAGTTCTGAGAGTTTGGTTTTTGCCTTCTTCTCTAGTCCCAAATGCTTCCAGGAGATCTTGAAGCATCTCATCAGTGAGGCCGCTGTTCTCCAAATACAAGTATTTCAACTTTCTATCATGTCTGAGATATTCTCGAAATACCTTTGAATTATCCAAAGTCATTTCACACCGTGGAAGTAGAAGTGCTTGCAGTGTTCTGGGCGAGTATGTTTCAATCAGTTTCTCAACATCCTCTCCCTTTAACGATGGCTTGTCAGTGGGAAAATGTAGTGCATACACGTACTGATTTTTTTCTATGAAATTAAGCGCTGTTTTTAAAGAGTCTGCTTTATGCCAGGGGAACTCCTCGTAGCGGTACCTCTCGATGTTTGCTAATGTTGCCATCTGCTTTTTAGTTTGTCTCGCTCTTATAGCTGGCTATTTCGGACAGGGCTGAAACTGCAAAATGTAATGTGAAATTACTGCAAGATGTCCAACTTAGACACATTTAGTGTTTCAGTTAGATTCTACTTTCTGGGCACAAGAGGAACAATAATTAGATAGTCATTTTCCAACAAAGAAGCTCCAGGTGTCAAACTAAAGTTACAAGATAAATGAATTGACTACTGACCTATAGTATAGAAATTTCTCATAACCCTTAACCTTGTTGCTCGGTTCTCAAGTTCACCAAGAATGAGCAAAATAACCAGGTCATTTAAAAATTAGACCAGCAAAGATGTAAACGTTCACATTAGAGAAACTAAACTTAAGGAACATGCTTGCTGCAGATTTCATTGTATTGCGGTATCAATTACAAACGCTTTTGTTGTAGCATTGATTTATTTCTTGGATATACGCTGCTTGCTTTAAGGTATGCTTTGGGTGAGACATAGTCGTGTGAAGATCGGGATGTGAGTATAGTAATCACTCTGTTGATTGAAATTTTCCACTTCAAATTTAGAGTTTACTGGTTTCAAATGGAATATAAGGCGAAACCATCATGGCAGGTCGTTTCCGGGTTATAGGAAAGAGATGATCAGTTTTACATTATTCCAGCTCCTAGCGCTACAGCTAAATATATTTTCTTATAGGTATAACTACAATGCAACCTTTTGAGTACTGTGGTATATTTCAATTTGGATCCCTTTCTTTCATTTAGAATTCTTTGTTCGGTATTTCTTAACGGAGGATGGAATATAACCATTTGTTTAGCTTCAACACTCGTCTCTTTTATCTGAATCAGTTTCACTGTAGGGAGGTTCTACGATACACATGTGTTAACAATAACTTTATTTCCACGGGTCCTCCAAATCCATTTTTTATGGGAGTGTAGACTTCCTTTTCTTATTTGGTGCTTTTTCTAATTTATTCCTTACTTGTTACTGTATTTTCAGAAAACCAACTCAACACAGGAGTGGTATGTGTATTTACAGGTATCTCTCTTAATCCAAGTATTTCAAGCGTGTAAAAGATTTTGAACTAAATCAACATAGTTAGATACAACTAAGCTCATAGTTTTAAGTATAATTGTCTTCCGTTCCCTTTGTGAATATAAATTTGGTCGACAACTTCCATGGTTGTGCTTGCCCTTTGTTTAGCTGAGTCAAGAACATATACGTACATATCCTCTTAACATCACAAGATTATACAGCTGATGTGATTTTTCTGATATAGAGAAATTAGTAAGAAATTTATAGACATCGCACTTTTTGATTTGATCCCCTGTTGAGAAAAACTAGTATTAGATGAAGTCTTGAAAAATTTTGGACTGCAACGCATCTGGTTTTGATAACATCTTTGTATTGGCCTTTAATATCTTCCAACCTTTCTTTTAGTTTGGTAACAAATCTATGCAAATGAAAACCTGAGAGCTTGTTAAACAAAGAAATTACTTAAGGTGTTGGGTTTTTCTATTCAGTCTATGCTCCTATATTCTAAAGCTCGCAATATGATGCAGGAGTACTATCATTAACATTGTCAAAGCTACTTTTTCTGGTTCTGCTCTCCCAGCAGACAAAATTCTGTTTCTTCCTTCATAATTATTGGGTATTAGCAGTTTGTAAGACTATCATTTGGATCTGAGAAACACCTTCACTCCTAGGTAGAACTTCTTGATACAAATAACTGATTGGCTAATATAAACCTATAAACTTCTCATGGCCGAGTAAATTACCTAATATTAATCTTAAAGCATTTGATTCCTATTAAACAACATTCTTCTGATGATATACCCGATGGTATCATTGCTCTACCAAAGAAAGTGGACATACGAAATCACAAACGCTAACTTCCATTGTACGTAAGACTCAAAACATTCTGCCTATGCATCATTTGTGAGTCGATGCATATATTAATTTGCTAGTAATTTCCACCATAAATGCTAGCAAAGGAGAGATTTGAGTAATATGGTAACGATTTTGAACAGCTTCTTTCTCAAATGAATAAAATAATAAGCATAATATCTAATTTAATAGCTGCTTCTCGTTCATTCCGCAAACATTCTACCCAGGCTAGAGAAGTTTTAACGTAGTATAACATTCCTCTAGGTCACAATAGTTTTACCTAGTGCCAACATAAACGTTGTTTACCTTTTCTGGCTTATCAAGCTTCTTATATCACGGCTTCCTGGTTCTTAAATCTAATTAGGAGATACTGCAAATATTTATGGTGAAGCAAGTTAGATTTCCTTTCCCGTCTATTACTTTGATAACATGAGTAGAGTTTAAATCCTAGAATACACACTTACTTCTAACTCGCTTGAATCACTGTCATGTCACATGTTTCATGGAAAGAGGTTTGTAGGGGGTTTAGGGCAATAATGTGTGGAGCCGAGATTGGTACTAAGAAGTACATCTAGCTGTATTTTAGGGGCTTAGTAAAGATGTATGGTTTTTGTTTTTGCAGAAATTACTGGAAGTTTATTTGGTTACTATGTGTTAGAAGATTATGCTGTTCAATGCCGTAGAGGTATAATTCAAGAGCTTCTTCGATATTTCTTTATTTTTTGTCGTTCAATAGCCAGGTTTCCTCCTTTTATGGTTGATAAGATTTCTAAGTATCTCTTTCCTAGTTTTTGAGTTAGTACTCCAGTATTTTTATATGGTTAATGAGTTAGAGATTTTCTAAAGAGTAATTTTATAAGTAAGTTGGTTAAGGGTTATGACTTTGCGGGAGATGAGTAGCATAAACTCAATTCAAATATCCACCTTCGTAAAACAGTGCAGCGACAAGTTCCATTCCCCTTTTTGTCTATACCCTTGGTTTTTACGATTATAATATCATTGTCATAACATTTATTCTCTATATGTGTTAAGGCTTTTTTCTTGTGCAAAAGTAAGATCTACTGTTGCGTCTACTTGAGACGAGTGAAGAGATAAGTACTATATATTTGTCCATGATGATTTTGATCTCAGCTGCCATATAAAACGTGCTCCAAATATACTGATCTACTCCTTCTTAGTTTGGATTCGTGTCCTATCAATTAATGAAGGATATGATCTTGTGCTATTTCATTTATTTGGTCAGGTGACAATTATAATATTAATCCCCATCTACACTCAAGAGCCCCAGTTAAGTTTTATTTTTATAAATTCTTAATACACAAACATTAAGAGGTACAAATAGAGCTGAGGAACACCTGTTTGCAGAAATTTCTCGGAAATAAAGCAGAGGTGTTAACCAAAGGATAGTGTATTGTCAAAGTAACTTTCGTCTATTTATCCATTACTTAGGTTTTCTCAGGCTCTCGTCTTGCTAGAAAGTAAGCTACCATAAATATAATTAAAAATAGAGAATCAGATGAAATATTTTTTATGTAGCACTAATTCACGTGACTGCTTCTAAGCATTCTTACCATCGCAGTTGTGCACTTGATTAAATGTATGACGGAATTAATTAAGTATGAATTAAAATCTAGTTCATCAATAGAAGCTTTAAGGAATTTATGAATATGAGTCCAAGGACCTTCGGAAGTAAAAAAATAGTAGCTTCACTTGCTATTTTTGGTATTTCTTTGAAAAGTTGAGTAATTTTTCTTTCTTTCACAAGTTCCACTCTGTTGGCAAAGCTAACCTGGTTAAGACCCGTTATCTCCTCAAGTATAGATTTAGCATGTGTAGGTGAATTTTTTAAGGGATTTGTAATATTCATTTAGAAAAGATATCGGGTTGGATTTTCTAAGAACTTGGTAGCTATTTTGTCATGTTACAAAGAGTTCTATTTTCTGCAAAGATTGGGTAATCTTAAGAGCTCTCTGATTCAATACCTTAAAACCCTCTGGTTCTTATATTTAAAAATAACCATATTTCATATCCACATCTTTACAATTCATTTCTTATCCTGTAGGACTCACAACCCTTTGGTAATACGAATCTTCGCAGCAGATCTTTTTTTTACTTTGAATATAGGTCAAATGCTAATAAACCTTTATCCTATGACATCTTTACCATATTTATGTGATGTTCTAGGTTTTGGCTGGTTTTCGAGACTCAGCACGGTTTACAAAAAAATAATTGTATTTTTGTTGTCAACATATTTGTAATTTTTATCTTTATTCGAAGTCAATTCTTTTTAAAGAGATCATAATAAAAATGCCACCAATATGTTCCTAGCATTTATCTTTCCACTACAAGGTTAGTATCATTTAATTTAGCATTCATCACATGTTGCTACTAGTAAAAAGTGCTTAGTTTTAAATACCTTGTTTGGGAATTTCACTTTACGCTGAAAAAACGCAGTGGGCATTTTACCTATCACTGTACTCTAGGTTTAGTTTAAATGCTGATCTAGATGTTTGAACGAGCTGAAAGTAAGATTTCTTAGGGTAAATCTTTTGTTGACTATTTTGCCAAATACTGCATATTCCATAATTATGTAGAATTCGGAAGTGATGAAGTGAAATACCTTAACAGAAAAGTATTTTCAGTCTCTTAACTTCTCGTCTATCATGATGCCTTATTTAATTTTCCGGAATTTGATTGTTGCTGAGAGCTTTTAAACATTCCATGATAGTTTCTGAAACATATATAAGCTAATTTTTCTATTATAGAAACTTCTATATATTTGGTAAGTTAGAAACTGATGGTTGCATCTTTGTATTTTCTCTGCCTCTGTATAAAATTTTCGATAGCTTCTGATTCTTAATTTTCTTGATGTCTTTATAATGTGCTACAGCAGAACATAGTTCAAAAAACTTATTTGAAGGAGCATTATGGAGGAAAAAGGCTACGTTTAAGTTTGAGGTAGTTTCTTACATTTTTTCGAGACTGTAATGCAATTTCATTTAAATTTAAATTGTTCTGCATCATTTCTCTAGTCTAACTTATGTGATATTGTATCGCGCTTGCCGTTAATACGATATTAACAATTAAATAATTGATATAAGAAAGTGTTACAAGGAAAAGATAATATTTGCAAAGGTTTCTAAAGCGAGTCGATAGTATTATTTTGAAAAGTTAAACCGTTGTTCCGGTTCCAATAGTTCCATTGGAAAACACTGTATCATACAGTTAATTTGAGTTTATTCTTACTGATGCGTGGATTTAAGTCACCAGCATGGATGACAATTCTCTTTTGTTTTTGTTATATATTATAATCCTCTCAAACTTTTCGAGATAGCCTTAACGGTTGAATCGTATCTTAGGCTGCATTGTAAAAACTAATGAAAGCATCATACTACTTTGCATTCTCCTTTAGGTAAAAAATTGTACAACCTCCGTGTTAATTTCTATTCTGCTAAATCTTTGCTCAAACACACTGCTAAGTAGTGTGTTTTCCTTATTTCTTTTTTCAATTTCTATTTAAAGTATTGGATTAAATCAATTCAGAACAGAAAAATCAGTGTCTGCTATCTTAACTCTCATTAGAAATAATTTCTTATCGAGATACAAAGCCAAACTGGAGAAGTAGAGCACACTGTCCCGAACACGTAAGTTTGCGTAGGGACGTGAAGTTAACCTTCTCCTTTAGGTGTTATCGTACCACTAAATTATTTACCTTCAACTGTTGAAGCCCTTTTATTTATTTGATTGTATCTTTTTGAATTGTTTCTTGAAGACGAAGCTTCATGTTCCTCACATTTGAATTTTTATCGTTTTACAGTATTATTCCTAATTTTCCATTGAAATACAAGGTGTTGAATCCTTAAGTCATGTGAGTTTCTCCAGACCAACTATCCATAAATAGTTTCAACTAGTTTCGACGTAGTTGTATTGCGGAAGATGCAGGTTCTTCTGAATTGTTCGTCTACTATCAAGTATTTCTGTCATCATCTCTCCATATGGTAAGCAGTTACAGTGCTTACCCATTTTTTAGAGAAAAAGACTGCTCTAGTCTCTTTTTGCTCATAAAACACTACATACGTAAACATAGTTTTAACTTGATACGAGTGTGAATGGCTATCAACCTTCTGGTAAGATGTACGCTTCTGCGCTGAGGTATAATAGATGAGACTACCATGCTTAGCACTGTAAAAAAATTCCAAACCGACAATGAATCATTATGAACTATGAGTCTGGGAAAATTCTAAGAAATTCGGCTCCGATATGAGGAGTTTTCTGTTCCATTACAAATTAAAAAACTGACCTTCAAGAAAATAGTTCTAGGTCTCTAAAAATCATATTTACTAAGACGACTTTATTTTAGAACGACTTATTAGCTCTTTCAATAAAAAAAAGTTACTAAATGAGCATATACAGCTGCTATATTTAACACATCTTATGTAATGTAACACCATTCAGAGCTTAGATGAAGCACTCAGAACTAATTACTAAATAGGAAACTTGACTATGAACATACTCCTCAACAGCAAGACAATGGGTAAGTTCCAACAAAAACAGATTATATGAACCCTCAAGTTCTCTGGGGTTACATGGTTTGATCCAAAAACTTTTGAGAATACTAACAACCAAACTGTTATTAATACTCCTTAGGATGAGTTTGCTCGCCTGTTCCAAAATAATTTAAAACGTGTATTCAATTCCTACTTTAACTGTGATGTGGATTCAAACTAAGAGAATGCTTCAATTAGTGTGGAATTTTAATTTTCTCATTCAGAGTGGGCTTAACAGCTTAACAGATCAGGTAAATGACTAAAAGATTAAACAGTAGAAAATCTACCTATGGGAAATTCGCGGGATAATTATACTAATGGTTAGTTCAAAATCTATTGTGGGTTAAAGTATAAACGGAAGAGAGTAAAACTGGGTGGATACAAATCTTTGTAACTAAAATAACTTATAGCTTCTAATACCTCTACTTAATAATATTTTCATACCTGTTTAAGACCATATACAAATCTAAATCTCGGCCTTAGCTTCCACTATTATTTCTTTATCCCCGTCTTTTTCCTCTTCCGAAGTTTCTACTGATTTTTCTCTATACAAGAAATAAACTGAAAGAAAGTAGATAAAACTTGCCAGAATCGAGAGCAGAAAGCATGCAAGGGCAATAGAAGGGATGGATCCACTCACATAAAATATATCATTAACCTCTATCTCGTCATCTTCACCAACTGCAGAATAAATTGGGGCAGTTCTTGCTACTAGTAGAGCTACAAAATTCAACAAACCACCAAAAAAAACGAGAACCCCAGCAACAAATAAAAATAGTTCCACTGGAACTATTTGTAGAAACCCAAGAGCCTCCAACAATAAAGAAGCTCCATAAAAAACAAGACCAAGTATAAATATAACTTGTGCAGTCTCTAATATTTCTTTATCGGTCTCATCGTCTCTGCAAGCTTCCTCTAACTGTGGATAAACTACATCTACACCTTGCAACCTTGCTCTAAGTATCAACTGTTCTACAGTCAATACATTCTGAAAAGCTCCATTCAGAAACAAAGCAGAGAATAATTGTGGACACTCTGACATAGAGAGGTCAGCAAAGAAACAGGCAGTATAAAGTTCTTCTAATTGACTAAGCAACTCTGCTGTGGGATTACCAGCACTCCTTGCTAAATTTGCAGAATAGTCAAGAAATTCTACATAGTTGCAAGCTGGATCATGAGTTCTACCAGTTATGGTGCTAACAATGTTACACGGAAGGTAATTGTCCCCAATATTTTCTGGAAGAGACTGACTCAGCGAACCAGATAATAGGGACAAGATCACAGACTCTTCTACGAGTCCCCCAGTAAAGCTAATTAAGGTAAAGTATAGAGTACCAAGCAAGCTTAATCCTTCACCATATGCAGAGAGATCTTCAACTCCTGATCGCGAAATAATTGATCCTATGAATGCAAGATATGTAGCCCTGGAGTTACAACTTGTAACCAATGAACAAATATCCTCTTCCTGAAAAGTAGGGGCGTCGCTAAATTGTTCGCCATCAACAACCTCCAAAGCACCGCTAAATTTACCGAATAAACATTCTTGAACCGTAAGAGCTTCATCTCCACATCCAGCCGGAAGTGCAGAGTACACCGCTTGAACAAAAGAAAGCTGAGGAAACGTGTTAAATCCAGAGATTAGGCAAGTGTATTCAGAATTAGTTAGCACCTCTTCTAACTTCTCAGTATCATTAAGATTTGAAAAAGTACTCAGAGAAGGTGTACAGAGACCATCCCCTGCAGCTTCAAAAGCAGCATCTCCAATAAATGCAAATAAAAGGGTTCCAACTGGCGCTGTTTCCGGGGTTATTATTCTAGTGCTAACATCAGTAAGAACTTCCACGAGATTGGTTTCTGCTAAAGGTCCATAGAGTAGCTGAGGAAGAGCAGGCAAGAAGGATTGCACCTGCGAGAATACTTCTGTCACGGCTTCATCCGCATCTTCTATGTACTGACTGCATGAGTCAAACTCTAGTACATTAACTGATTCTAACGCTGGTCCAAGAAGTGCAGAAGCGGTAGATGCTAAGTCTCCAAGACCAGATAGGCTTTCAGTTGATAGAGGAAGAACATCAGCAACTAGATTAGAGTGAGCAGGAAATAAGAGTGGGAATCCAATCGTATCTCCTTGTTTCTTCTCAGCAGGTAAACCACTTCCTTCTAACTGTGCTTGACTTAAATCAACTGGGTCATAAGTTGTTGTAAAAACTCCAAGTGTAGCAATAACTATTTCTTCCTTTACTTCTTCATATTCATATGATGCAACTCCTAAATCATTAGTTGCTAACTTTGCTACCACTAAATCCTCGGACACAGCTTGAACAACTCCAAGGGTAAATACCGTCAAGGATATAACAACAGCTACAGCAGCTGTATAATAATAATTCATTTGTTTGTTCATATTGGTTTTGGCTTGACTGTTACGTATATTTTTATTGTGTTTGAAACTGAGAACAGCATTCCAACTGCTGAGAACTTCTCTTTATTTTCTCTAACGGGAACATCTATTGCGAATTTAATAAAATTTTCGATACAGTCAGAATTTATTCTTTGTTGAATATTCTTCAGGAAGCACTCAACGGTTAAATTTCATTTTAATTGTAATTAAAAAAAAATGTTTTATGAAAATGTTCCACCACTTGTCCGTTTAACGTTGGAATAGGTTCGCGCAAAAAAAAATTAGAAAAACAAGAAAAGTTCGTCGACATAAGAAGACTGCAAGAATCAAATAATAAAGCTTCTTGGTCGAAGAAGTGAATATTTCGATAAATGTGAAGAAACCAAGGAAAAGTTGAGAGGAATAATGTAATGAAAGTTAACGCAGCGAAGGTTTCTATCTCTGTTTAAGATATTTCATTGCAGCTAAAGTTCTGTCATTCTTCGCAAATTACGCAATTTCAGATTCTAAGAGGTAAAATACAATTTAATATTCTTAGCTTTTAATAAAAAACATTCTTTGAAGTAGAATATGAAGGAACACTAAAACTGGTCCCGTGATGTCTGGCAACTGCCTCGCTTTAGCACACTTATGACACTTTCATAGATATGATACTAAGATTTAATAAAGGCTTCTAAAAATGTTTAATCAATATTCTTTCTGAGCTGCCCGCTAATCAATCGAAACTGTTATTCAATTAGTTTCACAGGAGTAGATTCCAATAAATTCACAAAACCACAACCCTAAAAAATAACTTTGCTTCTTGTTTTCCCAGATTCAGATCTTAAGAATCTGGTAATATAAAGAAAGGGAGCAGTTGAGTGCAGTTTGATCCGGACCCCAAGGTCCCATCGAGCAAATAGCTCGCTAGTATCTATTTACTACCCTGGGAATATAGCAAAACTCATACGAACAAAGAAATTCCTTATTCTATGTATAGCTTGCAATGCAAAGAAAATTATTTACCTTGAGTTCATTCGACTTTTGGTTTCTCTTTCAAAACTTTAACTCCAAAAAAATATATCAAATAGTTATTGATCAAGAATATAAGAACTGAAGAGATCCATACTTCAAAATATCTGTTTTCTCCAAGAAATTCTAGTCTGTAAGCCCACAATAACCATAAGAGTTGAGGGGAAAACCATAATAAACCAACTTTGACTGCTTCCTTATAGGTTGAAAATATGTTTGTATATATTAAAGGCAATAAACTTAAATACCATAGAAAATATTGTGATGTAATAACTTTATTATATGTAACAAAAGAAAAAATCTGCAGGAAAATACAAAACTCAAGTTTGTGATGAAAAGAAAAAATACAACCAAGTTGAACAAAAAATTGCGGTAAAAATGCAGCATAGGATTCTTTAAAGTAGTTCAAATAAATAGGATAAAAATAAACAGAGAAGTTGTGTCGATGATCTTTTCTCAGAAGATGATAGAAATAAGCTTCTTCCAGAAAAGTTTCTCCATAGAGAATAAAGCAGCCATAGGTTAAAATAGAAAAAGAAAAAAGAAACATAAAACCACAGAGAAAAACTTTACCAATATTCTCTAACACTGCCTTTTCAATATCTTTGAACTTTAGAGAAAGAATGTTCGTGTTTTCTTGTGTAATAGTTCTCAGAACTAAAGTAGGAACCAAAAGTATAGGATAAAGTTTGAAATGAACACTGATTCCAAGTACAAAAGCTGCAGTATATATATATCCATTCTTATAAAGATAAACTGTAAGTAGCACTAGTGAGCAGATGATTGTTTCAAAGCTTCCTCTTGTAGACATGTTTATTACAAAAGGGTTCCAAAGCCAAAGGTACTTATTAGCAGATCGAGGCTGAATCTTTTCCAACATAAAATAACAAAGAATATCAAACAACAGAAGAACAAATTTTCCAAAAGCAACGTTCACTAGTATGTTTGGCATGAACATCCAAGAGAGGAGAGGAGTGTATCTGTATGTATCTCTTAGGAATGGGCTCTCACCTTGAACAACATATGATGATGCATCAGTAACAACGAAATAATCTATATCTGTATACTTGATTACAAAGTTTGTGTCTTGATATTTTCCATAGAGGATAAGAATTATTCGAAAAAAGATTCCAAATCCAACTGCTTTGCTTTTCATTCCACTTCTTGTTTCAATTGGATATTATTTTGGGCTAAATTTCATATGCTAATAACCTCTTAGTAACGTCATTAATAAGAATCCAATCATAGGAACAATAATAGACATCATTGTGGCAGAGCTTACTTCCAAGTTTATTATTTCAATACTATCATAAATATCATAGAGTGTTCCAAATTGAGTATCTTTATAGTCATGGTAAACCCCTGTTGCCTCACATGATGTTACACTCCTCCAGTAAGATGCAAGGTTCTTTTGTTTAAGGACGTGCAGGGTTAAATTATATCCAATGAGAGTATTTTGATCTTTTTCTGAGTTTTTTTCTAATGAACAATTGACCTTGAGAATATATCCGTCATAGTCTCTGTTCATGAAGTAGAATTGATTTTCATCAAAGAATTGGTCCAAGGAAATCTCATCAATGATGCCATCGTTTACCCTGTCTTCACACAAGGCTTGCCACGATCTAATGAATGAGATGTCGATGTTTGTAGCATCACAACACGACAAGCACCATGTACTTGCTATTGATCTTCCTCTGAAGTAACGATTCCAGTACTCTTCACTACTAACGTAGTCCACAATCCCAATCTTTCCCTGTTTTCTCAGTTCTTCTTCCTTTGTTACCACCCACAAACATTTATTCCCTAATCAATCATCCGGGGTAAGCTAAATTACCCAGGTATCCTAGCCCATGGAAACATTCATCTATGGTTATGTTATCTTTTTCTCCATAACCCATAGGATAAATCCCTCCTTTGATTTCTCGAGTATTTATTGTCGACATACTTAAACGATTACATTTGTATTAAAAAGAATCACTGGATTTTGATACGTTTACAAGGTTTTATTATTGGAAACTAGATAACATATATAAGTAATGAGATAGCACAGACAATATCTGTCTTGAAGTTCGTCCTTGAGAAGTTGAATTAGTAACTTGTCTTCCGCTAAGAAACTAGTCCATGAAAAAACACCGGTACCATATGATCTCTTTTTTGATATCTTCTAAGTACTAGAAAACCTTTTCGGTTTGGGTAAAGTCAAACTCTCTCATATGACTCAATTTAACCAATGTTAGTTGACTTATCTAATATTTGGGAATAGTCTGGTTGTTCTTTCAATAGTTAGATAATTCTTCATGTATCAGTACAACCAGTATTTGAACATTTCCGTGCATTGCGCCAAATAATATTTTGGAACAACTCTGTTACATAATAAAAAATAAAACTCTCTTTCTTAGTATTATACCAATTTCTGCAAAACATATAAGTTCTTCAAAGCAAAGAATCTACCAGATTAACCACTCTATTATGAATGATTGAGTTGCTAATAAATATACATGCAACCATATTTGAAGAGAGTTTTAATGATACTAGGTAAGAATTATTGTTTTGCACCATAAATGTATTCTATTTTCAATCTATAGAGATATCAATGTGAAGGTGCAACCATGGAGATTAAATAGCTGCCCCAAGAGCATTTTAAACCTTCGGTGTCTTGAAGCCTTGCGGTTGTAAATTTACCTTATAGAGGTAATTTTAGCTTATTGCATAGAAAGCTCATAATTAATATCTGAAAAATACCTTAAAATATTTACTGATATTTTTTAACACGTATATTCATTTTGCCAGAGAAGCACGAGAATATATATATCATTAAAGAATTAAGTTGGACATAAAATGCTATATATACCGAAAAATATTTCTTGTAACATAAACAAACCGCAACCATTATTATTTGTTTTGCTGCTTCAATTTAGAAAAATGATCGAAGACCGTTACCAATAAAATATTCACGCCATATAGCTTTATTCAACCACCCAAAGGTGATCATCCTTGTTTGGTAACGTATCTGGATATTACAAAATATATTGTGATGGAAGGTACAAAGCGAATGCGGTATGTAGCTTCTAAGACATCCAAGTTTGTTTATTCCTAAGCTAATATAATTGCATTGTAGAAAAAGATAACTGTGGTTCTATTAAAAAGAAATGAACTTTATCAACAATCTTATATATTCAACTATTAAGATAATATTTTGATTTTAGCTCTCAATACTTGTGTATCATTTTGGTATTCAAATTTTTAATTTCCCTGTTCCGAATGTAAATGTATTTTTTGGAGTAACGTCGAGCCAAACACACTCGTATAAAACTGGAAGGTCGCCAGCCATTTAGCCAAATGCCACTTCCTGCCCCAGGTAATAATTCTAGTTTATTCATTGCCCGGGTCTTTAGTGCACTATACCTGGATGTATTATTGTAGCCCGCTTTGTACAATTATGTTTAGTCACATCCATTATCTGTAAATAGCAGTCTCAGCCTGCAATGAGTGTTGGGCTTAGGTATTTTTTTTGGATTAAGGCAGTGACTCCATTTTTTTATAAGTCGGTTTTATCTACCACTAGATAATACTAATAATATTTTCTTATCGTGTAATTAAATAGTGCTATAGCATCCTATTAGAAAATGCCTAGATGAATTTAATATACTCGCACCAGAACAAAACAAATAGGATAATGCTAGGAAGGAGTGCAATAACATTTTAAAACTGCATAAGCATGAAATTCGGATGTCATAAAAGGTTTATTAAAGCTTAAAATCTAAAGGATAGGTGAGCTTTACTGAATTCATTTTTGCAAGAGCTGGCATATTTGTGATTCACTGCTACCCTGTAGTTACAGCATTCTTGCTCCTGTGTGCGTGTTGGCTACAGCCGGTTCTAGCTTATATGTAGGTGATACTTCTTTGAAGTGATTGAGAACTACTTTATTAGAAGAAGCAACTATATTACTTATGATATAGGATTTTTGAAAAAGCATATACAAGTTTCTAATTCTGGTATTGTATAGTACTCTGCTTTTTAGTATTTAAGAGTCTGGTGGATCACGGGGTTTCTGTAACCCAAAGGATAAACAAAAAACCTGATGATAAAATGAAAACTTACAGTTAAAATATTTAAAATTATTAACAGTTTAGAATGATTGTTGAATTAAATAAGAATATGAGCTGCACACTAGTTTCTTAAGTAGCTGACCTTCTCCATATTAAGAGGAAAATATACATAGTCAAGTCCAATAATGGGACATAACTCTGTAATATTACACTAGAGTTTTAATATAAAAGGTAGGTAAGCACTAGGCACAGGCATGAGAAAAAAAATATTGTAGATTCAACATCTTTACAACATCGAGTAACAAGGTTTCGAGCACTTGTCCGAACATTGTCACGAGCCAGGTTTGGTGGTAACTGGTGTATTCCCTATGGAGAAGAGAAGTACTGTACAAAAAATTTTCCTTTGCATTTCTTCCTTTTTCCAGACATTTTTTGGGAACCCGTAAAAGTTTTGCAGCAGAATATTCCTAATATTCAAATAGTTTCGTTCAAGATTCGATTTTGATTTCTTGCCCAAAATTTTTTCTAAAAAGCTGACAAAATGACTAATTTGGACATATTGGGAAAAACTTTGATCACGAAAAAACACGAATCGCGTGAAAAATGCCAGAACCCACATCTAGCGCTTCCCTTGAGGAAAAACATGACCTCACAGCTAAAGAACTTGAAGAGGAGAGGCAATATGAATTAGCAGCAAAGGTGAATACCTATTCCTTTGTTCAAGCTTAGGAGATTGCTGAAAAAGTACAGAGACAGCAAGAAGGGCTCGAAAGCGCAATGATTTCAGACGAGCATAAAGACGATAACTTCCAGACAATGGAAGAAATTAAATCTCTTCTTGATGCTCAGGTTGAAGCAATATTTGACTCAAAGCAAAAACAAAGCAATTCAACTGGTTTTAGTATTTTTCCGCGGAGCCCAATTTTCTCAAACTCTGGAAAGTCTGAGCATAAACTTGATCCAGAAGTCTCTGAGAAGATAGGAAAATGGTATACTGAACGATCTAAATACATTCCAGTCCGTTTAACTTTTGATGAGAGAAAATATCTGCGTACTTTTTTTGGTAAGTCGTTTACATCTAGGTATGGTTCAATCTGTGTTCAAGGTAAGTGAGTACACTGATATAGTAGATGGAAAAGTTTATTCAAATCCAAATAGAAGAGTAAAAGGTATTTTTTTGTATTTGATTTAATTTATAGCTCAGCTTCAAAATATTTCTTCTATTTTAACAAGTTTTCTTGTATGCAGTGGACAAGAAAGTGAAGAAGGATTTGAAGAATTTGTAGATGACTTCAAAACAATTTTTGAACTTGCTAGAAGGTATAAAATAATGAATCCTGAAAAAATGAGAGGAACCTATGGAAAAATGATGTACTTACTTCAAGATAGTCGAACAGCTTCTGTTCAAGATAGTCTTGGGTTTTCTCTTGTTGAGCCGGAAGAAAAGGAAACGGGTGTGAAGGCTGGGAAAATAAAAACCGTGTATTCTGTGTTAAAAGAAGCTGGAGTTGAAGAAGTTCTTAAAAGTGAATGGATATCAACAGCAACTAGAGAGATTTCAGCAGAGGGAAAAAAAAGAGCACTTGTTGAGAAAGAGCTCAAGATTAAAGAACACGCTTTGAAGTATATTTCCCAGCAGTTTGAGAACGATCGAATTTCTGCAGAAGATATTAAACAGTGTATTTTATCTATTGGAGACAACGCGAACTATCTCAAGTTTAATTGTGAGCCTGTTGAGTATTTGATATATCTTTTGAAAGATTTATTTTCTGAAGAAACGGACGAATCTGAATACTCTTTGGCCATTTCGGGCGTTGCTTCTGATTGTTCTACATCGAGATTGAGTCACTCGCATGTTCGTCAATACTCGTATGTTCTACAAAGTTTGACTTTATGGAGGGAAATTTTGCATGATATTTTTAGATTGTGGTATTTAGCTGAACAAGATCTGTTGGATGAGAATTTACAGTATAAATTGCGAAATACTGGGCAAGGGATGAACAGACTGCAACAAGCACCTAGAACTTTGAAAGCGATGAAAAGTATTTTATATGCTGTTCAGCAGAAACTTGGACACACAGATCAAGGTTGGGTAGGTTCAAGCGTTATCCATCTTGGAGATTCGAACGTTCCTAATGCGTTTATGTTCATTGATAAGTATAATCAGGTTCCAAGAATATTAAATCCTATCGTGCTCTGTTTGAAAAACTTGGATAGCTTTGTAGCAAAAGATCAAGGTTTAATGAGAATTGTCAAAATAAAGTATGGTTCCATTCAGAATGTGAAAAAAGTTATTCTAAGATCGTTCTTCAGAGAAGCATTTGACGGTATATATTTTTTTGAGAGTTTAGAGTTTAGGATCTGGCGGTGATAATTTCTTTGAAGCTGGTTCTTGCATTGATGGAAGACTGACAAGGTTTTTTTTTTATGTTTGATTGAGTTTTAGTGCATGGAATTGGTGTCAAAGATTGCCGGAGAAGGAGTTTTATAATTTTTTTAAGTTGAGTGGATTTATGGGGTTTGATGGAGATTTTCAGACGTAAGAGGATGGTAGGTCTAGTACTTAGCCCGTAACAGGTAGTTGGTGTCTAGATGCATATATTGGAAATAACTTCTTTTTGTATTCATCTTGCTTACAAATGTGAAAAAAAATTACATTCCGCGATTGAGTTTTTCAATGTCTCGTTTTTCTTGAAGTGCGTCTTCATTATACTCAGGATTATATTTATCCTTGTTGTAGAAGATGACTACAAGATATCTTCCTTTTACACTGAAACCAGATAATTTCTCTTGTGCTTCCTTCGCAGACAAAGCCTCATAATAAACAACATATGCAGTTCCTTTTGTTTCTTTCTTATTTCCAACTCGAATTTGACGAACTGGACCGTACTTGCCAAACAGATCATACATTTCCTCACTTGACATTTTAAAAGGAAGATTTCGAACGTAAAGAATCCTGTTCTCTTCTGGTGCAACTCTTGGATAGGTTCGCTTCATCTTTTCTTATTAGTTCCTATTAGATGGAAGAATTTTGTTTTCAAGTAAAGGTCAAGTTCTTGTACCTTGGTTACTTGGGAAACGTGGAGCAATATTGAATAAAAAAGTGAATCACGCTGTGCTAGCAAGAGATACAAACAATGAAAGGGTAAGATAGGTTCTGTAAATCCTAAAGCTAATATCCGAATTCAAGAGTTCTCTTAGTTTTCTTTTGTGGAATTTGCAGAACTGGCGAATTCGTAACTACTTGCAGTAATACAATATTGAGATGTATACTCCAATCTTAAAGTGCATTCATAGAGTTTCAGAAGGTGTTTAAGAACCAGGAGCTACCAAGGTTTAGGTTTAGGTTTTAAGGGAGTTAATTGGGCCTACTGGCCTAACCCTACAGCGGGGATCTAACTACCAATAAAAGCTACGTACTACATGTATTAATCTCTGATAACTGTTCGTTGTTAATTCTCCTGTTAGCTTCCAATATTGTTTGTAATTTCATTGGTTGAACGTCAAGGATCCTTAAACCTGGTTGCCTGGATTTGGTCGTTGCTAAATTGCCCAAAATACAAAACAAAAATTGAGAAAATTGTACAAATCGAGGGTAAAAAGCTTGATCTGGCTGTTCTGCATCACCAGTCTTTTCTACTGTGTATTCCTTGCTTTGTCGTGGTCTTGGTGTCTCTTGGAGTGATATTGCTCTGTTTTTTGTGCGAAATCTGACGTTTTGAGGGGCTCTGTTGAAGGTAGGAATTTGTGGTCCAATCTTGGCCTTGTTGGGGAGACGCTTGGAAGGAGCTGCGTTACATTCTGCTGCTATCTTTTTGAGTTCTCTGAAAAGTTTGAGCATGTAATTTGATGGTGGTTCTTCGGATTTGAAGGAGTGTTTCATTTTCTTTTCAGTGTTCCAGCTGTGGCATCTTACCTTGACCTTTTCTCTGGAGCTTTTCTTGGACTATGTGGTCTGCTGGTATCATGGCTTTATTGTCTGGTGGTTTCAGTATATTTTCTTGTCCTGTTTGGATTTTGGTTACTCCCTTGGTATCTTGCTGGTATTTCTGAGTTCGTTGTTGAACGAGCTGTATCCTCTGGCGACTCTTGATTTCTTGTACAAGCGGCGTTTTTCTGTATTATCTATGGTTACCTTGTTTATTGTCGTATCTTTCCTAAACAATAATAGTTTTCTGTATTTTCATCCAGGGCAATTTGTATACAACACCATTTTCCAGACAACCAGTTTCAGGATCCTGTCGCTTCTTCCGTCCGTGTCCGTTACTTGACTAGCAAGTGCATCACACACGGAAGTCGCTACGCCTGCCGCTTCTTCAGGCAGCTTTGAAAAACCACCTTCTTGAAGCCGGACTAACGTTCACCACTCACTGTAATTTTAAGTTTTTGTACGCAGCTGCACTTAAAGGCAGTTAGACCACCAACATTCACACTCACCAACTTGGGTAAGTGCTTCAGTCGGCTCGCTGTCTCTGGAACTTCTTTCGAAGGAGTAGTTAGGTCTACTCTGAAAACTGGGCTTTTCGCTTCGTCCTTGACGTTCTTTTCACAAGCCCAAAATTTAGGAGCAACCAATTTACGGATAATCATTGGCCAATTGCGCCATAGAGTTTAGCTCTTAATGATCTATACTTTCTCAATACGAAAAGGGCTTAGCTCTGCTACATTTTTATGAGTCCTCAGTTTCTGTCGAGTTTGGACGAAGCTTTGGCAACACTCTGTAGTACGAACCTTGGAGTTAATTATGCAGATACTCTTTTCCCTCCTTTCGTATCGCCTTAATATTCCTTAATCATTCTTTCCAGATTATATCTCACAGATCTAGGGTAACGATGTATGTCTCTTATATCAGTCACTGGTTTGTAGTCCCATGTATTGATGTCTTACTAGAACATGTTTATCCTGCGTAGCAGATATTGCATACTAGCCAGGCACTCCATGTTTAACTAACTAAAATCAAAAATCAGCTATCTCAAAATTTTATTACTTGACCTTCCGTTACATTTCTGTCTCTCTTATCAATCATTTTGTAGTACATACACCTTACTTCACCTCACAGATTTACACGTGGTTCAAGAAAAACACACTCTACAGTCATATTACAACTATTAACAGAGAGATAGTCTATCTAAATATTAAAAAATGTTAAATACTCTTTAAGCATTATGTTCATATAAATCTCTATTGCACAAATAGTGGAAGATTTCAACAAATATAATTATTTGAAGTTAGCACATTAACAAAAGAAAACAGGAAGGCTAACCAAGCTTAGCTATCCTTAAAGAAAATAAGTTAATACCCTCCATCAGGAAATAATAGAGCTTATTAGGAATCTTGCACTTTTTCTTTTACATTACCGACCAAAAAACAGAAGACTACGTGAATTAAATGTATTCCTTTCATTCTCCGGTAAGTTGAGCGAAAAAACGCAACTGGGACCGTTATAAAATTAGGACTGGGATTCGTCATCACAGCAACGATATCCTGACACATAGGTTTCTTGAATACTTGTGATGTTGTAAGAAATACAGGGTTACTATGTCAAACGTATTTAAAACAGATACATGCGAACTAGAGCGTTAGCATTTGTTCAGATCCAATGTCTTACATTATCTTCACAAAAAGATTTGGGCCTAACTTCATAAGACGTTATATATTAAGCGTTTCTTCAATCATATAAGATTTATGTTGATTTACATGAAAGCAATAAATGAACTACTCCCACATGTTTCCTAACTGTGGTAGCATATCTTGCTTCCAAATATTTGCATTTGCGTTTTTTCAAACGACAGAGTTGTATATCCGGCAGCACGATGCTAGATTGCACTTAGATATGCATGCTTAGGACCCTTTGTTCATTTAGTGAGAGGCTGGACAAGAATACTTATTTTAAGTAGAATTCGTGAGAGAATAAGTGCAAGACACAAGCTTGAATCAGATTAGAGGCTCAGTGATTCCTTATTTCAAAGTTTTACATCCTCTCTTCAAGCTACAATGTTAAGGGATTTTGTGTATTTTGCCCCGCACGTGAAGGCCAAAGCTATAATCTAATTTGGAACAGAAATTAATTTAGTACAAAGTTAAATAATCTTTTTAGGAATTTCCCCATCAAGAGTTCATTTCTTGGAATGATACTAGTCGAGAAACCTCATAGGTGGAGGAATTAAGGCTATACTACATGGTACACTGTAAAAGGATTATTGCAAAGTTAAGGATACCTAGTTGTTAAAATTTGTATTGAGAACACTATAAGCAGCACAAGAATTTACGTAGTTGCCGCGACTTTTCGAGTATAAGTAGTAGGCAAATTTCTCTAAACCATAAATAAAGTTTCAGAACAAGTACACGCACTCTACCTACTGCAAAATATGTCAACAGTATCAATGCCGAACATAGCATGTGGCGTATAATTTGAGCAGCTGTAACGTATGAGTATTTTTCAAATATCATGCCTGTTTTCCATAAAAAAATAACTACTCAGCCCTTAGGACATAAGGTTCTTCTTTCCTAATCGACCTTTTTGGAAAGTCATTTTAGAAATTACTCAATATTGTTGTCTGGACAATACTATTCGAAGAAAATGCTTATGTACAATTTGGGGTCCAAGGCTTTAACTTGTTTATGGTCATAATGAAAAATAAAAGCAAATCCTTATCTCTTATTGGCGAAGATTAAAGAATATCATAAGGATAAAACAGAGCCAGATGAAGTTAGGGTATTATTCAAGTCTATCAACGGTACCAAAAACTTTTAAGAAACTTCGAAACAGTCATAGAGACCATTAGGTTGATTATTAGAGTCTCCCTTCTTCTAAAAAGCATGGAAGCTAATTCAATAACTATAGAGAAGTGCTTACTATTTCAAAGCTTGCATAGTTAGAGTTATTTTTGATAGCAAGCTGTTATAGACTTCCTCAAATATAGATTAATAAGCAGAGACAAGAGTTAAGCCTTAATACAGGCGTGGTTTAAAAAAAAAGAGTTCCCATATATTACGTTTTCGAATTACCAAATAGTTCCCATTTAACGTACAAATTCTTACTCTCGCTATTTCCGAAATCGAACTTCAGAAGATATAATCCGAAAAGAACGGTTCCATACACGAGATCTTGACACAATTATTAACACAGCCCGATGGCTGTGATCACCCTTTAAACTTAAAAGAAGCTATATTAATTCTTAAAGATGATGTCTTATAATAACTCCCGGGCTAAAGGAACAGTTGTTGCCGTAGATGAACGACCTCCTAATGATAGTTACTTTGAAAAAGTTTCTGCAAGAAGACAAGAGATACGGAAGAAGAAATTTCTTCCTATGATTATAGCCGTGTCTTTCATATTGGGAATGTTAACTGCTTATGGGATCGGGTACGGTATAACTGGTGACAAAAAGTTGGGCCTGGGATCTTCCGATGGCAGCGAAGATCTTAAGAAAGAACTAGACGAAGAGCTTGCTGCTGACATTTGTTCCAATGTGGACACAGAAGTGGAAGATTTATTCACCTGTATGAACCCAAACCTTGCTGTTGTATGCCAATCTGGGGGAAACTTTTCTTTGTTTCAGTGTAATGATCGCTGCCCATGTGGTCCAGTTGATTTTCATCTCTTGAATGGACGTGCCAATCCATGTAAAGTCGAAGTATGTTTACAACCTAATGAAATATAGGTTAAATTATTTAAAGCTTTTCAAATACCTCTTCTAACTTGTTCTTGTCTTTTTCTTCCAACTTTCCAACGGACACTAAACTTTCTGCAACCATTTTGACCGTTGAAAACCCATCTTGAGTCAAGTCAGAATCATACTCAACCAAAGAAATCCACTCCTTTGCCAAATCTTCTCTAATTCCAAAGTCTTGCTTCAAGATTTCCACTGTCTGGGCATTATTTTTGAAATCTTCGCACTGCTTTTTCAACAAGTTAAATTCTTCCAGCAACATTTGCCTTTCATCAACTAACAAGGATGAAAGAAAATTTTTTCGAATAGCAACTGAAAAACATGGCCAAGGAGTTGGTTGTACACCAATACACTTGAACTCTCCACTTTCCACAAACGGAGCTGTCATAAATTTTTCCCAGAGAAACACAAGCTTCTTATCTGTTTTCATAGCTTCTCTCGCACCGGAAAGATTTTGAATAACTTCAAACTTTGGTTCCTTTTCAATACCAAGCTCCTGAAACAAAATGAAGGACATTAAGTGTGAACCAGATCCAAACCTACTAATCGCAAAGGAATAGTCTTCTGTCTTCAAATCTTCCAAAGAGTTTAACTGAGATTTTGAGTTCACATGTACACCCCAGAGAAGTGGTGACTTTACATAAAATCCCAAGAGTTTAATCGTGTTTTTCTTGAGCGCGTGAAACACCGCGCCTTCTGTTAACACAAGTGCAATATCTATATCTTCTTTATCTAATGCTTCACACATCGCCCCAGTTCCACCAGGGTATTTTTGAAATGAAATGTCAAAATTCTTAAACTTTGAAAGACATTGTTCTAATGGCGTGTTGAAGTGTTCTGGAACTCCTCCTATTCTTATCTTTTTCTTCATCCTTGTTGTTTGGCTTTTTCAACAGTTAGTAAATTGTCTCGATAACGTCTCGCTCGCTTTTATCAAAGATTTTAGTGTGCTTCGCTTTGTTATTGAGAAGAAAAGTTTGTCCAACTTTTAGTCCCGTCTTGTTTTTGTTTCAAATGAAATGAAAGGGAAAATAGATGTTCGAGAGATAATAAGAGATGAAAGATTACGGAAATATTTCATGAAGTGGCTGAAATTGGAAGGCAAAAATATTTATCTAGAATTTTATATATCTTGTTTAACTTTTTCTATGAATATTGGGAAAGAAGAAGTTTGTTTATCGAACAGCAAGGACATCTTCGAAACATATTTCAAGGGCGATAAACTTCTTCAAGTCTTAAAAACTGATCTCAATGATCTTCAAGTTCACGAGTTCAACCAAAATCAAAAAAATATTATGAAACTTTTAGAAGACGAGAAGGTTACTCTTTCAATCTTTGGCTATTTTACTGACATTGTTTTCACTGTGATTGAATTTGACTTGTTTACTAAGTTCAAGAAGAGTTTAAACTACAAAAATATGGTGAAAGAAATATTTTCATGGAAACTTGTGTCTTTTAATGATATATATGAAGAATGTGTGGGTGATAGCAATAAGTTGCATAAGTATTTCACAGCGTTTGTAGCAAAGGAGCAACCAGACAACAAGAAGAATCATTTATTTCTCTCTGACCTTAGTTCAAGATTTAAACTCAAACTGGAAAAGTATGCACTTATAAATAGAAAAGATGATTTTCTTTCTATCAAAGAGCAGAAAAAGTTGTCAATATCTTCATCTTCAACCTCCCAAAAGTCTGTACGGTCATTTCAGATCCCTAAAATAAAGAGACAAGAAAAAATTGAGAAATCTTCATCTAGATTGAATCAACATCGATATTATCTGTTGCAGGATATTATTAACATTGCGGATGATTTAGTTGAGGAATACTTCACCCCGGAGATTGAACACAAGACTATTGTGGACACGAAGACAATAACACAACTCAAATCTATTCTCAGTAACAATATAAAACAACTATTCAAAGAAATTAAACCTGAAAGAATATCTTCTTTTCTAGGAAACACCCAAATGAACCCATACGCAAATAAGAATAAGTTAAAGACACAGACGAAGTTGCTGAACATTTTTGAGTTGCTGAACACTCTTTTCATTTTACCAGAAGCTGAAATATCAGATTACTTGCAAGCAAATGCTTGGAAAAATTTTCTTGATTCAGAATACTATCTTTTATATCTTGTCAAAAGTAATCCACCGATTGATAAACTTGGGACAAAAGAACTACCAGAGCCAATTTTACTCGATCGAAAGAAACAATACTCAGTTCCTGTATCCAAAAACCTCAATGAAGCTGAGGTTAAGATTAGGAACTGTGTAATGATGGAGAAGAAGGGTTTATTTTGTTTGGCTGATAATTTCAGATTTCAAGCCCGATTGACTGAAGTTGTAAATGGCGATGAGGAAAAAGAAGTGCTGAATCAAGTATTTTTTGATGGTTTCCAAGTTTTTGGATATGAAGATACAACCTCACTTAAAAAAATTGTTGAAAGTCAAGGGAATAAAGATATGGGAGACGAAATTTGTATTCCTCAAACGCGGTTTATGACAAGAGTTGCAGAATATATTAATTCTTTTAATTTTGATCAAAGAGAGAAGAATTTAAACTCCATGTTGGACCTAAAGGAGGAGTGTATTGCTTTGGAAGATGGTCGGTGCTTATCAAGGAAAACTTCCTATAAGAGAGCTAAGGTGTGGTGTCCACTTAGTTTTCCTGACAAGGAGATCGAAGAGCTACAGGGCTCGAAAGAAGAAGAAAAGACTGATGATATAGTAGAAGAAGTAGTACTTAATGAAAACTCTATCCTTGAAGATATTCTTGAGAAGAAGATGGAGGTGGTGAAGCATGATATCAATGCCAAGGACCCACTCTCATTTCTTAGCTCTATACTTGCTCGGGTGAATGATGTTGAAGTCGAGCTGGAAAAAACAAGTTCTTTAGATAAAACATCATCTGCTTTGTCGAATGATTCTGTTTCCTTAAAAGAAAATAAAGTGAATAATGGACAACATAACGATGTCTCCCCTCCAATAGAGTACGTGGATATTAGTTTGGAGAATGACATCAATACTGGTTTTGGGCTAAAACTGAGTTTGAACGAGCATAATTTCGTAATAATAACAGGATTTACAGATAAGAAGCTTTTGGATGACAAAATAATTGAAATTGATGATGTGCTCATCTCAGCCAAAACTGAAAAAGAAACACTGTTTATTCAAGGGGAGGTTTTTTATGTATTTATTGACAAAGTAAGAAAACTTGACTATGGAACTAAACTCTCGTTGACGTTTATGAAGAAAAACACCTGGGAGTTTTTCTACGATTCTTGCTCTTATTGCAAGAGGATGAAAGTTGTCTGTAAGAATATTCCGAAATATTTCATAGTGCCAGCAATTTCTCTTTCGCAGAAGAATCTCTCATTTAATTTGGACCTTGAACCTAGAGTTTTTTCACTTGTTGTCTTAATTCTCCTCTCTGGGAGAAATTTATATTTTTTATCTGAAAGCAGTATTAAGCTTTCAGCATTTTACATGAGTATCTATACCTTGACGGCTGAAGTTTTTCAGTACGATTTCTTAAGCGATTTCTACAAATTCAAGAGAAGTATTTTAAGTCTTATGGAAAGGGATAAGTTAAAATATGCCAAGAGTTTCTTTCTCGGAATATCTACGGGTTCCTTAGAAGGCGAAGCAGACTTACGAGACCTCCTTCATACTTCAAGTCAGAGTTTTTGCGTTTGTGATTTGGATCTTTGCGAAGTATATTCCACTAATGGAGGCTTGGAAGCGATTAGAAAACTAAGCCTTGATCTATGCAGCAGTACAGATATCAAAGCGTACCTAAAACGAACTCTTTTTAAGAACCTTCAGTATTATATCAACGAGAAAAGCATTTATTTGGATCAATTTATGGAGCAATCTCCTGAGAATAGGTCTGTCCTTGAGTTTTTAACTTCTACTAGCAACAATCTGCTTCAAGTGTACATTGAGCAACTGTTGTTCAAATAAAAGCTGCCAAAAATGATAAATTTCTTATCTCCATTCTCATGGAAGATAAAGAGAAGGTTTCACATGTTCAAGGACTGACAAACTTCCTTCTTACAAATCAAACATATCGAACATGTGGCTGAAGTTGGTTCCACCCATCTCAGAGCTGAAAGAGCCAGTATTCTTTGGAAGTAGCTTACATGGCCATAGAATGGACTGTCGACCGAATATTTTTCGAAACCTCGTATGGAACTGGATATATTTACTTCAAGGGTTTGTTTCTTTTCTCACTAGTCACTTCTAAACCCAGAAGCCGGAGTATTTCGTTTCTGCGGTTTTAATAATTTCGAAGAATAAGAACACTTTAATGGGAACATTAACTATTTGGGGTTTGTTTTCTTTACTCTTGTTAAACTACCCATATGGCAAGTGCAAACTGGAACTAGGGACATATTCGCCCGGTATGGTTTGGACTTTATACCGTCTTAGGCCAGTCTAGTAATGGGCTTTCTGGCAATAGCTTTACGACATATATATAACCAAAATTAAAATGCAAAAGATACCAGATTATTACGAGCCGTCTGAAGCCACTTTTGGTGGTGATTTGTTTAGACCGGATTTTGGGTCGTTCATGGATAGTGTGATAGAACCCCCGCTACCACAGAGTATGAACAAAACTAAAGTCTTGACTTTACCAAAGCGTGCAAAGAATTTTCGTAAGCATGGTTTGAGATCTGAGATAAAGCAGAATCCACTTTGGGTTCTTGCGATTGTAATTGTAGCATTTCTAATGTTCTTGATGCTTGGGTTGTACGTGAATGAAAAAAGTATTGATTCAAAAACAGTCTGTATTAATTGCTGTAGCATCCAGTTCTTCCTTGGTAGAATCATCACAGGAGAATCTAGAGTGGAATTTGATTTTTCGGATGGTAGTTATGAAGAGCTGCCTAGTGGTCTCTTTCAAATTTTATTTGACTTGGGTGCACTAAAAGCAGTCCAATCTGTAACTTTTGAAGGCTCGTCATTGAAGAACTTGAAAAGAACAGATTTCCATGGAGAAAGTGAAAGCTTTTTTCCAGCGCTTGAAGTTCTTGATTTTTCGTCCAACAACGTAGAAACAATTCCTAGAGATGCTTTTGAGGACTTAGGTCCACTAGTGGAAATAAATCTCAGCGACAACCCAATCAAGAGCCTACCTTCAGATGTTTTTTCCGGTCAAACTCCATTAGAAAATCTAGTGCTGAATGGCAATGAAGAAATGAACTTGAAATCTGTTTTTGCTGCATCAAGTGGAAGCGTTCAAGCGCTATTCCTGCAGCGCATTGGATTAAGTGACATGCTTCAATTCAAGGAATTGGTGCAGAAAGTTGCTCCGGTTGATACTGTGTCTTTGATTGATCTTAGAGATAATAGCGACGTGAAAATTATTCCGGGCGAAACCTTTTCGAGTGATTTGTTTCCAAATTTGGAAAAGATAGTATTTGCTGGACTGAGCATTGAGACTTTACCTTCAGATCTATTTATTGGAAACGAAGATAGAATCCTAGGGATTGATCTTAGTTCTTGCCAAAACATGGAAAAACTGCCTGATATAATAAGCGGCTTGAGTTCTTTGAGCGCACTTAATTTACGCTTCTCTGGGATTACTCAAATCGATGATGGCTTTTTTAAGGCAGTTGGAGATTTGAAAAATTTAGATTTGGGCTGCACTCCTCTAGGGGACTCGCTCTCAACTGACCGGGATGTTCTCGTTTTCCTAGTGAGGGTTGGGTTGGAAGAAAATACAGAAACTTTGGTCCTGGAAACTAAGTGTGATTCTCTTTGAGCACGATAAGACCCTTTCCTTCGATTCTATTTTCATGATTGGTGTTTAGTACAGGTGCTTCTAACGAGCCAAGAGGATATTGTCTTGGGTTATGCGAGTTGTACAGTTCTGCTATTCTCAATATTCTAATCGTTTCTTATTTATAAAACTCTACGATATTAGCTCTTCAAGATAATACATTTGATCCAAGAAAAATACTGAAACTAGGTCGATACATTTTGATTTTTCAAATTCTTCCTAGTCGACAGAAAACAAAGCAAGAGCAGTAGAATAATTGTCTTGAATATTCTTATTTAAACAAATTTGCCAATTTTCGTGAAAAATGATATCCTACAAAAATACCTTAGGAGTGAATCTAGATTTATCTCACCATCTTTTTTATACCAGGAGGCGCTCTGCCTCTAACCCACATTTATGAATAAGTTGTTCAATTCTCATGAGCAATCCTCAGGACGAAAGTTTTCACGGCTCCTGGCGCAAAACTTGCTTCTAAAAAAAATTAAATAAACTATGTTTGCTTAGATATAAGTTTTCCACCAACATCTACTGAAGTTATTATTTTCACATGGACTTATTTCTTTGTGGAGCCACTAAAGTCTAAGATTGGATCCCTGTAGTATTAATACTAGGATAACGAAGAAAAAAATTCATTAAAGCACAGAGTGGTTTTTTATATGAGATATAAACTAGAAAAAACTCATAGATTAAGCGTAACAAAGTCTTTAGTTAAACTTCAACCCAAGGAGACTTCTCAAAATACAAGTTAAGCAATATAGGAGAACTTGGGCATGCACCAAGAAACTAATAATGCAACTAACCCTTGTAAAGGGTTGAAATTATTTTAAGTAGAAACTACATGAGCATCATTTCTATACTCTACAGTTCATGAACGAATATCTAGCTAACACAACCTTTACAGCAAATATGTCCCTTGGACGACTTTCTGTCCTATGTACTGGCCCTGGGAATATGAATTATAAAACCAGTTCTTCTCGTAAACAAACTGGTTCCTCCAAATAAAAAAAGCTAAGAAATATGTTTCAGATACTTTGATAGCTCGTGGAATAATTGTTTTCGGTGAATTTGAAGCTCTAGCCTTAAGTTACTACACTAAACGAAGTGTTGTACTTCCGTAAACCCAGTTCAAAGAACTATTATATGTAATTTAATAAGAAATATATTATTATTTATAATGATTCATTAATCACCACATATATAAGAACAGAATGGAACACTTAGGCCCAGTTTTCTTCAAGGTATAGGCCATCCTAGCTTAGGCCCATATCTACTTGGGCTTTCTGGTCTAAGGTGGATTTGTATATAAAACTATAAAAGTTAAATATGAAACCTGGTTTACACTATTCTGTTCCGTCTGAAGTCTCATTTGGAAGAGACTTGTCTACACCTGATTTTGCATCACTCTTGGATAGCGTAATTGAGCCACCATTGCCATCTAGTATAGATAAAATGAAGGATATGACACTTCCTAGACCGCGCAACAGAGTTGGAACAAGTACATTTCAGATTGAAAAGAGAACAATATCACTTTGTTTGTGTTCTCTTGTAGCCCTAGGCAGTCTAACGTTGTTGATGCTTTGGTTTTACATGGAAGGTGTAAACCAAGAAAAAACCCTGAGTTGTTTGGATTGTTGTAAGATGCAGTTTTTTCTTGGTAGGATTATTACAGCAGAATCAAACACAGTACTTGATTTTTCTGATGGGAACTATGAAACGCTTCCGAGTGGTCTTTTTCAGAGTTTGCTTGACTTGGGTGTTCTACTAGAAGTCCAATCAGTCAGTTTTAATAATTCGTCTTTGAAAAAAATTGAACGGAGTGACTTTCATGGAATAGAAGGCAGCTTTTTTACAGCGCTAGAAGTACTTGATTTTTCATCGAACGACTTGAAAACAATACCTGGAGATGTCTTTGAGGGACTGGGGTCATTGTTTGAGATCAATCTCAGTGAAAATCCAATAAACATTTTACCTTCAGATATTTTTTCAGGGCAGGCTCTATTAGAAAATCTAGTGCTTAATGGCAATGAAGAAATGAACTTGAAATCTGTTTTTGCTGCTTCAAGTGGGAATGTTCAAGCACTATTTCTCGAGCGAATTGGATTAAGCGACATGCTTCAGTTTCAGGAATCCGCACGACAAGTAGCTCCTGTTCGCTTAGTTTCTCACATTAACCTTAGAGATAACAAGGATGTGAAAACTATCCCTGGTGAAACATTTTCTAGTAATTTATTTCCTGATTTACAAAAAGTAGTACTTGGTGGATTGAGCATTAACACTTTGCCTTTCGATCTCTTTCTTGGAAACGAAGATGGAATCCAAGTGCTTGATTTAAATGCATGTAGTCAAATGAAAAAGTTGCCTAGTCTTATAAGTAGTCTTAGCTCTTTGAGAATACTTAAGCTTCGTTTCTCTAGTGTTGAGGAAATAGAAGACTTATTCTTCAGCGGCATGTCTGCTATAGAAAGTATTGATTTGGGATGTACGCCTCTTGGTGCTTTTCTAAATACGAAAAATGATGTACTAGATTTTCAGCAGAGAGTAGGTTTAAGTAGTCCTGGACAAGTTGTAGTTATTGAAACCGCATGTGATTTAGCGGGAATTTAGGTTCTTTGTTCTCTGGACGCGAAATGAGAGTTTACTTTGAAGATTGCAGCAAATTGTGGTAACACATTAGTTTTTGTGTTAAATCGTTTTCTTTCGCATATTTTTTACTTGTTTAGCAGTGTTTGATCAGGAACAACTCATCCTAAATGCAAACCGGAGTTTAATTTGCTACGGATTCAATACCGTCTACTTAATTTGGAGACATGTTATTTCTTCCTCAGCATCATACCCATCATAAGAAGATCGCATATATTGGTTGCATGAGTATTTTCTAAGTTCTCACTATCTGTTGCTTTGTAGCTCATGAGTAGAAAAATACCCAAATAGAATTTTAATGGTTTTTTCTAAGTTTATATTAAAACGTTTCATAAATGTAGTTTCTCGAATAAGAGATGGAGACTATGCAGGTTTATAATGCCTAAAGGATACAAGAAATAAGTGAATACTAAGGTTCAATATATTAAGAACTGTTTAAGGATCATCTCCAGAATAAAAACTTTAGAAAAAAAAAGAAGATAGTGTCCAATAATAACAATAGTATATTATAGCAAATTCAACTCATTTCCCATATCTAATTAATTGCATTTCGTATTCTTCAAATACAGGTATAACTTTGCTTGTTTTGTACAACTTGCATTTTTTTCCTTCGACAAAGTTTGTTCCACAGTATGCAGTGAATTATATGTAAGATAATGTGTTGGAAGAATTAACCCACCAGAATTTATTGAGTACCTGTACTTTACAATGATATTAATTTCAAACTCACCTAGCACAAGATGAAGCCTTTTCCAAAAATAGAGAGATATTATCTCTTATTGTAAATGTGTTAATAGCAGAGCTCCAAATATTGTACCTGTTACAGTCACCAGCAAAGGAGTAGAGGATTTGATCAGCATAAGCCTGATATTATACAGGTAAGATCTAAAATAAAGTTTGACAACAAGAAACACTACTAAAAACTTGATCTAAATTAGAAATGAATAAAAGGTGGTCCAATAAACCAGTGAGACTCTTAATAGTATATTCTCCACAACTGGAGGTAGCAAAAGGAAGAATATATGAGAAACAATAATAAAGATCAATGGATAATTGAATAAAAGTTCTCCATTGTTTTCCAACACTTTGGGAATGAAGATTCTTAAGAATTGTTGCCTGTTCAGTAAGAATGTGATTGATAACCTGCTAATAGTGAGTTTGAGTTTCTAGTGAGATATGAATCTGCCTTAAGTGCCAAGAAGTTGTTTGAAGAAGTGTCATAAGGGAAAAGGGTATTTTGAGAACACTAGGTGTATTTTATTTGTTATATGTATTGTTACTTGTTATTATGCCGTTAATGAAGATTCAATAAAAAATGCGGAAATGCTTTTCCGTTATTGGCTAATGATTAACTTGGAATAAAGAAAAATTTCCTTTGTTGTTATATTTTGATATATTTTATTTCAGCTTTTCTGTCAAGTGGTGTTTTATATCTGGCTATAGTTGAGAAGGTGTTCAACTTCGTACGTGTTATGGTTTTTACGCTTAGTTCGGTTCTCAGTTGTGTTCTTGAGGTTCTCTTTGTGATATACCGTATTTGTGATTCTTGAAATGACGCGAAAGGATGTGATATGCGTAATATCTGATGTAAATTATTTCGGGGTTTTAATGTGGGAAATTTTAAATTAACTCGATATTTGAGATTATGCGAACCTTGATTTCGGATACCGAGTTCCAAGGATTTGTGAAATAAGGACTATAATTGTGATATTAGGAGAAGTTATACCTATAAATAATGGAATCTACCGGAAGTGATGAATTTGGATAGTAGTGTTATTGGAAAATCGATGCTATTCCAACAATTTTTGATATATATTATAGTTTTTGTTAACCGTTAAGTAATAAGAGAAAAAATAAGAAGAAAAAGTCTTTTAAGTTATTAAGAAGTGTTTGTAAAGGAAAAGGAAAGGAAAAGTTAACCAATTGCTTGATAATTCAAAGCTTGACACTGATTTTAGGCCTCGTGTAGTTTGGTTATACATTATACTCGACACGTTAAACGCAATACCTTTTTATAATCAGGTTACGATTTATTGACGTCTCAGGTTTATTATATTATTCTCTTTGTTGGCTACCTGCTTATTATATATATCTACGTTGTTTACCAAGCGCGTCGTCCTACTTAAGAAAACACACAAGGAGGAAAAAGATCAATATGCCTTAAGTGTACTTGCAACATAAGCACTTTATGAAATGTCGATTGTTTTCTTTCACGATCAGCCAGTAACTCGTCTCGCTAATCAAACTTTTATTTAAGGTATGACCCGTTGTACTGTATGCAATGCAGTTATCTCTTGCCCAACTCGTTTAATTGATGCTGTTTGCTTTTTATATTTTTAAACTGTTAACTTTGAAATTGGAACAGTTCTGAATGGAACATAAAATGGAAGCTGTGCCCCATAGGCAGTGATTTGGCAAGAGAAACAGCAAGAAAAGATTTTAATATCTTATTTCTTAGACTTGAGATTTCTATTCATGTAATCTCAATCAACTGCTTATGGATTTATTCAGGTCTTTAGAGCTGAACTAAAGCTGAGCAATGGAAAGAAGATGAAGTGAATGCAAAATTTTACGAGTTAAGCTGTTTCTTTGACTGCCAATTCTTTTTTCTCAGATTCTGGCCTCTTTCCAAGAACGAGTTTGAGGTTCAAACAAACAATTACAAGAAAAGATATAACAAGTAGAACTGTCAGAATGAACTCTATTTTGTTAAGTCCATAGAAAAGTTCATCTTCATCTGATCCAATTTCGTCAGAATCCTCACCTCCACCTGTCAAAATCTCCTCAATGTCTTCATTATTGTCCTCCCAGTCAAACTCTCCCAAACCAAAACTTCTAGAAACAAAATCAAGTGATACAATGGTTTCATTAAAAAATTCTGCACCCCCATGAGCAGCTCCTTCAACAACCCTAGTTGACAAATACGTACTTGTATTTTTTTCATCAAGTAGTTTAAACAGTCTTAATGTTTGTAGTGGTGAAACAGTAGCATCCTCTGTTCCTGTAATCAACAGAAAATCACAAGTTGTTTCTCCTTCTTCAAGCGACTCAATGAAGTTCATGGGACCTGATTCAACATAAGCTTCTTCATTTTCTGGAGTTAAACTGAACCCAATGAACTTTTCCATTGGACTTCCACTTGCTGGATCATCTGCAGGGATGAACTGAAGATAAGCGGGTTCTTGTGTAACTAAATCATTTTCAAAATCTTCTACAATATTGAGTAAATCTGTATACCCGTACCAAGAAACAACTGCGGAGATCTTCATTGGAGCAATACTAGCAACTTCTTGAAGTAAACCAGAAAGAATAGCTAGATGAGCTCCAGAACCTTGACCCCATAAGGCAACTTTTGTTACATCTAAATTATACACCGCTTCATTCACTGTCAAAAATTCCAGGGCATCAAAAATATTATCGTAAAATGATTCAAAGTTCGTTTCTGGAGCAGATCCGAAGTTCAAAGAAACAACAACATATTTTCTTTCCATTGCCTCGAGGACTAGATTGTAATCCAAGACTTGATCTTTATCGCCATATTCCCAATCTCCACCGTGGAAATAAACTATAATTGGAAATCTATCACTCGCAAGAGCAAATCTAGGTCTATAAATATCCAAGAGAAGATCATCTCCAGTTGAATATGATATATCAGGAAACAGTTCATGATTTGCATTGACTTCAAGAACGCCACGTATATTTAAAAGAGCAATATCAGCATTGGAATTAAATTCTGTACCTTCACGCTCTGCGTTTATTAATGCCATTGAAATAGACGTAAATCCTCTTTGAGCAACTAGAACTTGGAAGAAATTCTCAGTTTGAGCAACAGGAATGATGGGATCAAAATTTCCGTGAACCATGTAAAACACTTGAACATTTAGATCCTCTCCTCGTGGAGTATTTTCTACCAGGTATGAAGGACTCGCAGCATCAAATGCTGCTTCATTTGCTTCAGTTCTTTCCAGGCCTATAAAGGTTTCCTCTGCTTCAGCTGTAACTCCAGGTGAATCTAAACTGTCTGCAGCTCGATCAGATTCTAAGGCGTATATATCAGTAACTGGATAGTATGCAATAAATGCTTGAAAGGTTGCGTTGTATTGTGTTACGTTTTCTTTGGATAATGCACCCATTAAACCAATTTGCGCACCCTCGCCATCTCCCCAAACTGCAAATCTTGTGTTATCCACTCCATAAGTCTCAATTGTTTCATTACTGGAAAGAAAATCAACTGCATTAAGAAAATCAGTAAATTGAGCATCCCAAACGCTTTCTGTGGAATATCTGTAGTTCATCGAAGCAACGGCGATTCCATTCGAGGTAAAGAGAGGAAGTCTGTTATAGTTGACCACTTCGGATTTATCTCCATAAGACCAGTTTCCACCATGTATATAGATAACTAAGGGATAAGGTGGTAAGAAAGAGTTTGAGGAAGGGAGATATAGATCAAGCGTGTTTCTTGAAGACTCCCCGTACTCGAGGTCTGGAAAGGTCGAGTACTGACCTCGTATGACGCTTGCTAAGCAGATTAAAAGAAGAAATAACATTTGAAAGCTTTTGTATATTTTTATTTGATTTTCTACACTAAAACGGTAGTTTCGGGTGATAACGCATTCTGAAAGCTAGGAACTGGGAAGAGATGGGTTTTGTCTAGAAAGACCGAAGAGTTGCTGGGCTCAGGTAATGCAACATTGTGGTTATTCCCAAAGTTTTGCTGGAACATTGGATAAATGGAGAAGGGGTTTACTTTCATAACACTCTGTTACTTCATAGACTGGGCAAGTAGAGGTAGATGGGATAAGCTTCCTCTTGAAGAAAACAAATCAAACTTCTTTATGGCAAGTAAAAGGATTTGCAAGATTATAGACATATGGCTTCATTTCATCCTCGAATTCACAGACTTTGGGATGGAATAGAAGGAAGCCTAAACTCTTAGAATGCTCGATTTTTAGTTCATAATGTATCATGGATCTCTTTGAATCGCAAATCTTAGAACTTACTTTATCAAAACTGTACTATTCTTGACCCTGAACTGAAAGTTCTTCATTGGTTTTTACATTTCGAATCTTGCTTTAATGAAAACAATAATGTAATTAATTTAAAATAGAGCGCACTGCATACTGAAAAAAAAGAATATACAAGGACAGGTTTCACTAATTCGATCTTCTTTCCATGTTTAACCTTACGTTTACCAAGACAATATAGTTGTATTAAAATATGACACCTCTGTAATGTTTGATGAGAACATGGTTATCTAAGTTTTCCCACAAAAAGAGGAAGACCGAGAAAACGGATTTAAAATTAACTAGAGGCAAGACTGATGCTTTCTCTCACTGTTGAATCTGGGTTGTAAAATTTACATCTCTTCCACTTAAGTATATGTTCCTTCTTTGCCACTAAGTTGTTGGTCTTGTTTCTGCGTTAGTGAATTTCTTTCAGGTATTATACCGGTATGGCTGTGACTAAGAGCTTCCAAGAGTTCCTTCATACTATTCCAAGATACCCATAAAAATAGCAGACCAGTGATATAAATGGTTAAGATGAGAGAATAAGACCTAGAATAATAAACTACCATCATCGTTCCAGGAAAATATCAAACTCTAGGAATTTTAGCCACTTCTCATTTAGTAAATCTGAGTTTCGTATTTGCAAAGCATACATGAGACTATACAATTGAGTCCAGGAACTCCTCAGCAAGCAATTCAAAATATATCATATGCAACAACCTGACTTTAGTATAAAGAAGGATAGGGAGAACTAGCTATTTCCACTCAAAACATAATATGTTTTAATACTTGTCTTGTAAAACTTATTTTCCATAGCGAATATTTCACTGTATGAGAGTAACAAGGAAAAGATTAAAAGATCATACTCTCATGTTCCACTTGTATATTCTCCAAAGTGTAAATTATGATACATCTAAAACTAAGTGCAAATGTAAAATGGCTTTCCATTATTATTGAAAGCTGATGCTTCATGTAATTTCTTGTAGATCCTCATGGAAATTAATTATATCGGGAATCAAATACTTTCGCACTATTGTTTGGTGATTATATTTTGCTTATCTAGTTATTCGTCGTAAAACTAATGTTAAATAAGATTTACAAAGTACCAGTCTATGAGAAAGGGTTTTTAGTTGAACCAGAGTTCTAAGATGAAATTTAACTATTTATGAAAAATATTAGGAATATTGGTCCCTATTACAAGTTCACATAGAAATAAACATGATACACGATTATAGGCTTTTTTTATAAAAATTAGCCTTGGTATAATATTCGTTTATATACAATAATGGTTATATTTGCCTAGTTTTTAGTACTTTTACCTTGCTCAACCCGCACTTTTTATTTAACTTGCCTAAACCCAAAACCCAAAACCCAACTCAAAACTAAAAGAATAAGTTGACAGTATACCCTCCTCAACACCCAACAAATCGGATTAAAATAGCAGCAACATGTTTTAAGTATTTAAATATGTATATTAAAATTAGTGTTGGTTTTTTTGACAAGAAATTATTATTTTACTTGACAAACTGTTGTGTATCATTTCTGAAACCACGAACCTTTTTTCAGTTTAGTATGCCACCTCGACACAATGGTCAGAACTTGTTTGCACTGAAGAAAAACTCAATTTTTTTAAATGATTCGATTAGTTTAAGTGGAAACAATGCCTCTCCCTCTCTATATATATTTGCCATTAAATACGTTATGCCAATCCAACTCTAGATTGTCATATTCTTGGTAGTGAGCTCTAATATTGCTCATAGTATAAGTATCTATGCACCTTATCTAATTATAGAATTTTCAAAAAATTGTAACACTGTAAAACTCTTAGGCTGCCGATTACATTTAAATTAAGTCAGTATTCGGCTCTTTTTTGTTTAATTAATATCATGGTTATTCGCCTGGCTTTTGAATTTCAACAGCTGACTGTAGCTTAAGGCCAGGTAACTATTCTTTAATTACCCATCTATAATGATATAAATTCTATTAGACCACGTGCCTTAAGTTTAATCAAACTCTTGAAATAATAGTACAGCAAAACTGTTCTTATAGTTTATCATGGTGTTATTGTGTTCTCCCATTTCCCTCGGTTAATCCTTTAATAATCAGAACTTAGAGAAAATCGCCCCCTAGACACTAATGCAATCCACACCTTGACCTTTGGCATACTAAACTCATGAAAACTAATATTAGATACCTAAAGCAAATAATGTTCTTAAATGAAGCAAGGGATAAGTGGGGCTCTTATCATGTATGGCCCCGTTTGTAATTTTCTAAGACTACTTAGACGTGGAGATAGATTCTAGAACTCATGAGGTTGCAAATGGAAGAGTTTAGCTTGAATCCAGAGGAGACACCCCAAAGATTTAGGGTTTCTCAGTTCTATAAAAAAACATACAGCTATTTGAATCGCAATTTTGTCACATTTTGGTATATTGCATAATTATTAAGGCTTGTGTGTTTGTTTCCTAAATATCTTAGCCCTAAATTTTCTTACAAACATTTTCTGCCAGACTTACTGTAGTTGCTGATGCGTTGACACCAACAGCCTTACTTCATCCTAATTTTTCAGTGTTAATTGTCTAGGTGGGAGTTACAGTCTTTTTAATAAATTTAACATTTTATTCAAATATTTTACTAGCAAATTATGAGAATACCATGCGGTTCCATGCCTAATGTGACTTGCCCTTTTAGGATTTCTAAACAGGTGAAGCAGAGATCTCAAGTATATCACATGACTCAAAACCTGAAAGAAACATACCTGTAGTCTTATTTTCTTGCTCCAAAAAGTCAACGGTGTTCCAAAACAAAACAAAATACCAGCAAAATTGACTGTGTTTAGCGAACATTAGAATGAATATACTCTGTGATGTTCTTATATTTGACCATTACTATTGTACTATAGTAGTTTTAAGCCCAACTTTTAGAAATGTTAAATCTCAGAACTTATATAATTAAGAACTTCCTTAACAAGAGTACGCTCTTGTGAAGTAGCACAAATTTTTAGTGAACAAAAATAATAATTTATCGAGTTATAGGAAGTCGCTTTAAATAAATCATAAGATGTTGTGCACAGAGCTGCCATCTATCGCACATATGCGACAATAGTCCGACACAGAACTTCCTTACTCCAATGGCAATTAGAATAGTGGAAAAAATAAAACAAAAAAAAATAAAATTACCACATAAGGACGTTAGTTGGCCTTCCATTTGGATATATATATATTCTTATTTATGAATTTTCTTCGTTACTTAGCTCCAAACATGGCATGGACTATGTCATGGATTTTGAACATTCTTAGACTCAAGCAGACGCTTCAAGGTAAATGAGCTTATGTAGCGGTCGCTTGAAATTGTTCTGATGAAGTTTTTAAGACCATTAATGGTGCTTAGACCCGCTTTTGAAGTAATAAATTTTCCAATGAAAGCTATATACTTAATGCAGTAAATATGTTCTTGATAGTATCCTTCGCTTATAATGTAAGTTCGAAAAACCCCTTGGCTCTTTGCAAAGGTTAACGCTTCTTAGCTGTAGTTCTATAGATACGAGCTGTTTGATTGGTAACATTATACTTTATTATTTTTTACTTATTTAGAAGTTTTAACATTGGAATTAGTGTTACAGTTTAACACATGTTACAGATTTTCACATTTATCAATGTGTTAACATTTTTGATTTCATCTTTGATGATCTACTGTTTTTCTTTTTGACGAAAACTTATCTATTTCACTTGACCCATTAGTTGATTCTGTTTCTTGCTTAAAATTTTAAAACAGGATTCAGAATTCTAGGGAGTAAGAACCCCCACTGCGGACGTAATAGCATTATAACTGGCTAAATGTACATAAGACTCCTTATCTTTGTTAAGTATTACATGGATAGTAAGGATGCTCATTCATGCATTACACACTCAACTTAAGTTGTTCATTAAATCTGGTTTCATATCACCAAAGGCTAAAGATACAGCTTGATAATCTAGAAAGCAAGAACTGAAACTACACTACAAAAGACTACAGCTTCCCATCTTTGACTATTAGTCAAGAATTACTTCTTTGCGTAGCTACTAATATTATTCTCAAAGACGGTTTATTACAACGGTAGCTCTAGTGAGGGCAGATTAGAATCTATGTATTTTTTACGAGAGGCTAATCCAACACCATGATGATTTAAGATACTTATTGTATATTGCATGAAAGGCTAGTCTAGTAGTTAAGGTACCTTCAACTCCTTTGAGCAATTACCTTACATAAAAGTTACTTTATGCAATAAGAGAGATAATCTTCAACGAAATAGAAAAATAATTCGAGTTCTCTTCCGGTTAAAGCCAAACCATTTGTGACCCAAGCTTTAGTTAAGAATGTAATAAGAACTATTCGTAAGGGAACTAAGACCTTGATAAATCTAAAAAACAATCCATAATATCTACACAAGAAAGTACAACCGAAGCGGCTAAGTCTAGTAATCGAGACAGCTACACAAGTGGGTTGAAATTAGCTTAACATCTTTCATAGCTTAACAATATAAGCTATATCATGTTAAGCGATTTGATATTTTCCCTGTCCTACAGGGGATTCTATCTAAGTCAGCAACCTAATCCTCATCAAGTAGACAGCAGCTGACAAAGTTTGTAAATGTACATGAATGAACTAACCAAAATTATTATTGTAAGGCGACTGATCTCACTTAAAGTTTTCATTATGCGACGTCTTGAATTGCCTAGTTTTGCTCTTACCTCTAGGAATTCAATGGGAGTTTTTCAGTTAAGGTGCTTATTTTTTCATTGCTCCCGTCACTTCTATACTAGTACCGAATTAGGTAAATACAAAATAAAACTTGTAGTGGCCTTACGTTTAGCTTCTTCTTCTATTAGTTGTTACTTTTTGATACTTCACCTACAGCCTACAACTTCTGGGTGAGATTCATAAGATCTGTTTAGATATACTTCCATCATATGATTGAGGGATTTTCTACTGGAAACTCAAGGAGTTAAATTGCATATGAATAACTCTTGAAATATACCTACGTAATTTGACGGCATTTAATTTTATATTTTCTTCAGAGACGTTTAATTAATTATGTTGTTTTTTGGTCAGCGCAGAACTGAAATTAAGACTGAAATCACATTTTCTAGGACCTCTAGTTTATCAATTAAAGCAACAAATGTTTAAAAATTTCTTAAACAAAAGTTACCTGCAGAAACAATAATGCCAACCTAAAAATAAAGCTCATAAACATTGCTAGTGCTTAAATTTCTTAAACAATAAAGTCACCTGTAGATTGTCCCAAAACAATTAACCAATCTCAAACAGAATTACGAACTTAAGCAGTTTTATCCACAGCTACTGAGTTCGTTTGTACTGAAGAGTTATTTTCTCGCAGTACTTTAATCACCAAAGAAAATGAAATTATGAACGAAACTCCTAGCGCAATACTCAAAAAGAAAGTTGAATCAAATAAATCACCATTTTGATCACTCTCTGTACCTTTACCTTCATCTGAAACACCATCTGCACCTGTCAAAATCTTCTCTATATTATCATTATAATCCTCCCAGTCAAATTCGCCCAAACCAAAGCTCTGAGAGATAAAATCAAGGGATACGATTGTTTCATCAAAAAATTCTGTACCCCCATGAGCAGCTCCTTCAACAATTCTCGTTGCTAAATACTGGCTACTATTCCTTTCCTTCATTCCTTTAAAAAATCTAAGTGTCTGCAAAGGTGAAACAATAGCATCCTCGGTTCCAGTAGTCAGGATAAAATCGCAAGTTTTAACATCTTCGTCCATTAGGTTGAGCAGATAAGAAAATGTAGTCTCATTAAACTCGAATCTATTTGAAGGTATCAAACTTTCTCCAATCATTTTTTCTATAGGACTTCCTGTATCTGGATCGTCGGATGGAATAAATTCAACATATGGAGGCTTTTGCAAAACAAGATCATTTTCAAAATCTTCAATTAAATGAAAAAGATCAGTATAACCAAACCAACTAACCACAGCAGAGATTCTAATAGATGCAATATGGATTACATCTTGAAGCAACCCGGCAAATATAGCCAAATGCGCACCTGAGCCTTGCCCCCAAAGTGCACATCTACTTGTATCTAATTTATACTCATCCACATTTGAAACTAAGAATCGCTGTGCTAGAAATATACCATCTATCATTGATGAGAATGAAACATCTGGAGCGGATCCAAAATTCAAAGAAACAACAACATATCTTCTCTTCATGGCTTCTTTAATTAAATCATAATCTAAAACCTGACTTTTATCGCCATGCTGCCAATCACCTCCATGAACATACATTAGAATAGGAAATCTTTCCTGAGACAGTGCATCTTTTGGTTGATAAATGTCTAAAACTTGATATTCCTCAGATGAATATATAAGATCAGGAAAAACATTAAAACCTAAATCCTCCACTTCTAAAGGTTCCAGAAGAAAATTTGAGCTAAAATCTATCTGGCTATCAAACTCTTCACCTCCATGTCCACCTTGTAAAAGACTTATTAAGACATTACTCGATCCAGCTTGTGTTTGTAAAGCAAAGTAAAAGTCAGTTGTTTGTGCAATAGGTACAATCGGATCATTAATTCCATGAGCTAAATGAAAATATTGAACAGGCAGAGGTTCTCCAACAGTCAAATTTTCAACTAATTTCAAAGGACTTGCAGAATCGAACGCATCTTTATTCTCTTCAGTTCTTTCCAATCCCAAAAGTATTTCTTCAGCTTCTCCAGTGATTCCAGGTGAATCTATACTATCAGCATCCCTATCTGCTTGCAGTTGATATAGATCAAAAACTCCAAAATAAGTAACTGCAGCAATAATTCTAGCATTATATTGACTCCTATTCTCGGCAGACAGAGCACCCATTAAGCCAATTTGCGCACCTTCACCATCTCCCCAAACTGCAAATCTGGTGGTGTCAATTTCATAACTTTCGACAAACTCATCACTGGAAAGATAATCTACTGCAGAGAGGAAATCTAAAAGTTGTGCATTCCAAAGGCTTTCTGTGGAGTATCTGTAATTCATCGAAGCAATGGCGATTCCATTAGCAGTTAGGGTTGGTACTTTATGGTTATTGAAGGCGTCTGATTTATCTCCAGCTGACCAGTTTCCACCGTGAATGTATATAACTAAAGGAAAAGGTGGTGAGAAAGAGTTTGAAGAAGGAAGATATAGATCAAGTTTATTTCTTGAGAATTCTCCATACTCGAGGTCTGGAAAGGTGGAATATTGAGCTGTGGAAATGCAAACGAATATGGAGAATAAAGATAGATAATTCATTTGGTGGGGAACTTTTTCTTCGATAATTTAGAATGATGTTGCGGAGAAACGAAGCTTTTTAATAGAACGGAACTGGGATTTTGCAGGACATAGTAAACCGATTTATCAATTTTACTTAACAGTGGTAATGCAATATTGTTTTCAGTCTTTATATCTTGAAACGAATGACGGTGATAAATTATACCAGTCTGTTGCAAATGGCCATCCAAGATGATCCCTTTATCTAAATCACACCAAAGATATTGTCTTGAATGAATATCCACTTTATTTTATATATCACTTGCGCTTTTTCTCCTATAGTGAACACTGGAAGAATCAAGTAGCTTCATTGTTGTTTTTTTTTGGGATTCTTATGGATAAGTATAAAAGGAAAACACTTTCAATGTTATTTCAGTAAGGCATATAATTTTACGATCTCCTGCTCTATTATGATTGGAATAATGATATTTTGGAACATTTTTCACGTTCGATTGTGTGATTGTACTAACTAGATAAGCAATTACTTCTTGGTCAACAATCAGTTTGAAAGGATTAAGCGTAATCATACAGTTTTTGCTTCTTTCGCTGAAATAAAGTACTTGCCTTAAATAAAATTTCTCATTTATGCCCTAAAATTATTTATATTTTAAGAATCTATGGAAAGTGACGAAGTCTGTGGCCTCAGCATCAGGACCCTTCATTGTCGCTTTTTTCTCCTACTAATCACAAATTTCTAGCCGAGATATCCTTAAATATAAGCTAAACCAAAATAATCTATTTACGTTTAAATGTATATAGAATGGCATAGCTATGGATCTCTATCCTTAGATTGTAAGCGATATTTCTCTTAACCAAACCCTTAGGGTTCCGTTATCATTTTGTTTTTAGATACTCCAGTACTGTAGAATATATATGGTCAAACAAGCCGGGACATAGTAGCTCGCCTTCTTCTATTTCTTTTCAGGTCTGATGAAGTTTGTTGTTACTAGAAATTATTTTTCTAATAATTTCGAATTCTCAACGTAGCACTCTTTACGTTTTGGGCTTTTCTCGGTTTGAAAAAATCATCGAATAAGGTAACATTAATTGAGTTGCTGATGATGTCAAGTTGGGACCCTAACCTTTGAAGCCAACGGTTCGAACTAGATATATTGCAAATTACTTTACTATAGTTTTTGAACCTACTTCCTAGAGGTGAATTTTATTAAAAAAATTGGACGGAGTTTCACCGGTATTAACTCTCAGGATGTGAAAGCTAAAGCAAAATGCTCTAGTCTTTTCGACCATCTTTCTTAGTTTGATCAAGAATTGCTAAGTTACCTACATACTTAGCGATGACCAAACCTTTGAAACTTAGTTAAAATATTGTTCCTCTTTCGTCTAATTTACTATCACCAGTCTTTGGAGGAGCCAGTTACGCTGTTTTAAACTAACTTAGGTCTCAAAAGTAAGGTTTTCCAAGACGGAAATACTGTAGTTTTTAAGCCTTTCATTTGTGTACTATTTACAGAAATAAAATTCCAATCAACCTAAGAGACTACTCATGTCTATTAACAAGCAAATTTTCTCTAAGAACCTGAGCCTGCGCTTCACGACCTTTGAAACTTAACCCAGATTGATGTAATAAAGCAGATGTAGCTTCTCTCGTCATTCTGAACCAAACAATATGGACTGCGATAAAATGTATTGACCACTAGCTTAGATACCGAGGTTGCATATCCTATTAAACCTGAGTATTGCGTCTTTTTCATATCTATATTGCGTTGTTTAACCTTTTAAATGGCTCTGATGTTGCCAGAATCTCTTTATTGTATGAAAGAGGCATACAATTCGAGGAAACTAATGCGTGGTAGCGCTGAAGCTAAACGTAAAGATTTTTCTGACTTCAGTAGCCCCTTAACTGGAGCTGATGTTGCTAATTATTATTTTTTGTTCTGTACCCACAAGTATAAAACCATGACATCTAGGGATGTTCTATGCGCTTTAGGCAGTTATACGGAAGTGTCTGTGTTTTGGAAACGGGTTTGAGAAAGTAATATTGAGCACCAACTACTCCACTCCATAGGAATAAAATCCTTCCCTTTATACTGGCTTAGTTCATGAGAGCTTGGTATGACTCACAACAAAGATGTTCATCTTCGACGTTTACCTTGAGCTACTCGTTGTTTTATTGCTCCGAGTGAAATGCATAAATACTCATAGCCGTACACAAGTGTTGTTCGGTTGATGTTAACTTGTCATTTCTTCGTCGTGTCATGTCTCGTATCGCTTTGGCTTACAATTTCTAGAAACCTTGAACATTCCTACCAGGTCTACTTTTCTTCGAGCTTCTCTTAGGATTTACAAAGCCAACACCTATTCCCCAATGCAGTATTATAAAATTCATGTTACTTTCGCCTTGAAAACTCTTACCGCTGTTTAAATTCAGTACCAACCGTGCATCCTGTTTTCAAAGAGAATTTCGAATGGTATTCAATTATAATATGTTGATCAAGTAAACCCAGGCACAACTAACCCTATCCGCATTAGATTTTTCTCGGTTATGTCACGAAGAAAGTAATCAGCTTGTACAGCACCTGTGGTTTTCGTCATATTATTATTAGGGCTAATGAACTTTCGTGTCATTCTTAAGTCTGTATGGGTAGGAGGCCTGTTGAAAATTTGCTTTTCAAAAATTTGTTTGGAAAAGAGGATGAACAGGTCAAAATGATTAAAATCTGGTAGAATCTTGTGATTTTCTTGTTGTAAACCCAACAATAAGACTATCCACTAAAGGGTTTAGGATGAAACCGTACAAACAGGTTGTTTGTTTGTACAAGACACATTGGTAAAGGTCATAAATGTTCCTGCCAGTTATATAAAGAATATTGCTTAGTGATGATATTCTTTGAAATATGTTGACTTTTGAGACTTTTATCTTTTTCCTCTTTAGTTGCTACTTGTAACCGCCGTTCTGTATTTCATTTATATTTTTTATACTTTAAAAATATCCCATCTTAACTGTAAAAGACAAATTTCAGCACGCTTTGTGATAACATGCAGTTTTTCTACTTGCGTACCTGAGAAGCAAGTGATTTCAGCATTTTGAGAACTCTAAAAACTGGGCACTGTTTGTCTTTCTTATGCTTTAACTCCAATTCATAGTAACCTTTTCTAACCACCGCTTTACGCACTCAATATGGCATTTCCAGGATAGTAATACTTCGCAATAAAAAAAACCTATGTATGGATATATATTTCCATTCACCTCCGAAGTTGAGCTGTATACCTAAAGGACTTACCATTTGCAAAGAAAGCAAGAATATATCAAATAAAATAAAACCATAAAAAAAAACAAATAATGAAATTTTCTGATGTGGCAACGTTTGTGCTTTCCTTCTTCAGCGCTAAAGAACAAAACCTGCGTTCCTTGCAAACACTAGAATATTCCGAAGACACAGCTTTTCAGGCAATGGCATATTCAGAAATGGTTATATGTGACACTGACTCTTCGCTCCTTTCTTGGACATGCAGCTACTGCACAGAGGCTATAGCTCCAATGCCGCGAATTGCCAACCCTCTCACTGACATTACTGTAGTCCGTGGTGGAGATGACAAAGGTTTTGTCGGATATGATGCAATAGACAATAAAATTGTCGCTTCCTTTAGAAATACACAAGGTTTTTGGCAACTGGTAGATTTAATTAATATCGGATTAGTCAGTACAAGTTATTGTCAAAGATGTCGAGTTGCAGAAAGTTTTCTCGATGCTTGGGTTGAAGTAAGAGAAGGAACTTTAAAAGCAATAGAAAGTTTGAGTGATAAATATGGAACAGATGATATCTTAATAACTGGGCACTCTTTAGGTGGTGCTATGGGTCATCACTGTGCTGCTGAGCTACTTGAAAATTTTGGAGATAGGTTTAATATTATTGGATATACTTTTGGAGCTCCAAGAGTTGGAAACCAGATTTTTGCAAATTGGTTTTACGAAAATTTTCCAAATTGGTTTCGAGTAGTAAACTATTACGATCCAGTTCCCAATATTATTCCATCTAGTGATGGTGATTATGTGCATGCACCTCAGGAAATTTGGTATCATAATCCTCCAACGGAAGGCAGATCACCTCGAGGATATAAAGTGCTAAGTGATTCTGATGGAGAAGATCCAGATGGCCAGGTTAGTTCATGTGACGCAGGAAACTTGTTTAAGATTTGTTTAAATTTTGACCATCATTATACTTATATGAACTTTTATGATGATGAAGAGCTGCAGTGTTAAGAAGTCTTGCCTTATTATTGCTTTAGTTGATAGTTATTTATTTTTAAAAGTCAAATTATTTTTTTTTGGTTTTTCATTTTTATGTAGATATGGTTCATTTAAAAACTTGCAGTTAAAATTTTGAAAATGATATGTAAAGAAGTTTGTATTATAAGTTAAAGAATTGATAAATAGATGTTATAGTTCAAGAGATATTTGATAGCCTTTCAATATTTATGTGAGAATACATTTTCAATACAGAAAAAAAATATGTTTAATAAATGTCAACAGATAAATTAGATATGAAGCTTAAAGTATCTTTTTATGGGTGATGGAAGAGTTGGAAAAACTCTTAATTAAGAAGTTTATTTGTAAAATGTTTTCTTCGTCATTGTTATCCTAAGAAATAAGTTGAAATAAAATATGAAAGAGAAAAAAACACCTAAGAACAAATTTTTGAAGAGGAGCCATAATATTATCAGAACATTGCTTTCGGGTTCCAAAACATGTTTCATGTCTTCTCTTAAATCTTCTTGATCACCATTTGCCTCTTCTCCTCCACGCAACTAACAAACATAGAGCAGAATACACGAAGCAAACCATAGAGCCTTTAGATCAGAAATACATAGATTCTTGATAATACTTTAGTCAGAATATCTTTACCTAAAACAAAAAATATGAAATACTGTTTTATTTATGTAGTCTGTGAAATATTTCTGGACACCATTCCCACTAACCAGCCACACAAAGGTCTCTTAACCGCACGATGACGATTTCCAAGTATCTCATAGGGTTATTAAGCTGGCAATAAATCTTAACCTTGGTCGCTAGCGATAAGGTAATCTGAGTTCATGTCTGGAGCATGGAGTGGCATTTAGCGTTGAAAAAAGATACTGTTGGTTCTTGCCAAGTTCAATTTTTCACGGGATTCTTGATAGAGGGTAATGCAGTGTTGTGGTTTTCATTTAGCCCTACACGTAGGCATAGGAATTGAGCTCCAGAAGAGACTTGAAATACAACTAAATTACAAAAGTTTGGGGACCATATTTAACATTACATATTAGTTCTTACTCACAGTTGATTTTATTAATCACTTTTTTTCTATTTGAAAAAGTATATTTTTAAATTAGAAGAAGTTAGAGCCATGAGAAACAGAAAAATCTTTCCTCTTATTGAAGTTTCTGTCCTCATGATCCAAATAAACAAGACATATGCAACTGAAATGACTAGATTTAGGATAGTAGCAAATAACAAAGTATGGCTTTAATTACATAAAGGTTCTAATATAGCTTCAATAATGATTTTTCTCGGACAAAGACTCTTTTTTTTCAAAGAACTTAGACTTGTTAAATCACCGTTCACTCCTATATTTAATATATTTTTATTTTCTTGATGACGTGTTGACATTATTCACTATCAAAAATATAGTTTCTTAAATTATCCAACACTTGGTTAACTGCTCCATATAAGAGCCACTCCAGTTATCCCAAATAAGAGGAAATAAGGTGACACCTTTTCAAATACCACGTTTTCATTCAACAATTTCTTAACATACATTTACAATGGCAAACAAATTTTTTTATTAAAACAGTTTTGCTTGTTTACCTACATCTATGACACCAAAATCATAAATATCTTTCCATAGAAGACTCTGTATCATTATGGTTTCACAAAGCGAAAGCCTGCACTGCTCATTTCACTACTTCCAAGATGAGGTTTTATGCAGCTGTAATTGCTAACGCCGAAACAGCCAAGATTCAAAATTTAAATTTGGGTTTAATTTTGAATTGCCAACGACTTTTATCTCAAGTTTGATTCGGATAAGCACGCCAGTAGAATTGTGATAGCTTAGAAGTGCGTTCGCTGAATGGTACTTACACATTAAGAATGGTCAAGAATGATTTAACAATCCAAACAGTTACCTGCCGTAACCTATATATAAAAAAAAATAATATTTTAGGTGGCGTCTCTTAGGATATTGTTTCCACTTTAAGGGATAAACTATAGAAAATGAAGAATTATCTAGATGGCTTACTAAGAGCGCGCTGAACATGTTTGGCACCTCATTTTGAGAAAAATTTTGATTCGCTTTCCTTATAGAGCTAATTATCAGGAAAATATATAATACTAAAGATGGCAATATTTTTTAGCTAGGGTGGTAATTTACCTGTATTAATGCATAAACGTTCCTTATCAGCCATTCATTAAGACACCAAGAATCAAAGCTTTAACAAAGCATCCAAAGCACTAAACTGGCTTATTATCGACAAATTGTTTGAGCTTTTGAACGATTCTTACATTCAGATGTTCAGATTCTAATAGAGGAGGCGTTGAAAACCCTTATATTTATAAAGCCGCTTTCACTGTGATATTTGTGCTGGCATTCAAGCTCAGTTAGATTTAAAGGTTAGAAACCTTTGACTCTTAGCAGAAAAATTAAAGAAAACAACACAATTGAAGAGATTTTAGCATTAGAGAGGTGATCTTTGAATTTGTAACCAGAAGCTGTAAATCTGTTTTGCTTTGATGACAAGTTAAGAAGTGCAGCGATGTGGCGGAGAATTGAGTTTTGAGTCTTGAAGATCGTTCTCCAAAGATTTCAACCAGCTAAATTTTATTTTCCAGAGATAATGGTCTTCGGTGACTTATTTACTAATTCAATTGTAGGAGTTATGTAATTCTCTGTACCTTACCTGACTTTCATTTGAGTCTTGCAGAGGCTGGCTTTTGGTAGGTTAACTGTCATCAGTTTTAAAGCAATCAAATCCAGCCTGTAGGTTAGTGTCTCTACACGCAACATGTTAAGATCCGTCATTTTATGATAGTATAGAAAGTAGTTTTTGTTTTCAACATATCATAAAACCTTCTTAATCCTAAAACATTAAATCTTAAAATCAAAATAAGTATCTGTATGAGTACAGATGTCACAAGCAAAGCTACTACACATTCATTAGGCATTTAAACATCTTCTCCATTTTAATGCGAGCATCTGAGTTCAAGAATTGTTCAAAAACTTATAGAATTTGCTGAGAGCAAACATATTTAGTGTTTTTTGTGTGCCTTTTTGTAGCTCTGATTCTTATTGTCCCGATGAATGACGAATATGGACATTTTTAACATAAACACGTTTAAGTTAAGTTGCTCTCAATATAAACTGCAGAATACGAGTGTCAAATACAATTGAAGATTAACACAAAGCTGTTGCCTTAAGATATGCTTGCAGCAAATGATCAAATCAATAAGCAGTGCACTGAACACATGAGATAGCAGTCGTTATTTGAAAAAAGTTTGATACACAATTTGAGAATAAATACAAACTGTATTTTGAACAAATTTAACAATACTTCAAGGATTTGAAAACAGAGAAAAATCATTCGAAAGAGTTAAACTAAGACATAGAAGAATTTACATGCTCACAGCTTTAAACGAAATATGGCTAACACCTTTTCCAAAATACTTTCTATTAGACCGTAGTGGATTTGCTCTCTAAATTCATATTAAGAGTGAATACTACAAACAGTTATTATGTATTGGCAAATTATGATAAAGGTGACATGTAATATAGTTATACTACCCATAAGAGTGCAATATATTGGGCAATAAAATCAGACAAAATGTGAAACCTTAATCCCTCTCGTAAACCCTTTTTAATATACATATCTGAAAATTTGGTTCATCCACTCATTGTGTCCAATATATAATAGGTCAGAAATAGGTAAATTGGTATTTTCTTCAAATATTAATAATATAACTGAAAAGATATAATTTAACATCAATCCTTGGTTAAATTCTAATAAATAACAATAAAGGACATTTTTATTATTATTATGAACCTTCTTTTTTAATGCCAATAGCATTTATACTAAATGCTAAGCATATGTAGCATAGTTCCAACTAACAAAAAAAAATGTGAAGACATTTGGGAGTAGAATACCTGGTTAACTCGGCATAAATTAAGAAAATATCATAGGAGGTTTCATTAGACATTTGATTCGTATAATGAAGATTAGGATTTGATACCTTACAAGAATAGACAAATAAAAAAAATAAAAAGGTAATGGTGATATATTTGGGGGAAATTATTTCATTATATAGAAAACTGCTCATTAAAAATACGTTAACTCTGTTGAAAGCGTTTGCTCTCTCAATACTGCTGCTTGCCATATACCTTGACAGAAATTACCCTCTGTAATATCATTTGCCGAGTATAACTGGAACATATCTGGAAGCTACATCTATGAAGCTAGAATTAGAATTGGCAAGAATATTTTTTCTTGTGGGAACTAAGGATGAGTGGATTCTATCCATTTCTTAGATTCATAGCACGAATTCAGACGTCTTGTCATTATAGTAACAAAACTAAAAAGTATTGCAGCTAGAGAAAAGTATCAACAGTTCTAATTACCCACACTGACAACAATAAAGTTTCTGAAGTTATTAAAATAAAATTGTCAAAAAAAACTCAATATTCAAAAATACTTAACCTTTCTCTATATTAAGATATATCCTGGTATATATCATAGGAGTATCACACATACTTTGAAACAAACGTGTTTAGTAGTTCTAGAATCATGTAGCTTATTGGTTGTTAAGCAAGGTAAGGAATTTTCAACACTTGTTGTGCTATACATAACCCCACTATCATTAACTCTAGGAATTGCCAGACTACAGTAATTTGAGTATACATAAAGAGTCTCCAGTTATTCTCTAATTCATTTACAGAAACGCTCTTGGGTATTTAAGTTAACAAAAATGAGAAAAATAAATTCACTGGTACCATAAACACATAGAATGGGGCGAGAGGCACAAATTAATTTATCAAAGATTTTTAATAAAACCTTTAATAGCCCGGAAAAAAAGTACCAAGAGCAGACAAAAATAATAAGCATTATTGAACGGAACAAGTAAAGAGTAGAAGTATTGTGCTACCTAGATCAATACGTTGGGCCTGATTTTCTATACAACATTCAGCCTCTATCAGCGTTCTTAAATATTTAAATTGGAATTTCTTTAGTAGAAACAGGCATAGAAACCAACATTCATATTAAGAAATTACTAAGAAAAAACTTTTTCTAATATTAAAGAAAACATTATTTAATCTTATTACCCATAGCTCATGTGCAAATGATGAGTTCTTTAAATAATTGTATCACAATATCATCATAGAAATAAGATTTGATTTCATTAATATGGGTAGAATGTTCACTTAATGGTATCAAGGGTGCAGACACTGAGTATGCAGAATTAAGCCTTTTGATAGAAGACCTAAAAAAACTCCATAAGATGTTGAAAGGAATATATACTAAGTCCTACTCTCTGCTATTTATATACAATGAAGTATCTATGCAGTTATTGAAAGGAAGATTAGTACCTGTTTTTTCAAGATATCTTTGCAAATGGGAGTATGCAGCAACTGAAGTAGCAAAGATGGTAAGTAGACTTGACCGTATGATAGCCGAAAAAAATTGAGCAGTCGAAATGATGCATACAATTAGTTAAACTCTTATAAAAAGACTAATTAGTCTCATTCTTATAATTTGAAGGGAGATATTAATTGTGAAATGTATGAATAGAAACTTATTAATAGACTCTATGCTAGTTTCTAAGAATTTTCAATGGTTTGAGAGATTTTTTGGGAGAAATAAATTATATTCTGGAGTACTAATCAAGAATGTACTGCAAGGTATGATTTTAAACAATATATAAGTTTTCTTATCGGTAATAAATTTTTATTCGATATCAAAAGCGAAGAAGTACATAACTTGATAAATTAGACTATATATATCAACAATAATCGAGCCATAAGTGATATTTACAATTTTCTATTGCAGTGTATGTAATGCTTATCAGCGTTGTTGGCGTGTACGGGAATACTATAAGAAGTTGAGCAATTATAATAGAAACCTTAGTTAATCTTAAATGTTAATAAATGGGTTTTGTATTTAGTATTTTATTTACGATATCACATTTTCTTCGGCCGAGAAGCTGAAAGTCTTAGCATATTTTGAAATTTGTTCACTGTTTAAGAGAAAGTGAAAGTTTTGGGATGATCAAAAATATGTAGTTTAAGAAATCTTTCCTTGATCTAAGCTGGATAGGCATGGATCATATTTTGTTTCCTTCACAAGTAATGAGAAGATTGAGGAAGATATTTAAGATGGATTTAAGCTTTTTGACACATGTAAAAGATACACATGGTATTCTATTGAATAAATTTTCAATTGTCCAAAATCTAAGCCCTAAAGAATACAATTCACAAATTAAGTACAAAACTAAGTTTTCAAGAGCTTGAATCGAAGGATGATGTCTTCAAACGGGGTTTTATATAGATCCGGGGAGCATGAAAGGCTCCGGTTACCAAGAGTGGCATACCTCCTATTTTTTATTTTTTAGCTCTATTACCACGAAGTGTATATTCAAGAAAATGTTTGAAGACTCTAAATTACATATGGCTCATTTCAAGAAGAAGAATTTATTTTTCAAGAATAAGAACTCAAGCTATATTTCCAAAAAATGAAATCAAGGGTTTATATTTGAAGAAAAAGATGTTTTCTTTCTCAAGTGGATAAGAAAGAAATGAGCTGATTTTATGTTTCCAAAAAATTAGCATACGATATGAAAGAGGCGCTTTTATGCTTGGAGGATTTAAGAATCTATTCATATAGGAAGAAAAAAATGGACATTGTTTTTAGAATGCAAAAAAGTTTGAAAACAAAAATGGCAAAATGGTTTGGGTTTTGATTTGGCTGTTAAAAACTTCTTATTGAGTTTATACGAAATTAAACCATAGTTTTTTATTTGGCTTAGTTTTATAGATGTGTAGTGAACGTGTACTCTTTTGAAAAATCAAACTATAACAAAGTCTCACAATGAATCAACTATATAACACATTCCTACCTAGTTCTGATAGGACTTCGATCATAGTAAGAGACGAAGAAGTAAGCCTAATTCAAGAAATGAAATTCCTAATCTCAACCACGCTGTTTCCCATGACCTTTTAAATTGGGTAAAAGTTACTCTGAATACCCAATTTCCTCAACTTAGGGATAAGAAACTATTTCCTATTTATAGACAGTACAAAATATATTTAGTTGTCCTGGCGCCTTCTACTGGGTATTCAATAATCTGGTATAAAGTTCGCATAAGCTCAAGTTGAAATTCAAGTTCTTCTCTTTGTTCTTAAATCAAATCGCTATCACCAATATCGAATCTAAAGAAAATTTGTCCCAATGCAATTTTACCAATATCATTATTTGCAATCACAACCATATCGACTTTATGGTTGTTCCAGATTATAGCAACCAAAATCCTTCACAATAAAATTATCAAAATACTGGCTTAAATCTTTTCATAATATTACAACTCGAAGCTTCAACGTAGTATGAAATGGGCGCTTTGCTAACACTTTACTACAACTGCAATTTAACTCAAAGATTTCAAAACCAAGCTAAACTCACATTCCTGGCAAGAGATAAACAACTTTTCTATTATTCTTCCAATCCTCCGTTTGGTAACTCGGAAACTCAGTATTCAACTTCTCTACCACCCAGTTTCTGTGTTAGGCTTCCTCAAAACTTTGTGTAAGACTTTCAAATTTTGGCCATATGGCCCAATTTTATTCTCTGCTACCTAAAACTCTTATCAAAGTATAATTTTCTTATAGGCCATATGGCCATTTATTATTTCAGTCAGCCAATCAGATTCCGCGTGTATCTTACACGTGTGTAAGAAAACCCGAACCCCATCGAAAATATTAAGAAGTAAACATAAGATGACATTACCGTGTTGCCCATTAAAAAAAGGATCGAGAAGCTTCTAATAATGCTTTGTGGAGATGATACATCTGCATTAGTTGTTGATCCCGGGACAGGCTCTGTCAAAATAGGATTATCCGGAGAAGGTGCACCTAAAATTATCCATCAGTTATACGACTTTCCAAAAACCCCTATCACTGAAATCATTGAAGTTTCGATATCAAAAACTCTTTCTACAACTGTTACAGAATCTCCGATCATATTTTCAACACCAGATATACTTTCAATTAAAGAAAAAACAGATCTTTTGAAAAATTATCTCTCTCTTAGCCCAACAGCAGTATACCTGGCACCAAGCTCAATGCTTTCTGCTTTCTCCTTTGGAAAACAATCTGCTTTTGTTTGTAACCTTGGATTTTCTTCTTCGACATTTGTTCCTGTTTATGATGGTTTTCTTCTTAGAAAATCAATGACGTCATCAAATCTTGCAGGTAAATATCTCAACGGACAGATATTGAAGAACTATGCGTTAAGCAACGTTAAACGAAAAGATTTCTATGTTGAAGATATTAAGAAAAGTTTCTACCTTGTGTTTGAAGATATGAAATATGATCAATCCAAAGCTGATGAATATGAAGGCGAAATATATACACTTCCAGATGGAGAGAAGGTAGACCCTATTAAAATATCTTCGGAAAGGTTTTTAGCTGGAGAAAAATTATGTGAGGAGTATCCAGACAAAATTCTTGAAAGTTTTAAGCTTTTGGATGTTGATCTTCGCCGAGAAATGAGTTCCAACATTCTATATTGTGGTGGTACTGCTTGTATGCCTTCATTGCCTGAACGTGTTATTTGGGAACTCGGAGAGAAGCAATCTAAAATGAAGTTCAAGCATCAAAAGGCAAAAGACGAGTCAAAGTATCTTGCAACATGGATTGGGGCAAGTATTTTGTCAAGTCTTGGGACATTTCAGCAACTCTGGATATCAGCATCTGAAGTAGATGAGTATGGAGCAGAAAATGTTCTGATCCAGAAATGTCCTCAATAATATTTTGTTTTTTCTGTTTTAGGAGACAAGCAATTGAGCCAATTCTCTGATTTCAATAAATCCATCTTTATCAATAGTCAATCTATTGAAGACAAACTCAACATCTTCTTCAGTAAGTGTATCTCCTACTGTTATAAGTGCTTTTCTTAGATAATTGGCTTGAACCCTTGTTCCTTTCTTTTTTTCTGTAAACAACTGCAAACTCTCAAAAATGTCATCTTCATCATCTTGATCTTGCATCATCTCACGCATCATTCCAAGAAATTCTTTGAAATCAATTGTTCCCGAACTATCTTTATCTACTTCTGCAATCATATCTTCCAAATCCTGCCTCGATGGACTTTGGCCAAGTGAGCGCATTGCATCACCCAATTCTGATGCATCTATATTCCCTGACCCATCGTTATCAAACTGATTGAATACTGTCTTAAATTCTTCAATTTGCTCTGGCGTCAATACTATTGTATTCTTGAACTGCTCAGGTTCTTTTCTTCGTTCAAAAAATTTCAAAAGTTTTTTTCGATTAAACATTATTTTAACGGCTAGACAAAATTGTTTATTTTAACGGATAGTTGAAATGAAAAATAATGCAGAAAGCTTGTTTGAGAGAATATTTGGAAGGAGAATGTTTGTCACTAAAGCTAAATGGGTGGTGCAATTTTGAGCATAAGAACAAGAAGAAAGTAGAGGGTGTAAAGGAGATGAGTTTTATTGAACGCTGCCCTTTGTGTACCCTTCCACAGCCGTGTGAAACGCATTTCCCTCTAATAGGAGAACAAGTCACGAAATTTGTACTTAGCTTTGCATGTTCATTTGAAGATCTAGAAGAAGAATGTTTGAAAAAAGTTCAAAGACATGAGATTATTGGGATTATTAAACCTGTGGATAAAGAAAAAAAGAAACAAAATAAGAATCAAGATCTCTTACTTGCGAAGATCCCAATTTACGCGTGTGTCCTGAAGGTGAGGATTGACATTAAAATGGTTCTTGTTGCTTTTATCCAAGACATTTCAGAGTTTAAGAAGCTTTCTCTTTCTTCGAAAGAATTAAAAGAAAAGAAAAATATGAAAGAATGGGCAAAAAAGTCAGTTCCCTTTAAAAATGTTTTTCGTCTACGTAGCAAAATATACCAAAATCAAAATGTTTTGGTCAACATTTTATCACCTTAATAATATACTTAGATAGGAATACAACCAGTTGATTTAATAGGGTACTCCTTTCTATTTCTTCTTGCTGATACAAGAGGATCTTTCTTTTCATTTTTCTGGATAAATTTGAATATATTTGAAATACTTTTTTTTACATCTTTTTCCTGACATTGCCTTAATTCATCAACTTTTGCTTGAAGTTTAATAACAGTATTATATTTAACTTCTGACCCATCATAAAGCTCTGGAACTTTAGCCCCGTGTTCAGGTTCCTGTTCTTCCCAGGGAAGCCAGAGTTCTCTTCTTGTCATATCTCTTTTCACACCTTCAGTCGCCACCCCGGGCAAAATCACAGACCCAGTACCCAGAGAAAACGTACTTGTAAAGGTTGAAGCTATCATTCCACTTTGAGATCGATTCTGAGTTCGATTACGATCTCTGGGCATAGGTTTAAGAAGCATCTGGTTACCTTGTCTGTTTGACATGTTCAGTTGTTCCCTTCTTGCACTTCTGAGTTTTGGTTCAGTGGGATGCCTGTTTAGCTTTCTCGGAACCGGTATTGAGCTGGGATTCAAGTGTGATACTTTGCTGGGCATAGCCATCATTACGCAGGAGTTTTATTACTTTGCCACGTCAGCAAGCTTTCGGGAGTACTAGTTCTGGCAACGTAAAACTAATTTAATCCGTTAACCTCCTTTTAAATCCAGGCGTGTTCTCGTAGAGTTTACCCTATTATATATATTATATTATTTATGTTATATAACTTCATTGATATGGATTAATATTATACTTGTTAGTTAATGAACTTCTTGAAGCGAGATATTTGTTTAAAAATAAACTCTTTTGTTAAGAGTATGATAAGATAATGTTAGAAAGAAGAAGATAAATTGATATTAATATGTTTATGTTCAAGAACCAACTCTTTAACTTAGAGTTTGAGCATTTGTAAAGAATTTGAATCTTCTGGATGTATATGTATTAAATGCATCAGTGATATGCCCTGAGACTTTTGGTAGACACTTTCCCAAAAGTAGAAAAATGCTAAGAATGATTGTCTCTAGAAGGTCGGGTTCCAAACAAAGCTTAAACTTAGAAGTTTCGCTGTTTAGATGGGTTAAGATAAAAAAACTACAGTTGTACCAGGAGTAAATTACTAGGTTTGATTAATTAACTTCGCAGAGGTCTTATACTAGAAGGTGTCAAGCATTAGATGGAACTATTAACTACAAAATTTCACAAATTTTAGAAAAGAGCACTTATGAAAAGCAACTAGGACCAAACCACCAGAGGCCCATGATTTATTATACAGAAAATAACCGGAGGTCAGAATTCAAAGTTATCCTTTCTCTCGAGACATAAGCATGAGATACTTGTTATTAACTCTTGTGGAGGTACTTAATGCTAATATACTGGTAAGAGTTCGGTGTCGTGTTTTGTCTAACCCATACATTATGCCTTCAGTGACGCAAAAATACTATTACGAAAAATAGTTTTGTTTGCCCATCTACAGTTACAAATTATTTAATTTGTATTTGTGCAGCAAGTAGGTACAGCGGATAGCGAGAACACTTCCCATATTAATAGTTTTTAGGCAGGCTACAAGGTATTGTCGATTCACCGTGTCAGCTCTCCACTTAGGACACAATCTTAGTTCCAGGTAACTGCCCTGTAGTACTGCTGTTACTTGTAGCCAAAAATCAAAACGTAGGTAGGTCTGTTTGTTAATATGTCTACTATTGTTTTCCTAAAATTCAAGGACAAAATACTCTATTTGTCCTACAATATATACATAGTTGTGATTCTTAAACAAACCAGGTATCCTATGGGGGTTCAGAAATTAAAATAATTTGAAAAGTATTATTATTTTAGAAACGTATCACCCAACACCCGATTATTCTATACTTTAATTTGTTGAAAAAAGATTTTTCAATATTTAAGTTTTATTTCTTCTGAGGAATGAATTAATACCTCAATATTTCTTAAGGACTTTTTCCAATGAACATTAATGGTATTACAAACTTAAGTATTTCACTGAAGTAGCACTAGACTGTCAAAATAATTCACCTAAACACACATTTTGAGCAATTGACTGTAAACATAGGAAATCTCCAAGAAAATAAATGTCAAAAGAATCGTTAATGCTATCCACAAAATGAGAATAGTGCATTTAAGACCTCGATCTATCCATACAGACAATATACACAGGCTAAAGGTTATCCAAGCATAAATGAATAGAGTATTATTACTGATGCGTTCCACTTCAGCCAAGTTATTACCGGAAATAAATCTAATCTTCAGGTCTAGTGAGACTGTTATTACAGAAGAACAGGATTTCTTCTTAGTCTTCCGTGAGTACCAATAGCGAACCTAAGTATAAATAGAAGATACCTGATCAGTGTATTTCTTGAAGAGATGCGTAGCACTCTTTTTAGAGACCAATTTGATTTGTCTAATATATGAAGAGCTCAAGAAGATTCCATACACGATTATTATATAAGGAACACCATATCCTCTTTATTTATTAAGCACTACGCGCTCGTCCAATACACCCATACCTCATTTAATAAACTCAATTCTACTATTCCTAAGATGCGCTCATATGCCACATGAATACTTTACTTATCTGGAGTTATTAAATAAGTGGAGAAATTTACCTATAAAAAGGAGAGGATGGTACTGATCAACTGAAATTTACCAAGACAGCCCTTCTTTAAAAGATCATTGGAAGATGAAATGAAGATACAAAGGATCAAAGCATCCTGAATTCAGCAAATTCGATATATACCTCTAAGGGAAAACGTTAGAGACTCCGTTCAAGTCTTAAATATTAAGTTTACAAAAAGATCTACTACCCGCTTTTCGAGCATAACAGAATAACCGAAATGCGAATTTTAGGGGATGATCAACAAATATTGAAAAATTAGGATCAATAATCATGAGCTCTCGTAAAACTATTGTAGTGCTACCTATCGAGCCTTAAAAATCTTGTCTGGTGAAGTTCTTTGTTTTATCTCAGGCCTTATTCTCTATCTTTATCAACCTTTCTTCTAGGAGGAGCTCCCAAAATGAAGCTGAAATAACAAATGTAACACTGTTTTCTGATACTTGCGTTGAAATTACCATAAACCCATTGACAGTTACTATAGACATGATTTTTAATAATGTAAGGTTGGCTATGTTTGAGACAGATAGTTCATCCTTTAAGGACACCGCTTTTCGCATAGTAGAGTAATATAAAGCTGTTGAAGTCTCGCAAAAATCAAAAACATAGAACAAACTTGAAAATTCTGTTGAATTTCATGGAAATTTTAAGCGTCATGAGATGTATTTTCTTATATTTTTTTAGGTCACTGGAATTGCACTAACGTTCTATGATATCAGACTAAGCATAACAGAATAATCTTAGTCAACGGAAAAGTAAGTAGAGTACAGGAAAGATATCTTTCTTTTTTCAAGTTAGGTGAGAGCATGGTTAACTATCTAATTGCGGATACTAGGGATACCATGTTATGAGCCTTAATAAGAGCTCATCAATTAGAGCAACTTCAAAGCTTCTAGTAAATTATTGAGTTGACGATCATTCTAACCATTTTACATGTCAACTGAATATTTTTCCCCATAATGAAGTGCTCAAGCTCTAATAAACCCTTATTAACTATGGTAGGTATTTTTTTGAATTTAATGCTCTCTCAAAAGAAAATTTACTGTAATTTTACCAGGATGGTGATACCGCATCTTTGAACGGAAATGGTGTATGTTCCATTAGTAGAATACTTTGGTGGGGCATTCGATACCAGCAAAATATTTTTAAACTATGGGGGCAATTACGACTACAGTTACTACTGAACATTCCCATACCTTTTTTCCTTCCATTAACAGCGTGATACTTGGCACTCGCTAAATTACTGATGTCCATGTCCTCTTGTTTAAGGTGTTATTCTGACTATGCGCTTACTGACTGCTTTTAAAAATAAACTGCACTGTTCTGATGGATGCTTAGCAAGAACTCACGTCATCGAAATGAGTTGAAAGCAAAGATATTGAATGCAGTTCTTAGTTCTAGCGTTAAATCGGGTTGCACAGCTTTACACTAAGTGAAACCATAGCATGAGTCCTTGCTTCATACACCAGAGGAAGGCTTATAGTATCGAATCCAACATCAATAACCTGTTTTCATCTAGGAGCTCCTGTTTAAATTGTTAAATCTAATGTTCTGGTGACCTGTACTTAGAAACTAAAGACAAAGCTTTTTTTTAATTTAAATTGTTATAAGCCTTGGTAATGCAAAGATTGAGGGAGAAAGAGAAGTAGTAATCTTCCAACCACATTGGTAGCAAGAGTCTTATGACTGGAAAATTTAAAGAGTTATATTCAATGTTATTATTGTGTAGGCTTTAATTAAGAGGGAGTTTAGAGTATTTCTACACTAGCAAATTTCTAGCATAGCAGGTTTCTACGTTTGTATCCAGTTGAATATTGGTTTACCACACAAATTATGCAAAATAAAAGTAAATCTAGCTACTTGGTTCAGAGAGGATAAGATCATAGTTCTGACAAACACTAGAACAACAAAATTCAACTTCTAGCATTTATCATCATCAACACAAGCACTAAAAAAATTCACCTGACACAACTTTTCTCCAAGATTATGTTTCTTCAATTCTATTATTTATAACTCTTGACTGCATCAAATTATGTTTTTTCAAGGACAAACGAAAAATCTGTTTGAAATTCTGCCCCTTGCCTCATAAAAAAGCAATAAATAACCATTCTATTTAACAAACCCCATATAAAAAAAATAACACTAACCCTTAGCAAAGAAAGAAATAGGGAAAAAGAGAGACAAGAAAACAGCCAAAACAATAAGTGAGCTGAGAATAGTGGATTCATCAATAGAAGGTCCTCCGATAAATGTTTCATTTGTTCCAAATATTTTATCTACAAGAAAAGGATAATCTATAAAAGGATTTCTATTTCCTTGATATTCGCTGCAAATTTTATTATTTCTTTCAATTTCCTCTTCCGAAACTGGATCAGCTTCATGCCAATGAAGAAGAGTAGAAAGTCTTCCAAAACTATTCTCTGGACAAGATGTATTACTACAGTCTTCAATAACTAAATTTGAAGTTGATGGTTCATTTCCATCATATCTTATAGCCATATAAAAAATTACTCTTGCAAGATCTCCTCTCATGCTTTCTGGTGGAGTCCATGTCTCAGAATCTTCTCTCGTAGAAAAATGAGCATCTTCACTAGATGTTCCGGCTGGTTCAACACAATCTCTTTCTTCCAAAGAACAATAATCAAAATATTTATTTCCTCTTGCGCTATTTAGATTTACATCACAAGCAAATAGATTGTGAAGATCACTGTGATCTGGACCTGTATCACCGAGACCTTTTGATCGAGGCCAGACATGCTCTCTATTCCAAGCATTTTCTCCAGTTGCCCATTCAGTTTTCGTTTCTAGAGAATACACCCCTCTTACACCGCTTCCTTGTGCATCGATGACTTCCAAGGCGAATCTCGCATCTGCGTAGCTGATAACAGTATGATCGTCGATTAAATTATGCAAAGCAGTAACTAGTGAGGTTAGTGATGAATATTCATCTGCGTTGAAACCAGTATAGAAGTCTTCCAACTCGCAATCAAATAAATTTGTACCTGCAACAGAATAGCGGAGAAAAGGAAATGGTAAGAGACTGCGGAACTTCATGTAAAAAATATGGGTCCAACAGGTGATTAGAAAGAATAGATTTTGCTTAGGAATGTAGTCTAGTTTTGCGGAACTCTAAGAGTCTTCACCAGATGGTTTAGTTTGAATATTCTTGGGAATGCAGGAATGCAGGAATTGAATTGAAACACACCCGTCCACTTTTCTGTAGTAATTCCATCTTGATTTTTCTGCATATATTATATACTTGGGGAGAGATCGGAACCGCAACAGAATACAACAAAGTTAAACAACTTTGCATCTTAAGAAGGGGGTACGGTATTGAAAATATTACTTTACCCAGTGACCACTCTCCGAATATTTAAAAATGTGCTTTTGTGTATCTCAGTTATCTCTTAACGTATATATCAGTATTTATATTTTACACTAATGACGTGGCGAAATCTCAAGTGTGTAATAAAACAACACACTTACATGGCCCCCAAACCAAAAGATTACAACAAGTCATTTATCAAACTCTTATTCCCTGGAAACTCAAGACCACCAGATATATCATCCCCCAATGACATCCAACCAGCCCTTACATTCCAGGTTCTTGCAAAAAACTCTCCAAATTTAGAAGCGTCCCTAAAGTTTTTCTCCAACATTTCATGGATCGCCGTTGGCTTTCTGGACTGCTGCATTCTCGGAGCGAAGATTACATCGACCCCAAAGTAATTTGATAATTGAGAAGATGGAGTACTGCCTTTTTTGATAACAAGACAAGTTTCTTTTGCTCTATTAAAGCCTTGGGACAGAGAACTATGCAACGCCCCGTTCGAAGATTTCTTAATCCAAACTATCGAATCCAAAACCACCAACTCCAAATCAGCCAACAGTCTCCGAAGTTTATTCTCAAACTTAGCAACCACCCAAATGAATATATATCCATTAAGGACAGAACTGAATATTTGCTTGAAGGGTATCTCATCAAAATCCATTAACTTGTAATTGCCCGATGGCCCCCTTGTAGGATTGGAATTCAATACCTTCCACGGAGGATCTATGATGATTGCGTCAAAATAAATGCCCTTTTGCTTCAGAAATATGTAAATCGATGAGTCCTTTGATAGATCAACTTTTATAGGTATGCTCTTAGGTACAAAAAGTGGACTCTCGAGATTCAAATCAGGATTGCTAAATTTCAATAAATTATCTTGATCATCGTAAAAAACTTCAAAAATATCCTGACCATGTGAAAAAGCAAACGGAAGTTTTAACTTGTTAGCTTTCCAGACTTCAAGCTGCAGCCTTTTACAGAACTTTCCAAGATGTATTTCAATATCTCTTTTCCTGGACTCAAATTCTTTATCCTGATCAATCAACTCCTTTAAATGTTTTATCTCATCCGCCAGATCCTTAAACTTTATCGGCGGATGAATGTTTTTTAGATCTCTTTCAGAATCAATGTTTAAAAGCTTGAGATATTTTTCTTTGTGTAAATCAGCTTTATCCAGTCTTCTAAAGAAATAAATATCCTTGGGTTGAATTAGCTTCTCCTTACGACAAAACCTAAAAATATTGAAAAATTTCCTCTGAAGTTGTGCCGCCTTAGAATATATTTTATTTTTCTCGACATAATAGGCAACTCCATATTTCAATACGTTATATGCTTTTACTTCTGCAACATCCAATTTCAGATATTGATACTCTTGTATACTTTGCTTTCCCACTAGAACTTGGGTTTGTGTATACATCTGCTGCCTGGTTTTATGTGGTAAATACCCTCCTTTAATGAACTCTTGGTAACGACCTAAACCATAAACCAAAATACATTGCTTCAGAATTATTTTTTCAATTGGAAGCCATCCTTTGCTGAGACTTGGAACTACAGGATGTATCGCCAAATGATTTAGGCTCATCTCCGATAAGTTATTCATTGTTGTACTCAAGTACTCTTTAATCTGGTCATTAACTTTAGCATCCCCTCTTTCAGATAGAATAAATTCCTTTAAAACATCTGGAACATCTTCATGAATAATTTCTACTGGCTCCCACGATGAATCATTTTCTTGAAAACCTAGCCATTTAACTAGAACTTGCAGGCCATTAGGAGTTAGTCTAGCGTCTTCAATAGCCTCAACAGCTAGCGCCCCTTGATCTCTTTTAAAGTGATCTAACACTTCAGGTTTAGGAGAATAACCCCCAGGCTCGTAAAACCACATCCTGGAAGAATGGATTACTTGATCTTTACCCAAGAGGCTTCGGATCCTATAAACATTTTCGCTGATGGTATCTGTGATCAAGTAGGGTCCATTCCAGACTAGTTTATGCTTCAACCTCTTCCTTTGAGTGTTAGCACTTGATACAAAGACCCAGTCTCCAATGTTAAACTACATGGTAAGTCTTGGAAACCTTGAATTGTATCTATTATTTTCCCTGGACCTAAGTAACCTAACATGGACATACACCTCAGCTTGCTTTTGCTGGATCTCCTTTGACAATTGTTTGCACATATTGATCAAGTTACTTCTATTTACCGGGCCCTGAATACTTTTGTTCTCCATGATACTGAAAAAGTTCTTACCTATGAGTCGCTCTGCATCTTCTCCCTCTAATCTTCCCATGAATAATTCGTTTGGGGTGAGCATTTGATTTCTCTTAGTGCGAGTCATATTCATTGTCGCCATGATAGCTGGTAGCAGACGAGGCCAATCTTCCGAGGCTATGTGGAGCTCGGAGCACATGGATCGTAGGAGCTTGAGGATCCTATCATTCGTTGCCTCAATTGCTCCATTAGTCCAAGGAGCGTAACTTATTGCGTACCTGTGACTGTATCGGAACCACTGTTCCATTTCTTTCAAAAGGATGTTTTCGAAATGAGATCCACGATCTGTTACCAATAAGAACTCTGGCTTTAACTCGAGCCAACTGTGCCAATCCATCAGGGACTGAACAACCTTGATGGCAGTGCACTTTCTACAAAATTTTAGGCTAACCTTACGAGTCAAATCATCAAGCAAAACCAAGATGTATCCTGCGCTGTTCACGTAGAGAAAATCAGCTCTCAAGACAGCACCTCTTTTACTCCCAAGGTCTGTTAGATGATGTGGCGTACGTATTAATGCTGGATTCCAATTGCAATGAACACAGATGCGATGCAATCCCTGAATTACTTCTCGAATGACCCTCTTCTTCTCAAAAGATTTAAAACTGTAATACCTCTGGAGCTGTTCAACTTCCCTGGACTCAGGTGGATGAACCATGAAAATGTGGTTATGAACGACAACGTCAACTAACCTTTCTGCAGGTACTTCGATTTTTCCATCCACATTTACCTTCATAGGTTTCTCCTGATTTAACTCTTCAAACCTTTTCCAAGGTTCCTTGTAGTAAGGATTCATAAATGAAATCCGCCCACCAGGCATGTAAAAGAAGCCTTTAATACTCTTTCACTCGCCATTGATATTTTTGGCTTTGAGAACATGCAGTCAATAGCTTGAATCTTACTCTCTACTATTGAGGGTCAATGACAATGGCTAGATGAATTCACATCTGGGAAAGTCGTCTCAAAATTATTGCTGAAGACTTTCTATCTCAGGCTTGAAGTATTAATAAATTCAAGTTTGTCTTTTTATATCCCAAATCTACTAGTGGCTAAATATTCCAATATATAAAATACAACAGCTAACTAGGAAACTATCTTATTCAACATGTTTCCCTTTTGTTTGGAAATTTTTTTTTGCAGAATTGAGACATCTCATTCTTTCTGATTAACTTAGTAAATGAATCTACTAAGTTGTCAGTCCTCTTTACATAAACAAATTCAGCGGGCATTTCTTTAACTTCTTGAGCAACACACTTGTACTTGGAGCCAATGTGCTTAATAGCATGTTGAGTTGCGTCTCCTTTATACATTTCTAATGTTCCCTGAATATCAATAAATATTTTTGTAACTACACTTATCTTCCGCTCTTATAAAGTTTTACATACTTCTTATAACTCTTTTACTGATTGTTGTGTTTTATTTAAAATGGTAATATGAAAGGTTGTTAACAAAGTTTCCGTTTCATGAGATATGGATCGTACTTTTGAAATATAGACGTTGTAATATTTTAAGATTTAAGAAAAAAAAACTCGAACTTGAAACGTCCTTGAAGGAAAAGAACTTGAGAATAATTACAGAACTGAACTAAAACCTGACTAACGCATACTCAGTAGAAGGGCCCAAGACGGACAAGCTTTAATATGAAATCGTCTATAAATACAGAATATTGATCAATATTCGACTGAATTGCGATCATGTCAGGAAATAATGAAAATTTGAGTATGAATGAAACTGCAGGAACTGGAACTGAGACAGGAAGAACTGGAACTATGAAATCTAATCAGATAAATACGCTCTTAATAGACCTAGGAAACGTATTAAGAGAAGTGAGTCGTAACAATCGCAGGGAGGAGGAGTGCTGTATGGACTTTGAGATTGAAAAACTGAATGATATATCGAAGCAAAGTTGTGAGCTATTCATAACCCAATATGAGCAAGTGAATACGGTTCAGAAGAAAAGAATTAACCTAAATCTTAGAATGGATATGTCTATTTTCAAGCATTTGAAGCGACTCAATGTCACGAAATCGAGTAACGTTTTAATCAAACACTTGCAGGATATAATAGATGAAGAAAAAATAAAGGAACTATAGACTCCAAATCAAATGATAATAGAAAATGTCCAGTTTAATTGGAGCACTTTAGAAGAAAGTGGGGTGAAGGCAATGTTTAGTGAAGTGAGGGGAAATTTGAAGCTATTATCTGAAGAAAGTGCAAAGTCAAAAAAGAAGATATGTAGTTCCATTTTCAGACTTTTCCCCATCTTCACATGGGCACGCAATGATATGTTAACAATAAGGCCGTCCTTATGCAGTTTGGATTTGAAGGAACTAGAAGAATATATTTTGGATTGTATTCTTCCTTACCACGTACGTTTGAAGATAAGAAAAGGAAAAGTATATGAAGACGACATCAAGAATCGAGTAAGTGGAAATAGATTTATTAAAAAGAAGGCTAGAAGTATGGAAGTCAATGAGAAAGAAGAAGTAGGATGTCGGAATATGAATCATGTTCAAGATCCAGAGATAGGTAATTGCGAAGAAGTAGATTTATGTCCATTTTGCCATAGATATGGATACTCAGAGGATGTGTATTATGCAAAGCGGGACCTGATTGCTTCTGGAAAGCAAAATCTTCATCTCTTGTATAATTCTGGGGACGGAGTAATGAAAAAAAGCTTAAAGAGGTTCAGAGAAAGACAAAAATTAAGGCAATCTAGGGAAAAAATGAGTCATCAACAAGCAGTACAAAGGGTAGAGGAGAATATTACAGAGATAGACGAGACAGAAGGGGGGTGCGGAAATGATGACGTTATCGTTTGAAAGTGCTCAAATAAGTGGTGAATTGCAGTTGATTTCGAGTGCACATGGTTTAATGAAAGAACACAATGCGGATGTGAACATGAAAAACATAGAGATATCAGTGGGAGCGAATAAGACGGAGGAAAGAAAGAAGCAATAATATGGTATTGTGGTAAAGAAAGATGGAAAAAAGTTTATTGTGCAGGGATGTTTGGATTCGGGGACAGACACCTCGGCTGCGGCGCGAGGTAAGTTTGAAAGTTATTGTTCGACTTTAACTATTTTCGATAAACCGATTAGAGTGAAAGTAGCTGACGAAGTCAGATATATATTGTAACACACAGAGGAACGATGAGAGAAAAATTATGTCTAGTAGGGAATAAAGAATACGATTTCGGAGATATTCAGGTGCTTCAGCAAACAATGTAAGGCAGTGGACAAACTTATTTATTGGTAATGACAGACTTGAAGAACATGGTTTATCTCCATTGCAGTTAGTCTCAATTAAGGCGAAGAGTTGTAATAATGCAATGGCTAAGCTGGACAATGTAATGATGGACTGGTTTGAAAAGAAGGTTTTGAAGAATAAGGAGTGAGAATGAAGAAGGTGGAGAAAAGAGGAGTGGGAATAGTAGAAGAAGATAAGCAGCCGGTTATATATAAGGCTTATGAGGTTGAGGTCCTTAAAGACGAACATGGTTTAGGAGAGAATTTAGATGTTTCTGTGGAGGAAGATGTTTTAAGGATGAAGCAAATTATATGTCAGAAATTCAACACTGTTAAAGATGAGAATATATTTTCTAAGGAGGAGTTCGAGAAAATTAAAAAATAGTTTTGGAGAATGCAAGAAGCTTTGGGGATGACAAAAGCCCTACGAGAATTTCTAATTTAAAACCCATAATTTGTAGCGTTCGAAATGAGGAGGAGGTAGGGGTGTGTACTGCCCGACCTATGGGCCCAGAAAAAGAGGGATTTTTACGGAAAAGAATAAAACAGATGTTATCGGCTGGTATCATTAAACCTAATCACAATTCAATCATTTCAATGCAGTCGTTGATAGTACCAAAAACTGGATTTAAGAAATATAGATTTGTAGTAGACTTAAGATCTCTAAATCACTACCCTAAAAAAGTGGACTCAACATTGCCTGAGATCAACAATAAGTTATCCAAAGTCAATGGAGCTAAATGCTTTGGACAATAGGATTTGCTTAGTAGATTCGGTTATTTACCAACTGAAGATAAATCACAAAGGTTATTCACGTTTTTCACCCCATGGGGTTTGTGCTACAGTTTTAGAGGAGCACCCCAAGGCTGGTGCAACACACCATCATTATTTTCAGAACGCATCATCAGCGAAGTATTAGAGCCTTTGAGTTTGTTTTCTGGGAATGTGCTACAATGTATAGATGATGCAGTGCTATTGGGATCAACATTCGAAGTCTCTTGTGAAGTTACAAGGAAGTTCTTGAAACAAGTAATTAGTAAAAATTTGAGATTAAATATTTCCAAATACGATTTCATGAAGAGAGAATCTACCTTTTGTGGACATCATTTAACAGAACACGGACATCGGTTGGATAAAAGATATGCAGTTGATTTGCTAGGAAGACGGAAAGCGAAGTACGTGCATGAACTTGCGCAATTGATTTTCATTGGTAACTGGGTAGCGGGTATTTTACCACATTTTTCTAGATTAAGGTTTACATTGACAGAGAAGTATTCGATTGTAGGAAATATTAAAGCGCTGGAGAGGAAAAAAGAGCTTATTCTTTGGGATAGAGAAATGGATACAGCGCACCAAGAATTGCTGAGGAAGTTGGAGGAATCTTTTACTGCTATGTTGGGATACTTTGACGCTAAGCTGGATGTGATTCTTTTTGTAGATGCGCCCAAAAAACACTGGGCATATTTTATTTGCCAAACTGAGGGTAATATTGATTTAAAGCAGATTTTATATATCCAATTCAGAGTAATCACAATGTCTAGTGGGGAATTTGTGGGCTCTACATTGGATTGGCATATTTAATCAAAAAAGTTGTTCCCAGTTATAGCTACTTCAAAGAAATATTGTTATTATTTAAAGGGAAATTCTGTTAGCAAAATATTGTTCGCTGATCATAGAAAATTGGTCTACATCCTCAATCCCAGTCTGTGCAGGAAGAAAGCGTGCTCGGAATGTCTATCGCATTGGAGTGTTATATTTCAGAACCTGCAGTTAGAAGTGCACCACAGTAATGGTGATTGCAACATCGCTGCGGATGCTCTGAGTAGATGGTTGAATCCGGAGAGTGAGAAGGATGACACAGAGCTGTTGAATCTATACAATGTTGAGATGGATGAAGAGGAGGTGACCTTGATTGGTGACTTCTGGAAGAAGATTGATGACTTCTGGAAGAAGATTGATGAAATGCATCTTAGCTGGAAAAGTCCAAATTGTGTAGAAAGTTGGCCTGAAATGGATGATGGATATTTATTGAAATTACAGAGAAGAGACTTAGGAGAAAGGATCACAGAAGTACAGAAGGAAGAGAAATTGGTAATTACTCCTTCGTTAATACCGTCGGTTTTAATGCATACACATCTTAGGTTTAATCATGGGCCTGGAGAACTGGACAAGAACACGATCGAAGGAAGCTATGTCCCACTAAATAAACAAGTTGCGGATCTTCTCATGAAGGGATGGAAAAGAGTTAGCAGGCAGTGTATTCATTGCCAAAGGCCAGTGGAGATGATGAGAAGATCTTTTAATATTACGATGTTGGCCAAAAGATGCAGGGAAGTAATTTTGAGAGATTTCCTATATTTAAGTAAAAAAGAAAGTTACATTCTAACAATGATTAATTCTTTATCAAGGTCTACAGTATTACACAAATGTAAGAACGCAGATGCTAGTGCGGTAGTTAAAGGCTTGTGGACTTTTCATTCATATTATGAGTTGGCAGAGGAATTTATCTTAGTGTCAGACAAAGGTTCCCATCTCCTAAATCAAGTCGTAGCGAAATTTGTTGGAGAGAGTGGTGGATCCCAGCGATTTTCCTGTGCTTATGCACCTTTCACAAATGGAGCGACGGAGGTTCAAAATAGACAGATATTGAAGCATATTAGGACGCTCATATCTGAACTATCATTGACTACGGAACGTTGGCCATTCTTAGTTCACAAAGTGCAATATTATCTGAATTCACTGCCCATGCAATCCCGAGGTGGTCTTTCTCAATTCCAGATTCTCCTTGGTAAGATGCCACGTAAAGATATTTAAGGTAAATCGTCAATCTTAGATCTGTCTGCAGAACATGAGAAGAGACCGGAGGAAATCATTTTGGATCTGCAAGAGGATCTTTTAAAGTATCAGGAACGAGCTTTTAGTTTTGCAAATAGAACCAGACAATATCTGAACACCCTATATAATAAAAGATATAAATTAACAACACTATGTTCTACAGAAGAGGATTTCGCTTAGGTTAGGAAAACGGTATAATATCAGAAATTAAAATCTCAATGGGTAGGCCCTTACTTATTCATGAAGCAAATAAGCGAGCGCCTGTATGAAGTGGCAACGATTATGGGGCAAAAGATGGAGATCCATTCATCAAGGTTAATGTATTTCGCACCGAGTGATTTTCTGCCTAACCCGGGAACCAAAGTAACTTTCCTATGTGATAGCGGAAAATTATAAGTAAAGAGACCTAGGGGTTTGAAAGAGGATGCGGGAAGGATTCTGGTAAAGGTTGAGTGGAGAGGATTTGCAAAAGAGGAAGAGTGGACGTGGGAGCCTTTGAATGTTATATTCGAAGATTTACCGAAGATATTGATGCAGTACCTGGTAGGAGAGAAATCTGATCTTAGTGGGAGTGCGTTGAGATATCTGAGGGTTGTTTATCCAGATAGTTGGAAGTGGGATGAAGTGAAGATGTTCAAGGTTGAAGTGTGTGCTATGAGGGTGAACAGGGTTGAATATAATTTGGACGATCAGGTGGTAGAGAGAGGGTAGACAGTATTCCAGGAGAATCTGTTAAATAATCTAGTCAAACATTTTGGATTAGCAAATTATGATGTTGTTTCGAGTTACATGCCTGGTCGAAATCGTCAGCAGATTTACTAAAAAATGCAATCAGGGATAAATGTACAAGCTATAGGCAATTATACAAAATTGAGGTTGGACTCAGATGTAATGATAGAGAAAGAAACTTATGTTGATTTGGTTCAGAATATAAAATAGAGTATAAGATAATGACAGAATTCGAGTTAAGTAGGATAAGATGGTGGACACGTTGGAAGTGTGTAAAGATGCATTTGAAATTGAGTAGTAGAGAGAGATTGAACGAGGATCACCTCGTTCATGATTGGAATGATATAGAGCATATGAGATCTAGAATGAATATTGTAATAAAGAAATTGAAAGGTGAAGCAATTGAAAAAGGATTTATCTTGAAATAGGAAGTGACTTAGAAAGTGAGTTGAATAGATTGAGGATGAGAATAGCAGAACTAATGAACCAAGAGAAAATATTGAAAGGAGAGCGGAGTAAGATAGAGAGAATATTTGAACTAATTCGTTTAGGGCAAATTGTGTTGGAAGATATGCCATGTAGAGCTTCAGGCGTAAAAACAATTAGACGGAAAATGTTTTATTCAAGGGGTTGAGGTAATTGTAAATTTCGCAAACTGAGATACAGAGAAGTAGTAAAGATACTAAAAAGTAATTAAAGGGTTTGTCTTAGTTTTCAGGTACATTCAGCTGAAAATTTAGAGGAAAAGAATAATTCTTTAGTTACTGTGAGGTCCAGAAAATTGAATTCACTTTACATTCTACCAGAGATTGAATTCTTGGTCTATGTATTCTACAGTATATTTCTTATAAAATTTTAAGAAAACTAGTCATTTCTTCTCAGTGTTAATTCCTTTGGTCGGATTAATAGGTCATGTATGTTGACAATTGTCTAACAGATTGATGTTTTTGAATAGTTGGTGAAATTGGTTCTTTATGTTGACATCTAATGAGTTGTAGAGCTCACGAATAGATATCATTTTAGAGAAAACGTTAATATAAATTATATTTTATTTCTCATTCAAATATTTTTTATTCTTAAAATAGACTGTAGTTGCTATAGAACTTTTTCTGTTGCAAAAATACTAGGAATTCGGCTACAAGCAGCATAACCTGTAATAGTAAGCCCCAACCAAAGACATACACACGAGTAATAAAAGTGCAAGTATTCAATTTATTTAGCCATTTTGTAAAAACAAAGCTGATAAATCCTACCAATGCAAGGATTTACCTTAATCATACTTTAATTGAAATATATATATGTTTATGATACCACGTAAGTGTTACTTTGAACAACTGTTCAATATCGCCAACAGAGGTAGATATCAAGGATACAAATTAAAAATCCTACCAGAACAAACTTATTGTCGCTATGAACGAAATCCGCAACAGAGGCCACTATCGGAACTGATTTGATATAATTATGAAGTGAATGCGCACTTCAGTGCTGGATAAAAGAATATGAATATAAAGAATAACCAGAGAAAGAACGATTTAAATGATACAAATAAAACATATGATAGAAAACCATTGCGACGGCAAAGGAAGTCGTGCATAGATCACGAGTGTAAAATTTGCTTTAAAATAAAAAATTAGTATGAGAGCCTTATTCAATAAACGAAAAGAACTATAACATACATAATATAGAAAACAAAAGAAAATCACTTTAGAAGATGAATACATGGGCATAGAATCATTGCTACATTTAATACTGACATTTTTTGAAACTATCAAGTATTCTGGTGTCAACAAGAAAGTTTAAAATCATCAGAAAGCGAAACCGGATGAAAATCAAATTTTCGATAGAGATATAGTATAAATATCCCGGTAATTTGCATGGGATTTGATAATAAAATCCCACAGAAAATTCAGCTAAGAAATACCTGGGTGATAAATGCATATGAATCTGTTGCTATAATTTCAACTGGAATATTTCATATTGAAAGTATATTCAATCCATATTGAATAATAATAACCCACAATAAAAGACTAGAACAGTGTATTCTTGCTCAAAGTTAACGGATTTTACTTTTTTCTAAAAAAACAAGATATGGAGCATGTTGCTATACGTTTTAATTTCCTGCTTAACATAGGTGAGTCTGCATATTTTCTATTCTATCATGAGCTATTTCCTGTATTGAATATTAAGAAGAACGGTTTCAAAATCTATCACATGGGTTTTGAATGCTGTATCTAGGTATTTAAACTTGGTTGGAAGACTTACCTTCTCTCCACAAATTATAGTATATTTTTTTATTTCTGGGTGGTAAAGTTATTTATTTTCGGGTAGGAAGAAGCTTCATTATTCCAATTCTAAATATTCTCGTATTTCCGTCACATTATTCTTATCCTCTGTTGCACTGGAAAGATAACTCTGTGAAAATACTGATTACAGTGTTTTCAGCAACACTTGTTCATTAATTTGTTAATAAATTCAATAATGTGTACAAGACTAACCTTAATGGTCTTATTGTTTTCATAACTCTGTGTTTTATATTTATTAATAGGCCAGTTACCACGACTATCTTTTTAAGTTGGATACTTAAGCCTTTGAGTTGTATTGGATTTTTATAAAAATACATTACCCATCACCTAAAACTGCGAATTGAGCGATTTGATCATTAAATACTACGTTTTCAGGACTCTTATATAATCCTTTCTAATATCGTATTTATAGAAAAAAAACACCTAGAGATAGATGGTCTGTTTGAGCAAAGTTTCTATGGACTTTCAATGCGTAGGTCTTCGTCATCGTTATGAAACTCTTCACTTGGTTTAATCTTAGAGATATATTATTCTTCGGCAAGGATGGTTTTAACAGATATATTTCATAGTATATTATTTCTGAACCGGTGCAAAATAGAATCGACCGCTTGTTTTAAATATATGACGAAAAAATTGCTAAAAAATTCTATGCTAACGTATTTTCTCAATATTTATTTCTATTTCATGTACTTAGCGAATTGTTAATCTGCAAGGGGGGGGATTCTGTTTGATATGAAGGTAGCTGTGAGACTATGTTCTGCAGCATCCTCACTGTTTTCTTAGTTATCGCTATCAAGGAGGTATTGCGGAAAGTAATTGGTTTATAGTTTGTTAGATCTTAGGAGTCAAACTTGTCTTTGTAGATATAAAAAAATCTCACATTGTAGAAGATGTGTTCTTCGTTTTTTTTAGCTTTGCTTTCCTGAAAACATTCTAATCAATATCAACAACATGTTGTTGGAACTTTTCTGAATGCATCAGAAATTCTGCCTTAATTCTATATTTGCCTAGGGATACGTGACTCTCTAGATGTTCACAGGTTCCTACTAAATCTTCTTTCTTTGAATAAGCTGGAGTATATTATGAGGGTTATATTTGAATTAAAGGTTTTTCAACTATGTGGTAAATCTCCATTGTTTCTCTGGGGATATTGCTGACTTCAGCGCGGATATACCTTTATGTAATTTCAAAATACTTGAGAAATATACTAATTCTCTTTTCCATCTGGGTTTTGCTAAATTTTGTGCTCTCAGATAGTTTTCCTTAAGGTGTATACTATAAGAAAACCATTTAGTATCTTATGGGTTTCTCTGGTGATGTAAGCATCGCAATTCTCTATATTTCAACAATTTTTCTTCAATTCGGTTTGAACGCTTTCTTCTCCCTGTAACTTTTACTTTTATGGAAATTCCGACTTACCTTCTGGAGTGTTAATTGTCCAGTTATATAATTTTCTTGATTATGGGCTCCAGGGACTCTGTCGAGCTGGGTCAATAGAGAAATATCATTCTCCTCTGGGAATATCTCTATTAAAACATATACCACGGCTACAGCTAAATTCTCATAATCTAATTCACTTCCATTAGACTTTCCACTTACTATCCCATGTAGTCTGATGTTAAAGAACTACTCTTTCTCTTTTTTAAGTGTTAGAAGGGGTAACCTTCTTGATTGTTTCGGGGGAGGGGATCCTTCATGTATTTTCGTTACAAGACAATTCTAATTCCAAGTTATCCTGAAGGGAATAATTTCAAATTTTTATTTTATACCTCTTTCTATCTAAAAATATTTTACCTTGCCAGGGGCAAATTTAGGAAGAAGTATCTTTTTGATCATTTTTTGCTTTAGCTTCCGGTACATAGGTGTTGTGCTTGTTGCTGCCGTATTTTAATCCTGAAGTTGTGATCTACGACATATAGTTTCTTGTTCTTGGTAAATTCTCTAAACAGTTTTTAGTTTCTATTGTTTCTCAAGGACCACTCTAGTTTGGTATTTTCATTTGGCAGTTTTTTCCTCATCTGTGCATTGAGAACTGTATCAGTCATCAGTCATCTCTCTTGTTCAGTTTGTCCGTTACTTTCTCTTATATAATATAGATACATTTTTTGTTGCATATTACAGGTTTTTTATATGGTGATGGATATAATTTGAAATTTAATCGTATTTTAGTTGCAGTTGACTTAAGCTTAAGAACCAGGATTCTGTTTACCACTTCGTAGAAACCATTTAACAACGGAAGAAGGCATCGGTTTTTAAAGGTTTACACACCACAGATACTATTGCTACCTCTGAAAAGATCAACCTTCAAATTTTCTATTTGCTTACTACCTAATTTTATTCTTTCAGTCCTTCAATTCTTCGTGGATCAACATCTTGGACGAGAGAACTTCGAGAAACGGAACATTGCAAACGTATCTTGCAAGGGTACTAAATTGATGTTGAACAACATCATCGAAATTGAAAAACATTAAGCTAACCAATTAATCTTCTCACCATCGTATTACAAGGAGCGAGTATAATATCATTAAACAATGATTATTTTGAAGTATAGATAATGAAAAGGCAAATTCTGTGCTATTATATAGATACAGAGTACATTTGCAGTCTCCTCTTGGGTCTGGTAAATGAAATATAGGGAGTGCACAAATGTAGCAACAACTCTATGAGAAAATAGTTGTAATAATGCACGAAGAAAATTAAGTAGACATAAACTGAGGGCACCATATCAGAATAGAAAGCAACTTTTCTAAATGAACCCACTAATCTAAACTGTTATTAAAATTTTAATATCTTTTTCATTTTTAAAGATCGTAAAAAAATGGCAAATTATTTATCAATAATTTTTTTTACCATATTCCTTATGAAGTTACGCTCACTTACCGCATTCAGTCTTCTATTCTTTGATGCAGTTGTCAATAACACATATCTCTGTTTTCTTCTAATTGTGTCTGCAATTGAATTAATTGATATTTTTTCCCTCCACCCATTATGTTGCAGAAAATTTGCCTTAATTATACAACCATTTGAACACATATATTGGGTACGCCTACAATATCTTCTTATATGATTTAGTTACTAATCTCGTACACTTGCTCGGGAGAACTTGTAATTATATCTATTTCTAAGCTAATAAGAAATAAATTATATTTAATATAATGTTTTAAATAATTTTATCAAATGTGTCATCACTAACAATAATTCATTTAATAATCCTACACTTCTTCAACTAATAAAATCCATCATTCCATGTTATCGTGTATTTTACCACAATATTACATTACTATTTTGTCAAGCTCCAAAGATTGTACTTTTCAGAAAGCCAACACAGTTCCAATAAATAAAGCTTGATGAATTATGTAAATCAACAGTCCTTGCATTCTACAAACACCCTATTATCTTGGATATTTTCTTAAACCCCAATATTTACTGCCTAAAAATCGATCTTCCACTCAAATGACTTTTCAAATCCATACCCTTTAGGAGTCACTGAGAAAGAGGCTTGGCTAACCGTGTAAACTCCAAACTAGGTGTTTTACAAAGAAAACTTTAATACCATATAATGGAAATAATTAATATAACACATATATATTCTGCTATTCTCTCGTCAAGTACCACATAAAGGTCTCTAGAAAGGGAGGTTTTCCCTCCGTGCTTGGAAAATTTTTTCAGAGAAACAGCTATTCAGTTGTACAAATTGCAAAATAACTTTTTAGGAATAGGCTTATATATGCCACGTATCTTTCAATTAGAATCAGTGTTCATTTCAAACTTTATCCTATACTTTTGGTTCCTACTTTAGTTTTGAGAACTATTACACAAAAAGACACGAACATTCTTTCTCTAAAGTTCAAAGATATTGAAAAGGCAGTGTTAGAGAATATTGGTAAATTTTTTCTCTGTAGTTTTATGTTTCTTTTTCTATTTTAACCTACGGCTGTTTTATTCTCTATGGAGAAACCTTTCTGGAAGAAGCTTATTTCTATCATCTTACGAGAAAAGATCATCGACACAACTTCTCTGTTTATTTTTATCCTATTTATTTGAACTACTTTAAAGAATCCTATGCTGCATTTTTACCGCAATTTTTTGTTCAACTTGGTTTTATTTTTTCTTTTCATCACAAACTTGAGTTTTGTATTTTCCTGCAGATTTTTTCTTTTGTTACATATAATAAAGTTATTACATCACAATATTTTCTATGGTATTTAAGTTTATTGCCTTTAATATATACAAAAATATTTTTAAGCTATAAAGAAGCAGTCAAAGTTGGTTTATTATGGTTTTCCCCTCAACTCTTATGGTTATTTTGGGCTTACAGACTAGAATTTCTTGGAGAAGATAGATATTTTGAAGTATGGATCTCTTAACTTTTTATATTCTTGATCAATAACTATTTGATATGTTTTTTTGGAGTTAAAGTTTTGAAAGAAAAACCAAAAGTCGAATGAACTCAAGGTAAATAATTTTCTTTGCATTGCAAGCTATGCATTGAATGAGGAATTTCTTTGTTCATGCCAGTTTTGCTATATTCCCAGGGTAGTAAATAGATGCTAGCGAGCTATTTGCTCGATGGGACCTTGGGGTCCGAATCAAACTACACTCAACTGCTCCCTTTCTTTATATTACTAGATTCTTAAGATCTGAATCTGGGAAAACAAGAAGCAAAGTTATTTTTTAGGGTTGTGGTTTTGTGAATTTATTGGAATCTACTCCTGTGAAACAAATTGAATAACAGTTTCGATTGATTAGCGGGCAGCTCAGAAAGAATATTGATTAAACATTTTTAGAAGCCTTTATTAAATCTTAGTATCATATCTATGAAAGTGTCATAAGTGTGCTAAAGCGAGGCAGTTGCCAGACATCACGGGACCAGTTTTAGTGTTCCTTCATATTCTACTTCAAAGAATGTTTTTTATTAAAAGCTAAGAATATTAAATTGTATTTTACCTCTTAGAATCTGAAATTGCGTAATTTGCGAAGAATGACAGAACTTTAGCTGCAATGAAATATCTTAAATAGAGTTAGAAACCTTCGCTGCGTTAACTTTCATTACATTATTCCTCTCAACTTTTCCTTGGTTTCTTCACATTTATCGAAATATTCACTTCTTCGACCAAGAAGCTTTATTATTTGATTCTTGCAGTCTTCTTATGTCGACGAACTTTTCTTGTTTTTCTAATTTTTTTTTGCGCGAACCTATTCCAACGTTAAACGGACAAGTGGTGGAACATTTTCATAAAACATTTTTTTTTAATTACAATTAAAATGAAATTTAACCGTTGAGTGCTTCCTGAAGAATATTCAACAAAGAATAACTTCTGACTGTATCGAAAATTCAATAAAATTTGCAATAGATGTTCCCGTTAAAGAAAATAAAGAGAAGTTCTCAGCAGTTGGAATGCTGTTCTCAGTTTCAAACACAATAAAAATATACGTAACAGTCAAGCCAAAACCAATATGAACAAACAAATGAATTATTATTATACAGCTGCTGTAGCTGTTGTTATATCCTTGACGGTATTTACCCTTGGAGTAGTTCAAGCTGTGTCCGAGGATTTAGTGGTAGCAAAGTTAGCAACTAATGATTTAGGAGTTGCATCATATGAATATGAAGAAGTAAAGGAAGAAATAGTTATTGCTACACTTGGAGTTTTTACAACAACTTATGACCCAGTTGATTTAAGTCAAGCACAGTTAGAAGGAAGTGGTTTACCTGCTGAGAAGAAACAAGGAGATACGATTGGATTCCCACTCTTGTTTCCTGCTCACTCTAATCTAGTTGCTGATGTTCTTCCTCTATCAACTGAAAGCCTATCTGGTCTTGGAGACTTAGCATCTACCGCTTCTGCACTTCTTGGACCAGCGTTAGAATCAGTTAATGAACTAGAGTTTGACTCATGCAGTCAGTACATAGAAGATGCGGATGAAGCCGTGACAGAAGTATTCTCGCAGGTGCAATCCTTCTTGCCTGCTCTTCCTCAGCTACTCTATGGACCTTTAGCAGAAACCAATCTCGTGGAAGTTCTTACTGATGTTAGCACTAGAATAATAACCCCGGAAACAGCGCCAGTTGGAACCCTTTTATTTGCATTTATTGGAGATGCTGCTTTTGAAGCTGCAGGGGATGGTTTCTGTACACCTTCTCTGAGTACTTTTTCAAATCTTAATGATACTGAGAAGTTAGAAGAGGTGCTAACTAATTCTGAATACACTTGCCTAATCTCTGGATTTAACACGTTTCCTCAGCTTTCTTTTGTTCAAGCGGTGTACTCTGCACTTCCGGCTGGATGTGGAGATGAAGCTCTTACGGTTCAAGAATGTTTATTCGGTAAATTTAGCGGTGCTTTGGAGGTTGTTGATGGTGAGCAGTTTGGTGATGAAGCAACCTTTCAGGAACAGGATTTTTGTACAATTACATCTAGATGTAGTACAAAAGCTCAGTATCTAGCAACCATAGGTACTCTCCTCTCAAATTCAGGAGTTGAAGAGCTGATTTCATATGGGGAAGGAATCTTAATCCTGGCTCGTTTGTACTTTGGTCTCGTGTTGTCAAATAATGGGGTAGCAGTGGAATCCGTTGTTATTTCGGACGTTACAGACTCGTTGAATCGACCACTACCTGACGATTTAAATGGTAATTATCTCCCGTGCAACGTTGTAAATACTCTGTTGTTTCAGGGCCTTGATACGAGTTGTAATTACGTGGATTTTCTTGGCTATTCTACAAAATTAGCGAGGAATGCGGATAACCCTGCAACAGAGTTACTTGGTCAACTAGAAGAACTCTATACTGCTTGCTTATTTGCTGACCTCTCTATGTCAGAGTGTCCACAATTATTCTCTGCTTTGTTTCTGAATGGAGCTTTTCAGAATGTATTGACTGTAGAACAGTTGATACTTAGAGCAAGGTTGCAAGGTGTAGATGTAGTTTATCCACAGTTAGAGGAAGCTTGCAGAGACGATGAGACCGATAAAGAAATATTAGAGACTGCACAAGTTATATTTATACTTGGTCTTGTTTTTTATGGAGCTTCTTTATTGTTGGGGGCTCTTGGGTTTCTACAAATAGTTCCAGTGGAACTATTTTTATTTGTTGCTGGGGTTCTCGTTTTTTTTGGTGGTTTGTTGAATTTTGTAGCTCTACTAGTAGCAAGAACTGCCCCAATTTATTCTGCAGTTGGTGAAGATGACGAGATAGAGGTTAATGATATATTTTATGTGAGTGGATCCATCCCTTCTATTGCCCTTGCATGCTTTCTACTCTCGATTCTGGGAAGTTTCACCTACTTCCTTTCAGTGTATATTCTCTATAGAAAAAAGACAGTAGAAACTTCACAAGAGGAAAAGGATGAGGATAAAGATATAGTTGTGGAAGCTAAGGCTCAGATATAGTTTTAAACATGATCTTTAACAAGTATGAGGATATTATCAAATAAAAATATTAGAAACTATTAGTCTTTTAAGTTATAATCAGTCGTACTCACCCAATTTTACACTCTTTAGTTTATACATTTACACACAATAAACTTTGAGATAACTATTAGTATAACTCCTCTCAGGAATTTCTCATAGGCACATTTTCAAGTATTTAATCCTTCAATCATTTACATGATATTTAAAGTTATTGAGCCTACTTTGAATGGGAAGTTAGAGTTCCGCATTAATCCAAGGATTCTTTTAGCATGAACATACTTACCAGTTAAAGAACGAATTAGATACATTGTTCAATTCAATTAGCAATTTCCGAGAAAATCCATCAGTTAGAGTATTAGTTTTAGCTATATTATTATTATTCTCAAGAACTCTTTAATTGAAAATTGAAACCCCGAATACCTAGAGATTTCGTGCAATCTGTTTTTCTTGGAACTTTCCGGTTCTCTTGTTCTTAAGGAGTATGTTGATAATTAAGTTTACTGCTTATAAATAAGTTCTCAGGTATTCAACTAAGGTCTGAATGATGTTGCATTATATAAGATATGCTAATGGTAGTCCCTTTATGTTTCATTTATGAACTTCTCTTTTGTGATCGAAAGAGTTGATAAGCGGCACTGTTATCTTGGATTTGGATTATTCTCTATTATAGCTAAACTGTTTGGTTTGAATGGATAGGTGAACAAAATTAACATCCTATGATGGCCCAAGCCCAATCTCCTCGAACATAATAAAAAATCGGCTTACTTCATGTTAGCCATAAGTTATTAAACAGTGCTGAAATAAAAGGTCTTTAGACATGGATAATTGTACTTTCATATGGAAAATTTTCGAAGTTTAGTGAACTATTAGAAAATTTAGGTTGTTTATAAAATGCTTAAGGCACACAACACATTGAAATTACCTATCGATGACGAGGTACAACCTTGGTAATTAGTTTTATTCAAATGATCTAGACAACATTGTGAAAGGCGAATTCAAAAGGAACTTAGCATAGAGGTTTTAAATAGCAACCATCAATAAAATTATGTTAGAGCACATTACCCATTTTATAAATTTGCAGAATAGTTTTATTAAATATCCTAATTCTGAATTAAAGCTCCAAGAATGTATATTTGATACATAGTAGGAATTAGTATGAATTCACCTTACATGTAACTCCGAACAATATATATTTGTCCTGGGACATTGTTATATGTTCCATTACGACTTGGTCTACGCCTTATAAACAAACTATATCATGCACACTCGAGTGCACTCCTATAATAGTATATCTCTGTGTAAGGCTAGAAAATATGAAATTATACCACAATCAAAGAGCCACAAATAGGTTATAAATTTCAATTCAGGAAAAAGGTAAACCAAAAGGAAATATAGGACCAGATGGGAAGATAATGTATGGGTACGTTACACTGCAGTATAAACTCCAGTAACACATTCCCTGCAAGTAAAAAAGAAAGGATAAATATAGTTTGAGATATTTACGAAAGATTGAAATGAAGAAGTTTCTATCATGACAATGACCTATAAGCGTTGACAAATATGACATAATATATTTTCAAACAAGCATTGGTTGTTGAATATCTCAATTTTGGCTATTTTAAATTACGGCTGAAGGCAAATAAAGAAACAGAGAAAAATTTGTAGGGAATGCTCATCCAAAGACGTTTCAAATTATTTGTATATGAGAGTTTGATGTGTCAGAAGGGTTACAGTTCAATACTAGGTGAAAATCGATGGTTCCTTGAACGGAATGGATTTCTCTGCAGTGTACCCAGGGTATAGAAGATGCGAAGGAGATAACCACTTCGCTATAGTTAGGTATTTGTCATGGAAAAAAGATATTATTAACCAGATAGAGTACACCAATATTTTTCATTTTTTTGTTTGTTACGCTGTTTTGTGAATTGGGGAAATTATTACTTTTTGCGTTACCTTCCAAAGAATATTTCCTAAATAACCTTAACTGCGAGTCTATTAAATGTACATGTTATATTTTCTCGCTACAAGTATGTAAATTGTCTCTTACTTAACGTCCTTTCTGTATTGTGTCTGTTAAATACCTTAATACATCATTAACTCCAAAGTTTACTAGAAATTATTATACTTGGCACATACTGTCATGTTTTATTCTATCGGCTGCATTTTTTCTAATTATCTCTTGACTCTCAAGCCCTAAATGTACAACCTGTGTAATATGAATCTGGATGGTTCAAATCTTTTCACTGATGCAAGTCATCGCCCTGCATTTTTTCTCCCAGAGTATACACTTGACGCGCTACCATACACTTGGGTCAAATGAATACTTCACTAACTAAAAGATAAGATATAGAAATATACATTTGCTTAGATCAGAAAACACGAACCAAAGAAAAATGGTTATAAGCACGTTCATGTTCCATATACCGCATAACAACTTTCACGATTCTCCTGATTAACCACGCAAAATAGCTTGAGACTTCACCTAGATTTCAATATTTAGAATCTATGTATTATCACAGTGCAAAATTTCTGTATGACAGGGAATTCTTGCTAGTTAGGTCTAAACTTAGTAAAACTGGTAAGAACAACGCTAATACAACATATATGTCCTTGTTTGTCATATCTTTTGAAGGATTGGGAATCTATTCACAATATAGTATTGTTCTTTTTCTTTGCCTAGATATACCATTTTTTGCTTTGGAGTGTATATTATTTTCTTTTGGAGTTATAGTGAACACCGGAGAAGAAACAACAGTGTAATGAGTTTGTTTGATCATTTCATTTCCGCTAACAATGGTCAGACTAAGTTTCTTACCAGTGTTTAATATATTTCTTTGGATTTTTGCCTCTTAGCTTGTAGTAGTAGACTAATAGAAGTTCAACTGATTGAGATTGAATGGGTGATGTTTCGATATATGACTCCCATTATATAGCACATACATATGGTACAATATCTCAGAACTCCATTAAGTACTTTTACATCAAAGACTTCAACTGATATCCAGCATACGAATCGAATTTTTAGTAGAAGAACTCACCAGAGGGGCAAGTCAAAATAATGATGTTAAAGCCTAAGCTACACCTTAGAGTTTCTTGTTAGTTGATGTCTTGTCCAAGATGATTAGTATACAATGCTATTGATTCCCCTTATCTGAGCAACAGAATCACGATAATGATCCAGTGTAGTTCAGTGTCTCAACCTTAGAGGAAAATGCTATGGTTGCTATTAATTATGCAATAAACTTGATAAACAAAAGTTAACACCAATTTTATTTCGTCTAATGATTTTATCCCATTACCTAAACTGGAAGTGATTATTTGAATTTCTCTAAACCTTGTTCGCACCTTCAGATTTTAAGTGGAATTTTCTTTATACATAGTAAAAACAGTTGGTGCCACACGAACCTTGCATCAATCTTTTCGGCTGGTTTGGTTTTATTGCTAAGTTTATTTTTTAATAACTAGGGATGAGCTAAAATTCACTGTATTTGACATATCTTAATTCTTTAACTCGAGAGAAAACTATCGCGAACAACTGTGCCGTCTTGTACAATAACTATGTCTAGCGCTTTGCAACAGGAACCAATAATCAGATGATGGCCAGTTTAATTTTGATTTTCAACTAAAAATAAGAAATTCAATTAGTTTGAAATAATACTGAGTTTTCCTGTTATCAATTTCTACTTAGCACAAAGATATGCCAAATGGCCAGAGTTTTTATTCTATTTTTACCTTATGAGAACCAGTATAAAATGGAAATATGAGAGTAAATATTCTGAAAGCAGAATACAGCTAGGTCACAAGGCCCAATATCTGAATAATTTCATACCATGCAAAAAGAACTACTAAATTTTTGCCATGTGATTCAAACTTACATTGGTAATCAATTGGGATTGGATTTGATTTTTGGATAATTTACCTTTAAATTTTCAGTATTTTTTCTTGATGATTATTTGCATTCACAAGACCTTTTTAGATAATTATTGAAATATAAAAGAATCATATGAGGTGAGTCAAAATTTCATCTCTCTTATCGACAATTAGAATTAAAGTAATTATCAAATGAGTATTGGTAAATCTGATAAAGTTAAATGTCTAATAATAAATGATCATCAATACTCAATCAAAATAGTTTAGTAAATATTAATTATAATAAAAAAATAAAAATCCAGGTAAATGTTTTGTTCAAAAGGTGGCCTAGAAATAGATCTAGCCCCTAGTGTCTAGCAGCATATATATTATTCCTACCAAAAATTTCAGTATAACAATTTATTTGTAATCTAGATGGCCAAGCTAATTTTTAACCCATGATCAGTATCAAGGCATAGAAGGATGTTTTCAGCATAATCTGGATTTTGCCTTTAAAAGAAAATGTCTCTGTAAGTAAGGCAGAAAAATAAACCCACGAGAGAATATAAAATGTTACCACAATTTCTTTGTTCTCACATCTAAATAGTTGATCAAGCAATAATAAACTCAGAAGGGTTACTCAATACCGTACAGTTAATTTTTCCGCATGGTCGAACCAGTTAGTCATATTCTAGCTATACATGTATTAAGAAGTTACTGTTTTAAGTTTTTGTAGGTTTCATACATATTGTCTACATAGAATTAAAGGGACAAACACCTGATATTCTTTCCACAATATAATATAGGTATGCATGACAAAACAGATTGGTTTATCGAGAAAACTTAGTCCCAAGACCTGTAACATTAGGTGTAGATTCATAAAAACTAAGCATATATGCTTCAAGAGTAATAAAGATCGTTTAATTTCTTCAATATTATAGTAGTTTTCGAAGTGTAAGTAAAACTTGGCTTCGGTATTTTTAACCTTTCAAAGTTCCATTGACACAATGGATTCATACTCAACTTAGCAACAAACACAAGAGATGGATTTCATGTAAATGTAATACTGTCAAAGTAAAAACAAAAAAATTACCCCTAATAGAAAAAATGGATTAGAGAAGTACAAGTATCTTTCCTGATTCATCTCTGTTGGTTTTCAATCTTGTGAACAATAATTTAATTACTAATAACTACATGTGGTCCTATTATAAGGTTCGGGACAAGACTGAAGCGACAAATACAGCTGTTTTTGAATTAGTTATTCAAGATTTGTTGAATGAAATATATAACCTCTTCATGACAACCATATATAATGGTCTCTATAGCCTAATAAAATGCATGATAATTCTTACAAAGCAAAGTATAAACCTCTTCATTCAGGAGTTTAACCAGACTTAACAATTATTATTGAGTCTAATAAAACTTTTTGATGTTCAAATAGCATAAAGTTGACTTGGCCCGTTTGCGGGGCATCCCCAGTTTCCTCTAATTCGCAAAGTTATTTGAGTAGATTCATGAGTTTTTTTCAACCGATGTTACATTGATATAGCAAACTACTATGTTGTATACATGGAATTTTGCTACAATGTATTCTTCTTTATGAGAGAGCTACCTCGTTCAAGGAAAAATAATAGAATAAAATAACAAAATCTCAGCTCTTATTAGTATTCACTCTTAAGAACGAGGAATAAATTTTCGCCAAAAAAACTGGGTCATAGCCTACCAGTGGATTTGTTGTTTATGTTTTGGTTTTTAACAGGTTACATTCATAAATCTGAATACTATTTCACTCTTGTTAATGATTAAGAACAGGAAGGGTGGTACCTAGTCTTGAATGCTTGGTTAGAAGTGATGGCTTATTAAGGCTCTCCAAGACATGAAAAACTAAAGTATCATTAGAAATATGGTGAAAACAAATGAGCTATGAATTTTCATCGGACAAAGTACTAGAGCTTTTATTATAACACCTCATAGATGCTCTTTAGAAGGATGGAAAATCAGTCCAACCTTGATATTTTGATAAAGTTTGAATCTATAAATTTTTAACTTCCAACGACTACTGTAATTAGTTAGCTTCCAATCCTATGATTATTGATTAAGTTTCTTTCTTTGAAGATAATTTGCTTCCGCAAGGGAAAAGAAAGGAATAGCACTCTATTCTGTACAAAAAAGTTGTACGAACTACGCCATTGAACTATAAAGTCTGTAAGTCTGCAAGATAGTTCATTAATGACTAAAGAGATGCCACATTCCGTTCCCATATGATGGAAACTGAGATTCAATGGAAACCCTTCAAGTATTTGATCATATGACACCAGATCACCAACTTTGCTTTGACTGAATGACTTCATGGAGGCTAAATCCTGCAGTTCCATACTTGAGCTACTTCCTTTCATTAATTCTCAGAAAAAAAGGCAACAGGCTATGCAAAAACACTCTCACTTTGTACGAAACAATCACTCGAACTTATTAAAAAGTAAATTCTGTTGATGGAGACCACATTTCTGATTGTTATTAAGGATTCTCTGAATTTTCTTATTTATTCAGAGTTTGTTTTCCTGAAGCCATTTCATCTTCAGTAAATAGACTAAAGTACCTCCATCTACCATTTTTGGAGAACTCTGCCCTACATATGTAGTACAGGTTTCTCTCATCCCTCTCCTTATACAAAGAATAATATAATCTGAACCAAAGATTCTCCGTATTTAAATCAATAAAACTCATTGTTTTCTTATCTAATTAGTGTGAAGGTCAGAGTCTTCGCTCTTTAGTGAAGCACAATGCCCTCTGTGGGTGATCAAAACCAATTATGGCAGTAGATATCAAGCCCTTTTGTTTTTTTCTGAGTTCTTTTGTTTTCCTCGTCTTTTGCTCTCCACAACAGTTCCCTTGACACTAAGTACTACCGCTAAAAGTTCCTTGTCACAGAGTAACCCTTAACTATAAAACAAAATCTCTGCTGTACGCAAACATTTTTACCTAAAGCACACAACACAGTATTTTGTACAAGAATTCCAAAATCCATGTAAAATACGCTCAGAATGGTTCTCAAAATTTCCTTTAACGAGAACCCCAAGTTTAGTTGAGTGCGTTTCAATTCTTTCTCCATCAAGTATGAAACATAGAGTCGGTGAGAATAATTCACGTGTCAATTTTGGGCTTGCGATTTGAATTCAGTGAAGTATACACATTAACGGATACCACCAGAAAGAAACTTCTTGAAAAACGAACCAAAACAAGATCAAACAGAATGGATATATTCCCACCACGCACGAAGATCATCAATTATGTAGGAAGAAGCGAAGAAGATGGGGTTACATATTATACATTCAGGATTCTAGATACTGTGGTTTCAAGGCGGTACAAGGATTTTGGGAAACTGCATAATCACGTCATCCGCTTGTGTTCACAGTTGAGGGAGCCTGTGGAACTACCTGTTTTGCCTGAAAAGTTGTTCTTTCATACAGAGGAAAAATTAAATAAAAGATCTGAGGATCTTGAAATATATTTAAACCAAATTATAGAGGTTATTTTGTTGACTGGTGCAGATGTGTTTGTTAAGCTGCTGATGACCTTTTTTAAACTAAACATGCTTCCTACTCGGTTCTTAGATGGAATCATACTCAGACATGAGTGGTTCAATCAGGAGTTTTATCGAAGACATTATGCATAGTTACATTATTGTTTCTAGAAAAAAGTATATGATATATTTAGGTTAGGGCGGAATAAAATTCATATTTAACACGTAAAAAAAAAACCATTCAACTGTTACAATTCAAACTACACCATACTCTTAACAGACTGTTTTTCATCACGCATTTGAGTAACATTTACAGGAGGTGCAGCTTTTGGGGAGTTTTGCACATTGTTAAACCAAGAGTCTGGACATAGAGTTTTGTTCATGTAAAAGATAACATAAGCTTCTCTACTGAGTTTTTCAACCATTTTTTCTTTAGCTATTTCATCAACTCTATGATCATCATATTCGTACCATTTTCCATCAAATTCATTTCTGGCAGCACTAACATAATGACCCGCACCGAGCCCTCCACCAATATGACTTGACACCGCAACTAGTTCGTACTGAAAACATGGGTCTTCTCCCTCGACTGGCTTTTGTTTTGAATTTAGAACAAAGTCAGTCAAGTTAATTGAATCAGGAAACTCCACAGGCGTCTCCAATTTATCAGCGGTACTTTTCCCACCCTTTTGAGAAAACCTTTTAAACTGCACAACCAAAACTTTTGGCAAAGACCATATTTGAAGCTGCTTGTACGCCTCTTGAAACTTTTGACATTCACTACAATACCAAGAGTTCATAGCGTTCAACTTTTCTGTTTTTGAGAACAATTCAAGCGCAGAATAAAAGTTCATAGGCTTTGCAAGACCAGTTAAAGGAAGAACAAAGTCACTGGGTCTTGATCTTTCAATCAACTCTTCTGAATTTGGTGTATTTTGGTCGTTCTCTACATTCTCTATCGTCAAAGTTTTATTTTCTTTTTCTTTCATGGCATCCCATAAAGCCACTAGAAAAAGAAGATGTGCTTGTTCTCTGTTCATACGATGCTTACTCTTCGGGTTTACTTTCTTACCCACATTAGAAGGACGTGCTTGATAATAACCTCGCATTTGATTTGGTATGTGACCAAACAGTTTGTCTGCTCTTAACAGCTGATACTTATAATTCTTTATTTTTGCTGCATCCACTTGTCCAGCTTCAAGAACACTTTCTACACATTCATTAAACATTTTCATAAAATTCTGTTCCGTGCAGTCTATAGGGACTAAGAACACAAATGGAATTGAAAAGGGCGCTTCTCTGAAAATGGGAACTCCCTTTGTACCTGTTCTGGTATAAGGTTTTGGGGTTTTGTTACATACCATCGCCACAGATACCTCGGCGAAATCCCTAAGGTCCCAATCGCTTAACGAAGCAACAAGAGGCTTGTCCTGAAGATTAGGATCAACTGCTGCTCCGGCTGTATTCCAATATCTGCTTCTGGTCTTTATCATAGAGATTTCACCTTTAGGGTATAAACTCTGACTGTAGACCACACCCCAAGAGTACATATGATCAGAGTTAAAAGAGAGGGTAAAAGCAAGAGGGTCTCGTCTTTGTTCATCGTCATCCATCATTTGATTATGCACCGTGTACATACGATTATTCCTCTCAGCATACGTCTTCTCAAATTTTTGATACTTTCCATTAGGTCTGAACCAAATTCTTCCAGAGATCAACCCAAGTTCGTTTTCAAGATCCAATGGAGAAAGGGTATCAGCCTCATCTTGCATCTTTTCAAAGTCTCCCCAGTGCTCAAACTCAGAAGACTTTCCTAGCACCTCTGCTTTAGCAATGGTTGGGACGGTCGGAGGATTCTTTTTTTCAGGAGAAACATCTTCAAAAACGGTTTTCTTTTTTTTCTTTCTTTTAAAAAGTCCTCCAAGAGACTTGGCATTAAGACTAAAAGTGCTTTTATCTGCGCTTTTTCTAGTAGAAATGCTTTTTGTCCCCAAGTTAATCTGGTCTGAAGATGCCACATTTGCTGGATTAGATATTTTATACACTCCAGAAACTTCAAATGAGCTCTCTGTTGTTGCTGATACATGATGTATATATCCTCTTGGCGCATCAACTGTGTCAATAATCCCAGATACATAACAATAAATAGACTCATCTTGATTCTGAGATAAATAACGAATTTCTTCATATATATTTTCAGTTTTCTCCCCGGCGCTTAATTCTTCTTTATATCTATCTACCTGTCCAGGTTTCATCAGCTCCACACCTACAATCTCCAAACGCATCTGCTGCTCATCTTCATCGTACTGATATATTCCATCCCAAATGTCATCCAACACTAGAGGGCAACCTGGAACACCGACGCTCTCAAGCTGCCTTAGCCGTCGCTGCTGCTGTTGAGTTTTGGGAGAATTCATCCCCAGACCGTCTTCTGACTCATCTTCCTGGTATCCATCTGCATATTCCATCTGTTGCTTAATATCAATGAGCCGTTCCCAGTCATCATGTCTTCTCCAATTAAGATACTCCCAATCTTCAGCTTGTTTGAGCTCATATGCAAACAGAGCTCTCGATGGCAGAACCAAGGACAGAGACTTTGAAGTTTCATGGTACGATCTCAGTCTTCCAAACTCATCAGGAGTAAACAAAATAAAACTAGTGTTTTTCAATCCAAGCTTCTTCTTTAAAATTTCCTTTATCAACAACGCTGGTCCATCTTTAGGGGTAATAATAAATTCTCTGCGTATAGGATTATCGGCCGTCACCTTCTCAGGTATATAGACCACACTTCGGACTTGATAGTGCTTCTCCGCAGTTTCCAAAGGTAAAGGCAGTATCATGTACGGATCAAATGTAACCGATACATTTTTACACGAAGCATCAGGACAAGTAACAGTACTTTTGAACATACCTGTAAAGAGATCCCCAACATAGGAATCGTTTCTCAGTTTGTACCTTTCAATAGTTTCTTTGGCTACAACAGCATCAGGACGTCCATCAGCGGATACATTCTCAGTATATGGCTTCTTTTTCACCTTATTTAAATCCTCATGAAGTCCATCTAAAATTTGAGAAAGAAACTCTTGACTATCATGCTGCTCATAACCCTGAAACTCAGGCTTAATTTCATCAATTAATTTCTTAAATCCATCAGGTGAAATCATGGAAACACTATCTGGGGTCCACATCATCTTCAACAAGCCAGACAGGGCATTGGCAAGCTTTCCGCTATACCCAAGTGGATTATCAGTGTTGACTTCTGCTTTGTAGGCATCTGACACCAGATACTGCTTCAAAACTGGGACATTAGATAAACATTGTATCATAGAGTTCATATAACAAGTATTTCCCACATTCTTCAATCCAACTCCACCTGCCACAACAGGTTTTCGGCTACCGATGTACTCGTCTGTGTTCCTGGCAAATCCCCCGTAGTGCCCCTCATACTTGATCTTGTAAATAGCTTTGTCATTAACAATATGAAGCGGAAATTCTACAAGAAGCATGTTATCTGGATGAATATCACATTCTGCCAAAGGTGTCTTCAGCTTTTTTGATGTGTCTAATCTACAGAGTGGCTTGTGCTGGTAAAAGTCATGAAATCTAATTTGCCCATACGGAACATATGTCTTGTTCTCCACTAAAGAAACAGCAATTCTCTTAGCCCTTTCAATGGACAACAACTTATTGATGTAAACCCGCTTCATTTCGGTCATCTTCCTTGAAGAGAGGATAACCACCGGAACGTATTGTGTATAAATGCAGTTCTCAAGATTATCTTTGTATCTATAGGAAGCTCCAAACTCTACGCAAAATTCAGGTCCACCTCCAAAGTACTTCATAAAAACAGACCAGGCTGCTTCTGGAACCACACAGAAATCTAGCACCCGCTTCTTGTCGGTGAAACTGTGGTATGAACGTAATACCTCACGTTCCCTGCTTAAAATTGGGGATTGATCTACAGGACCTGGAGATACATTATTTTTTTCATCAAAAATAAATTCTATAAACTTATCTGTCCATTCTTTGCTTAAGATGTAGTATTTGCCCTTAGCCTTCGGGATCGTAGCCTTGAACTTAGTCATTCTAGATCCTTTGCTTTCTTGAAAACCAGGCAATATGCGCTCAAAAGAGTCAAGCAGGATATTTTTACCCACTTTCTTCCAGTCTTCTTCCGCTTCAACTGTCTTGTGGTACGTCGTGTCCAAAACAGCATTTGCCACAGACACGTTCTCGATAATAGAATCCTCGTCGACACCACCTCCCTCTACAAAGGCGGTGCTTTGAAAGCTTCCTTCCCTTCCTACAATATCACCTTGTACTATCTCAGCCGATGGGATGTTGTCATAATCGTCAGCCATGTGTTTAGGAGTTTTTTTGTCTATTTCTTTTCACTTTTTTGCGCAAGATTTGATTTTTGCTTAAGATCTGTCTATTTTAGCCAATCTAGTTGAGCTGATACAAAATGTCCCATCTTTAATCCGATTGGATGAAACTGCGAATAATATAAGTGTGTATGCATTCTATATTTATGAAAAAGACACTAATTTTCAGAAAACCAATGAAATACAAAAGTATACAACAATTGATGATTACTGGGAATCTAATCAATTAGATCAAATGAAAAATTATGGAAGTTTAAGATAGTGGCGAATATGGGTAGGCTATGATTAGAACTAGCTTTATTCATGTGATACCTATTATGGTTCTGAATATCAATACGAAATTTGGGTTTTTGGAGTTTGTTATAGACAATAAACTTAATCTAATAGTTTTTTATTATGTCTGAAAACTCACAGTACTTGGGGAATTATCAGTATCAAGTATAAAAAAGAATTTGGCAGGAAAACTCTAATGAAACCATCATTAGTCCATAACAGATTCCTACACACACAAGTTGTCTTCAAATGTATATTACGAACATTGAAAGCCCGCACTAAATTTATCTAATACAATTACTCCAACACCTATTTCAGAATAAAAGTTTCTGTCAATTATGACGAGAAAACACACAATCCAATTTCTAAGCAATGAACGTCACATACTGCACGTTTTCTAAAACTGCTTTAATTCATGAAAAAAAGCTTTGTATGAAAGCAGAAGCTCATAACTGTGGTGGATTTGACGCAGATAAGGCACAGATTAGCTTGGTTACTTATGCGGAGGCTATATATCTAGGTTTTAACTTCTGGCAACTAGTATAAGACTCCTTCCTCGCAAGAGCTCGCAAGGGTAGTTGCAGCAAAGAAGCAAACGTTTTGCCACAGTACGGCAAATTAAACTAAACAATTCTAAGCAGATGCTTGTAGGGCTAGGGAATAGTCAACGAAGGGGGAGAGAACAAGAAGGTATCTCAATTCTATTGATTAAAATGATGATAACAACTTCTCTCTCTGATGAATGCCTTGGCTCATAGGGAGCTACTATTTGCTGTAGGTGTTCGAAACTAAAAAAAGATGTATGGCAGGTATAACCTAGAAAACTAGGGGAATTTACTTACTGATTCAATTAAACTCCACCTTTTTCACCTCTGCTTAAACAGGAATGCTTCCAGCATACATAGCATCATTAATTCCTAGTAAAAAGAATATTTCAAGATTCTGTTTTCAAATTATGCATCATATGATCTTAGTGGAATTTGGAGTACTTAAGCAAAAATTATATCTATTCAGAAATCAATTACAATGGCACAAATGACTTAATCATCATTAGTAGAAAGATCAACTACTAGGTGCACTAACTCACCGTAAGGTTGCTGTAGCCACTCTAACTGCTCACATACATCATCTGTTTGAGAAACGATTTGAATTTGTTTTCCGTGCAAGAACCCTAAATACTTTGCCAGGACAGAGAAGGACTTCTAAACTCCTGTAATAAATAAAAAAATATATTTATACACGGATGTGGCTCTATTGGCATCTTAATTAGGCTTTTAATACTCTTGATTAAGGAGTCCGAATACCATAGCCTTTTTGGCTAATTTGTTTCTATGCTCTAAAAATCTAAAGTCTAATTCTTTGATAAAGGCATTTTGAATGATCGTGATTCTATATTAGCATGGTGCCTATTCTGGTCTGCTATCGTCAGAAGACAGGTTTATCTTCTCTGGTGTATATTGACATTGTTGATTGCGCATATTTTTTCTAAGCTCAAAATAATGGTCCTAGTACTGTGTCTATATCTGATATTAGTTGTGTCTTAATACAAAATGAGGGCCTCCTGCATTAAAGCAGTATCACCCAGACTCAGAACAACTTAACTATAACATAAAGGTTATCTGTTTCTTTTTCCAAAGCGTATGCAACATGCTGTAAAGTGTGGAGAAAAAGGTCTGTATTTTTTTAATTTTATTTAATAGGTTAAATCCCCTTGACTGAATAATACATATCTCGCTGGCTACTTAAACCAAAAACTGTGATACTAGAAAAGGTGTAAGTATCATAAATGCACAACACAACAGGCAGGGGATATAGCTTCGCGCCATTAGGATGTTGGGAATAGTGAAATAGGACCTACTGTAGAAATGGGCGGAGCCAAATATATGGAAAAGGATGAGTTTAATCTAAAAAAAAAATCCTATTCTAGGAGGTTTAGAACCAGAGCAAGTAAATATCTTCATGATTGCAAGAAGCCTACAAAGTATTGCGAAGGAGACACTTGGGACTATAGGAAGGTTGTCTGCAAAGAAACACCAAGCTTAAAATTTTGGCGGAGCTTAAGCAACATGGCGATGCAGAAATAATAGCAAGAAAAGAAATTTTGGGGAAATCACTTCAAGTAAGAGATGAAGATGAAGCTTTCCGTAAACATATGATATTGAGCACAGTTGCAAACAAATTGAATTAGAACTTTGCTGAGCGAATATTCACTTCTGTGAGGGGTTGCATAAAAAGAATTAGTAATTTGATAGAAGGTTTACGGTTAGCTACAAAAATGAAAAAATAGTATTATAAATAGTCTATTTTCAAGTTGTTGAAAAAATAAACAAAAGGAAATAAAATGTCATCCCAATATGAAAGATATTGGATAATAACGTCCAAAGCAGGAACATGTTTGTTAGAAAAAGCAATACTTGTTGACACTTGTTTTAAATTGTTTCAGCAAAGGGATAAGACAAAATTCATCTCGGGAACTAAAAAAAAACAAATCTTGACATGGAAAGCAAGTGAATAGCAGAGCTAAGATAAAAACGAACAAGAAGATAGAGCAAAAACTTTATATTGTGATTAAAACGAAAGATATGGGTATGTAGGGAGTGTCTCTCTACTGACCACTACTTGCGAGAGTGCTATTTGTTGAAATAAACACAAGAATTAAGTGGGAATTTTCACATGGTAAAAAAAAATACATCGAGATCTACAATAAAGAATAACCGGAAATACCGGAGTTGTTCAAGCCTCGTCCATATACTGAAGGAATCAATATGGATAGAAGAGAGAAAGAGAGAGTGAGTTGTGTGTACTCTTGACAGGGAAGGTGGCACATGAAACACAGAACCAAGCAAATCAGAGAAATTTGTACCAGGAGAAACGGTCTATATGAATAATACGGCTTTTAAAGATTATCAATTTGGTAAAGAGGATGATTGACTAACCTATAAGCTGTTTGATAAGGAGGAGTAAAACCTATGTTCGAAAACATAGTTTCGTATATGAGAGAACATTAGGAATAACTCAGTGGAAGAACAAGAATTAATAAGGGAGAAAATAACAAAACAGGTTAAAGAAAATTGTTTTCTAGATAAGAGCCCAAAACAAGAGCATATTTGGCAGTTGCTTTGCTGTTCTATATTTCTTGATGATAAACTGCCTACTATAACATCAATCCAATTAACGCCAATGAAGGCATCCAAAAAGGAAGAAATAGTACCTTCCATGCTAGGATATGAAGTTTAAGCGAAAGAAGAAAGATTTGTCGAGATATAAGTTACCTCGGTTGGTTAGATTTGGAATTAGTTAACCAGGTAATAAATAAGTTTGGACGAGTATGGTTCTTCTGATTCTTAAGAAGAATGAAAACTATGAAATGGTATTAGATTTAAGAGAAATCGACGGAGTTTTAAAAATTGAAACAGATATCTCGCCGCTAATTGTAATAATAATATATCGTTATCTTATTCTGAATAAGAAATATATTACATTTTTATTATGTAAGTGGATTTCACTTATTACCAGTTCATGAAGGAGAAAATATTTCTAGTTTAGCTACAATTTTTAGAGGATATAAACTTTGTGAAACTCTAATTAACTATGTGGGTACCCCTAAACAGTATCATGATACAGTTATTTGACAGATACTTAAAGGCATAGGCGAAGATTCATTAATTGAAAACATGAAAAGTGGGTTCTTACAATAGGAAAGAGAATAGCCCCAAACATAGCAAGAGTTGAATAAACTTCAGGCAAACCATAGAAATATATCCACAAAGGATATACTAACATCAATTAAGGTTAAAATTAAATTAATTTTGCATTTTTTCAGATAGAATAGATTCATATAGAATATGAATAGAAACTGGAAAACAGAGAAATGAAGATAGTTATTTTAAACGGTTCTTAATACAATGAAAATCAAAATATCAGTAGAGAAGGAACATACAGTTTATATAAATATACGATTGGAAAAACAATTTTGAATCTGGCTCAAATAAAATAAGATTTGGGTTATTGTGTCACGGAGATCAAAATAAATTAAAAGAATTAGCTAAGAATGTAAATATTGCTTCTATAAAGAGTATTATCGTTGATGCTAACCTGGATGGAATAACAGAAAAGAAAATAATAGATTATAGAATGTAATAACATAATTAATAAGAAGAAATTTAACAACCTATAGAGAAAATTTTCGGTATTTGTTGTAGGTCTAGGTAAGTTAAATAGAAGGTCAATGTATGGAATGGAGAGTCTGGGTAAAGATGAGAAAGATTTAATAAAGAAGGATTTGAACCTATAACCTTTTTAAATGGAAATTATAAAAATTCCTCAATTAATTAGGATAATTTCATAAAAAGCTAGGGGTTATAATTAGAAGAATATTTAAGGTAGAATATCTTCTTGAAGCCCATCAATTAGATATGAAACTGTTTACCGACCATAAGACTCTAGTATACTTAATGCAGCCAAGAAGGGAATATAAGCTATGGCTACGTTAAGGCTGCATTGATGGTGGATATTGACTCATTTGATAAAGGTCAAGATTTGTCGTGTAAACGGTGAAGACAATCGTTGGAAGAATGTAACACCACGCTAGGAGATTTTGCAAACAAAAGTAAAGTTTATGATCTAGGAATGAAAAGATTCTTCAAAAGGAATTTTTGAATACTTGGGAGTATCCCGGGATCATTCCAAAATAATCCAACCAACATCAATAGATTTCACACCATCGGAGTTTAATTTCGTCCAATATAAAATGATCTTTCTTCAGCCGGACTATAAAGAAAGTTTAGTATCGATAGACTACTAACTATTAACAAAAGATCAGAAAAAATATTAATTTGAAATTGAAGAAAAATCAGAACGGAATAAGAAATGAAATATGAATAGTACGTTGAATGAAAAATACGGACACTTGGTAGTCTTTTACGTCATTTATTATGATCTTTACATATCTCTCACGACACCTCGAGGACGGGGTTTTATTTGAACATACTAAACAAATTTATTTGCTAGCAGATGCATAATTGCTAGGAACTGCCAGCAAGCGAATACAACAATTTTAGTAACATTTTGATTCCAACTCAAAAAATTCAAGAATTTTAGGAAGTATTCCCTGTGGACGAGCAATAAAAAGGATATTTCATATCAATCATTTCTTCATTAAGAGGTGGTATGGGCTACTTTCTATTGAAGTTGTAATTAAAATGCTCTGTTTTTCTGACAAAAATATCTATTTTCCAGACTTAATTGGAATCATTGATAATATGCAAGGTTAACTTTGGTCTTCCACCAGGATTTCACTCAATTAAGCATCAAGGATCACATTTTCTTGGTAAAGTAACGGAAAATTGCGAAGAAATTGTCCTTTAGAATCAGAATGTAGTGGTTAGCTATTCTTCATGGATGAATGAGGGCAATGAAGCCATCTATAAAGGGCTGGTGAGGTATGTAGGAAGTGCAGTTTCTCAATTTTTGGTGAATCCAGAAAAACGGTATAAGCTGACGTACCCCATAATTGCATATGCAGATAACAAACTCCGAGTAAATATTTATTTATATAAATCTAGTCAGATTTTTGCAACAAAAGAAAAGGAGCAACCCTAGGCGTAGAAGTTAGAAAAATATGAAAAAGAACGCTTGCTACTTATATTGATAGATAATGGAATAGTAGTAGAATCAATGAATGAAAAAGAGCTCAAGAGGATGTTACATAAGACGAAGAATAAATTACAGGTAGTAGGCAAAGTTCCAGTAGCTAGGTTGCAGAAAAGACGATTGGTAATGAGGGCAACTGTAACTAAGTATATAATTCATAAGGCACCCAAGAATGAAGGAGAGTTAGTACACTTAAGTAGGAAAAAAAAACTGGATCTGGCCCTAGCTAAATGACCGATAAAATATGTTGTAATATGAGCAAAGGATAAAATGTGCACCAAATCATGGATATTTTGCAAAAGAAACAGATTCTGCACAACCGTAAAATGATTAAAAATGATGAAACACCAATGACTTTAGATACAACAGTAAGAAATCATTCTACTTTTTAACAAGGATTATTTGGGGGTGGGGCATAATGGAGTAGATAAAATGATTGATTTGTTGATTAAATGCGTTAGATTCGAGGAAACGGGAAACGGTTAGGAAAGTCTAATCCATGTAAAATGGAAAACGTATATGAATTGCTCAGTGGTTGCAGGATAAAAAAGACGAATGCTAAAAGTGCCAATACTTGCTAAGCCTATGAATAGTAGGTGAAAACAATCTTGTAGGTTTGTATCAATAACATATATAAATATATATATGTATATATATATTGAAAAAACCAAGGTTATTAACATTTACAAATGAAGCGAGAAAAAATAACAAATGGTAAAGCAGGAAATTGAAAGATTCATGTATTTAAACTAGTTCAAAACTTTGAGAACTAATCTATTTTCAGAAAAGGCAAGAGCACATTCAACTAGCCAAATGTAAAGAACCATTGGATTGCAGCGCGTAACTGAAGTTCAGGATTTATTTGTTGGAATGATTACATGCGGCAAATATTTGAAGCTAATCGATTATCAAAATGAAAGAGGAATAATAAAATTACGGAATAAATAGGATGTAGATTCTAGTCAAGGTATAAATGTCTTCTTTAAAGAAAAATATGAAGGGATTGCGAGACAGGAACAATTGTTTCTAGGTGAGTTGGAAATTAACGAGCATTCTGGGAAACTAAATTATTGGTAACAAAATGAAATAAAAAAAATATGATTCACATCATATTTAATTTATACCAGTAATACATTGCGATGATTGATTCATGGTACTGTTTTCATAGTTTGCATACCAGAGCAGTTCTAAAGCGGTAACTTTTGAAGGTCTGTTTCATAAATGCCAAATTAATAATGGGTGAAACTCTAGCGCATTCTTAAAACAGACCGTGTTCTAAAATCACCTTAAATTAGTTTTCTCTCCTCATTGATAGTAATGCTCCTACACAGGTACTAATATGGGTTGAATTTGATTTATTGATACTTTATCAATCAACGTTCTGCCCATCTTTTTCATATTAATTGATACTGATACTCCCCAAATCATTTTAATTGGTTATTCTTACTCAGAAGTATAATAATTATCAAATAATTATTGATAAATCTTATCAAATCCTATGCCTAAGTGCCAATGACCAACTTGAGTAAGATTTCGTCTAATAATGTTGATTTTAATTTCAAATGGTGCATTACTATGGATATTTTCAACGCAGAATTGACGAATATCGTAAAGGATTGTCAATAGAACCAGATGAAACCTATTTATCTAGATTATAATGCAACAACCCCTTTAGACCCACGAGTTTCGGAATATCTAGCTGAAATCTTCAGTACCTCATATAAAACCCCATTGGATCCAAAAGGGCTTTGGGGTAATCCAGTATCTTTATCCTCTCTGAATATTTTGACTAGTCAAGTCCTTATACTTCTGGTTCTGTTGCCAAAGAACAGCTGGTAAATAGTAAAAAAGTTATGCAGAACCTTATATCAGCCCCAAATGGCTCCGAGTTCATATTCCTATCTGGAGGGAGCGAAAGTATTAATTTTGCACTTAAAGCCGTCGCTTACTCTTTCAAGGAAACAGTCAGGAAAACAATAATTACCAGTACTATGTAACTTTTTTGTTATTTTTATTCTAAAGTGAACATGTTGCTGTTATGGAATCTCTTTCCTATCTTGAGAAACACTGCAATTTCAAGGTTGTCAAAATTCCTGTCGATGAGAACTGTCTTATCAAACTAGATGTTTTCCAAGAAACACTAGAGAAGCATAAGGAAACAACTTGTTTAGTTTCTATTATGCTTGCCAATAACGAAGTTGGAACAATTCAACCACTGAAGAAGGTTAGTGACGTCATTAGAGAGGTCGATCCCTCTGGAGAAATTGTTTTGCACTCCGATGCCTCCCAAGCTATAGGCAAACTCCGCGTTGAAGTGCAAGAACTTGGTGTTGATTTGCTCAGTCTTGCTGGCCATAAGTTTTATGCTCCAAAAGGAGTTGGTGGCTTGTACATTGGAAATAAATCTGGACTGCAGGAGAGCCTACGACAGCACAGGTTGATTCAAGGTGCGAACCAAGAGAATGGTTTTAGAGCAGGTACTGAGAATGTTATTCTTGCAGGTGCTTTAGCCAAAGCGGCTCACATTGTTATAGTCGAATCTAGTGCGGAGATTGAGCGGATGAAGAATTTGCGAAATTTGCTTCTAGAAGTGCTCCAAGTTGAGCTCAATGGGAGTGATGTTGAAGTTAGAGTGAACGGAGGTGGATTGGCTAACAAGTTTCGTCTACCTAATACTTTATCAGTGAGTTTTAAAGCTAAGAACGATAAAAGCTTGAGCTCTTCTGTGCTGCTTAAGAAACTGGAAGGTGATGTTCTTTGTTCAGCTGGATCTGCTTGTCACAGTGGAAATGAAAGCCCAAGTGGGGTATTGATGGCAATGAACGTGCCAATTGATTTCGCAAAGTGTACTTTGAGGTTATCTCTTGGCAGATTGACTAAGAAGGAGGAAGTCCTAGAAGCTGCTAAGTCTATAGCAATGCAAGTGCTTGATCTTGCTTCAGAGTAATATTCCAAATATTTAAGTAACTGCTTTATATGTATGTTTGAATTCTTCCAAGCGTTAAGCTAAATGACAGCATTAACAAAAACCAAAACAAGAATAGATGTAAAAACAGAGTTTGACTTATTGTGTACCCCAGAGAGTGGCACTCTTCCACTTACCTCATTACGGAAGCTCTTTAGGAAACTGAACCTGCCGCATTCAGACCAAGAGCTTGTAAAAGCGCAACTTGCTTTTGAAACACTTTGCTACTCGGATGAACCAGTGAAAAAATCTCAAGAACCTACTTTTGAAGAAAATGACAAAAAAGATGTTTGTTTTCCAATATTTTGGAAATGGTACAAACTTGAACATTGTAAGAACAGCTACGATCATGTGAATGCTCTTCTTGTACGGAGAACCATCAGCAAGGTAAAACTTCCTACAAGAAACCTTCGAGAAGGAACATTTGCTTACGGGGCCAAGAATATTCCAGACGCTGAGGGATCTGGTGAAGTAATTTTCAAGTGGGTAACAGGAACCAGAAGTAAGAGTAAAAAGAGCGGTGTCTCGATGCTCAAGGTAAATAAAGCAGCAGTAAGAATGAAGCAAGTCACGCCAAAAACCTTCAATGAGTTCTACAAGAAGCATCATAATGACCCTAAATTGCAAAAAACCCAGCCAGAAGAAGAACTCAAGAATAAGAAACAAATTAGCAAGATTGAGAGAGATCAAGTATACGGAAAACCAAGTCCACCACAAGAATATAAATCTTTGAATGAGGTAATATTTCCTAAGAGAACAGTAGAAACAAAGACTGACAGTCGAAGAGGAGAGGAAGATAAGAGTCAACCATATCTAGACATTAGCGGTCAAGTGCTCAAGGGAAAAATTCCTTTGCCTAGGCCAACGCATTTTTCGAAACTTCAATTAAGCGAGTTAAAAAGGAAAAAAGATGAGATTCAGGAGAGGAAACTAAAAGACAACTGGAAACTCAAGAGATTTCTAGATGTAAAACCAAAAGTACCCTTTCCAAAAGCTTAGAATTGTCCTTCGCAAGACAAACGCTACACAAGTAAGGATAAAAATATACAGTTATGTAAATTTAGCAAGCATAGAGTCAATATCTTTATCGAGGTTTTGTGCTTCAACTTCAAGACTGTTCTTATTCGCATTATACTTGTCTTTCTTTGCTCTCTTTTCTTCCGGAGAAATGTTCTTTTCTCTATATACAAGGCCTTCTAGATCAATCAATTCTGTTACTTCAATTTTAGAAAGATCTTCAAGTTTCGGATCAATTTTTAAGACTGCATTTTGTGACGATAAAGAAGTACTTGGATCAGGATTTTCACCCAAAGCCGGAGGTAGTTTCTCTCCAAATTTGTTCAACCTTGTTCCAGTGTCAGGGCCCGTGACAATTGTTCTCGTTGTTTCAACTGGTAATAATTTCTTTGGTACAACGACTCCAACGGATGCAGCTAACTTAGCGAGGTTTGGATCTTTTTTCATTCTTTCCTTCACGGCAGCTATATCATAACGTAAGAAATAAGAATAACAATGCTCAAAGGGCAAGTTGCGCATCCCACTAACATAAAAAGCTAAGGAATCTCTACCTTCCAGCGCATTAGCAACCCTTTAAATTAATAAATATAAACATGCACTTGTCAATCGAGATCTTGTGAACATTGGACAGATGTCCAGTCAACTGTCGCGCATTTACAAAGCGTTTCTTGCAACCAGTGCAACGAAAATGTCTTGCCTTCTGATGCTGCACTAATATTGGTTCATCCCCGAATAGCCTTCCACAATAAAAACACCAAGGCACCGGTTGCGTGCTTTCAACCTTTCGCTTCTTCTTTTTTCCCATTCTCTCTCCAATTTTAACTTTTTCCCAGTCTAACGGAAAATTATGATAGAAATATGATTGCCCAAAATTACTTTAACGTAAGAATGAAAAAAGAAAAAGGATACGGGTCTCTAGAAGGATCCAGAACTGAATTGGCGCAGCAGGCATTCTTAGGCCGACAAAAGGAATTTTCTAAATTAATTCATGATCAGAAAGTAGCAGAAGGACATAGAGTCAATGGTGACTTTTTAAAATCCATCGTGTATGGCGGCTTAGACGGAATTCTAACAATCTTCGCGATCATCACTGGAGCTGCTGGGGGATCTCTAGGGTTTGAAACGGTTTTAGTGCTTGGATGGAGTAATTTATTAGCGAATGCGATATCCATGGGTATTGGAGATGTAGTTTCTACACTGGCTTACCATGAACACGTTCATTCTCAAGTTTGTGTTAAATTTAGGTATTACAAGAAAGAGCCAGGGAATGTTGGGAGTTAGAAAATTATCCAGAAGGAGAAATAGAAGAAATGGTTGATTTATATGAAAGTAAAGGACTAGAGCGTTCAAAGGCTGCAGAAGTGATAGAAATTATGGCGAGGTATAAAGATCTGTTCCTAGATACGATGGTTAGTCAGGAACTTGGCTTGGTTGTCCCAAAGGAAGATGAAGATCCATACAAGGAAGGGTTTGTAACCTTTCTTTCATTCCTTGTTTTTGGTGGAGTGCCTCTTATGGGATATGTATTAGCCCCGTGGTTGTTTGACATCACAGAAGACGATGAATCATTTTTGTTTCGTTTGTCTTGTCTTTTGACAATGATTGTTCTTTTCCTTCTTGGCTGCTGCAAGAGTTTCTTTTGCTCATCTAGATGGTGGTATTCGGGAACCGAGTTTGTTCTTCTTGGTGGTGCAACAGCTCTAGTTTCTTATGGAGTTGCAAACGCTGTTTCTCTCTTGGGAAAAGATGTGTTTGATGTCACTGTTTAAGTTTAATACAGTTTGATTTGATTGAATTAGTGCTAATAGTAATCTGCGCTAAGCTTTGATGGAGTATTCTGTACCAAAAGAAAGTGAGAAGATGCAAATGGAACCACGTGCCTTCTTAGTTAAATTTCGTAGAATCGAAGATCTTTAATTTCGGGAACTTCCTGATATTTCTAAGGCGCTAATCACTGGGGTCAGCCATTTTCAAGGTGCAAACTTCTTGACAGCCAATAGTTCGGCACTCAGCAATGAACTTAATTGCACCAAAGTACAGAGCTTAGGGAAGACTACTTTTATAGATGACTCTAAGAAATTCCTAACATGAAGCAGTTACTGTTATCTTCCAAACGTAGGTTTGCTGTTAAAGATCGTGTGGCAATCTCGGACATAACTAGGTTCAGGTATGCGGCAATTCTTTAAATGTCAGTATTGCTTCATCAGAGCATTTCTACTTTTGAATTGCCACTTACTCAGGAGGTTGCAGGACTATCATTACGTTACTAAGACAAACAAGAACTGGTTTGTATCTACTAAGTCTTCTAGGGAACCATCTTAGTGTATAAGCGAAAATAGACATTGCTGAGAACTGTATTTACTAGATGACTTAATGCGTACTTATAATTGTGTTTTCTCCATCATCGTAGTCTATTTCTGAAGTGGGTTAATCTTTCCTATCATGTTAAACACAAAATGTCTCTTTGCTTGTAACTAAAACTTAAGTTCTCGGTCAATGCTAGGTACTGCATTTTTTTTGTATTGACTAGGCCCACTTCTAAATGAAGCAAGTTGTAAAACATGAGTGCTTTGACATGAAATTATCGTAAAGAAACTCTAATTAAGTGATTCGTAGGTTCTGATCATAAATAAGAGGCAAGATGTTAAATCTAAAGAGTACGTATACAATGTTTTTTTAGTACAGCAAACGAAATTTGAAACTAAAGGAAGGGATTCCTCTTGCGGTCGCACATAGGATAGTTACAACTTAATTCAGAAGCCTTGCAATGAATTCATGCTTTCTTACCGCACATATGAAGCCAATAGCTGAATGCTTTCTAGTTGATAAATTTCAGCATGACTACGTCTGAGTGCTACTCTCTAGTTTTGGCGTAAAATTTTACTATTGCATGGTCCTAAACTACAATAAAGACAAGGGAAAGAACCAAAGAAATAACAAAGTAAAGTATCTACTTATGAAAGAGAGCTCCTAGAGTGGGTTATTTCACTGAAGTCCTAGTTTGGGAAAGTTCACGAAGCTGAGGTGACTAACAAGATAGAGATTAGAAATTCACGAGATGGAGAGAAAAACTTTTCTTAGTGGCCTTTCCCTATCCTATGTTAAATGGCTACATTTTTTTCTTTTAATTGACTAGTTTTAACTTCTTATGCTAAGTTCCTTCACTGTCTTCCCCAAGGAAATTTGAAACCCATCTAATTTGGTGGACTAAGTTCATACTAAAACAATTTGGTTTCAAAATTTAAGGCCTTCAAGAATCCTCATATGATAGCGGCTATCTGTCAATGGACGAGAATTTTTCAGAGCATATGAGAACTTTCCATTCCATCATTATTGCCAGGGCTCCGGATTGAGGTTGGTGTCCAGCAAAAACTCATGTATACTATCTACGAATTTGTTATTACAGGTATACCACACTTAGTTAAGTACAGTATCTCGGCAATGCGGATACTGATATTTCTCTTAGCTCTGGACATTTTAACTTTCATAAATGTATCGATTTAAGATTTCTCCTGGAAAGTACAGTTAGATAGCCCATGGCTAGTTGTAGACCTATTTATTTATATGTATGTATTGTAAACCTAAATAAGCCGGCAAAATGTACCAACAGTTTATTTCTTTTATCTTTTTGAGCAAGGTAAATGAGCTGATACTAGGCGAACTTAGTACTAGTGAATTTGAGAGTTGAAAAACTGAATAATAAGGGTTAAACCGGATTGGAAAGCTGGTCTTAAGTTGAAAGAAAAGGTTATTTTAAGGGATGAAATCTTAGTAACAGCTGGGGTTTTATCTCTGGTTCAAGTTTGTATTAATCATATTTATGAGTAAAAGAGTTATATTTTGCAACCAACGTTTCTAACGAAATTTCAAATCCCACAACTAAATGAAGTATTTAGTATTATTAGAGTCAAACTAAAATCTTGCGACTATGCCTAATCAAAGCCTTATTTATAATTTCGTGTTGTGTACTAAAAAAACAATATGAAATTCTCAGTTAGTTACAACTATACACAGTGATGTTAATTTATTGCTCCCTAGTATTAAACTATCACATCCTTCACATCATCAAAGAGGGTTTTGTAACCACAAGAAGCCACAGAACTTCTTTCTATGTACACGGAAGCTTAGAGTGCAAATGTCCATACTTAGAGCTCAGATATTACATATTTATTCTTTCTATGTCAGTTTCTTCGTATTCAATGATTTTTCTAATACCTAAGATATTCTTATTGATCATTAATCCCCACAATTTAACCAAAATTCGTTGGTTAACATCTAAATCTTAAGCTTCTCATCGATAATCACGTGTGAAATCAGTTTCACCTCTTTATTGATTATTCTTGTCATTGCCACTCCCTGGCTTGTCTTCTGGGTTAACCTTTTTGACTTAATAAATCAGTCTGTGAATATTGCATTAACAGATAAGTTTTCACGATAAGTAACGGTTATATATCAACTAACTAAAATATATTACATATGACATAAATGTTCCAGCTGCGTTGACCAAGACGACAGACGCGTCCTTTGAGGACATCCCCCCTTGAAAGAGAGGGACCCTATGTATTTAAGGGTGAGTATATAACATATGCTGTAGGTTCAAGTTCGATTCCACAACTGCTCCAATATTGCCTTAAGTTATTACTTCTGGCAAACATTTCAAACTTGTTGCAATGAGGAAAGATTTGATCTAGAATCCAATAAAATGTTTCAGGTTTTGTAGAAGGTTCCAAAGGAATAGTATTAATCGAGTCAACAAAATGATTGAGTTTGTATTCACCAAATGTATCAGTATAATAAGTTGATTCTTGTTCTCTTCTTTGAAATACTAAACATGTTTCCTGAGTATGTTGTAAAAAGTAGCCTAAACTTTTAAATAAAGTTCCAGATCTATGTGATTTAATTCATGTAAAAAGATCAATTTGATAATAATTTTGAGTCTGTGCCCAAGATAAAGAGCAATTATAAGACGAATTAGTAACCCATAGGAATAAATAACTTCCGAAAGGGAAGTGTTGTAAAGGTAGATTCAATTTCATAAATTCAGAATTTGATAAAGTCGGATAGTCGAGTGTAATGCCTCGTGTGGGGTTTGAATTACCTATTCTCCACGGAGGATCTATTACTAAAATCTGAAAGATGTTTTGTTTTGAGTACGGTTTTTCAAACTCTAAATCTAAAATGTTCTGATGAAAAAGTCTTGTGTCAGGTGGTATAAAATAAATTATCCCATTACAACCTAAGTTCGTGTAATAATTACCACCGTTATATAATAATATAACTTTATTTCCTGAAACCAGATTAACAGAAGTAAGCTGAATATTATCATCAATAAGAGCTAAAGAGATAGAAATAGAGTCTTGTCTGTAGGTGTAATTGTTCGGCGTGTCCTGCAATTCTTTTATTTGTTGGCAAAAGGTAATTGACTTGGAATATAGAGCGGACAAATCTGACCAATAACTAGGTAATTTCAATAAAGATTTATAAAGATCATTAAGTAAAACTTCGCTTCCTTCAACTGCTTTCACCAAAGGTTCTGAAATACTTAATATTTTTGATTCTAAAAATTCAAGAGAAGTAATACCAAGTTGGGATAAAAATAGTTTACAATCATCAGAATTAGAATATTCTTCTTTCATCAATCTAAGATGTTTAAGATCTCCAATTCTTCTGAAATAGGGAATTTTTATCTCTTCTGGATCAGATGTTATTTCAATTTCTTGAGAAAATAAAGATAATATTTTTTCTTTTTCTGTGTAAGTGTTGAAACATCCTGGTAAATTTTTATGCATTGTTTTAATTCCAAAGTGTTCTTGAAGAAAAGATCTAAGTTTGTAAACATCAAATCTACGGTTATGAAAAATACCAATGGATTGTAAATTGCAAAGTCTCTGAATCTGAGTAGAGATCTGTTGCTTCGACCTAAAAGGTAAATAGTTTCACTCTAAATAATCTACGTATCTTCCTGAGCCAAATTTCATGATTAAAAGTCTCAAGATATCCTTTTCCTCGGATAAACATCCTAGAGTGTTCCCTCCCTGGAATAAGTTCGAGGTTGGTATATTTTTGAATCTTCAAGTTTGCCAAACGAGATTTGAAACTCCTGATACGCAAAATTTGATTTCTCCTTGAAATGTCGTGTTCTTCAATTACTCTTGAAATAAGCATCTTGAGATTGTTGTCGTCCATATTTTGAATATAAGAAGTAACTAAAATAGGAGCATCTTCATAGATAGTAACAGCTGGTTCCCAGGTATCTTGATCTTGTTCAAAACCTAACCAGCGGATTTTAATCTCAAAAGAGTTATTGTCAGCAGCTAATCTGCATCCAACAATGCTTTCTATTTCCAGCTGCTTAAAGTTATGTATAAAAAGTGCTTTTAACTTCTTGCTTCCTAATGGACGAGTATGAGCATAGAACCAGATTCTAGAAGCATGAACTGTTCTTGTTTTACCTAAAAGAGATTCTACTAGGTAAACGTTGTTTGATAAAATATCTATAATTTGATAACGACCAATCCATGCAAGACTTGTTTTTGCGTTTGCATGTTGTGTCCCATGTTCTGAAACTAAGACCCAATCACCTGGTGAGAATTGTAAAATGGGTGTAGCTGTTTTATTTCTTCTGCTATTTTCAGCTTCTTGTTTTAATCTAACCACTTCAAATGTCCTTTCTTGAATAGCTTCTAGCTCCTGAACAATATTTTCTACATCTGAGAACATCTCTTCTTGATTTGACGGATGATATAGTTCGTTAGCAACAGTTGTAGCAAAATGCTTCAAATTTCGTTCAACCAGAGGTGTTTCAAGTCGATGGTATAGAAATAATTCATTTGGAGTTCTTCCAGCTCTTCTTTCCGTGGGTTTGTTATTAATAATGTAAGTAATGAGAGGTAAAATGCTAGGCCACTGAGATTCATGTAACCCAAATTGGCTGACTAGCGTCTTCAAATAATTGAGAATACCATTGTTAGCTGTCTCGACAGAACCATTTGTTCACGGTGAGTAGGCAATGGTGAAATTCTGCTCGAAACCAATTGATTTGCTTAAATCATGTAACAGGTTATTTGAGAAGTGAGACCCATTATCGGTGATGATTAAAAAATCTTCTGAAAAGCCAAAGTTGGCCCTCCACAATAAAAGTGCTTCCGCCATTCCCCTTGCGGTTGGCGTTTTTTGAAATATAAGTTGTGTTTTTCGTGTTGCAGAGTCCAATATGACTAATACATAACCAGTTTGGTTAATGTAAAGATAGTCTGCGCGAATTATATCGCGAGCTTTTTTAGCTAATGATGTTAGATGGTACGGCCTTCGTATAATACGGGGGTGATTTTTGACAATGTAAACAGCGATTCCTATGCGAAGAGAGCAGTGAGTTTAAATCTTTCTTTCTAATTCCTTGTAAAAATACTTCAGACAAATACTTCTTTTGTGCAGAAGCACTTGGATGGCCCCTTAAAACATGATTCATTACAATATATCGAGGGGCTAGTTTTCTTGGAATGACTAAAAGATCGTCTTTATAGTAAATTACAACCTTAATTTCATAATTTGATACCAACTCTGAATCAATCTGTTGTTGGTGTTTCTTCAATATATCAAAGTCTATTGTCTTGAATGAAATATTAGGATAGAAAGGGGAGAGATATGATATATGCTCGTTTAATAATTCTTGATGTAGATTAGAGCGATTGGTGCAGACAGAGACTCTATATTCGAGTTCCGCTTCACCAAAAGAGAGGTTGTTAACCTTTGCTCTAACACGAGCTAATTCTGGTTCTCGGTTCATAATGTCTTGATAATTTTCATTGTTTGAGCATCTAAATATCTTTAGTTCACTTATATTTGGCTGGTTTGCTGGGTTAATCTGGTTTAAATGTGAGTAATCTTTGTCTTCTGATTCTGAATTTTATGAATATATTGATAAAACAGGTAAAGTATTATTTTGATATAAAATGTCGCATCTAGCAGTCTTTATTTCAGTTGTTTTGCCCCATCTAGTGAGAAGGTCAGAAACGAAGTTGTCTATACTAGAAATGTGAAAAATGGTTAAGTCAACCGACTGTAACCTTAGGATCCACCTGTAAAGGCGGTCCCAATATATTCTCCGCTCGTTTTGTTTTATTCTAACAATGGAGAGAAGGGCTCTGTGGTCTGTGTAAATGTAAATACCACCAGAGTGTGTCCTTAAGACGAACCCAATACGCTCAAATGCGTAGATTATAGGGTAAAGTTCTTTTGATAAAATATGCCATCTTAACTCGCTTGAAGAAAATGAGCCAAATAGAAACATAATTGGTCTGGGTTTGAGAGTCCTAACGTCACTAGCGATGTTCTTTTCTTCATCTTGAAAAACAGCAGGACTCCAAACATCTTGAGATGAATCACTAAATAGTAACAAAGGAATCTTTTCGTCGTACATAGCAATAAAACACTTGCTTGAATCAACTATGGCCTGTTTTAATAAGCTATAGGCATGTTCCCTTTCCTCAGTCCATTCGACTTCTTCCTTTGATTTTTCTATTGTGGCCAACTTCTTGCCCTTTAGATTTGCATATTCTGCGAATGGCTTCCGTAATTGAGAGAGTTTTGGTATATTAGGGGAGAGCCAATTGGCAAGGTAAACAAATTGAGCAGCTTCGTGTCTGTATATTGGTTTCGGCATGTTTAAAATTTTATCGAAGAAAGCTGGAGAGAAGTTCCAGTGACCATCTCTTATTTCGCGGCCACACCAAATAGTGTGCTCTTCGCCAAAACCACATTTCCTGAGATTAAAGCGCACTTTTCGAAAAATAGCTCTTTGTAATAGCTTTTCAAGAATAATACATAGATTTTTAAAGGAAGTTGAATAAACAAGAAGGTCATCCAGCTAGGCTAATAGACCATTTTTCTTCCGTGTTAAATAAGTAATCACCATCATGATCGATAACTTCATTTATTATTCGGTCGAAAAAAAGAGCTGGGGTATTAGACCATCCCATTGGAGCTCCATTTAAGGTGTAAGCGCTTCTTCTTGTCACTAAGGTAAATATTTCACGGCGTTCCTCCTTTGTAGGTAGGAAATCGAAACCGGAAAGAATGTCCAAAGTTGCGTAGAACCTAGTGTTCTTTATGGACATCAGCTGCCTTTCTAAGTTCGGCAAGTTTAAGGTAGTAGGTTGAGTGATTTGATTTAATTTGGTCATATTGGCTACCATGTGGTAGCGATTTAGAAGGTTGTCTTCCTTCCAATCTTCTCCCTCTTTATTTGACATGGAAACCCAATTCTTAGGCTTAGAAATCTTCTTAGTAACTACAAAAACTGGATGGCCCCAGACTGGATTTTTAGCTGTTGTTACTGTAGCAGCCTTTCTCAGGGCTTCAAATTTGAATTCTAAGAATCTCTCTTCTTCTTTGGTTAGATGATATCCATCACTCCTGAGAATAGAAGAGCCTGGTTTGAGTTCCACTTCTATGGGTGTTAAATTTGACATTTGAGCGTTTGATTGTCTCAAACCCCATCCTGTTCGATATTTTATAAATAGATCTTTTAAGAAGTTTTGTTGTTGTAAATTAAAAGTAGACTCAGAGAGTTTATTGTTAATCATATTATATATTTCTTTGTCTTCCTCTTCCTTTTGAATATTGCCCTCCCCAATGCCGATTTCATTGAATTCATCCGGCATATTTTGCTGAACGTTGGCAAGTAAAACTGGGGTAACATCACTTTTTTCAGGGTCTTTATTGAGTTCTTCGAAGTGAGCTGTTTCTAGATCTTCAATGGATTTAACCCTAAGCTCTCTAACTGCGAGAGTTCGGATGTAAGTGTCCCAATCTTGAGATGAAATTGTTGGTGCATCATTAAAATATTGTGAAATAGGTCTGGAATTAAATAAATTTTGAGTAATCTTTCCTAAATTCTCTTCAATATCATTGTACTCAGGTTGAACATCTGTATTTTGTTGGTGTTTGGTGATAGAGTGATCTAAATCCTTTTCGTAAAATAATAAGTATCTTAAGACAGATCTTTTAAATAATTTGTAAGATTGATCTGAGGCTAAATCTTCATTGCAAACGAAAATAATAATTGAATCAGCGAGTTTATACCCAGCATCGTAAAAAACTTTGAAAATATAATATAGAAGTTGAGAGTTTGATCTGATAATATACATCGTGGAGTGCGAGCTTGAATTCTTGAGGAAACAAAGAATCTCGTCCTTGTTGAGAAGATTGACGTAAATTGTAACTGTTGGCTCTTCAAATGTCGTGTGCTGAGTGCCTTGTGTCGATATTGTTGGTACAAAAACTAGGTCTTCGTTTCCACCTGCTTCCTATTCATCTTTCTCTTTTGCGTGGTTTGCTTAAGAAAGATCCAATTTTATTCCGAAGTAATCCAGTGTTCTGCGTCCAATAATTATCTCCTCCCAATTGGGATCGTTTACCCTGAAGAACTTCTGGACGCCGATCTTAAATGTTTTCTCTCCTTGTGTCAACATTGCTCTTGCATAGACAACTTTTTCAACACGTTTTTGAGACTTATCTGGAAATTGCACTTCTTTAATATATTGAGAATCTTCAGTTTTTATAGTAAAGTCTTTTAAAGCTTGGATGCTGCTAACATTATAGTCAGCTCCTGTATCAGCAATACCATTGACTTGAATGTATTGTTTATTTAATAGATGAAAAAGTATTAAATTAATTGGAGTTGCATCTTTCCCAATTTTCTGAGAATAATACATCCAACCTTTTTAAACTGTTTACGCTTACGTTCGTCTTCATGTTGATAAAGAGGTAAATGGGAAGTTTTCAATCCACTGACTTGTTTGGTTTTGTTGACTTTAACCCTTAAAACAAATCTTCTCTTCATCATCTTGGATCTCAATTTAAGTAAATTTAATTCCTTAACATCTAGTAACATTTCATCAACATTGAAATTAAATGCTTCTGGAACTTTGGATAAAATAGTCTTGAGGATCTTTTTTCGGTTTCTATTCATTTTACCTTTATCTAGAAACTTGAGAATCTTCATTGCATCGTCAATGAAGGTATAGATTTGGTCTTCAGGTAACATATTTTTCATAGGCCATTTGAGAACTGTTTGTAATTGAGAGATACTTCTTGATCTTTCAGCTTTGTAATAGTTCTGTAAATGCTTCTTCAAGTAAATTATTATAGACTGCGATTCATTTGTATTTACCCGTCGTTGTTGTAGACTTTCAGTGACACTGCTTGAAATTAAACTAAGTACGTTCATAGGTACATTTGGAAGGGTAGTTTCAACTTCGTGTACAAAAGCTTTAATCTTCTCAAAGGTAAGAGCTGTAAGTTTGTTAGGAGGTTGGATGTGAACAAGTGGATAACCGCGTGCAGTCGGAGGGAAAGATGAAGTTGGTAAATACCGAGGTTCGTAATTTCTTGTATGAAACTTCTTGTCTACATAAGTGCTTCCAGTTTTTGACCAAGGATCGATGCTTAAGGTCGTTGATGAATTTTTATCCCCCTTCAAAGATGGTTGGGAATATTTTGGTTTTCTGGAAGTTTTTGATACATCTGTAGCTCTTGACCTGTCACTCTTTGCTCTAGATACTTCGGATCTCCCAGATACTTTAGACGCTTTAGATCTTCTTGTTAAAGTTGTAACTTGGCTTCGTGTTTCAGCATCATCGTTTAGGGAGTGTCGGGAAGGATCTAATGTAGTTGCTTTAGAGCTTTTGTCATTGTCTTTAGATTGGTTCAGAAGTATCTGCATTCTTCAGTCTTTCTTCAACTGCTGTGATCTCCGCGAGCTTTTCGGTAATGTCCTTTTGTATTCTTTCCATCCTCTTTCGCTCCTTTATGATCTTGCTTATGTTATCTAAATCCTGTGGCTTGTATTTAACTTTGTCGCCTGCTTGTCTAGGGGACTTTCTTGGATACTTCTTAGGAGATTTAGAGAAAGATTTTATTGCGGACGATTGTTTAGGAGGTGATTTGACTGAATTTTGACTTTGATCTTCTTCATTGCTATCCTTCTGTGGGTTACTCGGTCCCAGGAACTCTTCGGTAGGTAAGTTAGTACTTTTTGCTTCTGATTTGTCCATCATAAGTACGTTACTCGAGTAATGTCTTCTGGGTTAACCTTTTTAACTTAATAAATCAGTGTAGAAATTTTTGCATTAACAGATAAGTTTTCACGATAAGTAACGGTTATATATCAACTAACTAAAATATATTACATATGACATAAATGTTCCAGCTGCGTTGACCAAGACGACAGACGCGTCCTTTGAGGACAGGCTATACAAATGCCTTCTGATTTTTTATCCGTAAGGTTGAAAACTAGCATGAACTGAGTTAAGAAGAATTTTTATCTAATCAACCTGATTTACAGTGCACAACACATAGAAATATATACTTTTCTTTTCAGGAATTGAAACCTCCTGTCCAACTGCTTAGGTTGAATTACAGTTCCCAGCTTAAGAGGCATCGCTAGTTCCTTTATTATTCTCATCATGCAGTGGAGAATAAAAAAACAATAGGTGATGTTTAATAATCAGCGAATGTCGTTATTGTTCAGTTGTGTATCAAAACATGCTTTATCTTAGTTCTCAGAGTTATATTATGTATTTGTTTATAGTGTCAGAAAGCTAAACCCTATGACGAGCACAGTTATCTGAATGTATAATTATACTAAACTAAAAAAAATATTTGTGCTTGTCTATACTCTTGATACCTTAGTTTTCATTAATATGAATAGGATAGTGCGGTGAAAACATGTTTCAACACCTTTCTTTAGATTTCTCGTGTATCATTCTTAACTATTAGTTCTAATATCTTACTAACTTAAAGATGGTTAAAATGTTTTTTAAGCCCAATGCCTCCAAATGTGGGGATGAACCTTTTAATACAGAATATATAATAGAGTCAACCGCCAAAAACTAAACAAGGGCCATTGACCTCATCATTCCAAGGTATTTGCTACGATGTGCATTTGTGCAAGAGCTTACTTGAACCCCTTGTAGCTATGAGATATTTAATATATACGAAAGAGACATTAGGTTAAGTAGCTTCGTCGTCCATTGTTTCTAGACCAATTATTAAAAGCAACAATTAGGTTTTCCTACAAATACTTTCAAGAAAATACCATTTGAATTCCAGTGTCTTCTTGATCATACAAATACCGCTTAGTACCTGATCAAGGATGAGTTAAAGGTTTATTAAGAGTGCTCATGAGCGAATGAAAATCTTAAATATGAAAACATTAAGTAAAACAAGTTCATCTTTAGGCTGTATAGACTAAACTACATAGTTAGGGTGCTAGATGGACATATTGGGGAGTGCATTAAAACCTTAAGAGCTTAAGAAACAGGTAAAGTTATATATATATAATCTAAGGGCTAAAGTATATTTGTACCTGCAGGGAGAGTATCTTCATTTGTAACCGCATCGTCTTTGGCAGGTAGATAGTATCTAATAAACATAAAAAAATAATTGTGAAATTCTTTCACAGTCGAATCAAAAGTGTTCTTCTTAAACCTAGTTTTATTTATCAATGCAGGAACACATCAAATGATGTTCAATGGGCTGTGAATAAGAGTATACGCCACTTTACTAATATAAGAAAGTTAGATCAGCGTAGATCAAATCATTTCAGTTGTAGTATTGCTGCTGAGTGTTTTCTGAAGCTCTTCCAGAGGAAATGAAGAAACTTGAGCATAATGAACTGAATGATAAAAGCAATAACTCCAAAGATTGAAAAGCCGAGTTTTAGCACAAACAAATCGCTCAACCGCATAAAGAAAAAAATAATAGACACCTTTGAACGACCGTAGAAACTAGGTATGAAGAAGTTAATCAATAAAAATAATCGCAAGGTAGTTGAGCGTAACCATGAGAGCCGCTAAAATGGGACAGAACAGAAACAGACGCACTTCAGTATTACAGCGTTGTGCTGAGGTTAAATCTGATATTTCTATTTCCAAGTCTAGATTTCCTAATGTTAAGAATGAATATACACGCCAAGACAATAGATTTATTAAGCATAGCCTAAAATTTATCGGAAACCCCGATAATCAATCTTTCAGAGAGCTAGCTTCAGCAACAAGAGTTAACTTTAGCTGAAGTCCCGCAAAGTGAAAAAGTGCTTGAACTCATCAACCATAAGCAACAAGTATATTGACATCAAGGATTCTAACTTGTCATTAGATGCAAAAACAATAGATGTTTGCGCCAAAAGTACAAAAATATAGCTCTTGTGAGAGCACTTTCTTTTAGCTTCCCAAGAATAAACACAAATTATGTAAAGAATCAATGAGTTACAGATTTTCCATTCCACATGGTTTCGTTAAATTTCTGCAAATGTAACAAAATATCTGGGCTCATCAGCGGCGACACAGCTCTTCGGATGTTGTTGAAAATGTTGGAATTATAACCTTCTTCCCGAGCAAGGAGTTTCTTCATCCTTCTCCGTTCTTTTGGATCCTCAAAGCAGGCAGGACAGTTATCAGCAATCACAGGCAAACCAGCGGAGTAGCTAAATGATTTCAGATCTTTCTCTCTCACGTAGCAAAGTGGCCTTATAACTTCAATATTCTGTCCTTGTTTTACCCTGATAGCTTCACAAACAGTATCTTCCAGCTTAGAAAAATATTCGTCAGATACTTTAATGGTTTCTCTGGTTTCATAAATTGTTTTCATTGCACGAAGCTGACCATTGTGCATAAGACTCATTAACAAAGTTTCGGCACTGTCATCTAAATGCTGTGCTAGGACCAGCTTGTTAAATCCATGAGACTTGCATGTTGTATACAGAATTCCTCTCTTAAATCTGGCACAAAAGGAGCAGATAGAGCTAGGGTTCTGCTTAGCTCTCTTGGCATTTTCAAAAATTGGGTTCTTTACGTAAAAATATTCAACTCCGAGCGATTGCACATATGGAATAAGAGGCCTTGGATCAAAGGAAGTGGTCAGTGGATCAATTGTACAACATGCTATGTAAAACTTGATAGGAGCAACTTTTTGAAAATGAAGCAGTACATGAAGAAGTGCTAAAGAATCTTTTCCACCAGACAGGCCTAGTAGCAGCCTGTCTCCATCTTTGATTAATTTCCATTGTTCGATTGCTTTGCCTACATGTTTGAGAATCGCTTTTGGAATTTTGAGTTTCTTCTTGGGAATCTTTAGCTTTGGTAAACCATTTTGCTTCGGATAATGCAATATCTCATTCTCAAAAATAAAGTCCTCTTCTTTTTGTCTTGGTTGGAAACAGACGCCATTACTGCATAATGTTTCGCTCTCCGTATCTGAGGGATTGAGTCTCCTTTCTGAACTTTCTGTCGCGGTTACCTTGCTCTGATTTGCTCCTGACTTTGTAAATTCGTATCGAGGATATTTAGTTGTGGGCATGTGCTTCAAAAGAGCACTTTTAGTTGTCTCGGAAACTATTGGTTTAGTTATGAGAGAATTTGTGTTTCGGATTCCAAGCTCTATTCCCGCACTTTTAATTTTTTCCGATACACGCAATATGAAATCCTCTGGTCTAACAAGTACACTTTGATCTTGAAGCTGGACGCCATTTATTAGATTCTTGGCTTCATGTGGCAGCAGGAACCACAAAACTTGTGGCAAAGTCTCTTCATCGACTTCAAATACATCATGTTGCACAAGAACGGATTCTTTCTTAACATATTTTTTAAGGAAGTCCCTGCCAACTAATCGGTACGCTCTATTCAAGTTTTCCTCGAAATAAGAGGGATTTAGACCTGTACTAAGAACGGTTTCATTTGACTGATTGCTTGAACTTGGAAATAGATCACAGTCTTTCAACCAAACTTTAAACAAACTCTTTGTAACTGTTTTCTTATGGTGAAATAAACCCGTTACTGTATCAAAGCGGTACAAAGGTAGAAGTTTATACCCATGTGTAGCCACAAAATTAAGAGCCCTTACTATATAGTCTGTCTGGTTTTCATCAAGATAAAAAGGAAAGCACAACCGCGTAAACCCAGGTCTTAGCAACTCGTTGCACTTTGGGCTCCTTAGAATAGTCTTCTCGAATAAATCTATTGCATCCTCTGTCATTCCAAGTAGTTTCTGTGCGTATGGTCCAGCGCACATACACCCACCTCTACATTGGATTCCAAATATATCGTTCAACAAAGAGCAGACAAAATTATAGTGTAAGAACTTCGATGATGAACCTGGTGCCCTGACAAGGAAGCTTATGACAGAGAGTCGATGTTTCGCAGTTAAATCGCCTAGGATGACAACATTCTCTATTGAAACGAGTCGAGCAAACACTTTTTCCATAATTTGCTCCTCAAGCAAGAGAATCGCATTCCTCTTGAAACGTTGTTCTTGGTCACTTTGAGAGCTATCTTTTATGTTGTCTTTCAGTTCAAATGCTAGTGAAGCACGAACAGCTCCAACAACATCAGGACTTCCACCTTCTTCTCTTTCAACAAGACCTTTTTTAAAGACACATCCACTTTCCTTAACCCAAAAAACGGTTCCACCTCCTACATTGTCCAACAGAGAATCTGTTCCTCTCGAAAGCAGTGTTTTCCTAAGTACCAAAACTCCTGGAGTATTAACTCCCCCTAATAACTTATGCGGCGAGAGAAAACATGCATCCGCATTTGAATTAGCATTACCGTTAAAGTCAATGTCAATATACGGGGCGGCACTTGCAAAGTCCCACACCACAAGTCCACCCAACTCATGCACGAGTTTATTTATCTGTCGCTGTTCTTCAACATCCAAATAGTGACCGGTCAGATTAGAAGCAGCAGACAAAGATACAACGTGCAACGCTTCTTTATTCGCCCTCTTATTCTTGACTATCTTTTCTTTCAAGATATTTAAACAGACAAAAAACGTTTTTGGATTTAACGGTAAAAACTGCAGTTCAAATCCATTTTTGCTCCATGGAAGAATATTTGAATGATGAGCAAACGGACAGATATAAACAAATCTCTTTTGACCAGAAACAAAAGAACTAAACTTTCTTGCTAAAAGATTGGCACAAGATGTAGAATTATTATTATAAAAAAACAGAGTGTGCAGCTTGGAATTCAGCTTTAGAGACTCAGAAATTGTTTTTCTGGCTTGTGTGAAGAATGAGTTTGTTTGTGCTCCACAAAAACTGGTTTGAGTGTGCGTATTTGACAGGTATGGTAGCACTCTTGTTGTGATGTAGCGTTCAATGGGTAAATATGCTGGAGCTGTTGCAAAATTATCCAAGTAAAGAGGAATTAAAGGCTTCTTATTTATATCATGTTCAAAAGGACAAGGAAATGAAGCTTGTTTCGTGTGCGATATAATATTTCTTCGAACAACTTTCAACTTTTCTTCAAGTTCTTCCATTTATTATCAATGGGCCATATGGCCTGTAGAAATTACCGTAGAACTCGTTTATACAGTTCTGGTGGTAGTTTTGCTGCAGCTTCTAAAGTTATGCTAAAACAAAACTAGTTTGACATAAACAGAGTTAAATAATTATATGCACAATTCTCTTCTATCTATTTTTTAAGTTTACATTTACATCTCCTGTCATCTAATTCCATCAGAGAAATCTGCGTTCTGGGTAAACTCAAGTTTAAATTAATCCCACTATTACCAAGAATGTATATTTCACCATTTACGTCAGTTGTCACATCAAGCAACAGCTTTTTCTGATAGAAATAACTTTCATACATTTCTAGAGCTTGCTTCACGGGTACATTCAACTCTGTCTCTAAAACAATGTCCACTACGCTTCCGCGGGGAGCCACTACAGCACCATCTCGAAGCTTGTAGTCAGCAATTGAAATATTCTTATACAAAAACTGTCCAGATATATTAGTCAGAGCAAGTGAAAGCTTGTTTGGATTGTACAGGCTAGCTTGAAGTAAATAAATTCCTTGGATGGTATATTGAAAATCAAGAAATGTAGACAAAAGAGATTCCCATTCAAGTTCAGAAACACAAACAGAGAAATCGGGCTGCTTTGGAGATAAGTAGGTAAACCCAGCAAGGAGCAAGAGAATTATTGTAACAAACATTTTTAGGAAAGTTCTGCAGCAGAAGTTACCACTAGAAACAGGTTTCTCTGCTTCATTCTTCTCAATTAGAGGTTCCTCTATCTCAGGTTTTGGTTCTTTGGATGTTTTCCTACATTTCATATGGGCGAGAAAAGTAAAAAGGAAAATGCACAAGAATATAACAAGGGAAACTTGGTTTGTTTCGGAGTAGGACAAAAACTCTGGCTCTTCTCGAGTACAGGTATGAAGATCTGAGCAAGTAGGAGACCAAACACAAGGAAGATAATTATATTTGCTATAACACTGCCCATTTAATATATCACCACACCAATGGCACCCATTAGACGACGCAGAGCATTCTTCGCACGTAGTATGTTTTTCGCAACTCATTCTCCAAGTATAATTGATATGATTGGATAATTCCACCAATAAATTTGTAGAAGAATTATCAAACGGCAATAATTTGGATAGAACAGTTTGTAATTTTGAGGAAAAATGTAGAAACAAATCTAATAGTTATTGAAACTCAGAAAACCCAAACATTCTCTAGGAAACAAGGACTTTATGAAAAAGAATATTAATGAATAGAGTTGTTTACCAGATGCTGATTATTTTTTTACCCACCTGTTAGAGCTCAAACTTTTAGAAAAATCCAGATTTCTTCCTAACTTCTTTTGTAAAATGATGCAGGTATTCAATAGAAAAATAAAGAAACTACACCGTGTGCTACTAGTTTCAGTACGATACTCAACAGAATAGAAAATCGTTTCATTCTTTTATAAAAGAAAGAAGGCACCTAATAAATTCTTGTGGTAGGGTAACTTTTTGGGAAGTACTTCTTCTGTACTTCATTTAACCTAAGGGATCAATATCATCGAACATGGTAAATATAAAGGAAATGAATCCAATCAGCTCAGCTAACAGCCATTTCCTTCGTAGCATCTATAGGCACAAATCCATGATTCTCAACAAAGAAAACATCTCAGAATATGTTGTCAGCTTAGAAGAAAGACGCTTATGATTATGCTCCCTCTAGGAGCAAGGAAGTCTTTTGCTCTTTCAAGAACTAATTAGTGCTTATAGTTTTAGATGGAAGCTTAAAAATACCCCCCTGGAATCTTGTATTACTTCGTATAGCCTGTAGTAAATACGTCGCACATTTGGGGGTACAATTTTTATACACACGTGTATGATATGCCCTATGAAGGGCGAGATTACTGCCAAGTACATATCCTATAACAGATCTTTATAGTTAAGAGCCCTTAAAATAGGGTTTTAACCGAGCCCTAGTTTTGGAGCCAAAGCAACTAATAAGATCGGGACCAGAAGTTCCCAGATTGGAGGCACGTGCATTGCCTTTTGGTCTAGCTTTATTAAAACTTTAACTCTATATTTCTTTTGATTTTATATGAAGCTCTTTGCTCTCATTAAAAATTTAGCTTTGAATAGTTCCCAGGGCTACTTGACACACTTTGAATTCCCCCCCCCCCCACCGAACGATAGAAAAAACACCATCTGTAAACGGCAGGGTGTAAAGAAATTTATTGCGGCCTCATTCGCCTAAATTACAGAGGTGAATTTTTCAGTACTGACGAGAGTTTGGAATGACTGGTTTTTCACCCGTTTCCGATGTATAGGTCGTAATTCTAGTTATTACAATAATTCTTCCGTTGAAATTCTTGTTTCATGAAGGCTGTATTCAGTCATACATTACCGCTAGGCCATAAAATACACAACGAAAACAACAACCAAAACTCCGGCGTATAGTCACTTTACTCAGCTAAGTCTTTATAAATTCTCGCCATATTTTTGAAGTACTCATACTTTGGTATGAATTTTAACTATTCCAACAGATACATGACTTGCAATATACTAAGAAATTATCTTATATGCAGTAAACGTTCTATATGAGCAATTGAACACAAAACCTCAAGGGAGCTCCACGCAATTATCGGCTAGAAGCATAGTGCAAGTGCCGAAAAATAACTTAGACATAATCTTAAGGCTTGTATTTCTCTCGCTCATCTACGGGCATTAAAGAAGAATGCTGTTAATTTAACATTTGATCTTTCATTCATCATACATAGTTCTCTCAAGGAGGCTTAGTTCCTTTCCATAAACAAATATCAGCAGCACTGTCTGTTGTGCAAAAAATGCACTTAATTTAAAATTTTAAATATTTCTTTGTGGTAACAGTAGAAGAAGCCATGTATCGAGTATTCAACGTTCGCTGTGTTGAAGTACTTCTGTGACATTTGAAGAAAAATGGTTCACTAGTTGACCTGAAAAATATTGAGTTTTAATATCCTCATGAATTATATTTTTCATTTTCTTAAAAGTTAAGTACATGTTTTCTCGTAAAGTTGCATATCCATGGAACAAGTATAGTTCATTCTACTTAAAAAAATGGATTTAGCATAATGTCTTCAATCGAATAGATATGATATCTCCATTAAATCTTTATTTTTTCCAAGAAAGAACGGTTATAAGTGACGAAGAGTTCGGTAAGGCACGATGATTAAAAATTCTTGCTTTAGTCATTGTTTTCGTTATGTATTTTGCAGCGTATGTACCATGCAGCAATGTATCACATCATACGTTGTTCCAGATTAGTTTGTATAAGAATCGACTAACCATATTGGTGAAATATAGATCAAGTTTTATTTCTACAATTTAGGCCACAGCTTTGCACCAATAGTACCAAATCAGAGTTAAATTGAAATAATGGGAATGAAATGAAGTTTAATTTAGAGAAAACCAGTGCAAAGTCCGGACAAATTTCAATTCAATTTAGAACGTCCCAGGTTTTCCTGAAAAAAATGGAAAGAGTTACGAAACGAATTGCTCCAGCAGAGGCCGATTGATAAAAAGATTTCAACACTGGTAACATAAGAAAAAGTTAGGGCTGAAGAAGATACAACCTTTGATGCGTAAGAGTTTGTATTTATCTCGTATCGTGGTGATTTCAAGCCCTTTTGTACAAAATTCTTTAATGCTAAGCTTATGTAGTAACCGATATATCAAATATCTAGTAGCAATGGTTGCTATGACAGGATCAACATGATATTATTGTAAATACAGTGTCACACACGTTCTCTCCATACTCCTGGACATAGGAATTTTTAACTGGGACTGGGAGAGAGAGGTTATTTTACAGTAGACGAGGATATGCATTGTATGTAAGCATCATGCATGATGTTGAAACTTTCATTGAGCTCTCACACGGGGATATTATTTATGTTATTACTCTTGGCTTCTCCACCAATTCGATACTAGTTAAAAGCATCAAAGAGGCACCGGGATCCTTTCGTACTGCACATCCTCACCATCTTTTTATTTTTAAACTGTTGAACTGTCTACAGCAGATTAGTTACTTTCTGTGCAACATCCACGTGTTATTCCTGGCTAGGCAAGCTTTTCGTTTTTTTTTAATCTTTTCTCCTTTCTCCTCGTGTATTCTACATTGGTCATAGAACAATTCCCCTCAGTAATCCTTGTCGTCGTTGAATTCAAGGTTTATGGTTAGCAGGTCCTGAAGAAGGTTAGATGCTTTGGGAGCTTTCTGCATGGAAGTCTTGGTTAGCACCCAGGTGCCATTGCCTCTGTTAAACTATCAATAACATACCAGTAGAAATAGCGCAGCATAAAAATACTTTCTTGTGATATTTCTCTAGATATCCTGCACAATAGCGTTTGAGAATTTTCGTTCAATAATCATCAAGATATTCTTTAGATTTACCTAAACTAGCATTAAAGAGTTTTTCAGAAAATGGTATTATTCTTAGCACTTCTTCATGTGGATGCTGTATTTCTTAGTGCAAATTACCGGCGTCTTATCCATTTGATTTTTCATGCAGAGAATATATGGACAGTATTATAACTTGCGTTCAGATAATAGAAAGGGGTAGTTAAGGTCCAGGTAGTTATTTAAGTAAATTAGCTTGATAGTTCATATGTAAGAATTGTGTTTTAACAAAACTTGAAAAACTAGTTTGCTGGCATGCATGTCTAAAATGCCCCGGTACAAGCTTTTTCTGATGAAACATAGTGCGAGAGCTCAATTATGATGGCTGTAAATTCAAGTAACAGGCACGATAATATATAAAAGTGTGTAATGATATGTTTAAAAGCGAAGGTAAGAGAACCGAGGCCATAGTGACATTCTCTCTGGCTTTAGATTACAGGCTAATGATCTTGACTTTGACTTAATGGCTTAATTCAATTTGTTTCAAATAGCCCTGGCACGGAGATTAAGCGGAAATTTGCTCAAGGATGAAGAACTAAACAATAAGATGAAGGATATTGGAGATTCAAGCTTATAAAATTCTTTGTCATAGACGCATGTACATTTCTCGCGCCCTTTTGTTACAACAAGTTACTTGCTTTGTTACCTCTGCTTCATGTCTTCTATCAAACTTGATTTCAACCATTATACCACAATATTCGGGCTCTCATCCATAAATAGCAGACTGAAACTTAAGGAGCTTTTTCTACTATGTACGAGCAGGTGATAACTTCTCCAGCTAACATAGATGAGGGGTAGGCTTTCCTAAGTCATTTTGAGCCTAACGTATAAGGTCACCATAAGCGATACATTCCACCATAGTTAGGGAAGTACTTAGTTATGTAATGAGATCAATTATTTTTCAGTGCAACAAGAAACATGAGAACAAAAACCTGAAAGAAAAATATAAGATTATATACTCAATGCATTATCACCTTGCTTGTTGTCCATGATTGGTAATATTATGGTCTTACAGAACCATAGAAGAAAGCAAAAAATAGTTAATGTAACCGACGATAGATGGTAATGAAACAAATAGCAATAATTTACTAAGGTATGCTACTATATGAGCCATGGAGTTATTATAGCATACTCAGGAACGTCTCTTATAAACATCAAATTAGCTCCTTTAACTAGTACTGGCTCAGCTCTTTGTGAAGATGTTCAAGTAAAAGAAACAAGGAATACAAGTTACCCGGATAACAATAAGATTTCATCATCAAGCATTCTTTCAATCAGAACACTTCCAGGAGAACAAGAAAATCAAGGAGCATGGACATAAACTACGTACCTATAGCTGTTCTGTACTATAATTTTGCAGTGTTCGTGATAAGTACAGCTAAACTGTAGATAAAGTGGAAGCATTGAATTGTAATTTCCATGAGAGAATTGAAGTAACAGATTAATAACGTTGCTGAACTTTAAGTACTCTGGTCATGTAATATCTATGCTGCAAGTGTAACTGCTAGTGTTAATCTACTTTATTTAAGAACTAAGTTTCAGCCTTAACTAAGCCATAACCAATCATATTACTTATAGTACTTCATCAAATTTCTATATTTCTAAGAATAATATCAATAAGTAAGAAAATCTAATAATATAATTATGAAAATTGTCACTTCTTATTTAGGTTCATCCAAAATTATTTGTCTTCATGTGCGACTGAGTATAAATGAGAAATGGCCATTTACCAAAAAATAATAAAGATAAACAAACTAACTTAACTCAAGCTGTTGTTCCGTTCCATTTCTATCTTGAACAGCCTCTAAGAACTCTGAAACTGCTTCAGCTATCCAACTTGTTTTTTGACCAAAAAAACTCTTCTGCTGCGGCCAAGTCATTGAATGCCCACCTCCAGATGTAACACAATGAATCAAATTTTCATTCACCCAAAAATCATCCTCTCTAACATATTCAGAAGGTAAAATTGGATCATTTGAAGCGTGCACGAATAAAACAGGAATGTTAATCTTGTGCATATGTGCAGCTGCAGAAGCTTCTCTATAATACTGACTTCCTGATGAAAAATCAAATAATCTCGCAGTAAAGTAATGATCAAACTCCGCCATGGATTTACTAGCTGCAATAGCTTCAAAATCTAGTTTAACCTTAAGCGAAGGATCCTCTTTAACAAAGTTCTTCCAAGTAGGTTCCAATTCTTTCATCATATTCTTAACATTCCTAACCAAATATTTATCCAACATTCTCCCTGTGAAATTATTATTCAAATGATTAGACATTGAAAGCGGATCGAGTGGACAAGCACAGCTTACAGCAGCTTTTAGAAAACAGTTCTGTCCTTCTTCTCCAACATACTTGGCCAAGTAGCTAGATCCCAGGGAAAATCCCACAGCGTAGAGCTCAGCATTCTGAGATTGAAATTTGCTCTTGACATGGTTAATAGTGTATCGAAGATCTTCAGTATAACCAGCTGAGTATAAAAAAAAAGTTTGTAACTTGTTTCCTCCTCTGCCTCTGGGGTTATAGCAGGCTACCAGGTATCCCAGTTTTACTAAATGTTTTGATAAGGTTATAATATATGTATCTTTGCTGCTTCCTGTTAAACCAGGTATTAGAAAGATAATCTTCAAAGGGGATTTTTTCTTGTTGCTTGATAGGCTATCCAAGAGATTAGACTTTTCTTTCTGCACCCATTCTATAGAGACAAGGCCTTTTGGAATTATACCAGGGCAGCAAGTTGCATTTTCTGGTTTTATTCTCTGTGGAATCTCTATTTCTTCTATTTGGCTTTCTATTCCAATATTTGCGTTATCTGTCTGATTAAGTACTGTTTGTAACACTCCTCCAAAATGAAGGAAAGGTGAGTTAAACTTTTTCAATGCCGGGCATTTTTTTATAACATTTGATATTATTTTATTTTCTTGATGAAAAAACAGTTTGTTTTCCTTTCTTCGCAGTATTCTTCCAAATACAACCATCAATATTGCAAATATAAGTACTCCCTTTAGAATCATCCTTGTTGGTAATTTCAATAACAATATGAAACTCTGCCCAAAATATAGATATTTAGGGACACTAAGAAGTTTGAGACAATTGGAGAAAATGTTCAAAGTAAGTGATAACAAGAAGATAGGTGGACTACTCATTGGTATGGGGATATTCTTCCTACTTTTTGGCTCCATGTTATTTTTTGACTCCAAAGTATTCCTCATTACGGCATTTTAGTATTTAGTTGATGGCAATAGGAAATATATTGTTTCTTGCTGGATTCACTTTTTCCTATGGAGTGTTGCACACCTTAGAGTTCTTTGGTTTATATGGGCAGCTTGCTTTGGCTAAATGGAGAACCAAATGGAGAGGTTTAATAACTTTTATGGGTGGAGTGTTGATGGTGCTTTCCGGCTGGGGACTTATTGGCATCCTTGTTGAACTTTTTGGCTTTATCAATTTATTTGGACAGTTCTTTCCAGTGGTCTTCAGTGTTCTTAGAGGGTTGCCAATAATTGGACCTGTTCTGAGCTTGCCAGGAGTGAAGCATTTCGTAGATGCGCTTAGTGGAAAAACCTCAAACTCCATGGTCTAACTTCTTTTCTGTTTGGCTAGATTCATTAACTTGGTGCCGCAGGATTTTAGAGCAATGTTTGGGATCAGATTTTCTGTGTCAACCTTATCTGCGAATATAATATTAGATGTCATCTCCTGTTTTCTAGCCTCCTGGTATTGATGCAGAACCTTTTGTTTTAGAGCATGAACTTGCTTGTTGTACTCTTGCTCTTTTACATATCTCTGGTAACTCTCTCTCAGCTCACCTTCCTTTTTTTGTATCTGGAGCTCATGCAGCTTCATCCTTGCTAGGTGCATTCTATAGCACATTTGGATCTGAAACACCGCGTTATATTCTCTTTCAATGAGCCAGTGCAGTTCTATCCTATACTCTCTCATCAAAGTTCGTCCCAGAGATCCCCTATAATATTTTTGGATAAAAGTCGCTTTTTGACACTCAAGCGAGTGAACATTGTTTCTAACCTGCTGAATATTTTTCTCAACTTCATGTAGAGGTGGAATAAATCCTGTTCGCTGAACCAATACTCTGTAATCTTTGTATAATTGTCCTACATGATCTCTTCTCTTGTACCAGAATACTGTGCTACCCCTTCGCCTCTTTGTGGCTTCGCGCAGGACTGTCTCATGGGCGTTGGAAATTCTCTTTAGATTCTTCAATGTACGAAATCTGCGCATGTCAAGTCGCCCTCTGTATGCTGATTGGATCTTAGTTGCGGAAAATTTAAGTAGCTGTCGACGTTTAATCTTTTCCATTAGCAACTGCTTTTTTAAATTCTTAGCAAAGAGAATCCGAACTTGCCGCTGTATGACAATGCAGCATTTTTCTTTTCTCCGTCTTTGCAATCTCTCTGCTTTTTGTCTCTTTTCTATTCTATCACTCAATTCAAACGCTCCAACTTTCCATTCTGTTGTTTTGTTGCATGTTCCGCACACAGGAATCTTTTCTAAATTCGTAAAGCTTCGTAACCCTTCAGTATCAACAAAATTAAGCTCGTTGCAATCTACAATTAAAGCAAGAGAAGGGATACATTGGCATGTCAGAAAAGGCGAATCATATTTTCCAACATTTTTCTCAACCATTATTAACGGTAAAGAATCTTGCCAGAGTTCTGATGAAACTAAATGTTAAGAAAAACAATTCGTTTTTAAATGCTACAGTAGAACTACCTAAGCGAAACTAGTGAGAACAAATCAGTTTTTGCTTCCTCAAATCCAGTGTCTTCTTCATCTCTTCTGTCAAAGTATTGCCATGTTGGCCTTCAATAGTCTCACTTATGCGCATGTACTTTGCCCTTGCTCCTTGTAGAAAGAATACAAGAGATAAGTTGCAACAACGTTTCAAGTCTTCTTCAATACCGGGAACTCCAGAGTACAATTCCTCAATTTCGTTTAGTTCCAATAATCTAGCATCCCTAGCCTTTCCTTCGCAAGTTTGAATCTTCTCAGCTCTCACATATTTCTTAAGCCTTTCATCAGCATATGCCATCTGACACTTAGGCAACCATTCATTTATACTCTTAGCGCAACTAATAACCCAACTTTGCCGTTCATACTTAATCATATGTGAAGAGCAAAGAATTCTCATTTGTTCCTCCGCAGAGTCTAATTTGGACTGGGACAGTTCCATCTCACGTAGAGCCTCCTTATATCTTTTAAGTCCAAAAAGAGCTTCTCCGCGAGTCAGAATTAGCTCAATTGTAACCTGGTTCGTAAAAACCTCTTTATTTGGGGTACAGAATTCAATAAAAGAAGGACTCAGCACAGTATCCACTACATTACATGCACTTTGGAAATCTTCCTTTTGTATAAAAGATTTAGCTTTATCTCGTAGCCAAATTGGGTTTCGTTCCTCAAAAGGCATTGCTCTGAGTTCCTGCTTACTCAGCATAGAGAACTCAACCCGTTCCATTTTCTTACGTTCTTGATAAGTTCCAGTTTTATGATCCAGATAAATATTGTTCTTAAGTAAATAGTTTTCTTCCTCTTCTTTCTTGCTTGTTCTCATAGGTGCCTGGAAGGCTCGCGGAGTAAAAGACACAGTTACGACCTTCTCTGAGCTATCTTTCAGAGAGTTTCTAATAGGACGTGTCCTCGTTGCTGTAATATCCTTGGCTATCGCAAACTGATTTTTATCGCGGATGGCTTTCTGAATATGCGTATCCTGCTCATCATGTATCTGAACGGGTTCAAGAACCTTGTAAGTCTCAAACTCTTCCTCCACCTTCAAAGCATTTCTTTTGTCTTCGATGCGTTTTCTTTCAGCTCCTTCTACGCGCATAAGCTCGTTTATTAAATACGATTTATTCTTTGCCTTTGCTTCTTTTCGCTTAGAAACTTCAAGCTCCATCCATGCCTCTCTGCTCTTTATAGATTGTTGTCGTCGTCCTTTAACTTCTTTCCTCCTTTGTTTGCTTAACTTAGAAAAGGGATCTTTGTAAAGATTCAGCTGTTTCCATAAACAGCTTTCCTCCTTTTCAATCATCAACCGCAGAATATTTCCATTTATATTGCACTCATAATCGTCAATTTTTACAGCTCTGAAGAAATCCAGGTGGATAATATAAGGCTTGAAACTTATCCGCCCATAATAAGCCGAAATATATACATCCCAGTTATTCTTTCTTTCTCTATAACTGACATCCACAAACACCTCAACTTTTTTTGGGCTTTCTTTCCACTGAAACTTTCCATCGATTAACATTTCTTGAATAACTTAACGGATAGAAACTAAAAGAGCTTAATGGCTTAAGATCAACTCAACGGATTAATATCCTTCAGATTTTTGTATAAGAGCTTCTCGAACGATTCTTTTCAATTGTCTTTTTTGTCTTAATCTTTCTCTATCTTGTTTATATGCATATTTAACAGCTGATGGTTTTAGATATTGCCTTTTCTCTTTAGTTTTCTGGCTCCAGCCATCAGCATATGCTAAATCTGATAGTTTAGATAGAGCTTTATCGGCAGATATGCCTCGACCAACCTCGAATGATACCATCTTGTGATTATGAACATATCGATTGAAAACTGCTTGGACCAGGTTCTTCATTGAGATACAATAGATTTTCTACAGTAATGCTATACTGTGAAATTTTAGAAATACCAAGTATTAAATATAAGAAATATATTTTCCCAACACTGGAAAAAAATGGTTAATAGTATGTATTTCATTAAACTAAATAGAATAAGCAAAGAAAATAAGACTTTTAAACTCTAACTAAACCAGTTTTTTAGATAATCAGCAAAGCGTTTTATGCTTTTGAGTAAAAACCATTAATGTTCTTCTGGACATTTCAAGCGAAATTTGTATGGTCGTAATTTAAGTACTGAGAAGTAAAATAACAAATTAAATTTCTTGTCATAATGTAGACATTCATAGGCTATAAATTATATAGTTATAGTTTCTAACTAAGTTGAATTAAATATTTAGGATATTGGATGTTAGTCTATAGTAGTAAACAGCAAAACAGGCAAAGAACTGAAGCCAAAAGAGTTAGTTTCTCTCCGATATGAGTCAAGGAGTTTTATAGCTTTTCAAGGTTTATGTTATTTTTAGTTAATCGGAAGTTAATTTTTTTATGCTTGCTGTTATCTTTGCCCTTTCTTGCTATTTCCTCTTGAAGCCATATCCATTGATTGGCACATTGTTGATTCACCCGAACATTTCTACTAGCAACTATTCTGTAATTACGAAGCTCAGTTTATAAATATTGTATAAGCAAATCTACATATTCCACTTCTCTTACCTTAAAAGGAGCGCATTGTTTTCTATAATCGATATTCCAAAGCCGAATGTCGCCCAACTAGATAGGGGTTTTACGTCGAATACGATTGGAAACCAACTCGTTACAGGGCTTTAACATATCAAAAAATGTATAACCTAAGACCAATCATTCAAAAGATAGATTCATAATATTCATAATATTAAAGCAGTTCATCCCCTTCGTTTATTCAATCAGCCAGAATGTCATACTCGACATAAATTTCTGCACTTCGACTAGGCATTTGTTCTTCCTCACTCTGTACAGAAGCATGAGTATTTTTTTTCCGGATCTTGGAAGTGCTTATTAACCATGTTATTCTATATCTTCAAGATTTATGTTCTTCTATAATTTTCTCCCTCACCCTTTTCGTTTCTATTAAATTTTTACGTATCCCATTCTTGTGTCTCCTTCAAGTTCTAAGATAATCCTAGCTTAATACAAGAGTTTAAAGGGTGTTCCTTACTTCGGCTGCTTTTGAATGTGATTTTTTAGGTGGTATGGTCGCTCATTATTGGAGGTGTAAATATTTTAAGATATTTTGCATTGCAAGGAGAAACGGGTTGCAAAAAATTATAATTATTTCTTTAATGACACTCTTACATATTTTCAAAGAGCTTCGGGGAAATTTTGGTGGAAACGGCTGAGAAATAATATATACTCCAAAAAACATGAAACTTCAAGAAATACAAATAAGTGTAGCTCTAGACTTAGATTCTATGGAATAAATGTTCTCAATAATTTTACTTCTCTCGTTTTGTCTCAACATCCCTGATAATAGCCCAAGGACGTACGATAGCTATTTGGCTTAGAGCACCCTATCCAATCAAATATACCAACAACATCGTATTCGTATATAGCTAATTGTTCTTGAATCTTGCACAGAATTCTTTAAAACACCGGTAGCGAAACCAACTTTGGCAGCATGTTCGCAAACTGTATATCCAATGCCTCTACCTCTTTGAATGTAGTTTAACGAATACTCAATCCTCTCCTTGGTTTTAATATATCCGTAACACATAAAGAATAAACTATAAAAAATCCACCTCATCAACATCCTGGACCGCCACATCTACTTCTTAATCCTATATCTAGTAGCACTTCATGCTAAGAAGGAATGGTCGTTCTGTCACATCCTTTAGCCATTGTTCGTAACAGAAACGGAATATCTTCTGGGCTTCCTAGTCAAAATAAAAAGATTTTCATCCTTTTATTGCATAGCTATTTGGCGGTTTTGTCCCCTTTTTAGCATATTGATCCGAACCAAATTTTCTCAGCAGAAGAAACCATCACTATAGCTCTAACCACTTCTAACGTAAAAATCTTAAGGTATCTCTTCAGAAATAAATCCTACGAAAGGATGTTTAATTATATTTCCTCCACATCTTCTGGACAGTATGCATTTTTTTTAAGTTGCATGTCATTGATAAAAATTAGCGTTTTGCTCTAATTTGCATCAATTGGGTGTCAATATGAAATTCATCGCCTGCTCTGTCCTAACAAGTTTAAATCATCAGGAGCTTATTCGTCTCATACCAAGAAAAGACTATACAAACCACAGATTCAATTTCGGAAAAAGATTTTCAATTTTTAGGTCCTTCAGTCGGGGCCTAGATACAATTCATTTAAATTTATCAAGCACAATGCCCCCGTTATTCGTTTAATGCACGATAACATCATGAACTTTGACTTTAGTCTACCAGATAGAATCTCCTTTAGTTAGAGGTAAACCATATTACATTGGCTATTGAAGAAGTTGACATTATTGATGTCGACATTCCGAAACTTAATTATAACTGAAGCAATCGGGTATTAAGAACTACACGCAACTTTTTATTTGATCTCATTTCAATTTTTTAGTTGGATTACATTCACCTGGGAGCTCAAATATTGAACTGGTGTTGTGCTAAACTATCAAAAGAAATATTTTGTGTTTCTGTTTAAGAAAGATTTTATTTAAACTTCTAAATTATCCAGAAGGCATATTCTTACAGTTCAGAAAATTATTAAAAAGTGTGGTAAATCGTATGGTGTATATTTACTTAACTAGTTCTTCACGGATTTTTACTTTGAAAAGGTCAACCTAAGTGATTTACAGTTCTTAAATGGAACAATGTTACGCTTAACACCTATCTAGTTCAAAGATGAAAAGGATTAATCTAACCTAAGGACACACAAGAAATGGTACTTCTGTCATTTGTATGAGAGGCTACTCGAGTCCCCTGCTGACATGCGATAGTTAATATAGATAGTATACATAGTCACTGTAGTTTTTATAGTATCTATGGTTAGTTTGGTTAGTTAAAGCTAAGTACCAGGTGATCCCACAACCACATCGAGAGAACTCAGCTCTGCGATGAATGGCTAAGACTTCTCAGACGGTAGAATCGAATCTAGTTGGGTCCTAAGCCAATGAACAAGTTACAAAAAAGTATTCATATGGGGTTTAGAGCCTTAAATACTTAAAACCAGTTAACAATAAGTAAAAAAGTTACCCTTCAAAGAAAGGCTCAATCACTTAACTGACTAAGAGGATCCAATGAGATGTACTGAATGCTGGAATATCCCTAATAAGCAAACTAATAAGCAAACTAAGTCTATCCAGAGCATAACAGTAAGCTAAGACTGCTGCTGTCATTTAAATATTGTCATTATTAAACCCTCCCCATAGGGGATTAGCTAAATCGGGTTCCAGAAGTCCTTAACAGGTAGACAGCACCTGACAAGCACAACACATTGGAAAATCCAGTAAGAAGCAGTTATCAAATTATCTAGGCGTAAACATTGAGAAAAACTGTTGACTTTAAAAATGAGACTTCATCTGTAAGCAAGGCTAATGAAAAGGAAAAAGTTACAATTGAGTTCTAATGTTGTCATGTGAACTGTAGCCATGCTGATCATCTTCCCATAATTTCCTACCTAACAATTATAGAATATGGTGTTATTTTATTCAGTAGATCATGGTATTGGGTTATAAATGTGCAACATGGTAAGACAAGTTGCTTCTGTAATCATATACATCATAACTCATGTATATAAAACTAGGGTTATCCCTACTAAATACTGATAGATCATAAAAAAGTTTTTGTTACGGAGTATTAATTTAGTACACAGGATCTTGGGGATTACTGTTCAAATAAATACTTTTGCATTTTTCATCTGGTAGCTTTTTGTTCAAATAGCTCTCTTTTAGATGCTAAGGCAAGAGTAAAACCAACCATCTAAGCACTCTCGTTTTTGATTCAGTCATATTCTAAGAGCCGTTGGCTTACTGTAACTTAGCTTCATCTTGTTATTTTTTCTCTCAAATATGCATTTCTTTCCCACTGTTTGTGGCTCTCTTAAGGTTTACTACTTCTTACTCTCTCTTTCCAGACTTGTGATCACTTCTGGTTCCGGTCCTGAACGTTGCCATAGACCTACAGATAGGGTCAGCCCCAAGGACTCAAATAGGCATATTTTCAAGAAACAATACTATAGCCGGAGCAATCGGGCCATAAGGTCATTCACAATGAGATGAGTTTCTTCAAAGCAACCCTTTTCCCTACATAATTAACTGCGTTCTTTCATGGCGAGCGTGCTACAAGTACCTAATCTTTATTAGTTCACAGGTAAAAAAAAAACTATAGTTTCCAATTTTCTCAGAATTAGCAAGGAACGAAATCATTGAAAACAAAAAGTATCATCCCAAATTCTATACTTACCTGACTGTAATACTCTCGGGAGAACCATAAACAGCTACATAGTATAACCTTCATGTTTTTGAAGAAGCAACTATATTGTATACTGTAATGGAAATTACCAATTATAAGCCATTGCTTAAGCCATGACAAAGTTATCCACAACAATTCAAAATAAACAAACTACCATCGAACACTGGCACCAACTGAGCCCCCAGATTACTTTTCAAATCTCCATGTAGAAAAAGGTTCCCAAGAACAGAGAAGATAGGAACTATTTTATTAGTAAGAAAGGTTCCAACAAAATATGAAATATGAACCTGCTTGTTTAGAGTTAACATATCAACTGAGCAAAATTAATGATTGAATTTCGGGAAGCATTCCAATACATCAATGTGGGTTTTTCCTATGGGTCACAAACTCTGGATCATTTGCCAACGTAGCTTAAAAACACCTGCACCCAATGAGTCGTCTTGGTAAATTCAACCTAATCTAACCAACCTTATTTATTACCTGGTGTCATCGTATTCACAATATTATTACTATGCACAAGAATATAGTTCTTAGGGTTCTGATTAAACTTAGGCCCTTTAGACCAATCGTACCCAAGCGAGTACGCAAACAAATCTCCACTTGAGTTAAACCCACATGACGTTATACTGATAGGAGTTTCCTTGTTCTCCACCATATGTGTAACTGGCTTTCCGTACTGTAACCTCCTTCTATCATCCTTGTCCCAAAAGTTATATATCCCATCCCCACCTACAGTAGCAAATGTATTAAACTTAGGGTGAAAAGCAATATCGTTTACAGCGTAAATATTATTTACACTCTTATCTTTTTCTCGGTGACATTTGAAGGCAAAATCCTTACTAGCCTTGCTTCTATCTAGGTAGTAGAAACTCACCCTGCCTTCGATTCCACCCACAGCAAAACAGGTCTTATCTGTACACACCGAAACTGCCCTATACTGCATTTTAAGCAGTGAATTGTTATCAGTCAAGTTAATTTGCGGAACCAAATTTGAAAGATTCTGTAGATTGTACACTTGGATGTGTCGATCCTGCGGTGATTTAACAAAACTGGTGCACACTACTAGGACCGGGAATTTCACATCCATTGCAAGGGGTTTTTGAGGGAGATTTATACTATGAGCTGGCTGATTGCTATTATTCTTAGGATCCCAAAATCGAAGGACATTATCATTAGACGCAGTAATTAGCATATTGATCTCATTTACCCAAAAGACGAACCTCATCATCGTGTTATTATTACTTTGTCCAACAACTTGGGATGCATTAGGATTTGAAAAATCCCAGTAGTGAAGTTTTCCGTCAACTGTTGAACAAAATGCAGCACCTCCATCAGCACGGAATGAAGAATGCAGCACAGGCGAATTTAGATTGAGGCTTGCCTTGAGATCATGGTTGATTTGATTACCGCTTCGATTAATACCAAAGCATCGAACAGTTTTATCCCATGAAGCAGCGAGTAAAATATCCGCAGTTGGCGACCATTTTATTTGCTGAATTGTTTCTGTTGGAGTGTTTGTGTTAAGCAGGTAGTGACTGTTTGGATTTAGACTGTTAGAATTAGTTGAAGAAAAAGATGTTGAACCAAACCCAGTACTTGTAGTGCTACCTATAAATTTCACAAAAAAATATTGGATCTTACCAAAGCTAGAAGTCTTATTGGCGCCAAAACCTCCGCCAAAAGTTCCGAAAGACATTTTCTATTGGTATCTTTTCTTGTTGAAGTTCCAAGCTGCTCCAATTTTGGGCGATGTCTCGAACTCCACTCTTGGGGGGATAGATAGGAGACTGCGTTTATATGAGTTATTTGTCACTGAGGTGACTGAAAAATGCTGATTTTGAGTCAAGGCTGAGAATTTTTTAAATAGGGACGTTAAGGAATTTACACGGATAATTAGTTGGAATTGGTACCATATGCTTAGAGAACCACAACTTTTTTTCCCATCGGTATATATACATATATATTTATACTTCAATAGATTCTTGCAATGTTTCAGCAAGTTTCGAGAAACTTTACTTAGCATTTAAGATTATCTAGCTTTTCTCCCCAATTTTCAAAGTGTACAGGTAATACCTCAACATCAGCTTTCATGTTTTTTCTTGTCGTGTGATTTCTACCTACACTTATCACAATTATACTTATGTTTGCAACTTTAAAATCCAAATTAAGCGGTAATTTTCTCATTCAATTCCAAGTTCTTCGTATTCTTTTTTCTTTTATTGCAATTTTGATTTTGTAGTTTTGTGAGCAAGCAACTGCATAATTTTTCTGTTTTCATGTATCTAACAAACAACTTACCCATCAGTCGCTAATCAATCCCCCCGTTATCCTGCTCATTTGCCGCTAATACTTTACATCGTCTTTGTTTAATCATTTATTATAATCTTTTTTCAAGCGAGTGATGCTTATATTGGCTTGGTTCCTCTAGCTTTGCATGCTTAGCCATCATGACTGTCAACTCTCTGAACAAGGAAGTTGGTGCTTCGGTACTGTCATGCATAACAGGATAAGGGGATTTATTATCTTTTCGAGACTCCAATAATCTTATTTAATACTTCAAGAGCTATACGTCCTTTGCTCTTGTTATAAGAAAATCAACTCTTGAAGCACCAGTTAAATTTTATCTCAACTCCACCAAAATCTCATCAGCTGTCTTGCCATCTACCTTCGAAGTTCTAATTTAAACATTTATTATTCCTCAACCTATGGTTCTTAACTGAAATAGACCTAAGTTAAAAAATTACTTTCAGAGTTCTCTTTTCTGTGATGCAAACATATCCCACTTTTCTCGAGCATCGATGTAGCTCAAAGTTGTATTTTCTGATAGATGCAGGGATTTCTTAGCAACAAATATCTTGTTTTCATTCTTTATAAAAATCTGACAATGTTCCAACAAGTTTCAGAGGTAATTCCTTGGTAAAGACCGAAGACTGTTCTGATCATCGACAGTTTAGTCCACAGAGCAATGTATGCCAGACAATTTCTTATCAGCTTCATTCCGTAGATTTGTACCCATGGTACACTAAACTATGTTTACAATTTACATAAATTTCTTCAACTGTTAAAATATATTCCTAAAATACTCCATCGATATTTGTGGGAGTGTCTTCTAGGTAAAATATTTATATATATATTGCGTTTTACGTGTCGACAAGATAAACTACACCTCCGCGGATAAGGTTCTCAGGTTGTTTAATATTCGGCTTGAATAACAATGATATAAAACATTTAATTTTTTTCTTTTTTTCTTATTCTTTTTTTCAGTTATTAACATTTATTAACAAAAAAAACTAGTACGAAGGTCACTAATATAGCAAATATCTACGCTAGTTCAATACCCAAATTTAGTAGAACTTCTCTAAAGCCATTTTTATTACCCTCTCCAGCATAATCTTATATGACCAAAGATATTTTGTATCCAAATTTTCCAAAAATGCAAATATCCGTACTGAAAATCTCTTCCATATTACTTCGGTAAAATCTCGCCATATCACATTAATGAAAATTTGTATGGGTTTTTTCCGGGAGTATTTTACACCAACTATCACGAAACATCAGAGGCAAATATTAAAATAAAACAAAACAATAACAGCCAAACAACATGAAATCACGAGAACTAACAATAAACCAAAGCTGAATGATATCCAGATGCTACATATCTCTTGGCCGTCCATTTCATAATGTGTATTAGTTCTTGGTTCTTGAAGTATGTATTATGAATCGTTGCTAGCCTCAGCCTGCAAATACATCTTCAACCTGTAAATAAATTAAATACATGGGTCTGGCTCTATACATGTTGAGGTTTATACAGAATTGGAATAAGTTGATTTTCCCTCTACGAGAAGCTAAAATTATAGATACCCTCTGACCCTACCGTTGAACATATCCTATAGACTCAAAATAACAAACACTTAATAGATCTAGTTTCCCATGTAGCAGAATAAAAGGGTATTTTCAGTTTCTTTTCTGCTAGATAAAAAGTCAAAATGTGCACCTTTTCATACATCAATAGCAATGTTATTATGAATGTTAAATCTGCAAGGGATTCTGTACAATATTCTTTTTTACTAAAGGTTAATTACTTACCAATGAACTTTCTGTAACGAAACTCTCATTTGTTTTCAAAATTCCAATTATTCCATTGCATGACTTAAACCAATTAACATATATAGCTTCATTAAGCATCCAAAGTTTATAGCATTGTAACACTTGTAAAAGAATGCCGAGTCATATCTCTATTCCTAAAAATAAAGGTTCATTAGATTACACTTGCGCTGATTTCTATTTGAATCTCCTATGTCGATTTTTATTGCCTAATATACTAATTACAGGAAAAGAGAAGCAACTATTTTTCAGTTCTGTTCATCAAATGTAACACTCATCTTTGCTACCGATGTTGTGGAGGCGAATACATAGGAATAGGCTATGTTCAATTGAAATACTATGATAATAATCTAGATTTTAGACTAAGATAATCTTTTCATGAGTTATCCATAGGAAATAGTTCGCTAACATATCATTGCTACAGAAAAACGAAAAAAAGGAGTCTATGTAATGGTATTATGACATTGCTATATTTGCTTAATCCGATAAAACACATCCCTGTTAAAAGTTAAATTAATAATAACATGTTTCATTTCAATCAGGACTCTGATATTCATAATATAACGGAGCAGTTAAACAAAATAATACTAGTTTAATGACGCTCGAGCTTAAAGTATGATGGGTAAGACAATAGAATAGAAGACAACGGATGTTCTGGTATGATTTTTAAGCTTAAGTTTACCGAATAAAAACGACCTCAAAATACATTAGAAAAAGTTTAAGCCTAATTTACTGCGGTGACCACAATTCCGGTACCTTGTAAACTAATAATCTTTGCAACCATTGTGAAATCTGGCACTATACCTATAATTATTGTTATTATTTATTTCTACATAATACTGGTTATAAATCTTTACCAAAATTTGTGAAACTCTTTCTGTATAAAATAAGTTTCGCCAATTTTTTATAGATGATACAAGATCATCTCAAATAGGGTAGGTAATAAAATATGGATTATTTTCTGCTAAAATTTATTTTTTGTTATCTTCTTAGGTAGTGATGCTCCAATCAATGAAGAGAAAATCAAAATTGTTGGTGTTTTCTTAAAAAGTACAACAAGACTCGACAAATGATTTCTTAATAATTGAAGCAGATTTTTCAACCTAAAGGCTAATATTCCCCTATTTCATAAAGAGTTTATTTTCAACCCATTACCTGATGATATTTAAGCTAAACTTCTTTCCTGGGTCTAAGTATACAATACAATAACTCACATCTGCACCAGTATCCATACAGAATTTTGTTCTCCCTTCAATCAAGCTATAACTGTTTTTATTCAATTCCAAATTGATATGCTTTTTGAAAACCCAATCCCAAATTTGTATATCTTTCATTTTCTTCGAGATGTACCCGTATTTTAATATGTCACAAAGTAATAAAATGAAAACATTAAACTCACATAGTCGAGACACTGTGCCCATAAACTTAGGAATTTCAATCAGAATTTACTAGTAAAAACGGGAGTAACAGAGCAAAACTGTACTGTTGGAAGACTTTATCTCATACAACTTTAAGGTTAAACCTCTTTAATTTCTTATGTATTTATTCTTAGAGCAAAACATACAACGAAAAATATTTTAGCAGATGAGATGTATTTATGTGTATTTTTTGCTTTGATCGTCCGATGTATCAAGTAACCTGCTTAAATTCCCTAGCTTCTACCTATTAAAGAACCATAAAGATTAGGGAACCTGAGTTTTGTGAGATGCAATTATTTACCATTTTCTTAATTTAATTGATATTAAGGAAGCTTTAAAGAGAAATTTTCATCGATTATCACTTTACTCAGAAGTCATTCGAGTTAGAATGATTCAAGAATCCGCAATAGAAGGTGTGTTTTGAAAACTATGAAGCATTGAAAACATATTCTTATTATTAACAAAATCTATAGTTTCTATGTGAAATGGCGCTATTGTGTGTTCTTGTACGATGAACATTGTTTTAAACTTCAAAAATGGATGTTGAAATTGGATCCAGAGATGTCGATCACGGATGCGGTGATGTAAAATAATCATAAGGAAAAAAATAATATATAAATTAGAACTAGAACTTATATACATTGGGCTTTTACAGATGACTTGAGAGTTTAATTTGAGAAGAATTCATAAATAATATCTTGATTCTACATCTGTTGATGATCCCGATGGATATGTGTATAGAGTCAAACATACATGTATTCCTTAAGCTATGAAGCCTAAACTTATAAAGTAACAACTAAAATCTATCTTAATTTATGGTTAAAATCTTAGAATATTTCAATGGACAAAAGTTGCTTCTTCGATTGTGTTTTACGGAGTAATGTTGGTGTGTATTTGTTGCTGCACTTGGGTTTGAGCTAAAGTTCCGTATTTATTCTCAGAATTATTGATATGAGTAACTTTGGCCATTTTTTATGTTGTTCAAGAGAGTAAAAACTGACTTGAACCAGGTTACTAAATAAATATATCAACAAAAACATATTCTTCGAGGGAAGAATTTCAGCCATTCTCCGGATTCCTTTTTTCGGTTACCGGGTAGCTTATTCTCACATTCCTATGTGCGCCTTTTTCACAGAACTTCATCCATACCAGCGACATTTCACAATTAGAACAATGTAGAACTGGGTCTTCAAAAAGTACAAAAATTTGGAATTTATTTTGATGTGTTGGTCTTAAACCGAGTTTCGAGAATAATCACCCATCGTATCACTACGCCTTACAAATCTAAATATACCCCACATCAATAATCAATCATCCAATAAAAAAGCGTAGTAAAATTTAATGTCGCTCTGGTATAATTTGAAGAAATAGGGTTATTTAATTGATTCCCCTACACTCAGCCAGCGGCATATATCTCAATAATAGAATTTTGCCTTTCAGAGGAAACTATAACATAGACACCTTTGAAGACAAAGTCTCCATATCCAATTGAAGTTAATTCATTGTTATCAGACTATATATAATTTGCGGTGTTAATAGTATTTATTATTAAAACCGATTGAGAACTGCTCACGCCAAGTTTAATCGACCCAACCTGAGCTTGGCTCTAGAAATATGTACTTAGGGTAACAAGCTCAACCTTGAACAAATATAATTGAAATTGAATTTAAATTTTCAAGACAGAGTAAACAAAATTGAATCTTCGAACTAAAGTATTAAGCTGAGTTAAGGTGATAAAGAGCCGAAAAGATTACGATAACAAGAATACCAACTTCAACTCTTCTAATTTATACCTGTCATAAAGAGAAAATATTTCTTCAGCCAGTACCTCGTTCCTTAGACCTTGATGATATATATATATATATATATATATATATATATATATATATATTTATATACTACTGTACCTTTTAGTAACAAGAACTTCTTAATAATTTATTGTTTTGAAAAAGTTGTTATTAATATCAACATTTATGTTTGATATTATCCAGTCAAAGATACGTGCAAAATCGAGATATACAATTTATTTGTGTTAGAAACAATACATAGGTTTGGGTTCTCTTACTGTAATAAACCCCTTCATTTTGCTACACATTTAAATGGAACCGGGTTTTTTTATGCTGACGTAATTTACGCCACTCTTCCGTTAGGGATTGTAGGGGGTTTTAGACGATTTGGAAAAGGCGTATCGGTAGTGTTTTCTTAGTGGAATTCCATAAAACTTAACAGAAGCTTAATAGCAGAACTTCAGTTTCCAATTCTCTGAGCCCAAAATTTGTGAAAACAACAAGCAAAAAATTACAAGTATGGAACACAACTTTCTGCTCCTACCAAAGAGGAAGTGGACCTCCAAGAACGAAACCAAAGCGAAAAAAATGACAGTTGGACCATTTACAGAGGTTCTACACCAGAACAGATGTTTGAAGTTGTCAAGAACGTAAGTGCTAACAGATTTAGAGTTAAAAAACAGTCTTCCCACAGCTTTTCTGAAGATCAAACTAAAAGAATCTTTGGATTTAGCAAAAAATTTATGCGTAGATGTAAATTAAAATGTACTTCTTCTAGAAATTGTACTCTTGAGTTAAACTTTAAGTTTGATCTCAAATTAGGAAAATACATTTTCCAAGTAAAATGCTTAGGACACACAGGGCATGAAGTACAAGTAAACAAAAATGAAAGAAAGTTTCTCTCATACTTAAAACCAGCTGAATTAAGAATGTTAAAGTACCTTGGAGTTGCTGACACTCCCTTAACTTCAGTGGAAGTGGCACTTCATCCGAGATTTCCAGGGATTTACTTTGACAAAGAGTTACTAAAGCGTCAATTAAAGAAGGCTAGAGAAGAAGGAAGAGATTCAGAAGATAATAATATTCAAATTTTAATTAAAACATGTAAAAGATGTCTAAGTAGTGGAGGAAACTTTGAACTTTACTACTCAAATGACACAGAAGGAAGACCTAGGCTAAAAGGTTTAACATTTCAAGAACAACTACAAGTAAAACGAAAAAATATTTATTCGGAGTCAATACAAATTGACACCACCCACGGTTTGTCACGCTACATTTTTGTAGCAATGTTCTCCATGGGAGTTGATTGCTTCATGAAAACTGTTAATTTCGGTTGTACATTAATGCAAACCGAAAACCATGAGCAAGTTATCAGAGGATTGAAGAATCTTGGTCTTGAACACACAGAAGTTATGATGAGCGATGGTTCCTTGGCCTTAGCAAAAGCAGCAAAACTTCTTGGAGCTGAACAGGTGAGATGTGTTAAACATTTTTCTGCATCTTCTTCACTTGTGGCAAAAGGATTAAGAGGTCCCTTTGTAAGTGATTTCCTTGAGCGTGTCAACCAGGGTGTGAGGGAGGACTTTCATACAAATGAAAAACTGGATGCCCATCTTCAGAAGCTAAGCTTTGATTTTCCAGAACTCGAATAACAACAGTTCCTAAAAAATGTTTAAGTACAGAAAGAAAATATATGTTGGACCTATGTAAAAAGAAAAGTAACATTTGGTCATGTTTCTACTCAACGTGTTGAAGGGCTTCATGCTAAATTTAAGGGTCGTGGTCAACTTTCATCTAAACAAAAAAGTTGAACAATTGATCAACTAATTAGTTTTCATGAAAAACAAGTTGTTGATTACACAAATTCTACATTGAAAAAGTTGAAAAAACTAATTTCCAAAGGGGAAGATATTTCTGAGGAGGTTGATAAGATGTTGACCAGTGAAATTAAGAAAGTGACTGGATGCTACGTTGTTGCTGATAATGGAGACTAGGCCTATATTGTTTCAGAAACAGAGAATGATGTTTCTAGATTATATAATGTTCACTGGAGAAGTATCAATGACTGGGTTCATGCTAAATGCAGTTGCTCAACATGGGCTAATTTGAAACTACCTTATCGTCACTATGCTAGGATCTGCGTCAGATTAAAAAGAAAATATATTGACAAAATAAACATGTTGCCTAGATGGCGTTTTCAGGAACATCGTCTTCATGAAGTTGCATTAAAAGAACTTGGAGGAGCAACAACTCCTGAAGAGGGAGTTTTAAATTTCAATGTCAAAGTTCCTGGGTTTGAAGATTTGAAAGTTCCAAAGAAACCAGGTGTAAGATTTTCCATGCTCAAGACAGCATGCAGAGACCTATGTGAAGAAGCTCAACATAGTACAGATGAGGGGTGGCGAAAAGCATATGCAACTGTCATAAAAATGACAGATGCATTGAAACAAAATGCAGATTGTGACTTTTCCGATGTGGATATGTCACTCTCTCAACATTCTGGATCAACAATCTTATCACCGAGAAAGAGGAAGATGCGAAGAAAAGGCAGGGTAGTTGCAAGTCAAAGTCGCTTGAGCTTTAACACTTAAGTAGGTTCTCATATATAGTACTCACCTACAACCTTTTCTTCTAGCAACTCCGTTTTTTCTTGCGAAGTTTTCCTATACAGTACTCACTTCACAACAACCTCGATCCACATCTTCATTGTAATTAAGTAGAAACCCTTCAAACACGTCTTCGTAAAGCCAAGTAGAATATACTGAATTGAAAACCATGTACCTCATGATCAACCACGGAATTATTTTTTGCATCGTGGGATAGTAAATGTATGTAAGAGCTGCTAGATGATCAACCACAGAAGTATTTTATGCATCGTGAGATAGTAAATGTGTGTAAGAGCTGCTGAATGATCAACCACAGAATTATTTTATGCATCGTGAGATAGCTTCTATATATATCTTGAAGGCCGTTCAAAGGATCAATTTTGAAACTTTTCATCCAACGGCCCTATAAAATAAAAAACCCTGATCCCTATGCCCACCCCTAATCAGAAAACCCAGAATATACGTATCTTTTTCCAAACAGCTTTTAATCCTGATCCCAATGCCCACCCCCAATACATCTTTCTTCTTGAAACCTAAAAGAAATTAAAATAAAAACCTCTACCTAAACCCCAAGCAAGGGTTATGGATCTGGTTTTGCAGATCTGTGTGGGTCTATGGTTAGCTTTTTACCAAAAGCTTTCCCTAACCCCTCTTCTGGTTAGTTCATACTTGAATCTTGAAGCATAGATATATCTGGTTCATATAAATAAAGAATTTATTGTTTTCTTCTTCACCTAGTCAATCCTTCGGGTTCTTCTGGTGTGTCTGTTTTCTTTGTAAATCCGTTTGTTGAAACTTCTAAATCTTCGAAATTTATTTGAATTTCTATTTCAATGTCTTCAGCTTGAACTATGTGTGTAACTGGTTCATATAAATGCATAGGTTTAAGTTTTCTTTTTTACTTGGTCAATCCTTGCGTTTCATCGGATATTTATTATCCATTTATAATTTTAATTGTAATTGTTGGTTTTTGATTTTTCATTTTGGGCAATTGTGCTATTGGTACTAATGGTAGAGTGGCGTAAATTACGCCAGCGTAGATTAATACTATCCCCATTTAAATTTTGGGAACAAAATTTTGTACTGCTTCTGGTAATAACTTTCCAAAACCAAAGAAACTCTTAAATTAGCATCATTTTACATAAAAGGTTTTTTTTTTGGGAATTATGCCCAGTTGATAGACATATCTGTTATTATTTAATAAATATTTTAGCACTATGTGGTGCAGAATTATTTATAGAGGAGTGCTTGTGAGCTACAGTTGTAGAGTATTTTTTAATACTAAGTAACTCTATAAGTTTATTTGTTTAATTTACTAAGCAAGGTTATTTTTGCTTGCTATTTATCTCACTATGTTATTCAATATTTCTGTATTTTATTTTTGATATATTGCAGTCTGTTTCTCTGCTCCAAGCATTCCAACTATATATAGTCAATACACATCCATTAATTTATGAATATGAATATATAGAAATCTGACATATGTATATTGACTACGATAGACGAAAAACTTCAAAGGTGACAAAGTTTTCATACTCATCCAATAGATACTAATGAATTTTTGGTTAGTTTTTTTAATTTCCTGTGTTATAAATTTAATTAAAAGGTCGCAAAAGTTTTCTCATTCTCTATGTATTGCACTTAGGTTGTTTTCGTTGTAGCAGCTCTTTGCAGTACATTATGTGTACGTCTACATACTTCATTATTTGTACTGATCTCCCTCCTTTCAAGATTTTCATAGCAGACTGATTATCTATTTCTAGTGATATTGGGAGTTCTGGTTTGACTTTGCAGAGTTTTGAATACTATAAGAGCATTTTTGAATTCTTCAAACACTTAGCTAGTGAAGGAAACTGAGTTCCTGCCGGGGATAATGTTATCATTGATTGTTTTTTGAGCTAAATAATGATATTCCATTGTTCAATATAATAAGGCTCCCTGGTATTCCTCTTCAATTATCTATCTCAGTAGTCCAGTTTCTATTGGTTTGAAATTCCAGTTTCATTTTATTGTCATTGTTTTTATTGAATTTTATACCATATTTTCTTGTTTCATATATGTATTTGAGTGTTTTCTTCGCTGCGGATAATAAGACTGGATTTGTGAAGTTGACTCTTCTTGTAATTAGGCTCGTGACATGGTTTATATCAAGCCTCATATCCAATGAATTGTAGCTTAATGTTCCTACCAGGCTTTGATATAACGTTTTATCTTGGAATGTGTCTATATCTTCCCATACGTTCTTTGACTTTGACGTTGGGTATTTAGCTTGTTTAATACCGATTATCCCAAATCTCGGGACTTGATGCTTCTATATTGTCTTGTTGAGTAAATACAATATTATCTTGGACCTCCTTTACCTGGTAACCCACATACTTTATGATTTTTTGCGATATTTCTATATTGAGAGACTGCTTTATGCATTTAACCAGTTTAATTACCTTTTTCTTTCAACCGATATAATTATGTCATCAAAATACAGAATCAGAAACAAATTGTGATAATTTGGATAAGATTTTTCTTTTCTAGATTATTTATCATTTTGGGTATTATCCCCATATTTGTGAATACAGGAACTTGTAACAAATTGCACAAACCCATAATTCAAGAGTAGCAAAGAGATGTGCAAATTCCATAGTCTCGGACTATCTCCTAATTTGTAGAAATTATGGCTTCCTTTCCTTGCAACTGATGTAGTATCTCTTTCTTTATGACCACCAGAAATTTCTAGATATGTGGGATTGATTCTTGATGCATATAAAAACACAGTTTTGACTTCTAGCTGTATATTTTCGAAGGCAGTGGTATATAGTTAACATTTTGACCAAGATTATTTTGATACTATCTGACGCTCCAGCTGGTGCCTAATTGTCTGCATGTGGAACTTCATGTTCTATAATTCCTTAGGCCACAAATATGGCTTTTGCTATTATTGATTTGGACATTTTGTCAGGTTTATACTTGATCAATTCTCTAAGCGGGGGTATTTAGATGAACACATCTGTGTGTCCTGAAGCCAGTTGGAAATTACATTTTTTCCAGGCTATCTGTGCTTACTTAATAACCATCCAGCCATTTGACCTTTTCTGGTTGGTTATTTGACTAAAAGAAAGACATTTGTTCGCAGGGAATTATTGGTTTTCCTGTCGTTGCTTTGTTCCCAATAGTTTCAGAAAATATATCTTTTTAATTGAATTTGGAAGTACTTGTTTCACCTAGAGAGCTATCTTTCAACTACTTTATTATGAATTACGGTCTTTTAATATGCCAAGGAATTGACAGGGTTCAGTTTTACTGTCTAGCTTAAGCCTTATTACTAGTGGTTTTCACCATATCCTTTCGCTCCAAATATACGTAACATATTTATATCAAGTTTGAATCTTGCGAGGAACTTAGATGGAGATGTAAGTGTATTAACTTTGGAAGAACACTTTATTTCATATGTAATCAGTTGCTTGGGATGGTAAGCGAGTGTACAGTCCCAGAAAGATTGCAGTATTTTTCAGTATGAATCATAGCTCTGGTGCCATCGAATGCTAATTTCTTTATAGCTTCAGCTAAGCTATTCTACTGAGGAGACCCTAAATTGTTGGCGTGACAAGAAATACAATTCTGCTGAAAGAATTGCTTCATAGTGTTGTTCGTAAACTCAGCTCCCTCGCCAGTGTGAAGTATTCTTTTAGTAGACATCAATCTCTTTTGCATTTATTTTAGCTATAGTTGAAGTTTCTTAGGTGTTTCGTTTTTCTTGATCAATATAGCCCATCTAAATTTAGAATAACTATTGGTCAGTGTGACTGTATATATAAGCTTGTGAACTGCCATCGGTTTGATAGAACTAAGTTTATCTGCGTCTATTTGTATCTCCAGGCTCCGTTAATGTAACTAAATTTTTGACCTTGAAGGTATTTCAAAAGAATCTAATTTTTGAGTTACAAATCCTTCGCGGAAGTATTCCCTCTCTTGTTTCTTGAGTTCAAGTTTATTGCGTGCAACATCCTGTAGATCTTCACGTTTTTTATAGTTCAAGTATCATATCCCCATATGTAAGAGCTTCTATTGCATTACAACATCAACTGTTGCATCTTTATTCTGTTCTAATCGTAATATATCGCCTTTATTCAAAAAATTTGCCTTAATGTACCATCCATTGTTTTGTTTAATACAAAGATAATACGAACCATTATTATATTTGATCCGGATATGTTTCTTGCTAAACACTAATGTAAATCCCGACTCGGTAGGTGTCCTTTCCGTTAAAAAGTTATAGTTGGTATCAGGACAGTCGTAAACATTGTTAACTATAAATTTTGTGATGTTATCTAATAGAGGTGGCAGAGAACAATAACATGTACTATATACTCCTTTACCTGACATAAGAGTACCAACTCTATCATTTGATGTTGTTAACTAGGAGTATTATTGAAATTCGAAACCATTTGACAAAGGAATACGAAATACTTTATTTTCAGACCTTTTTATATTTACGGCTCGCTTAAGTGAACAATATATGACTATAAAAGTGGCAACAAATATGTATATTCTATCTATTCCCATTCGTTTAGGTAAAAGCAGGAAACATCATAAAGTAGGTCCTAATTATATTATCCCCAAAGCACTTCTCCGTAGTTATAAGGATGTATTTAATACCATATCCCTGATAATCTCGAATTTTACCCTTTCAAAACTTTTAGTAAATAAATCTTTGACATTTTTGTGGATTCCAGTTTCTTTCATCTCAACAAGTTTTTCCTGTACTGCTTGTCTTATTTTAAAATATTTTTTATCTAGGTACCTAGTAGCATTAGCTGGAGCCTCAGCTTAAGATATGTCCCTAGCCACCATCAAATCACAATAAATAAAAGGCACACCGATGTCTTCTTAAAATTCTTCGTTAATCGTATAATAAACATGTAACACTTCCTTCATCAAAAGGTGTAGGGCTATATGCTCCGATAAACCAGACGATTTAGTAACCTACTTTGTCCTTTTGCATTTCCATCAAACTGGAACGCTACCAAAGTATATTGCATAGGGCTCAGTGGACTTAAATTTGTCTTACTTCCAGTCAGTGAATGCTGCATCGCATCGAGCTTTGATATTGTACTTTTGGTTTCGCTCTATTCTTATTCCCAATTTTATAGTGTTAAAGAGATATCTTAATGTTCTACGTATCATCTTGAAAAGTTTGAGCTTGGCCCTGCTTATGTTACTAGCAAAAAGTTTACCGTGAAATTGATACCTGGTCCTGAATATTTGGTAATATATATAAAAGCTCGCCGACAATTTTCTGTAACTTTGTTATATCTAAGTCATTTCCGTTCGGAACTTTTGTGTTGCTTATCATTGCCGTTTGGACACCTGTGTTGTCTTCTTCTTATAATCTATACTCTTCAGCGAATTTCAATGTTTTTGGCTTGTAATGTAGCCATAAAATTTCATCTTTTCGTTCCATCTCAAGGCCAAAAAATTGTTGGTATCTCCGACACATTTTGTTTTGGAATTATTTGTAATTTGGTTTTTAAACCAAACAATTGAGTCCTTCATATCACTTGAATACGCTAAGTAATCCACATATACAATAAATAACATCATTTTTTGATTTTCATTTTAATAGTAAAATCCTCCTCCGTTTACTGAATTTTTAAAATTTATTGATTTTAAGAATGTATCTATTGTTCTGAACTAAATTTGCCACTTGGCTCTAACCCATAGATACTTGCGCCGCATTTGTAAACATAAAGGTCGGAAGTTGTTTTCGCAATATGTCCAGAAGGAAGTTTCATATGTACTGTTGACTCGAATTTCCAATAGAGATAGGAACTTGTTGCGCCAGCTTGTCTTATAAACTATTTTTTACTCCAGGAAATAGTTAAGAATAGTTTTATGAGCCCAGACGATACGACTGGGGAGTAGTATCGTTTTATATCATTTATTAAATCTCCCCGTGTCGTCAGGCATACCTTATGCCTCGAAAGTTGACGGTTTTGGTATCTTTTCAATTCGAACAGTTTATGAAAAGAAATTAATTGTATCCCCCAATATTTTTATGACTTAAAGGTATATCACTTCCCCTAGAACTTTAAACTCTTTCTCATATGCTTTATGTCAAATATCCTTGTTTTCTGATTCGAATCTTCGTTTCAATTTACGTGCTCCTGAACTGTTTGCTACGTTTGCTGCTTGGATGCTTCTACGTTTAGTTTGTACTATATTTTCGGAGGATATATTTAAGCATCTATTAAGAAAAGGTGTATCCGCCGTCTCCTTTGGAAGGCCCTGTTGGCTCTCGTTGATATTTTCGAGTTGTTCGGTATTTACCGAATCGCTATTTTTTTTGCTGATTTCTGTAGTGGTTGTGGTTTGCTCCATCAATATGTTTCTCTTTTTCGATATTATTGAAGGCTCCAACTCCAAAACATCATTGAACTGTAGTGGGTCTACTTGTTTTTCGAATAAGTTTTCATCGAGTTTCAGCGACACCATATTGAATATTTCCCCGTAGTTTAAACCCATTACGAGTCATCCTACCTGATGCTCTGAGTAACCAAAAAATCTAACGCCTATTCTAGTACCTAGCAGTTTGGTCTTGGCTTCTTTATTTATTTGTGAATAACCGATACATCCAAACACATGTATTTTAATAGTGTATGGGACATAGTCAAGCAGTTTTGGGAATGTGGTTTCATCTTTTTGTACACTACAAATTCTACTTTGGAAAAAGTTTTCAGAATTAAAGACAAGATACCAATAACAAACTGACAGGTAAACATGCTTTAAGCTCGACCTCATTGCTTTTATGAGTGCATTGTTTTTCGCTTCTGCGCGCCCATTTATTTCATGGATATATGGACTACAGTACGTTTTTCAAACCTAGTGTTCTCCAGAAACTCAGCAAGATCTGCACTTTCAAGCTCTAGAGAATTATCTGAGTGAAAATATATTCTTTTCCCGGTTTATCTCGTTTCAGTTTTTTCAGTAGTTTTATTATAATCTGAGGTATTTCTACTCTGGAATTGCACCTGGCGGCTCAGGAGAAGTTGGAACAAGCACAGGTTTCTATAAGTGCTCCAGTAAATCCTTCTAAACTGTGGGAACGTGTGCCAAAATTATCAGCAACAAGCAGTTGAAAAGGTTTCCTCACTGTTCCCAAATTTATGTGTTGCACTTTGGACCTTTCTAACTTCCCCATTATGTATCCGTTGCAGCTTTTACCGTCTTCTCCGATATCGAGACCTTGTACTTCATCTTGTAACTTTTGGATGCTAGAAGGAGTAATATGATTCAAGTGATTGTACCACTTTAACTTTGATGCAAGCATTGGTAAAAATAGTTCGAAGATTATTTCAGCTAAACCGTTGTCGATTAGAATGTGCATAGAAATCCTGAATCCGGTTTTTCTATGGCACAGTTGTCATTTTTGACCCTGAGTCGACAAGGCTTTACGGGTTAGGTACTAAGATTTGAATGATTGGCTTTGTGGGGTATTAGTAGTTCAAGATTTCAGTGCCATGGAAAGAAAAAGTGTTTGGGGGGTGTTTAGTGGATTCAAGCCCCATACGACGCAAGAAAGGGTTCTAGGTCAGTTATGGCCTCCTTATAAGACCGAAGGGTTTCCAACCTCCAGTAGGCTCCAAAAAATCATTTTAGAAGATAACCAGAAAATCTTTTTGATTTAAGCTTGCAATAGATATCAAATTGAGCATGTTCTCATAGAAAAATATACCCTTCAGCTCAATATCAACTCCGTCTTCTGATACAACAGTTACATCTCCTCTCTTGTTCCACTGAATCACTCCGTTTGTTGTTAAAACATTTGAATGATCGCAGTTTTCCATGTGGTTAAAGATAGATCTAATTCCTCAAAGAAATTTCTGAAGCTTCCGAGTCAAGTATGAAATAATCTATGTTCACATTTTGCTCTTTTACTATTCTTAGCGCAACCAAATTGGCATTTTTTGTATGTTTGTTCGTATGATTATCTGGTTCGCTGGAACTTGATTACTGTGCGATGTTGGAGAACAGACTATTCGTGTCCCTAAGCTCTGGACAGTTTCTTCTGAGGTGTCCTGCCTTGTTACATTAATAGCATTACGGATATCTTTTATTACGTTGATGTAATTTGCATCGAGGGCATCTGTTAGATCTTGCCACTGAAGAATAAACAGTAGGCTTTTCGATAGGACGGTATACACCTTTCGCAACAAGATAGCGCACTAGCAGATCGATGCGTTTATCAAATTCTTGACGATTTATTGAACGCAACTCAAATTCTCTCTTCAGGTTGTATATAAAGTGAAACATACCTTGTAGAAATTTATCAAGCAGAAGCAGGATTAAGCTTCATAATCTAGCTTATTCCCTAGGTTGTCGAGCTTGCTATACTACTGGATGGACATATTCATTAGCCAATAATAGCTCCCTTGGAATTTCAGCTCTGATATCTCTTTCCTCACTTTAAAACTTTCCGCCGTCCTGTTCCCGAGAAATATAAATTGAAGCTTTTTGTATATAGAGTGGATTTCGTGCAAGTGCACCAGGTGAGCAGCTAAGTTGTTACTAATTGAAGAGGTGATAAGGGACAAGCACTTCGCTTTTCGGGCGGCTACTGTTTCTGAATCAGTAGCTTATAGCGAACTGTCTTCACAAACCCAGTTCCATAGTCTAAACTCGGATAGGTATGTCCTCAACCTCAATTTCCTAAGGTGGAAGTCACCGCGGAGGTTGAGGGGTTGGAAGGTTTATTTTATTCTCAGAGCTAATTCTTGCTTATTTAGACTCTTAACCTGATGGATAATTACGTATAAACGAGTGCCTGTGAACTATAGTTGTATAGTATTTATTAATGTTTATTAACTCTATCTGTTTATCTGTGTTGTTTGTTCTGCAAGTTTGTGTTTGCTTACCATTCATCTCACTAAGCTATTCTATATTTTTAACTTATATTTAATATTGTTATTTCTGATATGTTATACTCTATTTATCTGCCCCAAGTGTTAGAAGTATATATATCCATTGCAGTATACCATAAAGCTAGTATTTTATCGCCACCGATTTAGCTCCCTGGTGGAATCTTACAAAATGAAAATTTTGTCTGAGATCTCAGTGGGACATTACCATAGTACTGACCTCAACATCCAAGTTCAAGAACCACAGACATGACAGCTCAATCCAATGAGGCAACCTCTTTTGCAGAACTTTGCCTACATGAAGAGCTTCTGAAAGCATGTGAAAACCTGAACTGGAAGACACCAACTCCCATTCAAGCTCAATCAATCCCTTTGGCCTTAAAAGGTACTTTTTCGTTTAAACTTCTTATTGCTAGGCAAAGATGTAATTGGTCTCGCAGAAACTGGTAGTGGAAAAACTGGTGCATTTTCATTGCCTTTATTAAACAGCCTAATTTCAAATCCTTCTCCTTTTTTTGGGTTAATTTTGGCACCCACCCGTGAGCTAGCCTTTCAAATTAACGAAGTAATTACTGCGCTAGGGGCTTCTATAGGTACAAGAAGCGTATGCATCGTAGGAGGAGTTGATATGGTTTCTCAATCTATTTCCTTAAATAAGCGCCCTCATATCATAGTAGGAACTCCAGGGCGAATAGTGGATCATTTGGAAAATACAAAAGGATTTACTTTAAGAAACTTAAAGGTTCTTATTCTTGATGAAGCAGATCGACTTTTGAATATGGATTTTGAAGAAGCTATAAATAATATTTTAGAAGTAATCCCGAAAGAAAGACAATCATTCTTATTTTCAGCCACTATGACTAAAAAAGTTAGTAAATTGCAACGCGCTTCGTTAAAAGATCCAGTTAAAGTGGCAATTCAGGATGAAAACGATGGAGATGAAAGTAAATTTCAAACAGCGAAAGGTTTAATTCAATCTTACTGTTTCATACCAGCCAAATTTAAAGAAATATACCTGGCATTTTTACTTCAAACAGGCGATTTTCAAAGCAAGAATGGGTTAATTTTTGTTTCGACGTGTGCGGAAGCTGAAAAACTAGCTCTAGCACTAAATCATCTTAAGGATGAGTTTAATCTCCTTGAAGTTGTTCCTCTTCATGGTCAGATGATCCAATCGAAGCGTCTTGCGGCATTGACTAAGTTCAAAGCAGGGGGTCGAATTTTGATTGCTACTGACGTGGCATCACGAGGATTAGATATTCCATTAGTAGATTGGGTGATTAACTACGATGTTCCTGCTAATGCAAAAGAGTATGTTCATCGAGTGGGTAGAACTGCGAGAGCGGGAAAAAGTGGAGTTGCAACCACAATGGTTACGCAATATGACATTGAGTTGATCCAAAAGGTAGAAAAAATTTTAGGGTTTAAACTGGAAGAGAATGTGAATTTGAAACGGATGAGCAAAGAAGAAAAAAGAGAGATGGTTGCGGAAAATGGGGATGTTGTTAGCCAAGCACTGAAGTTTGCAACAACTGAAATGAAGGTGAATGAAGAGAAAGGGAAGAAGAGGAAATTTGGGGGAGGAGGGAAACGAAGGAAACAACGACGACGATGATTTTATTGAACGTTTTGGTTAATTAGTTGAAATTGAAGAAAGGTTTGCAGTTTTTGAAGTGTTCCTGTATTATATAGATTAAGCTTACTTCACTAGGGCAATTATAAACTCTATGTTCAGTTTGTTAAAGCAGCATATAAAAAGAATAATCAACACCCTAAAACTGAAAATATTTCAAGACTGCTCAATTTTAAGGCGTTGTGCGAGTGGAAAAATTGCAACCCCCACTTTGAATTTAGCAAGGAGGAATTAATTAGTAGTTTTTAACTTGAGCACTGGCACCAACTGTGTCAAGAATTATATCTTATTAATTTGGCTTATATATTAAAATCTACCAACCGCTATATTTATTTCAAAAACCTACAGCAAACATATAACATACAATTACCTTTTTTCTCCTATTACTTTAGATTACATTTCTAAACTTTCTTCTTATTGCTCTTTTCCTTTTCTGCTGAACACCCATTTACTTCTATTCTCAATAAACCACTTCTTGGATACAGGTTTCGTTAAAACATCAGCATTATTATTATTTGCAGCAACATGTTCAACCAACTAACCTTCTTCTTCAATGACCTGCCTGATAAAATAATGTTCTATCTCAAGTTGTTTGATGCCGTTATAAGATGCTGCGACTCCCAATATCTTGACTGCCCCTAAATTATCATTTCTTATTGTACCTTTATTATACTCCAATCCGAAGAACTTCAAATTAATCTCTAGCCACTTCATTTCCTTCACTGCTAATGAGCAAGCCACAATTTCTGAATCAGTAGAACTTGTAGCTATCGTCTTTTGTTTCTTGCTTTTATATAAAATCACCTGTTCATTTATTTTCAAAACGTAACCAGTCATAGAATTACCACCTTTTAACACACCATATGACGCGTCACAAAACAAAATAATATTCAGCACCTTTTCTCCTTTCTTGTATCTCAAACACAAGTCTCTTGTACCTAATAAATATTTTGCCACTTTCTTTGCGCAGTTGAAGTTGAATTTAGTTGGTTTATTAACACACTGTGCTGAAACGTTTACTTGAAACGTCACCTCTGGTCTACATATACGATTAATGTAAATCAGCGTACCAATAATCGACTGGTACTTCTTTTGTATTCCAATACTTCACTCTCCACATCTTTATCGGCCCATTCCTTCACCATATGAGGTATTTCTTCTTCTTCTTTTATTTCAAATGCTTCACATAAATTATTAATATAGTTCTTTGCAGTTAAGTATAAGTATTCATCATCTTGAGCTATTTCAAAACCGACATAATTATTTACATTGAAGGTTTGTTTTACTTTATAGTATTCTCCTAAAATCTGTATAATCCACTTTAAGTCTTGTTCCTTTTTTCCAGCAAATAAAATATCATCAACATAAATTAGGCCAATGATACATCTTTCCTTATGTTTTAAAATAGTTTTTTCTTTTTGATTAATGATAAAACCTGCCTTTTCTAATTTTTCACTTATTTCTTTGTGCCAGTATAAAGGAGCTTCTTTAAGGCCATGAATAGCCTGACTACTTTTCCACACTTTATTCGGATGTTTAATTTTCAGTTTTTGAGGAAGATAATACAGATACTCCGTATCAAGCCTAGCCCTAAGAAACGCATTTCCAATATCCAGTTGTGACCATAAATAATTTTCTTTCGCAACAATGAATATGAAAACCCGGATCAACTCTAACCTGCTTGCTAGAGAATAGAATTTCAGATAATCAGCCTGAAGATCTTCTCTGGCCACAAATCTACACTTCAATATATTCCTTCTGCTAATATTATCGTATTTTTTGGAGAAGAGCTCTATGATAGGTATTACATGCTTTTTGTCTTTTACTTGATCCATATCTATTAACATCATTTTCCCCATTACTTTTATTTTATTTAATTCTTTTTCATAAGCATCATACCATCCACTTGCACCTGGTTTATTCTTTATTTGGAAAAAACTTTTCGGGAAACTTAAATCCCTTGAAACCTAAACCGTAGCAAACCTAAACAACTCAGGAAACTAAAAAATAAATCCTGTATCCTCAAATAACAAGACATTGTTACACACATTTGCCTTCTCATAAATCAACCTCTCTGGAGGTTCAGTTATTCTGGTACTTCTTATAAAAGTATCATTTTCTCTTTCGTTTTCTCTCTCGTTTTCTAGTGTCTCTTGAATTACATCATTTGTTTCTCTCGGGTTTTCCTTAGACAAACCAATGTCAGGAGGATTTATTACATTTTTTTTTGTTCTGAATCGTCTTTTATCTTAAATATATTTTCCATTGTTATTGAAGCTTTGAAATCTCTTGTTTTTACTAACTTTCTAGTCATTTTATCCACATTCAGTGCTTCACCAGTCACAGGATTATATTCCATGAAATATCCATAAGTTCCTTTAAACTGTATTTTGTTTTCTGTTTTGTTCACGTAAACAATTAACGCACCGAATATATAAAATTTGTGTATCTTTGGTTTTCTTTTAAAAATTCTTTCATACGATAATATTTCTCTTAAACCTTCCATGGCCCTGTTTGCTACGTACATGCTATAGTACGCAGCAGATCCCAATAAAACGACTTTTCTAATTCAAATCATATTCAGTGGCTGCCTCATTTTCGATAATAGATATTGATTAGACCTTTCAGCAACCCCATTATGCTGCGGGACGTATGCTGCTGAGTTCGTGAATGTAATACCTTCCTTTTCACAGAATTCAATTACACTTTGATTTACGAATTCTGTACCCTGATCAGAATGTAATCTTTTAGCCTTGATCCCGGATAATCTTTAGATTTTTTTTTATAAAACTTATTACTTCCTTCGAAACTTCATATTTTTTATTTTAGCAAAAAATGTATCTATATTTTGTTTCGACGTCTGTTACTAAAAGAAAACCAATATTCCCAGCTCTCGACGTCGCCAATATCGCCACTGTGTCCAGTACAAACATGGTGCCTGGGTGAGCTTAAATTCCAACTGCATTTTCCTTTTTTATTTCCGCTTTTTTTAATTTACTTTATCACAGGTTTCACAAACTAGTACTGAAATATCATCGTTTCTACACTCAATATTACAGTACTTTAGTGTTCTTAAAAATGCTTGTTGGCCTAGATGACCAAATAAGTTGTGATTATTATAATAAATTCTTTTTTGAATCCTGTACTAACAAAACTTTTTTATCCTCTTTTCTTTTACACTTAACTAAGAATAATATATTTTCAGATTTTTTTCGCTTTATACACACTCTTTTTGTCCTTTAAAATGTTTGATTCATTCTGTTTAGCTATTAGTGTTAAACCCTTGTTCAACAAAACAGCAATGGATATAGAAAATACACGCAGTTCTTTAAAAATATAAACGTCATTCAAAATTATCTTATTTACATTTTTCAAAGTGCTTTCAAATCTTCCTTTCCTATTACTTTTGTAAACTTTTCAACCAGCAGCACTTATGTACTTTGGTGTAGACAATTCATAAACTTCTGTGAAACTAGCTAAATGGTTTCCACCACAAACATGATAACTCGCTCCTGTGCTCAGGACTAGGTTAGAGTCAACACTAAAAGTCCTTTAAATACTGTTTATCATAAAATCAATGTTTTTGACCATTTCAATAAAAGCTCCTGTAAAACCACTATTATCACTTTGGTACTCGTTTCTTGTCTTATTCTTACAGCTGTATAGGCTATGTCCGCTCTTTTTGCAATAACTGCAATACAAATCATTTTTACACTCAAGCTTCTTATGGCCAGCTTGGTTACATTTGTAACACAAAAAAGTACTTGTTGTTCTCATCTTTTTCAGATAAAGCTCCTGACTTATCTCCGCAATTTTCTGTAATTTAGCGAATACTTCGTTGTATGTTAAAGCCTTACCATTTGATTCACCTACCTCAACGTCGTGTTTCAACAGTTCTACGCTGGTCATAGCTGGGGCTAGGTTAAAAGGCTTAAATATCGTCTTATTGGTAGCCATTTTCCCTCCGAGTATCATAACGTTCCGAAATTTTATATTAAACTGGTTTATCTTTTCCAGGAAGAATCTTCCTTGTGGCCGATCTAACTCGTTTTCAAGTTGCAGTAGCTTTACTTCTTCTTTCCTAATACAGTACTTTTCCAGAACTTCTAAGGTCTCTACTGGATCACAAATACCATGAAAAAAATGATGCAAACTAAAGTCCAAATACTTCTTAATAATTGTGAGGGCCTTGGCCTTCTGGGCCTTTGTGCACTCCGAATTCTCTTCAAAACCTTCATATGACTCCTTTTCTTCAACCAATAAACTAATATAATCTTTCCAACATATATAATCTTCTTTCTTTCTTAAAATAATATTTTCTTTTTCCATCTTGCGAGCTTTTCAATATATATTTAGGCACGTTTCGGCTATTAACCTTGTCAAGAATTATATCTTATAAATTTGGTTTATATATTAAAATATACCAACCCCTATATTTATTTCAAAAATCTACAGCAAACATATAACAAACTGTTTTACTTATAACCATAAAAAATAATTTTTCTACAGCAGAAGAAGGATTAGAACATGAGACCATAAACTTAAAAATTGAAGATGTAGGACCAAGAATTTTGATACAGAAGAAATGAAAGCTTAAAAGATGACAGCGACCGAAAGATGAAGCAGCATGTGTGGAAATATTTTCTGTATTGGTGCAACACGCAATCAAGGGTTAGTGCTATAATTAGATCGTAACACTAACTGTAGTTAGAGAAGAGGCTGTAATCGAGTTAAATTTCCTGAGATCTTTCTGAAGAAGAAATATGACACGTAAACCTAAGCCATAAAAACCAAAGTGACTTCGTTACTCCAGCCTAGTAAGACACCTGTAATGGCTTTCAACTGAAGAAGGTCAACCTCATACTTCGCGAAGTGTTTACACGCTCAATAGGTATCTAAGCCACAGATATGAGCAGAGGGGCAAGATTTATTGCTCACTACCATAGGCTCTTTTTGTGGAAAAACATCACATTGAGATAATACAGTACTTTAATACGCTGTAATAATCTTAACTTCGTCGAGCGTAGGTATCAACTACTATTTCATGGGTGTCACTTGACTGTTATAGACACTAGGGGTATACTAATAAGATGATAGTAACCTATATCTTGTTACTTCTAAAATATCAAAATAGAAAATATTTTACAGGTTTTAATCAAAAATAAAATGTGAAAATATTAATGATTATTTCTACCAAGATAGATCAATGAATATGACACGAGCTTATGAAGTAATCTTGGTAAGTTTTATTTTATATAAAGCGAGATATTATCGTGATCAGTATAGCATCAATCTAGTGAACAAAGAATAAATGTATTGGAAAATAAAACTATCTGAGAGACATTTGAACTCTCTAGTAAATATTAAAGCTGCTAAAATTTCATGAAGAGCAGAGCCTTTCCTCAAGAAAAACAGTAGATTTCTCCCCTAGAAAGATTGTTAGTATAAAAAAATCTAGTAATTGTACCAAAACAGAATCACATGGATGTTTTGCCAAAGCGCAAAGAACAAAGTCCACTCGAATAATAATAGGAACTACTCACATACATAGTTCAGGTGAGACGTTAAGCTGCTCGAAGATGAATTTGTTGAACTCAAGTTCTACACTCTATAGAACGGTTTGGTTTCATTTTTTCAGGGGTAATTACCCTATTTCCTATAAATTCATGAATAGATTGCTAAAATTATTGCAAATCTGGGTGGACTAGAGTGCTACAGCATATAAAATATCTGGATACCAGGTAAAACTCCGTACGATGATGTATCAAGCATCATAAAAGTTTTACTCAGTTAGCATCATGTTTGTGATGAGTGCGAAAATATAGAAATCTGAGTAGTTAACTGTAATCTATCAGTTTGCATTCTATAAATGTATAATCTTTGATGAAAATGGATTAAGGTTGTCAACCAATCAATTTGCAACTGACAACACTCGAATAACAACAATAAATACCAAACTTACATAAGAGCAATAACTCACCTACAATTTCATCAGAGAGAGAATTTTCTGCCTTTCTAAGTACCCCAAGACTTTAAGATTTAGCTCCAGTTTTACCCAATCATTACCCCTACAAAAAGAAAATTTTAACTAGGCGCAAAGGCAGTACTTAAGATCTCCTCTACGATCAATATCTATTACTTACCATAAACAGGGGAATCTCACACAATATAAATGTGCTATTTTAGCAGGTAAGAAATTCATCTACCAGCCTCGTAGAAATAAATCCGGTCTTCTAACAAACTTGTATAGATGCATAGTTTATCGCTGTGTTATTGGAAGTTCTACTCTGAGTTTGATATCAAACTCTAAACAAATGACTAACCGTGATCACTACTTTCTTTACATCTTTTTTTCAGGAAATACTTGCCCAAAGGGTAAAACTTCTACTTTTTAGAGTTAACTGCAGACATTTGGCAAAGAACCCATATTGGCCTTAAGAGTACAATGTTTTAATTCTGCAAGGCAAGATTTTCTTCTGCATATGCTAAGTTGTGTGAGACGTACTGAAGGGCGTTTAAAAGAAAGTACGAGAAACAGATATCATGGCAAAAAAAAAGAATCAAAAGTTGGAGAATGATATCGGTGACGCAAAGGCAGCTGATATGACTTGAGACTTCAGCACTTAAACTGTCCAAAATTGCTCGAGTAGCAGGCATACTCATTGAGTAAGTTTTCCATTCAAGTGAAGATGGAAAAGACAATATCTTCAGGTCTACTAGAATTTCATTTACTTTCATTCATGCATATTTAGAATGCCATCCCAACTTGGCAATCGTAACATACAAACTAGAAGCCACATGATAAATCCTACCTTCATATTAGTCTTTCTACATTCACCAGAACCCCAAACTGCATGAGTTTTGATGACCAAGTTGAAAAAATACAATCGTATACAACATTTTGAATAAAACTTGCATGCAGTAAATTTTAGAATCAATATGGTATTGTTCAGAAATCATCTTTCTGGATGAAGCGACATGCAACATTCTATCCTCCGAGTTCAGAGAGTGAAAACTGCAAGACTGAAAAGTTTCAGGAAGCCAACTGCATTCACATGCAGTTTAATTTTACATTATAGGTGGAACTAATAAGAATACTGGGTAACTCGATTAGTCACTCTCCTGGGATCTGGGAAGAATACAAACCCAGATGAGCAGGTTGCGTCTATGATTAGCGTACGTGTAGGAAAGGCATAGCATTGTAAGAGTTTAGTCTTTTTCATAGACAATCCCCAATCGCACAGCAAAAGCAAGTGATGAATACAATTGGAATCCGAAGCCCTTGGGGTTCTTATAATTAGCACCCTGCAATTCTATACTAAGTTCTGTCGATTTAACTTCGAATATGATGGAGATTTGTACTAAGTCAGAATTGTTTAAGAATTTGTGAACCCGTCGGAGGTAGGAATCGAATCTGATTTATTGATAAGTTATCAATAAGGAGTTTCCCTGTTTTTTTATTATTGATTGATTCTGATAATTCTCAAATCATTTTGATTAACTATTGAAAATAAAAATGCAATCATACTCATTTGATAAGAATCAAAATCGCAATGTTTTTATTAATGATTAGAATCAAGGCAATTATTAAATACTTATTGATGATTTTCATCAAATCCGACTCCTAGTAGGAGATACTCATAACATGATCATTGCTAAATTCAATAGGAAACATATGAATCTATGGGCCCATGAATGTTTAGAGAAAGTTACCTCCATGTATCAAAGAGAAGTTTGACGAAAGGTTAGCTTGTAGTTTGAAGCTATTACTAACTTGGAAGATTGGAAATTTGTTGTTGCGATGAAAATTATGCTGAAGTCCTTGTGAACAAGAGACTTAACACTTCAGATTTTTCATGCGAAAGTTAGCTTTGTGTCCTAACACTCTCAGATTAACTAAGCCTCACCAGTCACTGCAGTTTGATGGCCTGACCCGGTAGAAACTTCATCCCTTTGCAATTTGAAAGTTTATATGTTTAAAGAGTTTGCTGATTTCTTTACAACATTTTTAACAGTGAACACTGTTTTGAAGAGATTTACGCCTTGTATAGAATACATTTATGACAAATCTATATTTAAACTCTTATAAACTTAATAACCCGCAACATCAACTCTCTCCCCCTAATAGAAACGACTTAAGCTAGTATTCTTGTATATTGTTTGCATTGACCAAGCTAGACTAGCACTACTAAACCAGTATCTAAGGAAAAACTTTTCATACATATAACTTCTTAACTCGAACTTATATTTCAGAAGCATTGGCCTTTGTGCTTTTCTTTCAATAACATAGATTGTACTTACCCATTAATATCGGCTAGCCTAATTCTTTAGAAAGGGGCGTTAAAACAATATCAACTTCTTTTAATAAACGGATAGTAATCCTAGCTCAAAAGAACCAACTCGTAATTCCGAATGGGAATTCAAAATATAATAAGTGTCCATTTAGGCCACTCTCAAATTCCCCTTCTGCTGAATTGAATTCTCAACAATAGTGGAAATGTCAGAGAATAAGAAAGGCAACAACGATGCGGCCTGGATAAAGCGAACACTTCGAAAAAAAACAATGAGAGACTTAAAGGCTCTTGCCCTTGAGTTTAACCTTGATGAAAATCAAAGTGAAGGTCTTTCGCCTGCAGACAGAGCTGAAAGAAAAGCAACGCTAAAACTCGAACAGATTGAAAGGAGGAGGTCCAGGGCGAAAATGAGGACTTTGAAAAAGAAAACTTTAAAAGCAAACCAGACGATGAAAACATCTTTTATGGAAGTTTCACAACCAAATAAGCTTCAGAAATTTCTAAGTGAAAATGGGGATGAAAAGGGAGAGGAACAAGCTCAGGAGAAAGTCCTCCGTACAGCTAGACTTTCAAGTGTTAAACTAAAAGATCAGAAAGTTGAAGTGAAAAAGATATCTGTGGAATTTGAGGAACCAGGTGATGAAGTTGAAATAGAAGAAGTTTATGATTCAGAGTATGACTCTGAATACGACTCAGAAGAAGAATTTGAAGGGGAAGAAGAGCTTTCAGATGAAGAAGAGGATTTAAGCGAATTGAATGAAGAAAATTTCAATAAATTGCTTCAGCTTCGTATGGAAAGTACGGATCAACAGCTTGAAGCTTTTTGCTTGCGTTATGTGTTTGTTCTTAAGAAGGTGGGGGTTGAAAAAGTACATGAGTTAGCAGATTCTTTTGAAGATTTATGTAAAGATATTTACTTGCCCATGTTTCAAGATAAAAAGAAAAATAGAAGATACAGTACCAAGAAAAATTTTACAATGAGGCGATCAACCTTTCACAGATTGCCTTCGGAAAAGGAACAGAACATACCTAAAGAGATGCCTGTTGAACATGAAAAAGTGGTAGAATTCTTCCAAGAAAATAACATAGTTTTTCCTACAGAAGAAAAAAGAAAGCAGATGCTTGAAGCAGTGCATGTTTTGGAGAACTGTTGTTTTTTACAGTTTTTGCTATTATATTATCGTGAAATGATTATTGAAGGATATTGTGATAGATGGGATAAGAAAGTGGAAGAGATTGAAGAGAAAACTCTTGGAGGAATTATTTTAGAAGAGTTCTTTATGCCACCTTTGACAGTGGAACCCAAACTAGATACCGAGTTGGTTAAATTTAGCAAGTTGATGAACGGAAGGCAATTTGAGATTAATAAATTTAAAAAGAAGATCATTGCGAAGCAGAACAATGCGGTTGCATTTAATATATTGAAGAATGAATTACAAAAGTATATTAAAGAACTTGAAGAGAAAATTAAGATTAGTGAAATATATTTTGCAGCTGCTATAATGCGAGTTAAGCAGAAGCAGCAGAAAGAGTTAGATTCTATTTTTGATCAAATAGAGGCTGAGGATGGCGGACCGCTTCCTATCGATGTAGAGGAAGCAGATGATTTGTAACACTGTAACCTTTGAAAGTTAACCTTCCATTCTCATTGAATTTGTATTTTACACATCTGCGAAGCAGTAGTTATGAAGAAGTCTGTTCCTCTATAATTCTAGTTTGACCACGTAGAATGGTTATTTTCTTCTAATCCATATCGTTATTCCACAATTCTAGAGTACAAAAAGTTCTTCTCAAGTAATCCATGCCATGGTAGTTAACGTGAGGTTCCGTACGATCTCGGTATCATTGTGTAAATTCATCGAGGGGGCGTTACCCTACACAGTTTACAAGTAAAAATCTATAACAATGTCTGGAGACTCAAAAGATTATATCGAGTATGAGATAAGAACCTCACTTGCAGATTCACGAATATATAATTTGGCGAAGTTTCCTGTATCTGCATCAGAATCCAATGGGACGGTAAACTAGGTCTTTCTCTGTAACTCATAGCCAGTTCCTGACTTTGGAAAAACGTTCGTTGAACCGATTTACATCCAGTACGAGGAGATACCAGATCCCATGAAAAAAGATGGTGATCAAAATAATTTTACAGATACTAACTCAAAGCAACCTGATTTCCTTGAACGTCATCAGGATCCCAAGAAATGGGGAAGGCGGCGCTATCGTCACAAGAAACAGTTTCATTGGAAGTTGACGGATAAAAGTCAAGACCTAGCCAACGCGTATTTTGGCCTTCCTCAGATAAAGGGAGATAATAAATCGCGATTTGCACAGAAGGAGAAAACTCCTACATATGTAGTGCTGGTGCCTCCCATCGACAAGACTGGAAATTTCCGAATGATGAACTTAACGGAAATGTATCAGTTTCAAAAAGGAGATCAATTTAAACCGTTAAGCATTGATCAAGTGAATGAGATTATGGACAAAAAGGTCAAAGTAAATGGAAAGTTAATGACAAAAGTTATGAAATTGCAGAAGGCTGAGTTTGAGAAGAATAAGAGGAAAGGGAAGAAGACCAGTAATGAGTATGAAGCAATTGAAGCGACAGGATTTAGTGAAGAGGAGGATGTTGCTGAGTTGGCTATTGATAGAATGGCAGAGGGTGGAGGAGAGTTTGCGGATGTAGATGTGGATTTTAGTGATGATGAAGTTGACAAGAACGAAGAGGTTGAGGAGGATGAGGAAATAAAAGAGGCCGAAGAGTTTCATAAAATTGAAGAAAATGAAAACGATGAAGAAAGTGGAAATGAACTTGATGGAGATTTAAAAGCCATTGACGAAGGAGAAATGAAGCTTAAAGAGGACAGTTTTCTATATGCTGAGAAAGAAGATGATAATGAAAACGAAGAGGAAAAGATGGAAAAAGAAGAAGAAAAAATCGATGTTCAGCCTAGCCTTGAGTATTTACCAGAAGAAGAAAAACAAAAGGTTGAAAGACAGAATTTCGCAAATAGTCTTTTGAAGAGAAAACAGGACGAGATGAAGAAGGAAGAGCAGCCTGAGAAAAAGAAGGTAAAGCAGATATCATTTAAAGAAATGACAGTAGAAGATAGGTTGGTGTATTTGCTAAAGACAAATGGGCGGATGAAGACAAAAGACTTATTGAAAGCATACAAGGAGAAAGGTGAAACTATAGAAGATCAAAAACAGTTTAAAGCAGCCTTAGGTAAAGTGGCTGTTATCATGACTGATCCAGTGCTTGGAAAGGTCTTTTCGCTACGAATATAACTACTAGATGTTTCGTAGCAGGTTAAAAACTCTGTTTTATTATCGACGCACTTTCATGTTAAGAACTCTAATTTTTCAAAAGCGTTTTTACTCTTGTAACTTTAGGGAGATGATAAGCGCTTTTCAGAGAGTTCAGTTTTTAAATCAGCCCTCAAGTGTATTGTAAGCTGAACTTAAGCCTTTGTGAAGCTTAAGAAGATTTTCAATCTGAAGCTGTGAAAATACCATCCCAACATTAGAGTGAGCCAAGAAATTTTTGGAAAAAAAAGAGCACAAGCTTGATTTCTTAATCGAGAGGCTGAAAATTAGGCTGCAAGCTAGAGAAGTAAAGGTTGTCGTTGATTTATACCCAACCTAAACTTGAAAAACCAAGAGTTAAGTGTTCAAAAAGTAATAGACTTATCGATTCTTGTACTTGCGCAGTGGTGTTCAAGGAATCTTTCCACAACATTTCCTTTATGTATTAATTCTGGTGTAGTATTCCTGGCCACTAACTTTCTTTTACGCTCATTTAACAAGATCAAATAGTGAGTAATAGATTACAAATGCAGTTTCACCCTCATCGTGAGCAAACTATGTTAATCTAAGTAGAAATATGTCAGTAAAACAGCACCAGGGTTAAGAATGAACCCTGTAAGGGTCAAACCTGGTAAAGTTCATCTCACCTATGCTTTTACATGAAGGTTGTTTACGGAATAGCTCAAGGTTTTATCAGTATGAGGGGTCATTTACAGATATTAACATATATATAGACAGTATTTCGTGGGAGGGAAGAGCAAGAACTGTATCACTCTCTTAATGAGCATGGTATGGACCATTAAAGTGTTAATAATAAGCCTCCACAACAATTTAAGAATATAGTAAATTGTATTATGCATATAGGTATCTTGTGAAAATGTAGCTGCGATGTAGAAATAGAAACAGGAGTACTTGAATCCAAAACGCTTGTCATAGTTAGCTGGTATAGATTCTGCCATGTGAAGTGACAGCCATTATAGGATTGAAGCGCAACAAAGAATAAACGATTTGATGAAAACTTGTTGAAAGTATGTATGTACTTGTTTACTCTGAATACATTCACTTGAATCCAAGTTTAGAGTTCACGAAATAAACTACATGTGATGCTTTATATATTCATTTGAGAGCTGCTAGAGCTTGCTCTTGCTTTGAGATTAAAGTACATGACTTGGCTTGTTGGGATAGAAGAGCACCCCCACGCATATATCATTATGTCTGCTAGTATCAAAAAAATGTATTTTCATTGATTCCTTAACTGAAGCATCAGACATGATGTCACTGTATTGAAGGGCATTTTGTCAAGTTGAAAAAAGACAATATTCGATATCTCATTTAAAGCTCAAATTCTTATTTTCCAAAGCAGCAGCTAACTTTTGAGAGTGTGTTAATATTAGATAAATTTAATATTACTGCTGGTCTTGTCTTTTTTCTCGAGCTTGTGACTTCTGGTGACTCAGTTTATTAGTTAAGTGGTAAAAGACTGCGTATATCTCCTGTCATACCAGATAAACGTTAAGCTAAGCCATGTTATCTAAAGAGTATAACATCAGCATTAGGGTACAAGTGGTCCTAAGCATCCGGGATTGGAGCAGAACCTGGTTTTCTAAAGAAGACAAGCTCTAAGTATATATGTCTCGGATGATGGTGATATAGGGGAGGGTTCACAGCTCAGAAATAACTTAACTTAATATAATGTACTACAATTTCTTAAATCTTAAGGATTGCGGCGATAAAGAAAAAACCATAATCTAGTTTGTACTATTGTGTTCTCTGTTCTCTTCACCAGGAATGTTCATTTTCTCTAGAATGTTTCACTCTCTTGGCATATGTTCTTGGTGTTAGTAAAAAACATACAAGTTTACCCGAGAAAATCATGGTTAAAAAGTAAGAATTGCGTTTCATTTCATGAAAGTAATCTAGTCCTGAGCACATATCCTTAGATAGGTACTCTTTTTTATTCTTCTCCACCCTTTTCAAATAAGATATATATTTGAATGTTTATTTGGTATTTTAAGTAATTTACTGAGCTCGAGGCTACCTTACTGATTTGTAATACTTAGAGCCCTTTGCTATCCTAGTTATTGCAATAAATTTGTCTGCTTCTGCCAAGCAGATGGAGACTAGGTTATTTGCTTAGTTAGAATTCTGAGTGAAAAAAAATGGAATGACCTATCGAATTAAGCTATATCGGCTATATTATTATATTGCCATTATTTTCTAGATTGTGTTGTTTACTTCCTATAAGCTCTTCTATCATAAGAGTTGGCTTGAATTATGCATTTTAGTCGGCTAACTAATTATCCCTTACTTTGAAGGGTAGCTGTGCTTAAGTTATTTAAATAACCTGGACTTTTATGAAACATTTTAATTCTTTTAAAGGTTCAAAATTCAATTTTTCTATGTACTTGTATCTTAAATGCATTGGCATAACCCTGTAGAGACCTTTAAACTCATGTTTGTTGAAAATTATGATTCTTGGATTTTCTACTTATTACCTTGATAATTTCCCAAAATATCACCAGAAAATTTAAATCCTTAATTATATATTCTAAATATATATATCAAGAATTAAATATTAAGAAATTGCTCGATTTACCTCTCATACATAACTAAAGTCATTTTTTCGCAATTAAAACGATAATATACTATATATTCTTAAACGCCAGTTCCATTGCGAGAACCAAAAGGGAAGGTCTCTATATCTTTTGTTTTATCCGTTCAATATTAGTAATAAATCACAGTTTTTTTTCTAAATCTTTTACAGTTTGGCTAGATTCTTACCGCGGGCGAACGGTTAAGTGCAAGTTGAATATGTAATTATATATATACTTTCCAATATGACATTACTGCATATAGAAGAATGAGTCCAGATATGACAAATGAATACAAACTGCGCCACGAAGCATTTGTATCCGGCAATGATGGTAGAAACTATCAAGCAATTCTAATGATTCTTACTATCCTTCCATTTTTCTCCATACTCCCATCAAAAATTGCACAATATATTAACCTGCACAACGAAACACACCACTTTGTGCTGGAGTTCTTTTTCTTTGCCTGCCCTGTTCTTCTCTCTGTTACAACCTTATCTTTTCTCTTCACCGAAAATTTTCTTATCATCCCAGAAATTATTATCGCGTTCCTTATTTATGCTTATCTTTTTCCAAACAACAATTTACCACGGGAAAGAAATGTGCTTGGACTGTTTCGCGGCTGCGTCATGTTCCTTACTCTAATTTGTATTCTCGCAGTTGATTTCCCCGTTTTTCCGAGATCCTTCTCGAAAACCGAAACTTTTGGCATTGGTTTAATGGATCTCGGGGTTCCTTTTTTTGTTATCTCAAGTTCTATTGTAATACCTTTCCGAAGAGTGAAGAGTGCAAAGTTTAACTTCAACAAGAGCGCTGTGATTTTTTCCCTTGGTTTAATGCGTCTTTTGAGCGTCAAAACTTTAGATTATCAGGAACATGTCACAGAGTATGGTGTGCATTGGAATTTTTTCTTTACAATTTTGTTGTTAGATGCGTTTCAAGTACTCCTTAATTCAGTCAAAGAGAAAGTGATGATGACAAAAACTTATTGGTTTGAGTTATATAGTGGAGCTTGTATAATATTTATCTACCAAGTATTCTTGAATCATTTTGGTCTTCAAGAATATTTGTTTTCTGATGGGAGACAAAATTTAATACAACAAAATAAAGAAGGTATTTTTGGAACTATTGGGTACGTAGGATTAATGCAAATTAGTCAGTTTCTTGGATACAAATATTTTAAACATTTTCAGAAAGGAACCAAGAGTTCATTATTTCTCTCTTTGGGATATCTTTTCTTGATACAAATTTTGTTCAGTATTCTTTTGTCTGGTTATTAATTTAGATTTTGCGCCTCCATCAAGAAGATTGACAAATGCACCATTTATTTTATTTTCCTATTTTACTGCGGATTTCTTAATAGGTATATTCCAATATTGCCAAATTTCTTCGGATTATATAATCTTGTCAGCAATAAATAGAAATCAAGTATTTTTTTTGCTTGTTTAATTATATTATAGCTTCCTATTTTTCTCATTGGAAATTTACTAACTGGATTTGTAAATATGAGTTTTGCAACCATTGATGCAACAGATATTGAGTCCATGGTTATTTTAGTGATATATACTTTTGTTGTTTCATATATTGTTACTCTCTTTCCTAAAAAGCTATTGAGGTGAAAATTCTTTCTGTAAATTGAATATGTGTGCAGAAAAAACTGACAGAATAGAATATTTTTGTTTAAAAACGTGTCTTGATGTAGTAAATATAATATCGCTTACAGTTGGTGTTCAGTTCGATCTTACCCACATATCTAAGAGTACCTGAATGCTGTGGTATAAGTATAGTGATCAGCGGTGTAAATGGGCTCTTAAGAGGACACATAGACTAGGATGCAACATTTCTTTCAAAACTCGAGATGCTTTAAGTTTACTTTTTAGATTTAAAGTATATTTATTGGATGCCCTGGGTATATCTTGTGAAACTGCAATAAGTCACAATGTTCTCAGCAAGCTCAATTCTGTTGAAGCTGTATCCGTGTGTTTTTCTTGGCTTAAAGTGTCAGGAGTAGTAAGTGTAACATCTGAAGGCTTACAGTGTTTATAAGTTGGTAAGTTGCACGCATTGTCTCGCTCATGTTCTCCATCTAAATGTCCTTTGCGTATAACTTTTTCATTTTCTCCTAAGTTTCCTATTGCAGTATAGATTTAAACTATGGTCTTCACTGAATATTTTAAGTTGAATAGGTTGAAGGTTTTTATACGTAGCTAGAGTATGTGTATTTCTATAAGGCAAAAGTATTTGAAGGAAAAAACTACATAAGAACAATTTCCTTGTATTCTTTTCAATTTGTCGCTTGCAGATACAGATTCACTTCCTATGACTTACAAAGAAAAACATGGTGTTCGCTTTCCTTTTTATAAGTAGCATTTGAGTTGATCTCCCTTGTTATGATCACTCGATCAGGGACAGAGCAACGAATATAGAGAAAAAAGATATTAGCAGAACTCCTATTATTAACCCACCAACTGGAATATTGTAGAAACCTAATTTAGACATTGAGAAACGCCTGGACCTAGTTTCAGCTGGGCTAGAACACGTTTCAACTACTTCATATAAAAGATCCATTATAGCGGATATGCCCAATTATTGTAATGCTGAACCTAACCGAAGATATCACAGGGTGGTTAAGCAGAGTTAAAATATATACATCAGACTTAATTAATTAATCGAAATAGAAGAAACAGAAGTTCAGATATACCAGTAGTTACTTTCGTATCTTGTGTAAATACCCTCTAAACTTTTGGAATAGAGGTTAATACTATCTAAAGAAAAAAATATTCTGAAAGAATGAGTTTTATACTTAACCGGAAACTATTAACAGAAAGAATTGTAGTTTTTTCACTTGCTGTCTGGGATGCAGGCACTATAACCATGGGAAATCTGTCGAGAGTTTGTCATCACATAGTGCTTGGTATTCTGAGAAACAGATAGTTGCCAAAATAATAAATCAGTCTGTTGTAGCTAGATTATTAATTTTCTCACTCTACCTTTCAGTTTAAGTATATGTGCTATAAATTTAACTAAGTTACCTTAAGATTTAAACATGCAGTTAGACACATAGAAGACAGAAATTATATGCCTCATAGATCTAGTGCAAATGAAGTTCACAAAATTATTAAAAACAATTTAATACACGTTTTAGTAAAATGGTTTACAGATATCAAAAATTTATTGAAAAATTGCTATAACTTATTGGGAGTGAACAAGGAGAACACATTTTAGGACCAGCTTTTTGACGGAATTCACCTTAATACGAACTCATGAAATAGTTTTTTTCAATCATTTCCAGTATATTCTAGGGATTGTTTTCCTAAGTCAAAACAAGATTTCTTAACTTCAAGGAGTTTCCATTACCTGTTCTTCAATATGATTGTATAATTGCCATCCAAAGATGCTGCATGTGCAAAAATAGTAGTACATTTTTACAGTTCTAAAGCACAAAGTTTTTGTCTTATGATGTAACGATTTATCCAGGTGGTCTAAGTATATATTAGTCTTTCTGTATATTTCTACCTTTTGCAACTTCTAAGAAAGATCTTTTGCGCTACTAATCATTTTCAGTCATTGAAGCTCTTTATTAAGAGATTGGGAATTGTGGGTACCAAACATTAACAAAGTCGCCATTGAGTACTGCAAGAAATTGTTCCAAATATAATGTGTATTTTCATGGTAATAGCCAGAGTTAGCTAGTAATTTTCTCAGAAGATATTCATTTGAGAAAAATTCACGGATTATAAATTAACCTCTCTAAAGTTATATTATCATTTGGCACCTCTAACTTGTAATTTTGAAAATACCCTGATGCTTCTTGGTACATTAGATTTTCCGAAGTAGTATATTCTGAGGCAACAAAACAAACCCAGGGTACAAGGTAATAAGAATAATCTTAAGAGACAATGGAAGTCGTATCTTTTGTTTTAGTACGTGAGTACCGTCACATACCTTGACGTTGCTCCAGCTATGTAGCCTGTGTTTGTAGATTCTCAATGGAATGAAAATTGTTTTGAAACCATCAATTGTTCGTTCAGAGAGATGGATCCTGGATTTGTGAAGAATTTGTTTGTAGTTCAGTAAAAATTTGTTACTTGAGGAAATACAGTAATATAACACATAATTGCAACTAAAATTAGAGCCTTGATCACCAATAGAATTCTTTGAGCGTGGAAGCTTTCCCTTAGTATTATTCTGTGTTTATAGACGATTTTATAGCAAAACTTGTCCGTCTTGGGCCCTTCTACTGAATGTGCGTTAGTCAGGTTTTAGTTCAGTTCTATAAGTATTCTCAAGTTCTTTTCCTTTAAGGACGTTTCAAGTTCGAGTTCTCTTTTTTCTTAAATCTTAACAATCTCAACGTATATACATTTTAAAAGTACGATCCATATCTTACAAAACGAAAACTTTGTTAACAACCTTTCATACTACAACTTCAAATAACACACAACAGTATGCATATACCACTGTTCTAAATGTATTGCAATGTGGCAACCCACATAGGGAAATGCTATATTGATATAACGTAGAATAAACAAATGACTGAATGTGTGAATCATCCTTGAAACAATATAGCATTACCCACAATCAGGTCTTGCAAGAATCTTCAATTGGAAGAGGTTGAAGCTGGGGAAGATGAAAATGATATTCCTGTTATATGGAATTAGCTTCATATCTGCTGAATATAGCAATACTTGCTTTAATTTTTTAGACCAAGATGTAAGAAAAGATTACAAGGAGATAATTCCGCCACTTTTTGACTCTCTTTCTATCGAAACCTGCAAGAGTGACAATTCCAACAAAACACAAATCTTTTGGGGTCTGCATTTAAAAGATATATCATCGAAAAACTTTTCCAGGTTAAAAATAGTTAACACAGCACCAGGAACAAAAATTAAGATATTTGGAAGTAAACTTGCATTGGCCTTCCTCCTTCAGAACAAGACAACAAGATATTTTCCAGAAACACTTCTCTATCCACCTTCATCAACAACCAAAAAATTCCTCACAAAATCTAATGACCAATATTCTGGAAAAGGAGTTAGTTTTACTTTTGAAAAATTACCTGAAAATATTTTTCAAGAATATATTCTTGGTTTAACAATTGATGGATTCAAATTTGATACGAGATGGTGGATTCTTGTTTTGTTTGATCCTTTTAAAGTGTACATGGTTGAAAAAGCATATATAAGAAAATCAAGAGTTTCATTTCAGAGAAAGGATTTTTCAAATAAGTGTATGCATGTAACTTCAAGCATGATTCAAAATCTCCAGATGTGCAAAAACCAAGGAAGATTTTATTCCAGGCAATATGAAAAAGTGAAAGATATTTATTCTACTTCAGATGCCAGATTTTACGATAAAATTTTTACTTGCGAAAAAGAAAATTTTGACTGGAATGAAAGGGAAATGTTAAGAAATACAAAAGAAGCAATTCGAGAAAGCTTTCTGATTTCAAAAGAGTTGTTTTTAAAATATAGAAATGAAACAAAAGCAAATGTCTTTCAGCTCCTGAGTTATGATATTATTTATAATAATTCAGGACATCCTTTTATAGAAGAAATAAATACGAATGGATATTTGGCTTCTGGAATGAAAAAGGTTTCTCAAATGAATGAGAATATTTTACTTGATATGTTTTTTACAATATTCCAGCATTATAAATATAAAGAAGAAAATATCTGTCTACAAAAAAATCAACTTTGGAAACATATTCTTTGAATACAATTACACGAATTATTCTTTATCTAACAAAGTTAATTTTCCAGCCTTTCGTAAGAACTCAGTAAAAAAAATAGAATTGCGGAACGAATTTTCCGGTCCAGGAAAATCTTCACTATTAGGTTTTTCTACAAGTTTTCCCAGAGTTTCAAGTTGATACTCATACGTTGATTTAACTCGATCTTCATTGTAAAATGCAAAACTTTCTTGGTTCAATCTCACTTCATGGTAAATAAATGGTGTTGCAAAATTTATCATTTCCAAAGTAGAACCTTCAAAATAACAATGGATATTATTTTTAGGTAAACTTGGTTGAACACGACTACTTAAAAGAACAACTTGAATATCCTTGAAGCGAAATTTAGCTCTCATTTCATGTTTAAATATTTCCACTTGAGAAAAATCTCCGTTCCATCTTTCGTTTTTGTCCAGTAAGAGTACGAAAAATATATCGATGCAATAACAAAATAAATTATACATTTTTTCAATATCATATTTTTCTACTATTGAATATTTTGAGAGTAAAGAAGAGAAACTAAAGTTACTCGCTTCAATAACAATTTTGTTTAACTTTGTCTTTTGTTGTTGAAATAGTCTTTGGAACTCTTTAAAGGCTGGGTGAAACCTATAATGATAAGCTTCATATACTTTAATATTTTTTGTTAAACTCATTTCAATCAGTTTTTTGCTTTCTTCAGGATCTAAAGTTAAAGGTTTTTCACAAAAGACTATTTTTCTCTTGTTCACAGCTTCAACAATGTATTTCATATGATCCGAAGTACGAAGTGATATATAGACTATATCACAATTATTTATTCCTTGAAAATAATCAACACAATAATTTTCTACTCCATTTTCTTTTGCAAACGCTTTTGCTTTGGAAAGTGATCTAGATGAAATCGAAGCGATGTGAAAGTTCGGTAGATACTTGGCTGGCTTCAAAACAGCATGTTTAGAAATTGTTGATGCTCCTAATAAACTTATCTTCCAGGTATTTGTTGATTTTGGAACACAATCGTCTGTCATTAAATATTCATATCCTCTTTTCACAATATTCATTTTGATATTTGTGCTCTTATAAGAAATTAGTTGAGTTTAGTACGTTAAAAAGGTACGTAATGACGTCATTAGGCAGCAATATCGAATAGTCAAAGGAAGTGAATTCAAGTCCCAGTTTTTTGGGGTCCGGTTCCCATTTTTTTCAGCGACAGCATTTGGTGCTCAAAATGACAGAAAACAGAGTTAATATTTAGGAAAATTACAATATGTTTGACTCTAAGTTTTCTACGGAAGATCTGTTGGAAAATGTGCGAACAAACAAATAACTACCACAGTGATTCTTTCACTCAAATAACATAGACTAACAACTTGCAGTGCACTATTTAACAAGTTTAATGTTCTCTTGTTCACAAAGGAATTATCTAACATGTTCTCCTTTAAAAGATAAATTTACACGAAAAGTTTGCCGCAGCAAGCACCCTACTATGTGAGTATTGGTTAAGAAAATGTAGTGAAACGTGGGAATTTAATATCTAGGTATCATTCTACTATGATCTTTAGGCGTCGCGGTCTGTCCTCTGCAGGGTTTCGCACAATTCTCTATAAAAAAGGAAAATCTTTTAATGAACTAATCGAAGATTAATACATGGTACTATGCGACAACAGTAACTTTGTGGATATTCCATCAGCTAAATTTTTAGAAATACGGCTACTTACTTTGAGAATCCATGAATTTTAACAAATATAATGAAAAAGTAGATGGATACTTTTTTATTATTTTGCAGGAATTATATATGAAAACTGAATAATTTCTCTTTAATATAGAGGTTTTGGGTTCAGCATACAAAAAAAATATGGATTGTAGTTTTTTTTTTGATTTTTGCTGAATAAACATAAAACTGTAGAATCACTTATATTTGTGCTCTCAACATTAATTTGAGACACAGAATATAATTTTTTATTATTATTAATGCTATGATACTGGCCATCTTGTAATGCCCGTTCTTCTTAAGTTTATGCTGTTTGCAAAGGTTAATCGCATATATCATACAGAGCCACGTAACATCAGCAGCCATCTTAACAAGCACGACAGCTACTACCTTATTGGTATAATATAAAAACAAGTTCTGCTTTTCTTACGTAAAAACGCTGTTTCATACTTAGTTTTAAGTAAAATAAAATGGAACGGTTGCAATGACGAAGTCACTATTTAAGCATACTTAGTCTTCCAAATCCTTAAGATATGCCCGTGATTTCAGTTACAAAGCATCACCAGAATATATTGTGGAGATTAAAGTTAAATCTTGTTAGCATTTTTATATCTCCCGAATAATCGACAGCCTTGATTTTTAACTCTATATTCTTAGTTTCTGTGTGATTATGTTTTCCAAACCCAGTTTTTCATGAAGAAACTAAATATAATGTAACGTAGAAATCACCACAGCATAAATAGCCAGCACTAAAGTTATTTCTATAAGTTTTCTTTTAGGTGTTCCTGTGCTAATCTTTCTGTCAACCTTTGATTCTTCTCAAATCTCTATAAATTGGTTGAGAACGTTAGTGTAGCTAATACCTGAGATTTAATCCAAGCTAAAATATATAGTCTAATTATTTTTATTAGATACTCATACCTTGGTGGATCAAGAATGCATTATAGCATGATCTTTTTTATTTGAGAATAGTTCGGGATTTATCCTAATCATGGAGATTCCATAGGGTAATTTCTTACTGAACTGGCGAGATAGAGAATTACTAGTAGTATATGTAGTTTAACAAAAAAAAAATGCTACCACGAATATAAGAGAAGGATAGACTCTGTTCAACCTTAACATTTGCTTAAAAACTGTTAAGTTCCCCGTATTCCCATTTTATGACTTATTATTTTTTTGAGCAATACTATTTTCCTCTTTCTACAAATAACCGGCTTAAATGTCTTGATTAATGACAAGTTCTATTGCCTTTTTCCAACCTATAGTATTATGTTGACCATAATTAAAAAAAACTAGATATTGTTCCAGTATTCCTTTATACTTTTAATAAATATATCAGATTTTGAAAAAAAAACTTTATTTGGAACTCTACCCGTGTACCCATGTGCAGAAATAAGCAACAAAATGTTTCTTCTAACTTTTTTCATGAATTGTTTGCGTTACTTAGTAAATAAATATAATTGTCACAAGGAACACAGCTTTTTCTGTGTTTTGATTTTTCTGAGGATACATAGCCAAAATCAATGATATGAGACTTGTAGCTCATCTCCATGACATAAAACCTAGAATTATGTGCCCTGCATCAAGAGGTAAGGGAGTTCAGGTAGTTTCATTCAAGATTGGCGATGTCAAACGGAATTACACATATTAAGGCTATCTGAAAGTGAATTGGACTCAATTGTACAATAAAAGTCTTTTGTAGAGCAGGTGGAGATACTGTCAACGACGTGCTTCAGCTCTATTCTAGAATTTCCAAAATGAAAATGAAAAATGACCCACGTTATCTTGGAAATTGTCTTAAGGCATTTTTTGTTATATAAACATATTTAAATTCTAATTTAAAACTTTCGGTTACTATGTCAATTTCTCAGGTTGCCTCAAGCAAAACTATATTGAAATAGAACAGGAGTTTTTTCTGAACTTCTTTTCAACCTTAACACATTATTGCGAATGAAAATGGGCTCATATAGTATAACACACAACAATAATCATCTTCATTTTGATGAGAGTTTTGTATAAGTAAGAAGAAATTTTAATTATTATTTTTATTTCATACTGATTGTTGTTAGAGTTGTTCTTTTGTTGTATGATATGTCTATGGCTGTGTTGCTTCAGTGTTAGGTTAGCTTGTATCGGTTTTCATAAAGGATATTCTGGCTCATGAATGTACTCTTCTATAAATGTGTTCAATTTCTTTTATTATTTGAAGACATAAAAGATAATTTTAGGATGAATGTCATGCTTAGGAGCTACAAGACATATTAGATAAAGGTAGAATGTGGTCGTAGATATTTTCCACATTGATGGTACCTTCTTTAAGATTTTGATTACTGTTAGGCGTACCCAGCCAAGATTGAAAAAAATACAAAGATATAGTTACTAAAAATAAAGTCTCTATAGTAGAGCCAAACTCTCTGAATTGCAGACTAGTAGTTTTCCCGTTTCGTACTCTTTAACGGGTCAAATTTTCTCGATATACACCATTAAGAGTACAATGCAATGGGAAACAATAAGTGTGTTGTGATACTTTTGATTTTTTGAATAAAATGACATCAAAAAGTTTCTGGCCTCCTGACTTATTTCATACTCCTGTACCGGGGACCGGACAAAGAGTATAGGGGAACCAAGAAGTCGGACAAACCATAAGAAAACTTAGAGAAGAATAGAACCAAGGATGAGATCAAGTAGATGGATACCTTTTATGGAAATAATACTAAGCAAGGTGAAAAAAATAAGTATACTTCCTTGTTTAGTTCATAACTTATCATCCCTACCAACTGTGTTCGCGTTTACTTTAAGTGCCCATGGTGACTTGTTTGCTCCAGTTAGATCAGCATGAAGCTTTACATAAGAAGTTTAGAATTTTTCTTTGTAATTTGAGAACCTATATGCGCTGAATCAGTCTGTATATTTATATATAATCAAATCTTTTATAGTCAAAGAATGATCTACAGTGAAACCTAAAAAGGGATATTGTATTACCACGGGAAATGAAGGGAAACGGGAATAAAGAATATGAATTCGGGATTACGCAAGAAAAACTTCCCGAAACCAATCCTGGTTTTCAAACAAGATAAAAAATGACACAAACAATGATCAAATGCTTTGGCACTTTATCTCGCCCTTTTGAAGAGTGGAAAGTTGGTCAAAAGTTTATAACAAAGAAAAAAACATTAGACAAATTTATTCTTCAATCTTACTTGCATACAACTGGGTATGCTCATGAAAACTTATTTGGAGACAAATTTTCCAACCCAAAACCTTTAGTTCCTGCACTACTGACAACCTCAATTGCAGATGCTCTTATTGTATCATCTGGTATTATTGAAGATTACGCAATTGCTCTTGTAGGAGTAGATGCTTTGTCTGCAAAGAAACCAGTGTATGCTGGAGATACAATATATGTAGAATTTGAAGTTACCGAAACAAAGCAATCCAAATCAAAACCTGATCGTGGTATTGTTACGACTAAGCAAACTGTCTATAATCAACAAGAAGAAGTTGTACTAGAATATGTTGTTAAGAGAATGCTAAAGAAATCAACCAGCAAACTCTAACTCTTCTTATTTGTGTTAACGAAGGTTTTCATCAGATTTGATATTTATTTAGTTTGAGCGCTCAGTCTTCTAAGAAATAACTGTAAATGCAGAAAAAAAATACCAAGTTGATATTTTATACAATATCTCTCCCAATAGCTCTTCAAAAGAGCACCGCGTAAAATTCTCTGTAGCTTCTTCAAAGTTATTTCCTGCAGTTATCACACTCACCCTGCTAATAATTCTCTTGACTGAAACCAGTTCTTCAGTATATTCTCTGTGTGAAACTTGAAACAATAAAATTCTAAGTAGTTGACGAAGAATGCAGTAAAAAATATCTGATTTCTTTTCGCTTTCAGTAAACAAAAAGCTCAGCATATGTATAGTCCAAAATAAGTTGGTGGTTTCTATTAATTGTTCTTGCATAGCCTGAGCTAAGAACAAGCAAATTGAGAATAGCCTGAAATGTAACTTTTGATCTGTTGCTTCTCTCGCTAAAATATTTGATATCATCCTTATTTTTTGAAAAATATTTAAAGCTACCTTGTTCTTTGTAAGATCTCTAGTACTAAAAAGTTTTGTTAAGTATAGAATTAAGCCTGTAGGGTGTTCACCTTCTTCAAGAGTATTCAAGGCGAGAGTTAAAAATTGTTCCTGCTTTTTCAAGGGAATGGCTACTGAAGAATTTAGCTGAAACAATAGAAAAAATAATAGGTTCTTATTTATCTTCAATAACTTATTCCTATTTATTCCAAAGAAATGTGGTAGAAAAAACTTTCTAAACCTTTGAAAGTTGCAGACTCGCATGAATAAAGAGAAATATCGATCGTCAACATGTCTAATAAAATTACACCATAATAGATTAAACAGTGGTTTCCAAAGGAGAACACAGAGAGAGATTTGTCCACTTTCAGAACTACCCTGGCAAAGCCTTTGTGCTTTAAAGGCCAGTTTTCCAGCAACCAATTCAGGATCCCCGCCAACTTCCGCCATTTGAATTTGTTTTTCAAGAACAGTAACTTTCTTAAATCCTTCATCCTTCTTGACCAAGTTACCCAAACACTGCTCCTCTATTGACAAAACAGGTAATAGTTTGCATATGAGTTCAGTGTAATCTAGCAGCAAATGCTGGTTTGCTGATGAAAACCTGTACAGTAGTTCTGCCTTCTTGTAGAGTTCCTCTGCAATTAAGACCTGATTTTTGAAAGTCATTTGAATACGCGATAAGGACAGTATACAAAACGATAAAATCTTAAAAGAGATTCCATAACCTTGTTCCAAAGCTAGTAACGCGGGAATAGTTGTGTCCGTAACAGTAAGGATTTCAATTATTGTTTGCAGTAAACTTCTATTAGCGACATCTTTTGAACATAGAAAAAAAGAAAGTGAGCTGCCTAGCAGTAAGCAGGATGACATCTCGCCGACTCCTTTCTGGTTATGATTTGAGCATTGATGCCTGATGAAAGGTAGCAATGTCTCATGAAGCAGGTTATTCAATACAATATTCGTTTTACTCGTATAGCTTTCTGTCCATTCTTCTTGTTCATTCAAGAAAAGAGCCAAATTAAGTATAAACTCAGGAAATGGAGGCATTGTTATCTTAGTGTCTACTGGAGAAAAATACGGAAACACAAGCAAGGAAATAAATTGTATCTTCAGCCTCTCTGAACAGGACTTCTTTATATAGGATAAGAGCCTCTGCTGCTCCAAAGTGGAAAAACTATTGTTGCTCTGAAAGTATAAGAACAAGAGTTCACTCAGAATATTGCTGAGCTCAGAAGGGTATCTTTCCGCACCTAGAACTTTCAGAAACAATTTTATTTCAGAAAGTTTAAATACTATATATTTTTTGAGGCCTGGATATCGAAGGTAATCAATAACAATTCCAGTCGCCAGAGTCTGAATTGACTCATTAACCGAGAACAACAATGTCTTAACATTATTCAAATATCCATTTAGACACGCTGGATTTCCTTTCTTGAGGAAAAGATTTGTTATTACACGAAACGTTGAAAGAGAATTAAATACGTCTTCTTCAAAGGAAGAGTACAGGTTAGTTTGTATACTCCTTAGAATGCCACTGAAGTAGAAATCAGCTTCTGCTAAACTATCATCGCCTGCTATATATATCTGCAATACTTTAAATGATAGACTTCTTAGCTCTAGCATTCGGTTATTTAGCAACCTTAAGAAGCTCCACAGAATCACTTTGGATGTATTGGTAGCCATAAAAGAGCTAAAAGAAAAATGCAATATCTTGACCCAAAACAACATTTTCATCAAGGATGGTCTTTGCAGCAAACATCCTCTAAATTTCTTAGTCTGGGTAACAACTTTTTCAAAGGAACTCAGCTTTCTAAAAGAAAGTATCTGCTTGTTCTTATCATCTTTATGTCCAAGTTTCAATAATATATGTCGAGACCAGGCTTGAATCAATAATACAGCATTATGTTCCAAGTTGGTTATTGTTTCGATCAAAGAAGTAACAATCCCGCTCGCCTTTAATTCTTCTTGGCAATTAGATGTCTCAACTAGCTTCTTCATCAGATTTGCTTGTTGTGAATTTACATTTTCAGAAAAAACGACTTCAAACATCAACTCTGTAACTTTTAGTGATATTCTAGACTTTGTTCTTTCATTTCTTGCCATCCGCTTCAACTCATCAAAAAGCATAGTTTCTTCTTGGTTATCTCGAATAGAACTAAGATCCACTTTCCCGATATTTCCGAAACATATTCTATCAAGCAGAGCGTCCGCTTCTTTTTGTTCTAAACACGACATTAAGTTTTTCGACAATATAATTAAACAGTTAACTCGCTGACTTCTAGAAAATAAGAGGCGGAAAAAAATTTAGCTGTTGAAAATGAAAGAAACCGTTTTGTTAAAAAAAAGTTTTTTTGAGTTTATATGCGAGAGAAACTTTGAATACTTATTTGATGAGAGTGAATTTACAATCAGATCATGCAGCAATATGTCAACTTCAACAGATATCATATTTCCGAAGCAAGGATTCGCGATAAAACTAGTATTTCCAGGGGAGTTGAGCAACAAAGGGAGAGGAGAAGAATTTGAAACATGTTTGAAGACATATATGAAGCCGGTGATGAAGATTCAATTCATCATTTTTATCGGACACACTTGTGATGAGTTCTTTCACTTTCAGGAAGAGTTTCAACTTCAGAAAAAATTGCTGCAAGATACAAAGAGGTTCTACTTGTTCAAACTAAGTTCCATTAATAAATTACCCAACATATTCAAGAAGATTTTGCACTATTCGAAAGTTAGCTGGAAGCAAGAAAAATCCTTAGAAGAAAAATGTAAAGAAGTAAGGGCTGCAGCGTCTCTTATCCCGATCCCCAACTCAAGTATTCTCATGGATGTTTTTGGAACACTAGAAAATGTTTCTCAAGCTTCTGTGGAGGATATATTAGCTAAGACGCCACTTTCTAGTCATGAAGCCAGAAGTACATGGGAATTTTTTCATACTTAACCAAGATCATGGAGAGTTTGCATGTTGGTAAGAAAATTGCTCTAGTTCATCTGTGTGTATTAGGGATTGGATTTGATAAGAATTATCAATACGCAGTTGATAATTGTGTTGCTTCTGATTTTCAATGGAAGAATTGGGATTTTAATTCTAGTCAAATGATTCTTTTTCTACTCTTATTATCAATTAGTTATAAATAATAAATTTTGCCACACCACCTTATGTCAAACGGTTCTAAGATATAGATTTTATATATGCGCTACATTCAAAACCATATAAAAGGGCTATATGACCCAAGAATGCTCCGCACCATGATTGAATTAGCCTATAGGCCCCGTATACTCAAGAGTTATATGTGGTAGCACATTTGAATATAGATTTTTTGACCGTGCGCCTTAATCAAAAGTCGGTAATAAAATAATTATCAATTAACAACCAAAAGTGCTTGGATAATTATCAGAATCAAACGATAAGAAAAATAAGTGCAAGATTCTTATTGACAACATATCAATAAGTCAAATCCGATCCCTAATCATAGTTGGCTTGCACTTCACCACATGATAGGTTCTTCACGATTGAAGAAGTTTAATTCGTGTATTTATTAATGAAGTAAATTGTTGTAAGCACATCTAAAGTAATTTTTCTATTCAAAGAAACCAGAGTCATGGTAGATTGAAGAACTTACTTGAACTGCAATTGGATGTTAATATTTAGGGTAGATTATTGTTCAGTTTAAGAAATTTCCCGTGTCTTCTTCATTTCAACAGTGTTGTGGACTTAATAAAAATAAACCTTGTGACTGTGCAAAAGCACACTAGCAAACAATATTTCATAGATAAACTTATATTAGCACGTATAAATCTGATCAAAACCAAGGCAATTAGCTAACTTCAAGCATTAGGAGATGATATCCAGTTTTGAATTTGTTTGGTGTTAATTTTTCGTTTTGTTAAAGTTAGTATGGTTTACTGTTACCGCATTTACAGGTCATAAGATCAAAATACCAATAGTTAGGTATTCTACCCTTCCATATGCTTTAGGGAAATTCCCAGTTCAATGGCCATAGCCTATGCAACAAAGGGTAGATTTTCTGAACCAACGGATTTAGGATTGTACAAAAGTTTAGTAAAGAAGGCAAGATTCTAAGGTATTTGGTGAAATGTCTTGTTCTCCAAGATAATTTGACCTGATAATGAAACCAATTTTAAAAAAATAATCCAAGGGTCTATGATCTGGATAATAGACTTGCCAGCCTATAATGGATAATTGTAGTTTCAATTCATGAGGCTTCATGCCTTTATGAGTCGTTTCCTGAAGATTACTTTTTTATATCTCTAAATTGTTCTCTTTCTCTTGAAAAAAATAAAAAATAGTAAACATTTTCACGGACTATTATGGTTTTCTTCTTAACTTATTTAATTGTTTTATACCTAATTAATCATTCGGAAAACAAAAAAAATGTCTATTTTAAGATAATATGGCTTTGCGTTTCTGAAGTATAATCCATACTTTTTGAACGTATCACTTTAATTTTGTAATAATTAATAATATTTTTCTACACAGAAGCATCTATAAAGTTTTTTCTATGTGAATATAATTCTGTTACTCGGATATGGCTTTAATCTATTGGCTTATTTGTAGAAAAAATATTCATATTCTTTTAAGCATTAAAAGAGAAAAAACAGAAAGTAAATTAATGAACACTTTCTTTATATTCAGATATAACAGATCCAGATTAATACAATATATTTCCAGATTCGAAAATACTACTAACTTTTGTACTAAACTCCAGCACAAACTGTTTGGTGCAAGATCATAAAATGGAAGTGCTTAGGTGATCTGTAAATTAAATAAATGTGTATGAAAGTACTTACTCGATGTTCAACAATAATTGAAGATTTTCTAAAGAGGGAAAGCAAAAATATTGAACCACTATTATTATTTTACACCTTTAGCCATGAAAAAAGCCAGTAGCTGAAACTTATGAAACAAATAGCTCTATCGTTTCTCCTATGATGGTGGTTATCAAAATTTTTAAGACAATTCTAGAGAGTAGTTAGTTTTATGATTAGGTATTAACAATTTTCTGCAGATTTTGCACTCCCTCTATGCTAACCTAATATCCTTAGTAGTTGTCTTGATGCAGCATCTTGTGATTAAGATTTTGACTAGTCAAAAACATACCCACGAACTATAGGTCATATTCCGCTCTAACCTAAAAACAAAAACCCAATTGAAGATCTCTAACCTGATCTAACATGGTCTTCAAGTATTATCTTTGTATAATAGAAAATATTTTAGGCGTTGCTGTACATTTTCTAAGTAGTATTTTAAATTAATTCCTTGAACTACATGATAGACCAAGAAATTTTGTTCTTATAAAATGATACTTGTTTACATTTAGAGGTGGAACGATTATTATATAATCATAAACCTATCATTTTCCCGTTGCTATACATGTTGGGGAAAACGAAATAGTCTAAGATTTGGCTTAAGATCAGGCCTTTCTGGATTACTTACAACACCTAATTCTTCTGTATGATTTGAAGTGAGGGAATAAATAAAGTATTGTACGACGTATTGATTTCAAATAAAATTTTTCAGATTTAGCTTTAATTGCTAGTACCATGTTGCCCAGGAATATTATTTGTTCTCTTTATGGGATATTAGTAATACTCTAATGTTAAACTCGTTGCTGGTAAAGTTCTTTAAAATTTTCAATCTTTTCAACCTTTCCTGCCATATAAACAAAATCTAGCCAAATGTTAATTATAATACTCATAACAGTTTCTATTTAGGCGTTATTAATTTATAGTCTTGCAGAATGCTACATTTATTACAATCATGAGTACGTCAAAATTTCTTCGCAAATAGAAAAATTTGACGTTTATTATCAAGTACCAAGGCCCAGATAACAAGACAATAAAATAGAAAATAAGATAATAATAAATATAGTTTGTATATGTTCTGAAATTAGAGTATCACCACGTTATTAATGACTCAAGACCAAAGTTTTATGCTATATTTGTTGAGGAGGTAAGTGCATGGTATCAAGTCTCCAGATTTTCGTTGCTACATTTAAACTCTTGAAACTATATTTGTCTTAAAATTTAGGATATTTATGTGTCATATCATTTATTTCTCTATTGTTTGATTCAACTCAGAATTTTTAGGAGTTTTTTTAGAAAAAAAATCGTATAAGACAAAAAACGGACACTATTTCAGAACCGAAAAATGCAATTGCAACGAGATTTCTTTGTTATATAAATTAAATATCCCTTTTTAATTTTGGCATGTTTGATACCACTATTTGCATTGGCTCTTTTCAAATTTATCCAAATAAAATCGCAAGAGTAAAGATCCAAAGTAAGGGTCAATTGAAGAGATAAGTGGCAAAAAAATCAATGAATATATTTTTGAATTAAAGTGAAGATAAAGCAGCTTATATCCAAGCTATAATTAGTTGTATTTTAGTAGTTGAATATTTTATGTTTTATTATAGACCAAGGAGAATAGCAATGTACTAAAGTTTCAAGTCATTTAATAGTTCAAATGTTACTACCTTCATATTACATAACATAACTAAAGAAGACAAACAACTCCTGCTTAACATAAAACCCCAAGAAATGTTCTATATACTCTATTGTTACCTATTGGAATACTCTCTCTCTATATATGCATGATGAACACTCAGAAATAATTTCAAGCAAAGCTGTAGTTAACAATTTTAAGACCTTAAAAATAAAAATCTGGGTGGAGTTGATATAAAGAGCTCATCTATTTTGCACATATGCAAGTCTTATTAGACTTGTTAGAGAATATATATATATATAGTTAAGATAAAGGGTTTTCTCATAGGAAGGTGGATATATAAGGTAAACCTACCACATATTCTTATGAATTATTGCTCAAGATAATGTAAACCATTTAGTTGAAATGTTGCAAATATATCTGCAATTAATCACAGAAAATAATAATGGAAGGGAATGAAAAAGGTGGAGTTTGCACCTTTCAAATAACATTTTATGAACTATTGAGACCTGGAAATATTTCCTTTAAAAATATACTTAGAGCGAGGGATTCATAACTTATTTCATGGTAAATTTTCTTAAGTAGAAAGCTTGGGGATCTATCTTCTTTGTTGAAAATAATCTCAGTGACGAACTTAATCCAAACCATATATTTTAAGGTCCAATTTTCAACTAGAAAAATATGCGCTCAAGGATCATATTTCAATTCTAGAAACATTTCAACAAGCAAGAGGTTTTGGTGGTCTTAGATTTAAAATATATTCTTAAAGAAGGTATTGTAGATTGGGCACTAAGATTTGAAATTAAGAGCCTAAGGTTAAGAGCTCAAGATTAAAAGCTGTGATTTAAAATAACGTTTTAAGAATAAGAAGGTCGGTATTAAAAGAAAGGTTCAAGAATGGAGAATCATATACCAAAGATAAGAACATTGTCAAGTATTAAGAACCGAAGTTTAAATGCTAAGAAGTCATCTAAACATCTCTTTTGAACTTTTTCTTTTCCTGACAGATGACTTCAGATTCAATATAACCTTTTATTAAAGGTTTTGTTCATGATCGGAAATCATTTCAAGTGCAGTACATGGATTTCATCTTATAAACTTCTAGATCTTTCTGAATGCAGAAAATGTATTTATCGATCTTCATAGGAAAGAGGAACATATTTGCAAAATAAGTTACCTTGACACATGTGTTTTGAGTATTTTGAAGAAGATGATTTTAAATATCTCAAGTTTGATAAGTTTAGAACCTGAACTTTGCACTCAATCGCGTTAGATAATGATACAGGACGCGTGTCAACATGTTTTAGAGCTTTGTCATAAAAAAAGATGGTCCTGATAATTCCATTTCTCAGGAAGGAATTTTTTCCTAAATATGGACAACTGTTACTTAAGACAAACCATACTAAACTGCCTATAAAGAAGATGCATGTTCATCCAATCAGGGCATGAAAATATAGGAACAATATTATGATTTTCCACAAAAAGTTTTGCCATGTACGTTATTCCTATTCCTGGTCAAATATCCCATATTCAGTTGCAGCTCTCTCTACTTAGATATTGAAGCTATTAACTTGACGATTTTGACCTTGAATGTGTAGAGGTTTCTCATATAATATGATTGCATCTTTTCAAATCAAGATTTTCAATTTACGAAATGTTTTTAGTTCATACTTCTTAGAAAGATCATGACGGTGGTATACCACATCATCCAAAGTCCATTTTCTTTGTGGTTTTTCAACTCTACTTAAACTTTAAATTTACTTTCCATGTTCCCTATTTGTTAAGTAGGTTTATGTCAAATAGTAAAACTTTTCTGAGTAAATGCTCAGGACAGAGTATCCTTCTTTGTCATATTTTTCTAAAGAATTTTGCTTGGTACTGTCGGGGAGGTTCATAAATAGATCTTTAACAAAAAGAACCAGGCTTGAAAGAGGCACAAAAGTTTGAAACATTGTTTTATATACACTCCTGCGAAACGCAGTTAAAGTATCTGCAGACATCGATTTGCACCAAGATTCAAGAGATGTTAGAACAGGCTTCACACACTGCATATGCATTGTATATATAGTTTCTTAGTCTCTTCGGAACAAGCTTTGGAGGGATCGGTCATGGTTTACATTGTTTGCCCCAAACTAGGTATTTTGAGATCCAAGATAACCTTTGGGTTACTATTGCTCTCCATAAAAGTAAAGAAAAAATGTATATTCGTAGAATCATCTACGCTGAGGGGTGGCATAACAAAGAACATCATGTTATAAGTATTATCGTGTGTTGCATCTAGTTTAAAGAAACCGGACTAGATACCAACTAGGTGTTTCAGAAGATTTTTTGAAAAGGCTAGACCATTTAATTGTGCTCCATCATTTGTGGTATTGTTGACATACATCCTTAGAATTCTATCCCTTGCCATGCAGCTTTCCTCATGTTGGAAAAAATTTTCATAATTATATCTTCTGTATCTTCTTTTGCACTTTTACCTTTTTTATCTTTATTATAACCAAGTTTTTGTAAACTAAAATGCCAGGGAGTTCTGTTAATTACAACTAGAATGTAGATCTTTCTTGCCAAGTCAAACTTAGTATTTGCTGAAATAGCACAATTTAATTAATTCAATATCTGATGTTACATCTCTGGAGTTTCATACCGTCTAAACTAAATCATTACCGTATATCAGTAATCGATAAATAGCAAGAACTCTTCTTAGACAAATTAAATCTTCCTGGAGCATACGTTTTTATTGTCTTCACCAAATAATCAGTTGAGATCATGTCCTGTAGAGTTGAACTTCCTTTCTGTTTCAGTTTTCTAAAAGGTTTTGGTGCTTTTGTTTCCTTTGTTTTGATTTTTGTGTTTTTGTATTCGAAAGTTCGTTCAAGTATTTTTGTGATTCTTTATTGCCCAAAATATGATTTGACCAATAAAAATAAATGTCGTGAAAAACTTCAGAGTGAAAAAACTCGACTCCATATCTCATGATCACAACTAAACAGGGAAAAAATATTCTTCTTTTCTGGAAGAATTTTTACTGTATATGTAATATCTGTACAGCTGTGTTCTGTTAAATATTGTTCTCATGCATCGTTAAAGTTTCCTTGCGTGCTCCTGGAACTTTCGAGGAACTTTTGAACATCGAAAAGTGTATTTTTTGTACACTCGGAAAACCCTCGAGCGTTCAGACTTGCAAGGATAAGTTGCAACGACGAGCTCTACAGCTACTGTGCATTATCGTATCTAATGAAGCCAAAAGATACAGGCAGATCGCTCTTAATATTAAGGGATCTCCTAACTCTAACACTGTAAGGGCTCTATTCAAGCCACAAACCTGGATACTTCGTTAAGTATCAATCTAGTAAACACACAAGGCGTTGTTAACTCTCAGGGGTTTACTATCTCACTAGGAACAAGTTAGATTGATAAACTTTCAAGTTTTATATTTCTATTGTTGTTATTAATTAACTCACGTCAGATCGCCCCAAAATATATATGCGATATCTATTCTATTTATTAATATTCTTTAGGTCTTTACTTAACTAGCACAAGTAACAAAACTGTTGACAATAACTTAACCACCTCCTATTACTCACCGAAATACTTAAGTTGCCCAAGTAATCCAAAACGTTAACAATTAAATATACACATCCCCCTTCTCACCTTAAAATAGGTGTACCTCTTTTCCATTAGTCGACATCCCACAGCCAAAAGCAACCCCACTTGATCGAGGATCGACTTCGAATCCTAATTGAACCCAGTCTTTTCGCAAGTTGCAGCACCTTGCGAAAAGCTCAACCTTGAGAGTGTTCCTTCCAAATATTGACTCGAAATATTCATAAGCCTTCAAAGGCTTTGCACCATTTTCTAAACGATCAGTCCACAATAACTCTGTCTCCCTTAATTTATGAATCTTATCAAGAACATTCTTTTTCTTAGCCCTAGATACCAACACAAGTAACATCTCTGCTGAATGTTGGAAGTAATAACCCAAGGAAGTACGCAAGACCCCTGACTTGGTACATTTAATCCAGTCAACTATGTTAACTAAGTCATACTGGTGCTTGTCAAAATGTTGTAAGGTTCTGCCTAGATTCCTTTCGATAACCCAGATAGCAATGAATGCCGGCTTCATGTTCTCATAAGGTATATCGAGGACCTCAGAATCTTTGCATTTAGGATACCGAGTTCGGATCCCTCTCACAGGATTAAAGGTTCCAGTGGCCCATGGTGGATCGACGAGGAGAAGATCTACCTCATCACCTGGCCATGAAGCAACGGTATCTCCTTCATAAATATCAGCAAAATACCAAGTTCTCTCTCTAGGGAATATGCAGACCTTTACCGAAAAAGGCCACGACTCACCCGACAGGTCAAATATATTGCCATACAGTTTGGTCAAAGTGAAGTTACCTATATTATCTACTTGCATAAATGTCCTTAAGTCAGAGCTAGTCTCTATACTCTCACTACTTATTTGAACGTTTTCTACCGTTTCAACCAAAGTTACGGTTCTACGGTCATCCAAAATATATCCTTCAAGGTTAATTGCAAACGATAACCCCTCGAATACATACTTTGAGATTTCCAGCCATAAACCTTTTACTTCAGTCAATTCTTGCAAGCAGTCTCTCACCTTAGACACATCCTGTCTCGCTTTTGATTGCATTCTTTCTACTTGTCTGCAGAACGCTTTCCCTGCACCCTCTGGTATCACGAAGCTCATCAATGATTTCGCCGTCTCAAAAGAATCATACTTCCACGAACACAGAATATTTTCCACTGGAAAATTATACTCCCGCTCTCGATCCTTTGTAGCTATATCAATTTTTCTGCCATTAAATTCAGCCAAACTAATGATTCCCATAGTTCTCTGAATGTATGAGTACATCATTGCTTTCGATTTATGCGGCATGAACTTTGTAAACGACTCAAAGTCGCCCATACCAAAGCATTTTACGAGGCATCCCATAACAAATTTGTCCAACTCGGACCAATTTTTCACGTAGAAAGGAACAGCCTCTCGTTCCTCCCACCAGTTACCTTCAACTAGAAGATGTGATCTTAGATTAGGTCTCATCTTACCAACCCACCTAACATTGATATCGCCTAGGATATGTCTCTCGATCCAGGCCATAGCCCTCTTCGAGTTCTCTTACCCCTTACAGACTTCCTCTGATTCTCTAAGTATTTAATGACAAGTGATTTGACATCTCTATACATAGATCTGAGAGGTTCCCAAGTATCATCTCGAGATTCGAATCCTCTCCAGTGGACATGTAACCACCATTCTCCATTAGAGTACCGCAATCCATGGAATCTTTCCACTTCAAGCTCACCCCAATTATTAATGAAGATCTTTCTCAATGCATCATCCGGCACGTACCCTGAGGGCTCGTAAAAATACAACCTTGAAGCATGAACCGTTAAGGTCATACCGTTCAAGAGTCGCACCCGGTACACATTATTACTAAGTACCTCCTGTATTAGTACAGGACCAGACCACTCAAGCTTAATCTTGTTGGTCTCCCTCGGTGTCTTAGCAGTTCTAATAAGACATCACTCGCCTACCTGGTATTGGAGCAAAGCCTTATCAAAGCGCTTCCTCCTCTTATTCCAGTAGGCATTTCTTTCAGACTTCATCAGGGACACATAGTCAGCAACCCGACCATGATACTCATCTAGTTGATCTCGAAATTTCTTCGACAACTTAAACAAGGTGTCCCCTTCAGTATCTATTACCTTCACTTCCCCACCTACCTTTCTCGAGATCAACCTCGGAAAAGCAGCAGCCTCAATATAATCCTTCTCAGGATTTATGAACAGGAAAAGTTGGTTCGCACAAGGCGCCTTACTTTCTCCTGGAAGTTTCCTAGACATGATGGGTAACTCGTTCATTGCCGCCTGTATAGTACCCAGTACCAAGGGCCATTCATCCCATTGGTATCTTCTTTCTGATACCAGGGCTTTCAAGAAGTCAAGTACCTTTTTGTGTACCACTTGAATTTCACCATTCGTCCAACTTGCGTAACTCACCGCGAAGTTGTGGGTGAAACCAAGAGCTTTGCCCAATTTTTCCAACACTTGGTTAGCGAAGTGAGATCCTCGATCTGTCACAAGGGTGAAGTTCGATTCTAACTTCCAATTACTGTTGAAATCTTCTAAGGCAGATACCACCGTCTCGGCATTAGCCTTCGGTGCATACTTTAAGTAGGTGAACCTTGAGAAGGCATCCGTTAGTACGAGTATGTATCCCTTCGGGTTAACATACAGGTAGTCGGACACTAACACTTCCCTCGGTGCCCTAGCCTCATTGCCTATGCTCAACGCGGTCTTCAATAAGGAAGGTCCCTTTCGACAGTGAGCGCAATTCACCTTGAGATCTTGAAAGATGCTCCGTAAAGTTGCCCCTTCACCATATGTCTCAGGGATGACCCATGCGTATTTCGAAGCTTCTGCTACACAGGCACTTACTGGTCCATGGTGACCCGCAAGGTGAATATGAACCATCTGTCTCTCAAAAAGAGTTTCAGGTATCACAACCTTGTCGCCGGCTCTTGCCAGCTTGATCCCATCGCCAAGTCCTTCAGCTTTCTGACCATCAAGCAGTTCGGCCTCAGAGATGCGCTTCCACGAACCTTCATAATATGGGTTGAACGCTGAGACTCGATCCTTATCGAAGGCTCTCATCTGTTCATACGTTCTTTTCTCCCTTTGCTTATTTGGGTTCAGTCTGACAGTGTTCACCGTGACCCTGAGTATTTCGTCATCTTCGGTTGCAGTACCAAGATCTTCGATCGTTGGACCCGAAGACTCCTCGTACTCGGCTTGTTCTGTTGCCCAATCAAAGATATCATCGAAGGTCACCGCTGACTCATCGACATCCTTGAGAAGAAACTCCTCTCGAACCTTTTCTCTAGGCTTCCTTGCGAATGTTAGGCCTCCATCTTGGCGAGTTCCGTACTTGACATCATCGTCGAGATACCAAGTATCGAAGCTATCTTGGTCAAGGATCGACTTAACCTCGATATCATCGGGTGCTTCAGGAACCATTTCCTTTAGCTGTTCAAGCTCCTGGTTGGTAGGCGATACGAACATCTTTCTGTAGAAGTTACGCTCCCCTGTGTCCAAAGACTCCGGGGGAGGTTCCCTAGCCAAAGCCCTAGCAGCTTTAATTTCCTGGTCTTTCCTCTCGACCCGGGCTGCCCACCTCGACAGCATGTCGGCAAAGATGTTACTTTCACCATCTACGTGGTAAAGTTCAACTTGAGCCTGCTGTAAAGTTAGCACCCACCTCTGTAGCCTATTAAGGTGTCCATGGTTTATTCTGGATCCTCCCTTAATTATGGCCCTAAGGTTCATATGATCCGTATACACCTGTATCGGTGTTGGATGATATGGCAGTAAATATGAAAGACGACTGAACGTCTTCACAATCGGGTAAAGTTCCTTATGAACGATACCCCACCTCTGTTGATCCTCGGCAAACTTGACAGAGAAAAACATCATAGGAAACATTGTCTTCTTTAACAATGATTTACTTCTCTCAGATGACCCAGCCTGGAATACTATCGCACTATAATATTCCTTGCTGGCATCCGTTACCAGTAACAGATCCTGGTCACGATCATAGGTCTGTAGCTTCTGTTTCGCCGCTATAGACAAGATCCTTTTGAACTCCTCGAAGTCGTCAGACAACTCGTCCGACCACTCGATACGTTCGTTCTTGCGTTTCAGGTCAGATTTTTTCCCCTTCATTTGTGGGTACTTAGCCATAACCTTACCCCTAAGTTCCCCGAGCTTCGGTATGGCTAGCGACAGCCATTGCGCAAGATGAAGTATCGCCGCGAGTTGATACACAAACTCCGGCCTCGGAACCTCGAGTATTTTCTCATAATACTCCTTGTTAAAGTTCCATTTTCCCCCTTCTACCTCTCTTCCGCAATAATTAATCCTAGTCGAGAATATGGTAGATTTCTGAGGGCTGATCCTCACTTTAACCCTCCTAAGGTTCTCAAAGAATCCCTTCAGTACTTTGATGAAATTATCAAAGTTGTCTGCGTAGATCAGACTGTCATCAATCCACTGGATGATGCCATGACCATGTCTACCCTCGACTTCTCTGCCCACCACATGCTTCACCATCTGCTGGTGGAAGAACACGGGGGTCGAGTGGTATCCCATGGGTGCGAAGTTCAACTGATAGGTCCCATGTTCGGACACTATATTGAAGTACTTCTTCGCTTCTTCGGTGATGCCGAGCTGGTCAAACCCTGACACCACATCGAATGAAGCATAAAACTTGCTTTGAGCGAGATTTTCGAAACTCTTTTCCAAAAAGGGTAGCTGATTAACATCGCGACGCAAAATTTTATTCACGTCGACTAAATCAACTACCATCCTAAGTTTGTTTCCTTTCTTAGGAACGGCAAAGACTACGGAACCGAATTCCGCAGCCGGCACTAGTTTCAAGAGCTTCCTTTTCTCCATACTCATAAGTTTTTCCTTTATAAATCTGCTCTTTTCAGCAGATGTCGGCCTAGCTCTGGGGTACTTGAACTCGTAATTCTCCAACGGGAACACGGGCATAGGCTCTAGCTCACTTATGCGGGTCTGCGAATGGTCCGTCGCGAACACATCCCAGTACTCCAAGCATGAAGCTTTCAACTTCTCTCTCATCTCCATCGAGGCATCCGTTGCTTTAGAGATCATAGATGATATAGCTTCCTTTATCTCTATCTCCTCAGAGACCGGGTCAACTTCTTCATCCACATCGGGCAACAATATATCACCCAAGTCATCATCGGCGATGTCTTCCACATGCCTTTTCAATCGGATGACCTCTCCAAAGTCGATACCGGAGGTATCACCGGTGTTTATTCTCTCAACTAAGTCAACACTAGTCTCGGTGTTGCGTACCCACAACATCCCGGGGACTTCCACCTTCGTCAGCCCCACTCTCTGGGCTTCCACTGCCTGCCTGACCTCAGCAAGGTAGTGTGCGAAGGAGTCCCCTACCACCACATGCTCGTGGTAGGACGATAGCCACCTGCTATCACCCGCTAAGGCGTCCCTTTGCAGGTAGTTGATAAGACTATGTTGCTCGTCAGTGATCAGCTGACCCACCACAACCATGGTCTTTTGCTCTCTCCGAAAAAGTTGTCCATCCTCTCGAACCTTGATCTTGGGAAATACGTTGACACTTCCGCCCTGCAGAAGCGAAAGCATCTGTATCACCCGATCAAGTTCCTCAGGTAGAACACCTTTCACAAGCAGAACATTTTTCTGCTTTTGTCTAACGACCTTACTCTGGTCAATATTCTTACCAAAAAGGTAATATCTACGGATCTTTAAGGACGATCCACCCCTGCCCCAACGTAAAACGCGGATGTACTCCAATAACTCGTATTGGTGAAAACTCATATATTGAAATACACTGTTAACTTTAATTACATCTACAATTAACATAACTACGTTGGGCCAAACCGAAGACCCTAGTTTTCTACTTAGCCAATTTACATTATTTATATATTTATAACATAGAAAACTAGATCCCGAATTTACCTGGCCCACCAGGTGGCTAACCTGGCTGCCGCTTTCCTACCCGAGCTCCATATTTTGCTCGGGTAACAAGTGCATCATTCTTAGTGCGGGCTTTCCGATTAATCCCCGGCCACTAATAGCACACGTTGCCCATGCACCTTCCGCCTCAATTTACCATTTTTAAAGACGTTGAGGTCAATACGTCCAACCTTGACAACAGGACTGATCGTCCCGTTGGCGGAGGTTACCTGCCCTTCAGCATCCTTCACATCTTTGCAAAAACTTCCGTGTTTGCCATAAGATGCTACTACGGCATCCGCACCTGAGTCCATCATCGCGTCTTTGATTTCTTTGAACTCATGGTTGAATACCTGCATGCCTTCGCAGGGCCTAGGACTCACTGACTTAGCAATGAAAGTCCTCACCAAAGGCGGCCTTTTGGTAGTGATGTATTGAACATCACTCGAGTCGTCACTAAGGACTTCTCGTTTCGGCTTAACCTTTTGTTTAAGCAAACTTGCTCTCTTACGAGGTGTATTCGCTGCATTAGGACAGTTTCGGGAATAATGGCCGTATTCTTTGCATCTGTAGCATTGAATAGTTGCCATATAGTTGGTATTCCCCTGGCCCTGCATCAGCTGCCTCTGCATAGCAAGCGCCTTCCTTTTTCTGCGCCTTTGCGATTTAGTCTCAAGGGGTTCGCTCCCCACAACCAACGCGTTTGCACTTGTTGGCAAATAATCAGGCCCATATTGTGCCTTCTCACCCCTGTCAATCGCCGCTTGTCGCTGAGCTTCAAGGGCTTTCTGGAGAGCATATAGCGTAGATAGAGGGTTCACATTAGCTGAAATCTTATTAGCTATGATCTCCCTTGTCATCTGCATCTCCCTAGGGCATTTCTTTACGATCATCTCGAAAAGGTTAGCCTTTTCGTGGTTATCAATACGCAGAACGTATTGTTCCTTGATGATCTTCCGGATACTCTGGAAAAACTTCGTGAAGTTTTGCAGCGAACTACCACTGTTCGACCACTTCAACTTCTCCAGAGCACTCATTGGTATATCCGTAGTTTCAGCAAGCAGCCTGTCTCTACGCTCCCTCAATACCATTAGGATCTGAGTAAACTCTCCAGTTGGACACAGGTCGTTCAAAAGGTTCCTATCAACACATAACTCAGGCTTAAACATAGGATCCATCTTTTCAGCCGCTTCTGAAACATGAAGAAACTGGTTGATGGTCTCTATAGACATCGTTTCAGCCGTCAACAGTTGAGGTTTAGGATACCTTGGCCTACTGCTAGACGTGTTGCCGGGAGGACTCGAGGACAATTTCATAACTAATGCCCGTAGAGTCTTATTCTCAGCGAACAACACGTCCGATGTCCTAGCCAAATCCTTAAGCTTTTCACTCAACTTATACATCGAATTACTCATTATGGCCATGAACTCCGCACTATCCTGTGAATTAACATAATTCATTTTAATAATAGGATAAGCTTTATCCATCGCGTCGCTCATGACCGGCCAGTTGTCGAAGATAGACATATCCATTCCATCAAGTATTCCTCGATGTTGTGGGTCATCCGTAGACAAACAGACCTTGGGTACCGGGTCCAACGTATATGGTTCCCTTCCCCCTGTCTTCTGTTTCAAGAGAGCATGTCTAGCCAACCTTTCGTTGCGAGAAGCTCTAGCATTTATGGCGACTTCTGCGGCGTACTCTATTGCTTGTTGCTCAGGGTTAAGCGACAACCAATTTTCCGTCATATTTTCAAAGTGCCTTCTCTCACGAATACTAAGAGGCTGCCTCTCCATGCTCCTATGGTTCGTACTGATGTTTGCGCGGTCAATGGCATTGACAACGGCATCATACCATCTATCCGAACCATTGTCTCTGGCCAGGGTGGTTAGGTTCATCGAGGCTCGCGCACTTCGACGTGATGCGCCTCTACCAGTTCGTATTCCTTCATTCACTCTCGGAATACGATTCCCATCCCTGTCAGGACCAACAGAACCTTCAACCTCGGATTCTTCGAAATCTACGACCTCTAAAGATCTAACTGATTCAGTCTCCATTGGTTGGTATGCCTCAGCATCCCTCTCTCCATACCCAACGTTTGTATCCACCTGAGTTTCCACCACATGGGCTTGCGTGTCAGGAGGATTTAACAATTGAGCAGAAGGTGCATTCATAGAATACGGAGGGGTAGAAGTTACAGATACCGGCACTTGGGGGGATCCCAGAGGTGCTCCAGCACCACGTCCCCTCGCTGCAGTAGCCCCAGAGACGTTACTCTGAGTTGAAGCTTCAACCCGCTCAACAGGTCTAGAACTTCTGCCACCAGTTGCAGGAACAGTGCTTGCTGCGGGGCGGGCAGGAATGGCCGCTGACGGAGCATCACTGCTCGTCACCCCAGACACACCATGACGAGTCACAGTGGTATTGCCCCCAGCTCTAGCTTGTGAGCCGGCAGGCAGCGGAATAGCCTGTACTTCTTGTACCGCTGATCCAGTATTCTCAGCCGCTGGAACGGTTTCTATATTTGTTTCAGCTGATTCCGCAGCTCTTGCTCCCACAGGAGCGCTATGCGTTGGCACAGATGTCACTTGAGTGGCTTGATGCGCACTCACTGGGACCGAGCCAGTTCCTTGAGTTGTGGAACTGGGTTCAGCTCCGGCAGTTATCCGAGATTGCGTTTGCGCACCCGTTACCGGATTTACGATCGTGACCTCACGGTCCGATACACCCGAGGTAACCCGTTCCTGAGAACCGGAAACGTTACCTCCAACGACCTCCCTCACGGGAGTCTGCGCGGCGGCAGCTTGCCTCGCTGATCTGCGAGGTGGCTTTGCTGCGCCCTTATCACTTTTCTTCCCCGCCATCTGAGGAATTGTTATAACAATTTGTACACTCGGAAAACCCTCGAGCGTTCAGACTTGCAAGGATAAGTTGCAACGACGAGCTCTACAGCTACTGTGCATTATCGTATCTAATGAAGCCAAAAGATACAGGCAGATCGCTCTTAATATTAAGGGATCTCCTAACTCTAACACTGTAAGGGCTCTATTCAAGCCACAAACCTGGATACTTCGTTAAGTATCAATCTAGTAAACACACAAGGCGTTGTTAACACTCAGGGGTTTACTATCTCACTAGGAACAAGTTAGATTGATAAACTTTCAAGTTTTATATTTCTATTGTTGTTATTAATTAACTCACGTCAGATCGCCCCAAAATATATATGCGATATCTATTCTATTTATTAATATTCTTTAGGTCTTTACTTAACTAGCACAAGTAACCAAACTGTTGACAATAACTTAACCACCTCCTATTACTCACCGAAATACTTAAGTTGCCCAAGTAATCCAAAACGTTAACAATTAAATATACACAATTTCTGTGTGATAAAAATAACCAAAAATAACACTAGAAATATGGAAAACTATCACAGAAATATTTTTTTTGTTACTAAACATAAATAAAACGGGAAGATATTATGAAAAACATGAAGCTTGACAAGCACGAAAGTTGTGATATATATCTTATATTCAACAATAATTTGACTGAAGTTGTTGTTCAAGTTCAACACGAAAGTATTAAGTTTGATATACTTGATTACAAAGAGTATGTTATAAGATTTTGTAAGAGTGATACTAAATTAGTTTATCTTTGGGAAACACCTTTTATGAAACAAGAAAAGATAATAACTTTTCTTAGAGTATTTCTACAAAATAAGAGAGCTGCAACAAGTTTTTCTTCTATTCAAATATCTTCTTTATTTCAAAATATTCAAAATATGATGGATAAACTGAAGAAAGTTTTGGTTATTAATAAACTTTTTGTTTCTGCCTATTCCTATGGTTACAGTGAACAAGAATACAAAGTATTCAGAAATTTCATCCTGAACAAATCAACTGAGTTTAAAACAATATTTTATCATCCTTGGGATAAAATTCAATTTTATCCTGAGTATTTCTCTGAAGATAAACAAGAAGTGAATACAGTAAACATCTTTAATGAAGTTGTTTTTCCGAAGAAATTTGATGTTGCGTTTGAAAACATCAAATATTCCATCCCAAGAAGAGTCCTGATTAGAAAACTGTTGCGTAGTTTTTGTTCTTGCACAGAAATTAACATGAATTTTTACCTTTGCAATTGCAAAGACACCTCTCAAGAATTTTGTTCCTTTATTTTATTAATAGTTTCAGCTGGTTTAGCTAGAAAAGTTGGAATATTTAGAATGAATTATCGATTAGTTTTTGCAGCTGAGTTTTATGTAATAAATAAATTACTTTGGAATGTAAACAAGAATTTTGAAGATTTTGAAGAGTTCAAATATGACATTCAAACTAATCAAAAGATGATAAAATATTTTTTATGGTTACTCAATAATAAACAAAATAGTAACTAGATGGATAATTAAACTCCAATATTCTTGACACTATTTGTGAAGGAATTGTGTTCCTGTAATATTTTTAAACAACGCAAGTTTTTCTTTTTCCTTTCTCTATTTAGAGTTTCTTTAGCTCTGAAGAACTACAATACCCCATAGAAATTAACTTGTTATAAATTATAAAATCTTATATTTCTCTAATGCTATATAGGTACATATATCTTTTTAGCTGGTATTTTCTAAGTAAGAGACCTGAAAGTTAGCTTTCATATTTTGTGATAGTTTCGAGCCCTGAATTAGCAACTTAACTTGAATTATTGACATGCAACAAAACTATTTAAAACTTTAATGGCAGATTTATAAGTCAACATAAACGAAAAAATTGATTCAAAGATACTTTACTCTAAAGACTAGTTATTGTATGACAATTGAATATTCACCTGAAGCAAACTTAGGTAAAGGTATAGTTAAAAGCCATATATACAGAAAGAATAGTCCAATTAATGTCTTCGAGTAATAACTATTGCAGTAACTGTAGAATAACTCTACTTGTACCCTTTTTCAAAGTTTCTTCTACCTAGATAATAGGCTTTAGTAATTGTTTCAACTGAAAAACTGATCAGGCTTTCCTTTAACCTAAACAAAACTTTTCTGATTTACTATTAAGAGCAGCAAGAGAAATAAACAAGAACTAAGAAAAAACTTAGATAATAAACAAGAACTTTGAACGTAGGTAAATAGACATAATCAAGCTTAACAGGTTCAAATTCAAAAAGACCTACGTCTTAATAGTCAAGTTTATGCCTCCCATGTATCTTCTGCCTTTGTCGAAGATACCAAAACCAGCCAAATCCACAGAATAGTTATTTTTAATACACTACCGCAATTCAGTTTCCGCAAGAGCCTTTCGTAACTCATCAGCAGCGAGAAAAAGTTTGTCAGAAGCAACTTTTCGTGGTTGAGGAGAATTGTAACTTCGGCTGAAGGTTGTTGTACTTGTAGAGACAGCATTATTTTGGAGTGAAACAGGTTCCTCTCCTGAAGAACTGGGAGTTGACTTTGAAAATCCATTAACTTCTTCTAACAATGCTTTTGTGCGTGTTTGCCCAATACCAAAGCCAATGCAACGAACCCATTCGCGTCTATCTTCTTCACTCTTGCAACCAACCTTTAACCGGTCATGCCCCTTGATTATACAAAATCTGTTGCCTATTTGAGGATTCTTGTCTCTTGATCCAACTAGTTGCGGACGAACTGCACAGGTTCCCAAGTTCCACATTATATCCGAAGCTGCTACAATGTAGTCTCCGTTTATTTTCACTAAACTTAATTGTGACTGTGACCATAAATCTCCCTCTATATTGACAAATACAAGTTGCCCAAAAACAAATTCCGTGTCTTCTGATAGTTGTTGCGACGCATTAGAAAATCTCAAATCAGACTTCTCTTGAACTCCTATTACAGCTTCTGTTGCTTCTACAGAATCAAAAGAAGCGTTGTTTATATCCACCCCTGTGAGGTCAAAATAGCTACCACCGAGGTTGGCTATCTTCACCCCGGAAAAAGTACTTGCTGGCTCTTCAGCTCTAGGTTGGAACTTCTCTCGAATAACTCTTCTAATAATTTCCTGCTGTTCTAAAGAAACTGTTGGATCAGACTTAGTAGGGTCATGTTGAGACTGGGACCTTTCCGTATTTATTTCACTTCTCAAAGGTGTATTTTCATTAAACGCAGTACTAAATCCAGAGGCTTCACTTCTGGCATCATTAAACAACTCAGCTTTGTCAATAGCTACTGACTTAGCCGAAAAATATGATCTCACAGATTTCAAATCACCCACTCCATTTGCTTGACTAATCCCAGTTTCCACAGAAAGTTGAGGTTGTGAAAATTTCAAAACTTGCTTATGATGATATTTCACTGTCAAATTTATTTGCTCAAAAACACTTTGTTTAATCTTATCATATTCTCGCTCAAACGATCTCGTTCTGTGCATCTTTGTTCTTTTATATTCAACAAACAATGAATGAACCATACGCTCAATTGACACTTCTGAGTTCGTTGATGTCAAGTAAGAATACCGAGCTACAATACTTTCGTGGCCAAGCCATAAACAAAGCTTAATTCCACCTTGTCCAGGGGTATCGCAGTAATACCGTGATTTAAGAACCGCACGAGTCCAACTTGAAATAGGCGATCGCTTAAGAGAATAAACCTTCTGGACTTCAAACAGAACCTTCGGATCTCTAAGACAAGAATCGATTAGTAAGTTGAGACTAACAAGCCCTGAATAGACTGAATGCGAATATTTGGATGCTCCAAAAGTAGTCAGAAGGGTTTTACACGTATTGTTATACGACAAAATATCCAAAGAACAGTCAGGAATGTGCAACATAGTAATAAGTTCGGTTTGATCAGTTGTGAGTTGATGAATAAATTGTTTAATCAGTTTGAATTCAGATCCAGGCGCTTTTTTCTGCCAAAGTGTATCCCAACACATCCGAACAGCAGAAAGGGAAGCCTTTAAATCAAGTATTTCAAATTTTTTTTGAATCAAGAGCTTTCTAAAATTATCAAAATTCACAAGCACATTTTTCCATATCAGGTTTCTTTGTGAGTAGATTGTGTTCTGTGTCCATAGAGTGAAGAGCGCAAAGAGAGATTTAGGGTTGGGTTTAACCAATAGGGTATCAAGAAGAGATTCAATTTCTTTCAAAGATGCTATAGGATTGCATTCGACGTATATGGAGTAGTATAACGATAGCGCGAGAGAATTCCACAGCAAAAGATCTTTCAGTTTAGTCGAACTTATAAAAGGCTTCCTATTCCGCCGTGATCTATTTGTTATTGTGGAATGTGATATTTGAGAAGGCGCGTGACTTGGAAGAAAGCTTCTGTAACTGTTTGTTTGCGAAGTATTGTCCATGGAGAAACGATAGAGCGGTGCATTAATTTACTAACTTTTTTTGTGCTTCTTGTTTTCGTTTTTTAGTTTCTTGGTATTTTGGGCAATTTTGGGCAATTTTGGGCAATTGCTTATTTGTAAACCTAGATAGGAAAAGAAAAACATTACTATTGAATAGAACTTAGTAAAGGTTTATGCAGTATAAAATATCCATATACTATAGTATACTTGACATAAACTTATAACTGAAGGTATAGAAAACTAAGCTGAGAAAGTAAAATTTTTACTATGGTAAATAACTTAACTCTTTATCTTTGAGGGTTTCTTCCTCCTTGATGTCTTGGGATTAACCAGGGATGTATAAAACGAAGGGTTGTTAAAAAATTGATGATTTTGTTACCTTTAAGATGTTATGTGATTTAAAACGGGTAAGATATATTTTAAAATTCCTGTAGAAATCTATCCTGTAAATGATAGATGAATAGTCGTGTAGAGAATTATCAAGTATTTTTCTCTGCTTGGAGAAAAATAATTATGAAAACAGCATTACAAACACGATAATTACCACTTATTCTTGCGACACTTTAATATAATCAGTATGCTATTTAGTGAAATTAGCATGTGAAACTTCTTCATTCAGAAGGGCGAGCCAATAATCTGAAAACCTAGATAAGAAAGCATTGACACATATGTGTGTCTCTTAAATATTCATCGATTAAACCTAGACAAGGTCTGCCTTTTTGGATATCGGAATGAATAAACTAGTTTTCTAAAACTTTTTTTTTGCTGACTATTTGCCATTAAAATTCATTATTTGGAAGAGTAACGATATTAGGCCATGTTTTACAGATTTATTTAAGTACGGAAGAGCTTGCAACTTCATTATGTTGGTTAAATTAAGAGAATCAAAAAACTACTTTAACTAGAAACTTGAACGTGAAGTACATGCAGAGATACATTTTTTTTGGTGAAGGCAACTGATAATGATAAGGGATACTTCAAGAACAATAACAATAAATATACCCCAAATTAAATTCAAATGAATTCGGCAGCAAATTTCCTTAAGAAAATATTTCCCTTTGCTGAAAAGAAACTTAGGATTGTTATTTTTTCATTGAATTATGTCAAATTGATATTAGGAACTTTAGTTAGAAAACTTCTTAAAGATAAAACCTATGGGGGAATAGGCTTTATTTTGTAACATGGTATCGCACATATAGTCGCAGTTAAAAAAATACTGCTCTGAATTTTCTCTGGGTAAAAAGTTTGGATGCCTATGTTAGCTGACAGGACGTTATTGTGATAGCTTAGATTATTAAAAAGACAAATATACACGTGTACTAAGTATTCTTTCTGGAAGCTAAATAGATATAAGTGGTAATAAACCCATGAACTCCCTATTCCTTCAAAGCTGGTTATATTGAAGTAGGTAATCTAGGGTTATGAGTACTTTTTTCGTTGCATAATTTTAGCTTATAGGGCTACTTATATTCATGAGCAGGAATTCGGCAACAAAAAAAGAGGCACCAGATAGAACTGTTCTAAGTTGGGCGTGTCTAGAACACAATAGTTAAAAAAATAAACCCATTGAATATTCATGAACAGTTCAGTTACCCCTAAAGATATTCCACAAATGTTATACTGTATATCAGCTACTTTCGAGTGAGAAAGACTGTGTAATTCTGATTTAGCTGCTTCCTGGTAGACTATTACATTTAAGCTACTCGGTTTATTGATAATATCCATAAACAAGTATATGAGAAGCTACTAGAATACCTTGTAGGTATATTATGCTTATTATCTCTAACATGGTTAATTAGTCGAGTATGCAGTTTGGCCAGGATTTTTTTGAGCTATGATATGAGAAGCACATACCTAATCCAATAACCAGAATTTCAATAAGCTCTAATCGAAGAAGAGCATAGAATCCGATACAGAATTACCAATGTATTTGGGACCTAAGCAAGTAAAAAAAGTAAGCAGAGTTTCCCTAAGGAGGTAAATCCTTCTTTCTAACTAAATCAAATAGATACAACCACCCTTACAGAAAAGAATATTTAAATTAACATATTTAAGACTCAAGTAAATGAACCAAAAGAACCTGTATCTAACAATTAACCAGTCTAAAGCACTAAAATAAGATAAAGGTACTTTTAAGGCATGCTCCAATATTGTAATCTAATTTAAGCTACTTAGATTCTACTATTCCTTCAGTGGATTTCATTTAATCTAGGCAATATAGTCTTCATCAGCTAGAAAGCAGCCGACAGATAAATTAAGGAAAACAGGTCTCTCCTTGTTTTAGATGTTTTAAAATAATTTAACAAGGCAATTATGTTATTTATACTTTTAATATTCTATCCCAAGTTTCTTATCTTTCTGATAGCTTTATGATCAACTAATGACCACTTTATTTACGTAGGATCTAAATGCTAATGGTCATCCGATCGTGAGGAAATCTAAGTTTATTGCTATCATTAAATGCAAAGTTTTCAGGTAATTGTTCGCTGGATATTCTTAGCTAACATTAATCTATGAAAAAAAATTAGGGATCTAGTTATTCATTTAGTCTCTACTACCGTCACTAATTACATTTTTTGGTGGAACAAATTAGAATCGTGTCTGTTACAACAGCATTAAGATACTAGTGATTCTTTGCTGCATGGCTCATATCTAACCTTTATATTTGAATCCATTCTGCATGAGCAAGAACTATTCTTTTGGCCCAAGAAGTCTTATTCACCTAGCTGACTTAATTTTTCATCTTAATACCTGTTCGCCTCAAAATAAACATATATATATAATGCATTTCCTCTCCCTAAATGAAATTATTAAGGTATGCAATATCCTGAACAAGTTTTCTCCTGGCAAATGCTATTGATCATAAGAACATTTTATAAGGGAGTAATTGCAGTGGAATGACATTACTACTAATTTATTGGTAAGGATGCTGAAACTATAACTTAATTATGCAAACCTGAAAAATTCACGAATAGTGCTGCAGATCCTTATATTCGATATCTAAATTTGGACAAACACCTTATATAAATAGTGCAATAACCCGCCAGATTCAAGAAAAAGTCAAGCAAAACGTGTACATGTCTAAAAAATAAAGACATGGTTTTTAAAAAACGTAGAGTTAACACTTACAAAACAGGATAACAGTGCTCCAGTCCAAAGTTAGAGCTATCACCAGCACATGGATGCGAATCATCAACCAAAACAAATTGTGGACAGGCACAACTTCCAGTACCCGGGCGATCCCTACAGCTAATCACTAGTGCCCCATCGTCGGCGAAAATTACTTCCCCCTGACTACATCTTACGTACTCAAAATCACTCACACAAAACGCGTACAACAAACTAAGCCTCTCTTGCCCACAAATTGCAGTTGCGTCAAATGTTGGTGATGCGATCGACCCGGTACTTGGAAGACCAGTAGGAGAAAGAGAAGGTTTTTCAGTCAATGAGTCTGACTGGTGAAACGTAGGCTGCTCAGTGATGCCAGGAGGAAAAGTCGTATCTTCTGGATCTACAACTGTGGGTAACATTGAAGGCACTGATGAAGGAGGCCCAACGGGGGAAGTTGTGGTAGTGTTTGGGGAGCCTACTGCATTGGAAGAGCTTAGTCTGATGTTAGAGTAGACCATGTAGGTTACAAAAGTTGCCAAAACAATGAGTCCGAGAAACACTAAACAACCTAGTACCTTACTTCTTCTTCTTGCTGCTCTTAATATTTCATCTCGCTCGCTCTGAAGAGTTTTTAAGAAATTAGCAACTTCAGTGCACACTGGGTTTTCCATCGGAGGCAAAGCGATCTGGTGTATTGGAGTCACTTTTACAGGGGGTAGGTATTTCGGAGTAAGTGTTTGAAATGAAGAAGATGCGTAACTGTAGAATTTATACCGTGGATGTGTATCTTTTACCTTTTGGGTGCACAGAGGTTGTTGTGCTCCATAGTTTGTATAATGATTTGGAGTTTCTACACTGCCATCTCCGGCTTCAAGGTGAAGAAAAGTATTCTCTTTCGTATTCATTCCACTTAAGTTATAGTTTATGGTCTTTTGCTTCTGTCGGCCCATAAAACACGGAGCATTATTCAGGAAGGTCTTTACTGTTTGTTTCTGTTTACTACCTTCATAACATGATGACGTCATTAAGGAAATCAATCTATCCCCAACCTTAAATATTTTGATTGGTCAATTCTACCAATCAGAAACAGAAGCCCTGCAAAAGCGTTGTATGCCCGGAATTTTAAGCTGTATATTCAAATAAAAAGAACCAAAAAGGAAACCAATGACTTTTTAGACTTATATATAAATAAAAAAAGGGGCACCTTAACCATTTTTTTCAAAACAATTTCTTAAATAATCTTCATCAGCTCTCAAACCAGAAACTTTGTCACCAATGGCATCCAAAGTCTTTACCTCATCTTCAGTCAGCTCCACATCTACTGCAGCAGAGTTACTTCTCACGTGATCTACATTTACACTACCTGGAATCGGAACTGCACCCTTTGCAATAACCCAGGCAAGACATAACTGATTTGCCGTGCAATTCTTCGATTTAGCCAGCTGGTTTATCTGATCCAATAAAGCTTGGTTTTTCTCTTTGTTTTCCCCATTCATGTATGGAATCGAAGATAAAAATCCTTGTGGAGAAGATGCTTCAAATTTTCCTGCTAGGAAACCTTTACCAACAGGAGAATAGGCAACAATTCCAATCCCCAATTCTTTGCACGTGGGAACAATTTCTGCTTCCAAATCTCTTGCAAACACACTCCATTCTTGTTGAATACAAGTGATCGGATGAACTTCGTGGGCTTCTCTAATAACTCTTGCACTTGCCTCACTCAATCCAATTCTCTTAATCATTCCCTGATCAATTAATTTCTTGAACCCATTCATCCAAACTTTAGTTGGAATGTGTCTTGGAAGAATTCTATGACTATAATAAAGATCCACGCAATCTAAGCCAAGACGTGCCAAAGAGTCTTCACACGTTTTGATGAAATCTTCTTCATTAAACTCCTGAAACAACTTATAATCAGGGGTTCCCGCAAACCATTTCGTTGCAATGGTTACCCCTTGCTTCTCTTCATCAGTCAGTGACTTATAAAACTTACCAACTAGAACCTCATTGTAAACCATTGTTCCATCTGATTCAACTCTTTTATACAATTGGGCTGTATCAAAGTGTCTAACTCCACTATCATAAGCTGCTCTCAAGACGATCAGACCTTCTTCTTCTGTTGGGAAAGGTTCGTAGAAAGCTGTTAATCCCATGGCTCCATATCCAATTGCAGAGACAGTTAAAGCTGCTTCATCTTTTCCAAGAACTACTTCTTTCATAATTACAGTTTGTTTTGAAACTTGCGTTCTTATTTTACTATTCACTTTTGCTGTGACACTGTTTATATTCTTTAAAGTTATGTTTTGAAACGTGTATTCTTATTTTACTATTCACTTCTGCTGTATCACCGCCGATACCGTTAAGGTTGTAAAACGAAGGATAGCCGTTTATATTTTATTCCAGAAAAAGAAATAAAAAGGTAAGAGAAAAATATTCAGGTGAATAAAGCTGTAAGTAGTAAGAAAGCTTGTATTGTCTTGGTTAAGATGTTGTAAATGAAATAGAAGAGCCAGATATGAAGGTTGATGAATATTGTATGGAAAAAGAGTTTTTGTATCAAGATGTGAATAATGTGAAAGAAGAGGGGATCAGAGCATCTTTTTTTCAAATCTGCGGAGATATTTTGCAAAGAAATTATCTCCTTTTTCCGTCAGCGGTTCTGTACAAAGAACAGTTTTCATTCCATAGATGTTTCCAAACAAGATATCTGTAAGAAGTCTGTCACCAACTAGGAGTATACTAGAGGCTTCATCTGGGTTCTGCAAACCGAAATGCACAAGAATGTTTTTGAAACATTGTTCACTTGGTTTCTTGCTCTGATGGAGGACAACAGGTATATTAAGACCCTGCTCTACAAGATTCTTTTCCAACCCATGTGTATCATCAGAAGACCCCGCAGAGTTTGAAATGATCGCCATATTTTCTCGTCCAAAAGTTTTTGTACAAGTTTGGATTGAGTTTTCGATTCTTGTGGAGAAGTATTCATTTTGGTACGGAGCTGTGAGGGTGTTATCTTTATCAAATAAGACGCAAGTAAAACCAAAAGAATTCATATCTTTCCAATTAATATCAGCTACAGTTTTCACTACAAAAGTTGGCTTTAGTAGTGATTGGTTCTTTAATATCTTTCCAAGCGCTTTGATTGCTTCCAAATTCAAAGATTGAGGCATAATGTGGATATTCTACAGTAATGCACTATTGAAATTTCTTGAGTATATATACAGAATGGAAAGGAGATTCTAAGATTACAACTTATACTCTGGGATATCAGATATTCAATTCGGGGCAATCATATGGTAGTTGTTTTATATAAGATTTGAATTCTTAAGCTAATAATGCATTAAGTATTTGAAAGTATATTCTTTGTTTATACCTTTTTATTGTGCAACTGTTGCGCACTTCATATTTATACTGAGCAAATAACCACGTTTTTCATAACAAGGTACATATAATGATATGATTGTACATAACTTACTTTAATTAACTTGATTATCATTTTTACTCATTTAATGCAGTTCCTATCACATCTTTTCTATTGCGCGAATAAACCCAAAGGCAGACTTGAATGCAAGAGACAGGATGGGTTGTAGCTACTATAACCATAACAATAGGAAACACATTCGGTAATCAATCCAAATCATAACATGATTTAGAAAACTTGAAACTAAAACTCTATTCAATGGATCTCGTATATAATATTTAAGGGATAAGTCTATACACAGAAATTAAAGGCTATAGAGTTACAGTAGACTAGTTCAGTCGCTGAATTCTGTTACGTTGGCTAGATTGCACACCCAAAAACCGAAAGTTTTCCTTTTATATTTATTTAAATCTAGTTTTCCTATAATTTTATGTGATCCTCATATCGTTACGATTAGCGGATATTTTAAGTACTGTACAACTCAAACTCAAAGAACCAATTATTTTGTAAGAAAGGCACCAAAAATGAACCAAAATATATTATATGCAATGTTGAATTGATTGTTAATTGCATGTAAATATTGCAATGTTATATGTATGTAGCATATCCATAGTTAGGTTCCAAAACTTTACTTTGTACAATTATGTCTCGTAACTATTACGGTAATTATTAACTCTAAGGTTTGTTTATTAGAACAGGTAGACTTAGAGTGCTCTATAGGTTATAGTCTAATGTGAATAAGGGCCTATGCCAATAAAAGATTCAGTAAAAGTCTTGAGAAAACAACTATTACCTGTAATCAAGTCATAAGGCTAAAGCAGTTCATATTAAGTTCAATTAATATTCACTTAGCCGAGCACTGAGGGTAAACGGAAGCGTTAGTCTCTATACTTAAGCAACCGTGCTATAATTTAAAAATTCCAGCAGCTTGAACCCATATATCTAACAAATATCTTTCCATTTTTCTTGTATTAGATCTCATCAGGCATCAGATTTGATAAGACTTATCTATAATCATTTGATAATTGTTATGCTTCTGAATATCAATTGGAAACTAGGGATTTTGGTGAATATCAGATGGTTCTGATTCTATTCTGTTTATCAATTGATTGTCAGCAAGAAATCAAAATGTTTCTAAAATTCTTAGAACCGATCATTAAGAGAAATATGGAAAGAAATTTACTGATTAACTACCAATAGGTCAAACCTGATCCCTAGGCCCCATTTTCTTTCCTACACCAAATGAAGAATAACAGTTTTAAAGGAGAAATGGTAATCAATTTTGCAGACGCTCTGGGTACTTAGAAATCATCTCCTGCGGCCATAATATATCTATAAAGTTAAGTTTTATGGTTAAGACTCTGTTTCTGATGTGTTAAGAAATCAACCAGTTCTAGTGGTTTATTATTTGTTTCGGAACAATGACTATATGTGACGAAAAAAGTACATTTTCTATTGCACAGGATTGAAGTACTTTCTCTTTACTTTGATGTTTGAATGAATTGAATCTATGTAGTGGGATGCTAAAAAGATACAAAATTTATCAGCTGGCACAAGCTGCTCTGAGAATACTTCATTCTTAGGCGATTGGTTCCAACATTCAAGAATAGAGGCACGCTTCTTAACTAAATGGAGAATCTTCAAGGTAATTGAAGATCATAAGTAAAGAAATCTCATTGAAGTTGTTTCTGTAATCATGATGTAAGTAATTAATGAAAGAGATTAACCAGCTGACATATTGAATAACGCCCATGGATATCTTAAGAGAATTCATTCATTAGGGTTTCTAGCCTTCAATAATATACACAGTTGACAGGGAGAATCCTCTAATTAGTCACTGCTATTTGTTCGAAGCTAGTTAGAAAGCAAATGGTTTTACAAGGTAGAAGCTTGAAGTACACTTTATAGTGTAAGTGATTCTGAATTTTCTTAATGAAAAACTGAATCAATGAATTTTAGATTATAATAAAAATGTTATCTGAATTGAATACTGCATTTTTGTATGGGACTAAACGCAGCTTAAAGGTTTTACTGGTTTGCCTATAAATCATACAAGGATGAGTAAAATTAATTACTTTAGATTCTTCGCAACGGAAATATATATACACTTCGAGTAAATTGTGGAATGCGCGCAAATATCAAACTACTGTATGTGGAAAACTAACGTAATATACCTTTTGGGTAGATACTAATTTCTTACTCAGAGTATAAGCTATTTTCATCTGAGAATACTGTTATTATAACGTAATCATGAAATCAACAGTTTCCAGCCTTGAAAAATTATTTAGTGAAATCAGAACTTTAACTTTAGAAAAATAGATATCACATTCTACGTTAGCATACTTAAAGAGGAAGGAAAACGCTGAACCTTATAAACTAAGGTAACTTGGATAATTTTTCATCTCGCAACAACATACATTTATTTTCTACTAGTAGCTTTCAAACTAAAAAATACATCATCATCTTTTTAAATTTCAAATAAATATCAAGCTAAGAAGCTGGAATGATGCTGTGTCTCTTAGAGTAACCATTGGCTCTGTTACAACAATAACCTTACAGCATGATTCTACATTGTGAATTTCAAGAGCATCGGTATTTTAACTGCTCTGTTCTGATTAGATTTACTTTTGGTGGACGGCATTAACTAAACTAGTAGAAATCTGCTGCCTCAAAGAAGTTTTTTTCCCTGTATCTGACACCATCGTTCATTAGGTACCTTGTTGATTTCCGAGTCTATCCTCATTGGGGCATCATATCGCGTGAAAAACACTATTACAACACATGAATAAAAATTTTTGAGTGATAAGATATTGTAATTTTAGAATATATATTGACCGAGGTATTTAGTACAATCAGGGAGATATTATCTAGATACTTAACATGATCTTAGAAACCAAAATTTATATCAAGGAAGTTGTTTTGAAACTCTCGGTGTATTTTCGTAGGTACTCCTTACTGGTTAGTGTATCTATATTCTAGAATATCATATAAATTACCCTTAACAGGATTATATTTAACATAACCCTTGGCTAAAATTAATTTTGTAAAAGTACCAATTTGTTTATTTTTTTTACAATAACTTAAGAGGCATAATGCCCCAGAGCTATGCATAAATGAACAAGCCAAAGTGTTACAATATGCTAATATCCGAAAAAACCTAATACAGACATGAAGCATCACATTATGAGTCAAAAATGAAACTGTGCAAAAAATAAATAGAGTTAAAAGGCTTTGTTTTATGACATTAATTTCCCCAATACCCAACAATAGAACAACACATATTTAACATACGGGAATAAGTTTCATGGGGAATAGAGACTTAAGTTTTTAAATATCTGTTTCATGCGGTCGAGTTTATTTTAAGAGTTTCATCTGCAATAAATTTAACCTTAACTATGGGCAACTGAGTGGTAACTTTTTTTTCTAGCTACGGCCCAGAGAAGTTAATAGGTCTAATGGGTGGTAGTCACAAGTTTCCTGCTTTGTCACAGCTGCCTTTATGAAATTTTTCGCTAATATAAGAATATTCATAATATTTACCAGAGGCAGAGCATGGGAAACAAAGAATTTGTACCAAATTACAAAATTCCGGTAAATTATCAGATTTGGTTTTCAATACTATTGCAGGAAATTAAATTCTTCATTCAATGCAGATAGAGGGTGGCGCAACTTACTTCGCAGATAGAGAGAATCCACAGCATACAACGTATAAGTTCATATCTTTCTATAGCTGAATCAACACTTAGGATAGTAGGAAGGTTGATCCTATTATGTACACATACCTCTAGTTTTCTTGATTACTATTCAGTCAATATCTAAAGTGTACCATAATATAAAATTTTGCGGTATTACTTAGGGATTGCTGCAGCCTTCAAACAAGCCTATTGTCATGGTGATAATTTTGAATAGAGGACGCCGTTCTTGTCGATAACAGCAATTTAATTTATGCGACCATGGGTAATAAGACTAACCAAGAAGCACTACACTAGTTTAATACTTTCTGCTGTCTATTTAAAAATATGTTGGGATTGGTTTGAGTGATTGACATGTGAAGCATATGTCATGGTTAATTTAACTGGTTGACTCAAAATTTTGGGAACGTTAATACTTAGATAACTACTACCGCAAAAGTAATTCTTATCAGAAAAATGGTGAAAATAATTGATTAAGCAGTCCTAGGTGTTCTTCATGGCTTCGACTAATGATAAGGGCGCTTAACGCTATTAATTAAAGCAAAATATCTTTTTCTAGGCTTTAATAGCGATGAAAAAAAGAGTTTATATGATGAGGATAATGGAGTAAAATCTAATTTTAGAACAAAGAAGCTGTAGAAAAGGAGATTGAGAAATGAAATATGTGTGTTTGGATGGTTTCACGGATAGAATGCTTGCATTTAGGAGTGCTATACTAGGTAATATGTAGGAGCCACTGAGCTGGAACAGGCAACAGTGGTTATGTTGCTTCAACATCCGAAGCCTTGAAAATGTTAACTTCCAGGAATTTTTTAAACCTACTTGGAGGTTTCACAAGAGGCATGGAATGTGCCCCTTAGGTATCTTTAAAGCTTACAGCAGATAGGATTTATCTATTTCAGGGTAATCTATGAAAGCGAGGTCAACAAGGTTCCTTTTTCCTCGTTTATAAAACTGAAAAATAGGTTTTCATTAACTGCTAGAAGCACCAAAAATTTGAAATATAATTTATTTTGATAGGAAATATATGTTTCAATCAGTTTCATCACAGTTGTAGTTACCCTCTAAGGCTTCTAACAACAAAATAAGACAACTTTCGAATCTAAAGCTATCCTAATCCATTCTCTTGCTTCCGTAAAAACGCAGTAGCAAATCTTACCCCAGAACTTAAGTACATGAACTATTTTCAATTCATTCAAGCCTTATGATTTGCAGGATACTTGGGAGAAAACAATATATCTTCCTTGTTAAAAGTAAATGACAGACTAGATACTTTTTCTAAGGTTATTTATTAAAAATTCAAACTCTAACTTATGTGTAACTATTATATTCTTTATAGCACTACTTAGAGACACAACTCAGTTCAAACTACAGCTAACATTTCTTTAACGGCTGGAAGTTTCTTTTTACAAGAATTAACGGATGGCTGAGTATAATTTATTGGTTTAATATTTAATTGCCCAAAATATATCAGCGACGTCATCGCCGTACTATAGTAGAAAAAGCGCAACGCAAAAAAGAAGAATATCTAAACTAGAAAAAAAACTTGATGATTCCAGCATTGTCACGAAGTTTAAACAATATAAGTTTGCAGCATGTCAGAAAAGCATCTACAATGACAGTTCGTGAGGCACTTAACTCTGCACTTGACGAGGAGATGGCGCGTGATGACACTGTTTTTCTTATGGGCGAGGAAGTTGCTCAATATCAAGGAGCATATAAAGTAAGTAAAGGTCTGTTTCAGAAATATGGAAAAGATCGGGTTATTGATACACCAATTACAGAAGCTGGGTTTACTGGATTAGCAGTTGGAGCGTCACTTAAAAACCTTCGACCAATTGTAGAGTTCATGACGTTTAACTTTAGTATGCAAGCAATTGATCAGATTGTGAATAGTTCAGGAAAGAATTTGTATATGACTGCAGGAAAGATTAATTCTCCTATTGTTTTTCGAGGCCCAAATGGAGTAGCTGCTGGTGTTGGAGCACAACACAGTCAATGTTTTGGCGCATGGTATAGCTCCGTACCAGGATTGAAAGTAGTCATGCCTTATTCTGCAGAAGATGCGAGAGGTTTGCTTAAGAGTGCAATTCGTGATCCTAATCCAGTTGTTGTGCTTGAACATGAGCTTTTGTATGGTGTTGAATTTCCAATTTCAGAGGAAGCTCTCGACAAAGATTTTCTTATCCCCTTTGGGAAACTAAAGGTTGAGCAGGAAGGGACTGACGTTACACTTATTTCACAATCCAGAGCTGTAGGTTTATGTATTGAAGCAGCCGAGGCTTTGAAAGCAGAGGGAATTAGCGCCGAAGTTTTGAACCTAAGATCAACTCGTCCACTTGATATCGATGGAATTTTAGCATCAGTCAAGAAAACTAATCGAGTTGTATTGGTAGAGGAAGGTTGGCCACAGCACGGAATTACTTCTGAAATTTGTGCCACAATAGTGGAAAATGTGTTCGATTACCTTGATGCACCTATTGAGCGAGTCACGGGTGCTGATATTCCAATGCCTTATGCCAAGAGCTTAGAAGAAGCCGCTATCCCAGGGTTAGAAGATGTACTTGCTGCCGTCATGAGGGTTAGTGCTGGAAACTCCTTTGCCACGGGGAGCTAAATTTAACTTCTTAAAATGACATGCGTTAGAACAATTCATGAATGAAAGTATTTTCAGTTGCATAATCAGGAAGCAGCTGAAATTAACTTCTATGCTTTCTTGGCTGGATGACACAAATGAAGTGAACTTCTCAACTTGGAAGTTTCGATATCCATTCAATCACATCATGAGTGAACTGTGCAATAAGTACAAGCAATGCACTGCTTTCCACCTTTAACCATGCAGAAAAGTCATTTTCGAGCTTTAGTTTCGTCTTTAGATATGAGAGTTTAGCATCCTCTTCTTGGTTTTGGAGCTTCTTAATGTGTTCTTGCATTTTACTGTCTAGTTCTGCATCAGCAGTAGTAGACAGGGCCTGAATTGTGTGATCAATTTTCTCAAGAGCTTCTGCTTGTTCAGATCTAAGTCGCTTCTGCCGCACTTCACTTGCTGTAGCTTGAATTTCTTTTTCATATCTGGCAGAAATCTCAACTCTGCGTACGGCAAGTTCTTTTGCTTCTTGCTCGGATCTAGCTTTAAGGGAAGCCATTAATATCGAACGCTTTTCATCTAGTTCATGTCGACTTGCACTTAACTTAGTCTCCAATGAATTTCTTAATTTAGACAGGGCCTCTTGAGAACTGACCCTTTTCTCATTTTTTGCAGAGAGTAATGTCCTAACTTCAACATCTAACTTTCCACCCTCTTCAAGTAATTGAGCTCCAAGATTTTGCACCGTTGAAGAGATTTTCCAACTATTTTCACTATCCTGTAATGTTGCGAAAGCTTTTGACAAATTATTGTTTTTGTTCTGAAAATCTGAAACAAGAGAATTCAAATTTTGTATAGTGGCATCAGTGTACCACAATGCAAGAATGCATTTGGATGCTAGAGACATGGCTATATTTTCTGGAAAATTAGTGCATGGACGATTTCTTGTGGCAACCTTCAGAGAACGTGCATATGCCTCGCTTTGAGCTTTCCCTTCTGATCTTGGGAACTGACCTCCAATTCTAGTTCTAGCTGCCGAAAGCCATTTAATTAATGCTCTACCCTCGATGGAATCCTGTGTTATTACTATCGCTTGAAAAGTGGAAGAAGAACCATCCTCCGCCTCTGGGCGCGAAGGTGTCATAGTTTTAATTGCCTCTTCCGAAATTTGAGTTTGATAAAGACAAATATTACACCAAGTCTTCAACACAGTGTTTTCTTTAAAAAAAGTGGGCCATAGAATCTGCTGCCTCTGTACATTTTCCATCGCGTCAGGCCAACGCATCCTAAATTCTTGAATTAACTCCTCTAAGAACCTTGATCGGTTCTCATCTTCATTTTTCGGAAGTACACACACGATTTCCAGTGTTTCTACACCACTGCTTTTCTTGGTTCTATTACATTTTGAACATTGATCCAGTAGAGAATTTTCCAGAATGTTTGATATTAGCTTGCGAAAGTGAACTACTTCCAGTGCCTTTGTTTTCCATCGTAATAAGATCTCTTTAGAGGTATCGTTAGGTGGCGACCGAGACCATCCACGAAACGGTTCGTCTTCATCGTCACTGCTGTCATGCGCATCCTTTTTAGGTTGTCCCAAAAGTTCAGCATACAGATCCCTTATATAATCTTCATTTGTTCTCCTTGCATTCTCTATTCTTGGTTTCGTCAAACTTCTTGGCGTGAGTAGCTCCGAAAGGTTCTGTAGAATCCAAGGCTGATTCTTATCGATAAATAGTTCTTTAAAAGAACCTTTATTCAAGAATTCTAGTTCTAGTTTCTCTCGTTCCAAATCCTCGTCTCTACCCTTTCCAAGGGTTAATTTTTTTGCCAATTCGTCATCTACTGTTCCGTCTAAAACTTGAAGTTTCCATAATGGGGTTTTCCTGAATAAAGTAAGAGCAACATAACTAGAGCAGCGAAAGATTAAGCCCGTCAAAATAATAAGAAGAAATAGATATGGATCTGAAAGAAAAGCGTATCTCCATCGCACCTGAATCGTCAAGCCACAAAGAATTGATAACATACCCCAGAAATGCAAATTTGTAAGATAGAAGTACTGAGATGAAAAGCACATTGCATCAATGTTTTGAAAAGTGGGGGAAAGGCTTATATCTTGATTTGGATTGTCAAGTAACCAAGGATATTCTCGAACCGAAAACCGGTAGTTTTGATATGCAGCAAAATCTAAAATCTTCCAACCATATACAACTTCAAGAGTTCGGAGCATAAAAACGTCCTGAAACAACGTCGGCAAGGCTATAAGAATAGCGAAAAGTAGATATATGAAAAAATCCTCTGTTTTAATCGAGTAGTTGTCCAAGATAAAACTGCTCTCATTGAAAATACTCAAAAACCACAACGTAAAAGGAAATGAAAGCATTCCCTGCAGAACTGCAGAATAGGAGGAATATGTTCGAATAATTGGTTCAACCCCCTCAAGCTCCATTGAAATCGTTTCTTGAAACTTCTTAAGCTGTTCAAAATAAGCTTCTCTTACTGCCTTGGTCTCATACCTCGAGCTCCGCCAAGCATGGGACACAATATGTCTCCATTTTGGCAACTTAATAAGGAAGGTGGATAAAACGGGGGAAAAGACGAGGCGATCAAAAAGAGTCAAGGCGAGCTCAATAAGGAACGAAACGAGAAAATCAGTGAAACTAGAAGCCCCCAAAGTCACAAACATGAATAGTATTTCACTGAAACTGGAGAAAGGAACGCACGCTAAGGTATCTCTAATGTTTTCCTCCAAATAATTGTCCAGAAGCTTTTCCAGTACTTTGTAAGAAAAAATAAACAAAAGAATATTATCCTGGAAGATGCTTGAGTAACTAAACTCGAATATAAATAAGGCCCCTAGTACTACAGCTAGGGAATACAATAAAATGTGTTGAGATTTCCAATCACTCGGCGTCCAAAATTCATTCTCCTCAGTCTTATTTTGTTCCAAAATTTTGTCACTATCTGGTTGTCGTAAATTATCCTCATACTTAGGCTTAAAAGCAGCACCTTGAAAAAGAGAACTCGTCTTTTTTATGGTAAAGAAGCCAAGAAGTGAAAGAAAGGCGCCAATGCGGCCAGCAAGATATTTTGTCTTCAACATCTCAGTAAGTCTTACTGTTTCCAACCAGCTTCCGGTATATTCTCCAAGAATTTGAACAACCGTGTCGTGGGTGTAAACAAAATAGAAGCAAAAGGCAATTAGCAAAGATGAGACAGAGCTCAAGAAAACACCTTGTGAGGAGGGTAACGCTATATAACCTAACCAGGTAAAAAGTTTAAAATTACCTCGTCGCTTGCGCACTGAAAATAGAGTAGCCAGGAGCCAAATTAATACTCCTAGAAAGGCTACCCCTAATCCTACGAAAGCGAACAAAAGTGCATAGACATCAATGGTGAATTCGAACTTGTTCATTAAATCCAGCCAAGGAAGTGGTACCCAAGCAAAATCAAGTGAATAAAATACTGAGGTATTATGGCAGGAATTTATATCTGGAATGGAAGATGCAAATGAGAGCAGCGCAATTGGATTTGATGTTGTGGTGCAAAATTCATCAAAATAAATGTATGCATCAACAATAGATCTTGAAACTTCCGTACTTTGATAATAGGAAATGGACAAGCCCACAAATCCTGGTACTAACTCTTTTTGAGAAAAGTAATCAGGATGGACTCTAACAGGAACTAAATCCAACTCATCTGAAAGGGATGATAAGACTGAAAGAGAACTATGAGATTTTATCTGTGGCTCAACGATTTCATACCTAGATAAAAAGAATAAAACAGATTCTCCTTCTTTTTCAAACCATCTTGGAACAATTGTTGGCTGGTTCCAGGCCTCTTCATATGCACAACCCAATACCAAGCTTTGCAAAGCTAGATTACAAATATTCTCTGCTTGGCAAAACCATGAGCCTGTACCACAGGTGTCTGCATGTGGTGCACCAGCCACCCATGGCCAATATTGGTTAATAGAAATTATTTTTTCTTTTGGAATATAGTTGCATTGTGGAGGTTGATGTAAGTTCAGTAACGACTTTAAATAAACGTGAGAATCGTACTCTTGGCAGTGAGAAAAGTATGGTAGATAATTCAAGACTAGAGTATCACTGGAGACATCCTTCAAATAAGTATGATCTAAAGAATTCCAACTCAAAGGATCCAGGGGATGATACTCGCGAGTTGCAACATGACTATACTAAGAAATAGAAAGGAAATTACAAGTTGCTATAGTTCGCAGGAAGAGTAGAAATAGTGCGGTTACATGTCTGCATTCCAAAAAGATGTCCAGTAACAGGGTTGGGAATTCTATCTACCAATAAATTTCCTGCCTTCGCATTCACCTGTAGTTGCTCAGGAAGATTTAAGGGTGGTCGAGTCTCGTCGAACAGGTTTAGAGGAACATAAGCAAAGAAACCTTGGTCTTCAACAGGGTTTCTTCTTTGTTGCAAATTAACAGAAAGCTCGAGCGTACCTAGAAACGGGGAGAAGCCACGAAAATCCGAATAATACAAGCCATGCAAGAGCTCAAGTGAGAAGAGTATTGTTGTATTTCTAACTGTGCCAATAGACAAGGTTAGGACCTGATGCTTGTTGTCTGGATAGTTTTCAGGCTCCACATATTCACTAAAAAATCAAAATAACATAAGTTTACGTGTCATAGAAGAAATATGGCAACCTCTCTGATTGGCAACTACAACAGCTCAAATTCTCATGCACTGCACAACGAGTACGAACTGGACAAGGGTTACAGTCTGCGTAGATAGAAATTTTGTAGTGATCGCCATACGTTAGGTTTATTGGTAGAGATCTCAAGTCAAGGGTCAATATTGCAACACTCCACTTGCTCAGTTGGATCTTTCCTAGACCTGTGTATGAATCTTCGGCAACATATTCTGCCGGATAAAAAGATTTGAACTTCATGGGTATCTGCCATCTACTCAAGGATAAAGTTAACGTCCAACCACTCATGTTAACAGCGTTACTACATGGAGGGAAGGGTTGGAACCGAAGCAACACGTTGGAGGAGTCCGAAATTCTATAGCAATCATATACTGAAGTGCTCCGGGCATCGCTACTTGTACCGTCAGGACACTGAAACATGTTTTGACACGAGCACAAGTCCAGGCGCGGCTCATTCTGAGAGGTATCAAGCAGATCATGTACACGAACAATACCCAGTAGCTGTATAGTTCTTACACTAGCATGCAAATCATATAGCAATGGATCAATCTGACCACAACTAAACAAATCTTCACAAGTTCTTTTTCTTTGATCTTGCAATTGAAAACTTACCGATGTATCACTGATACTTCCTTCCCCTTCCAACCAGAAGAGCAACTGATTTTTTGATGATACATTCAATGATCGCTTCGATATAGGAATTTTGCTGTAAGAGCGGTACGCCGCACATCTGTGTTGGTCCTCATACGTGTTCATATTTTCACACACACAACTAGAAAATCTTATCCATAACAGCTCGTTCTCAAATATTTCTTTGGCCAGGAAGCTTCTCGCCAATGCAATACTTAAGTTGAAGGTTGAATTTACGACAAGTCCACAAGCAGGAGCTACACGAAGTTCCTCCTCAATGCAGCTTAAAACTGGCAAAATGGCGGAGGAGCAATATCCAGAGTTGAATATCAAGTTTGCCTCATCTACAGTATATCCAAAAAAATGACTTGAGCTGCCAACTTCGTCGCTGAACAAAGACATCACCTTTCTCAGACGGTCAAAATATACCATACAGTTGCAACTATTACGATCAATTGTCATCTGAACAAGCCGCCACCTATGATCACGGCTACAAACAGAATCATAAATCAGTGCTTCGTTGAAAGAACCCAAAAACTCACCTTGTTGTCCAAAACGGTCTACAAATGTATTGTATAATTCCTCTGAAATTCCAAGAAAACACATGTGATCATGACGAGAAATTGGTCTTGGTACAAAATTGACTACATCCCAATTAGATATATACAGTGGTTCGAGGAAAGGATTAGCTTCAGTTGAGTTTAGTTCACGCAGTAAGCTATCGAAGGCATTGGTGCCAAGAACAGGATCTCCAACACCTGTCGGACAGAAGTAGCCTCGTGGGCAAGGATTACTTGAGACTGAAAAACTCCCAGTTCCTTCCGGACAAAAGTATCCCTCTGGACAAAGCTGTTTTAGCCTTCCAGCTGGTGAAAATAGACTCGTATCCGGGGTGGTGCCTAACTCACAAACATATCCAGCAGAGCATGGGTTCTGATATACCGAGGAAGAGGTGGTTCGTGAATCGCAAGCGTAACCTTCAGGGCATGCTCTGGCTTGGGTTTTCTGCGAAGAGGCACAAATGATATCAGCTTCACAAGAGCCTGGAATCCAGTCTTCATCGCCTTCCAGTTCAAATGAAGAGAAGTATCCCGGGCTGCAATTTCTAAAAGGTAAGAATCTGTCTGAAACTGGAAGATCTATAGATCGTGATCCTTGACCAAAGTAACCAAGATAGTTCGAGACTTCACCATATCCAGCATGATATTGTTGCGTATATAGAGTTTCATATTTAAGGCCATGAAACTCCTTTACTCTCTGATATAAGATGGAGCCTAGTGGCCAAACATTTTCATAACACTGGACTTCTACTGTCTGATGAAGCTTTACCAAAGATGCTGTTCTGCCATCACACGATGAATTTAGAATTGTGCCGGGTGAAAACGTACTTCTTCTGAAGTTAGGGCCCTCACCTAATACATTTATTGGACACTTCAAATATCCATAGTGAAACGATTTACCTCTACTCAAGCAGCTTTTCTCATCTTCGTCATTACCAGTTGGTCTGAACAAGGTAGGAAAATCTGCGTATGAGCAAGGATTAGTTATTCCCATAGCTGGGCAGTATGTGCCAGGTGCACATGGTATGCACTCGGTGACTGATCTTAACTCCCAATTCTTACTCCAAGTACCTTCTGGGCAGGATGAGCAATCGAAGCTTTCTATACCATCCCCATCTGCTGAACGGTACGTTCCTGGAGGACAGACACTAACTGCAACAGTTCCATCAGCAGGGCAACTTGTCCCTGGTGGACACTTGAGACATGAGGTTGTCTGGATGGTTGGAGCATAAGTGCCTGGTGGACATTTTGCAGGCTCCACTGAACCCTCCAATTCAGTAAAATAGCCTTTTGGTGTTGGAATTGGCAACTTAGAACCTTTCGGGCAATAGAAGCCCTTAGGACAGAGCCCTGTACCTCTAGGAGAAACTGAACTAGTCAAACAATAAAACCCCGCTGAGCAGTATTGAGCAAAGAAAAAGTTCCCTTCAACAACAAAGTTAGAACCCACACCAGGTAAACAATATGTACCAGCACTGCACGGGTATGGTCTGTTTGTTGTATCATTGCGAAAAGGGTTTGATGTACGGGTTCCTGAAAGACAATAAAATCCTGCAGGACATCGACCATTAGGATAAACTAGACCATCGAGGGAACAAATAAAACCAGGAGGACATAGCTTAGGAGATACAGTGGCGATCTGAGGACAAAAATATCCGCTAGGGCAATCTAGGCATGACAATGCGCCGATATAAGGGTTATAACTTCCTGGTACACATGGGAGAGGTTCAAGCAAGTCATGAGCTGGACAAAAACTTCCAATAGGACAGGGGAAGCTACCTGTCCCGCTTAAAATGTAACCAGGCTGGCTTCCTTGCTCCTGAAGCAATTGTGGTGCCATGCTCCGTTTAATGTATGAATTCTTACTCTGTATCAAGAAAGTCAAGCGAGAAAAGGAGGGTATTGAAGATTGATTGAGGCGACTTTCTATTGCAAATTTTTTAGGAAAACTAGAGGAGCTTAAGCCTGAGTCAGTCGATGTATTGGAAAAATAAAGCGAAACTTTTGCCAGCGTGTTCTCCTGGGCAGGAGACGTCTCTTCAGACGGAGTTACCACCTGTATCAACCACATTGTTTCATTCACAACCGTAAAGTTAACTCGCTCTTCCGAGCTACAAATTCTATTTTCAGGGCACAAACTCAGAGAAAAGAAGCTCGAGAAAGGGTAATAAAAATCCTCTTGATAGAAAGAAACAACCGAGAGCACTTTTCTAGTATTAAACACATTAACCCCGTTGAAAGAAATATATAAAACGTCTTGAAATAATTTCCCTTTGACTTTATTTATTAGATTTAGGTTTATCCTGCAAAGTAATACTTCTGGTGACAGAATTTGAAGGGGAAAGGGTGAATTCGAAAAAAGGCAGAAAGGATATGAAGCGGGAAAGAAGTTCTGACCAAAAATGTATACTGAAACAAAATCTATGTGATCAAAGATAATACTTGGCGAACAAGAAAATGCAACGGGCCTGGGTAGTACCATGAGTTTCAAACTGTGAAAACATGAGAATGGCTCAACCAGACTTACGTCTATGGAAAGTTCATCTACTAATAAATAGCCTTCCTTGTTTCGATACTGTTCTTTGTGGATATTTCCTTCAAGTACACCAAGAAGATAACGGAGTGGCAGTTTTGACCGTCCGATAGTAAACTTCTTCAGTGCAAGAATGAGACAAAATATTTTCCCTTTCACTACTTTCGCAGTGCCTCTAGTACCATCTGCAAAATTGCAGTAGAAAGTGCTTCTATTAGGTAACTGATGGAAGAACAACCCTACTGTTGTTTCACTATTCAAGTACAAGAACTTTGTACTCATAGATACAAACTCTGGTTGCTGTAGAATCGTAACATGAAAAGTAGATTCAGTGAAGGTCTGGTTATTTGCCGACACATCAAGAGGGAAAATCTTGGCCTTGACCATGGTGTCTGCAACTAGAGTAGTGAAAATGCATGTTATAAGATTTTCAGAATGCCATATAGCGGTATGTACAGATCCTCCAATTCGACAGGACCATGAAGGAGATTCTACAAACTTGAGTCCATTGATTTTGATTATATGGGTTCCATTGAAAGGGACAAAAAGTATTTCCGGCGATATCGCCATAATTTCGGGTTCCTCATAATACATGAAGTTACATATATCATTCGATCTTTCGTTACGGTAGAGTGAAAGCTTCACCACCTGCGCAAGATCTACCTGCGGAGTGACACAGCTATAGGAACCGGTGATCATACTAACTGCTAAACTAGTTTCCAGCACAGTAAGACCAAAGTTAAAAAAACAGCTGTGTCCATAAAACAAGTTGTGAGTGAATGAAATGGCAACAAATGTGCCCCCCTTAACGGGCCCGATATCAGGATATATCCCAGTGCAACTTGGTGGGTTATAATAAGTAAAGTTATGCGAAAGCAGTTGAAAATCAACTCCATCATTAAAAGAAACAGAAAGAGGGAGAATTAGTGGACGCTGCTCTGCGCCTGTCGGCAGAAAGTTTTCTTGTTCTTTGCCCACCTCTACTGAACCAGGTACTAAACCTTCAATAGCGCCAAGAGGGAGCTCCAGCTGAAGTGATACTTGCAGCTTACCTTCACTTAAAGTAAAATCCGAAGAGTACAGCTCGACGCCTAATGGCAACACTCTTGAGATCTTTGTCGCTATGTCCGCATTATTACCGTGAATAGTAGTTACAAAACTCACATGTGAACTCGGAATCGTTCCTCTTAGCTGCCACAGGCTAAACTCGATTCTCAGGTCATTCTCTAGCCTGAAGACATCGCAATTGCTATCAAGATGATCAGTAAAGTGTAGGAAGAAACCAGGTCCATAAGAAATAACCACATGTGTACTGTTGAGTTCAACGGAATACCACACTGGGGAAGGGGTTGACCCTACAAGTTCATCCAAAATACTTTCCAAGAAGATTGCTTCTGCCGAATCTGGTATTAAGACATGGTCTTCCCTCATAAAGTTGATGGCACAAGCTAGAGCCTTGAAAGGGACCCTTCGATCGGCAATAAACTTTCTGGTTGCTAGATTGATAGGCTGTGTAGCAAATGTAGTTTCGTTCTGAATAATTCCTACTATATCTTGGACCTGGACTGTTAAGATGTCTTCAGAGCCTTTAATGTTCCTAAAACATGGCAGGTTCGTCTGCATGACAAACAAGAATTCAAACGTAAAAGAAAAGTCATCATGGGTTTTTTTCCTGTATAGATCAAAGCCGTTCTTGCAGGTGAAGTTTGTGCGGAGCGCTTTCACAATCTCCACGCTAGAAGAATCAAAGTCCAAGTCTACAGTAACATTAGGCCACAAATAAGACTTTATCAAAAGTTTAGACGAAAATTCGGGTAAAAACACCTGCGATACGTCTAACGTGACAGATATAGCCGTAGGGTTGGTTGAAGGCAGTAGTACCATTCTCACATCCCTTGATATTTGGAAGACTATCAAGAACCTAGTGACAAAGCTATGTAGAAACATAGATGTCACATTAACTGGTTCTCCAGTACACTGTATTAAGCTGGATTGCAATGCAAGAGCAAATTCCGTGATTTGTGTGAGCCTTGGGACAAAGAGAGTCTCAGCTCTGCAACTCTCATCAACCGTGAACTGTACTAATCTACTTTCATTTTCCTGAGCCACACGAAATACAGTCCAATTAAGGAAGGTTTCGGTGTTAAGAGTTTTTGGAGCCAATTCTATGTCTTTCTTGCTATACCCTTCTGCCACGGTAAAGGATATTTCCCAATGCTGCTTCTGTCCATTAATGGGCGACAGTTGTTGCACAAATACTTCATTCAAACACTTTAGTCCAGTAAGAGCAATTTCTATACTTTGAGCCGTGTCCATGGTACTCAACAATAGCGTTTCATGAAAGTTAAACCCTGAGGCCATACAAGCAACATAAAAGTAGGAAGGCGCTATAACTCTTTCGACAATCTCTAGTTCAGCCTTGTTGCTGAACGGAGGGTTAATTTCACTTGTTGTTATTTCAGCTTCCATTAGTTCTTGTGAAGTCTGTGTTTCAAAAGAAAAGTACCAAACCATAGCAAACTCCTCTAAAACTTTATTGACTTTAAAGATCCCATCTTGCTTAGGGAAGAACAACGCATTATGCTTATCTGATATAAGCTCCTCCTTCTCCAGTAACTGAAGTGTTAAACTTCTAGAACCAAACTTTAGTGAAACAGAGCTAGGAACAGTTACATGGCCACGCCCCTCCCAATAACTATAATCATTTCCCTCGCACCAAATCACAGGTTCAAGAAGAAAGGAATATACAATGAAATTCATGACAAACGTAGAGAAACTTTCGTTATAAGTCATGCTGTGGCTGATATGTCTTATGTTTTTCCGAGCAAAATTTGAGTTCATTAGATCACTGATCAACTCATTTGCCCCGGAAAAGGGGTGAAATGTGAAGTTCCGCTCTCCCCATAATTTACATTGATAAACCGTTAAGTTAAAAAGTGGAAAAATAACTTCAACCGAAGATAGTTTAAGCTCTTCTCGTAAACTCTTGAAGGAAACAAGGCTGGATCCACCAAGCAATACCTCGCGGTTTAGGGAATCGTAACCAGACACCCTTAACTTCGTGGACAGAACTGCCTTAACCAAACTCCAATCCAAATCTGTTATGCCCTCTTTTCTTGTAAAAGTTATAGTCCAAGCCTTGTCAATAGCTACGGTTTTCTGTCTTGACACAGTAACAATACATAACTTGGGCAATAGTTCACTAAATTGCTGTTCTAATACGTAGTTTTCAGAAACAACATTCAGCAAGAACTCGTTTACCCCTACGGAGAGAATAATAGAGCCGCTGAAAGCCATGGATGAAGTTTCCTGAACTCTTCTAATACGAACCCTTGGAAATCCCGGAACAACATCTCTCAGCGCATTTTCAGCCAATGCAACATAGCCACTAACGAAAAAATGTTTGCCTACAGGCAGCTGCCTGAACGTTAAAGACCAGCAATAGTGCTCTATTTTCTCTTCACTCATTCTTTGATGGCTTACCTCCACCATTCCCAATACATGCTGGCAGTCTTTCAATAGCAATGTGTTGTTTAGGACTGCTTGTTCGAAAAATATGGGTGGGGTTTGGCAGGTTTTAAATAAATCTAAAATAAACCAGCCCTCTATGTGATATCCTTCGACGCACATTTCGTGAATTTCAGGAAAAATGTCTAGAGACTGAAAGGAAGAAAGACATATAAACGTTTCTGAGCATTTGATTGAAACATCAGCCCGAACATTGGCGTAGAGAACAGCTTGCGTGAATCCGTACCTGTGGAGAACAACTACACTCTCCCCAAGAATTGCATTCAAGTTTTCCTCTGTTTCTGTGTAGAGGATATTATATGTTACTCCAGCTACGGATAAATTGAACCGCTCTTTAGCTACCAAGTTCTCTTCTTCCATGTGCAAGAGTGTTACAAATGCACCTGTAGTCTTTTTAACCACAAACGAAACATTCTTCACTAGAGCCATATCAACAGTAAAACTCAACTGAAGGCTAGACTTATTTGCCCAAAGTGTTTTTTCCAAGCGAAAAGTATTTGGCCATTTAGGGACAATAAGTTCTTTTCCATGTACGCTAATAAAACCTAAACTAAACGGAGAGTTTTCAACAAGAAAATAGGAGAAGACATCATAGCTCAACCCCTCCTTCAGATTTTTTTTGGTTACCGTAAAGTTACAACCATTTCCAATGCCTGAGAACGAGAAGCTAGAATTTGCCGAGACAGTAACAATCCAAGAAAAAGCCGTTTCTTGATCTTTTTCTATGAGAGAAACAACTCCAACTGTCGTTTTCAACCACTCCATTATACTCTCTTCATGTACAGTATCGAGGAACAAAGTATAGTTGTGCCCAAGGGCCGCCACAGATAAACTAACCGGGCACAGTTCTTGGACATAATTAAGATAATACACTGAACAGCTTTTTTGTGCGCGTATGAATGTCTTACTTACATTAACTTTTGGAAACAACCCAGTTTCATTGAGAAAAACATCCCATCCAATAACTGAGTTTTCCTTGACCTTCAGATATATGTCGATCAAATACAGAAAACTACCAGGCAAAGAATGGAAAGAAACGCGCACATTCTCCACAAAGCTCAGATCAATGTTGGATGATCTGTTAGCCAAGATTGAGCTAATAAGCTGTATACTCCGTGATACTTCGTTGTTGCCTTTCAGTGTGAACATCCCCATCTCAGACTGCACGCTCTCAAACTCAAATCTAATTATGCTGCCAACATCGCAGTTGGATATGGAAGGTTCAACTATGACATTCAAAGTGTGACTCACCAGAGTTGACTTTGGATATATTTGAAAATACCACGACGGATCCTGTCGTGGAATAGAATCAACCGAAAGTTTGTATTCCACTCTATTTATCGCCATGTCCAGAGGAACTGACAACTTGTACTTAGATCTGGCGGAATAGTTTGACTTAACTTCAAGTCTTCCTATTTGAAACCTAGTTGAGGAATAAGATAGATCTAATGTGTACGCTTTGTGTTGAGCCTTCTTTACAGTCACCAATACTTTTTGCGTGGCAGCATATGTTTCAATTAAGCTTAAGGACGCATTATATCGCTGCAAGTACTCCTGATGCGGAGGGGCTATAAAATCAACGTGCCTACCGATATATGATAATGCCCTTGTCCATCTATTTTCAAACTTCAAGATAGGTTTGTAGGGTACGTCTTGGAGGGTCGAAGACCTGTCTGTACCTTCAAGTCGAACTAGAGTACCGCCATAAACAGGACCAGTTAACGATGATAAATCAGTCGATACCAAAGGATCATAAAAAATGAAAAGAAAAGCCTCAGAAAGAAGGGTGTTCTGGAGATTATCTAGAAGATGAACAAAACAGTGTTTTTCCTTCAGCATTCTAGGACTTGTACATGTCGTTAAATTTGAAACATTCTGAACAGGTACTAATATTCTGCTAAATTCACAGAAACGTACGTAACTTCTCTCTGCCTCATTTAAGATCAAAGAAATTAGTGTACCTCCCAAGGAGGGACCCGCACGGGGATAAACTTCCACAACTTTGTCTCGAACAAAAGATAAAGATCGATTGGTACTATAAAATACACCATTTTCTAGACGAAGATATACAGGGCAACTCTCATTAGACAAAGGAATTGCCCCTTCGCAGAGAACGCTGGAACTCAATTGGAAGCTACAGTTGTAGATAAGATGACATATTTTAAACCATATCCATTCGTATTCGTACCATATAGGTACACCCTCCTTCAAGAAAACAGTAAAGTGAGAAAAGGTCACCACGTTGATTACCGAAGGAATGATAGTATCTACTTCAACTTTCCAATTCGTACAAACGAGTCTGGTTGTTCCAACTGTTTGCATGTTGTATGAGAACCCAATCGGTACACATCCTGGAGGTAGTGAAATATAACTCCGGTTCAGTAAGATTTGTTCCTTAGATACTCCAACAATAGTTTCAACTGTACTTCCATACTCTGATAAGAATGAGAAACATGTATACTGCGAAGATGAGGTGTCAGCACAGGGGTCAACAATCCCTTGAAACTTTAGAAAAAAAAACTCTCGCGAGAGGCGCTGCATATTGCAACGAGCTCCAATATTTTGCTCAATGGTAGTTGAAAGCTTTAAGTCATTGATGTGACAGTACAATGGAAGCCCTGGGTGAGCATCTATTCGTGAAAAGATGGTTTTCACTGACGCGGCTAGTGGAATAGTATATCTATCCAGTAGTAAGGGCGGTGATATGACTTTTAAGCAGGGGGTATTTGTCCAGACGGAGAGCTCACCCACCCACAATGTAAGATTTACACACTTATCACTCTTATCTAGTGATAAGCCATGCGAGTCATTCAACTGTACAGAAGCAACTAAGGTATCGCTTGAATTGTCCTGGACCAGGAGAACTCTTGTACTCAAACCATCGAAAAATATATATATCGGGCACCGTGAATGTGCCTTCTTAAAGAAAAAACGCACTTTAGTTGGAGCCCTAGGTGTAAGCACTTCTGGTTGCACAAACAGAAGATGAGGAATAGGGCAAAGTTTAACTCTGTAGCTCGAGGAAACAATATTTTTACGCTGACTCCCAACAGCAACGGAAAGGAAAATGAACTCCAATGGAACATGGTTCTTACCAAGACAACTTTGTATTAACGGCAGTTCACAAGTAAGGGTAGAGGGCTTGAGCTTTACCTGGGTTGCAACAGAAAAGCATAGGTTAGAACTGTGATGAGAAAAGGTTATATTTTCTTTCTGAAAGACACAACTTACCTCATCGTCCTCGAAATAAAAACCCAGTTCATTTGAAAATTCAGCTGTTATGAAGTTTGCACCATCAGCCCAGGAAAATGTTGGGGTTACACGATATATCATAAGTGGTGGTGCATACTTCAAATAAACAGCTGTACTGTACTTGTAAATATTTCCATCAACTAATGTTAGTTGGAGTGGAAGGCTCGCTACTCTCTTCGTATCAATTTGGCAAGAGAAACTTGATGGAAAAAAACAATAAAATAAAACGTGTTCGTTGGAATAGAGAATTATTTCAACAGTTCTTATTCTCTCATTTGAATCGCTTTGACGAGGTGATATTTGAAGCCTATTTCCGGAATAGGACTGGTGAAGTTTAAGTAACCGAGGAAAAAAACCAGTAAGCCTCTTTCCAAGTATTTGAAGTGTAGCAAGCGTGTCAACTTGCCTAGAGGACTCTACAAGTACCATGAACTTATCACCTGAATTTAATGCAATCCTTGTTGTTGGTAAAACTTCATTCTGTGTCACTGAAATGTATAATTTAACATAATGGGTTCTCTCTATAAGAATTAACTTCAATTCTGGAGAAAAAGCTCCTGCCAAAAAGGAACCCGTCCCTTTGGCGCAGATTGAAGAGAGACATATTGTATATTCGTCTTTCGTGGTGGGAGTGTTTGATATTCTTGCAATCCAAACACCGATATCAAATCGCACACAAAAACTGTTTAAGTGCTTTAGACAAAGTGAAGATTCAAAAAATCCTTTGAAGAGGTGGTGCAACAGGACATAGTTACCGATGGAGAGATTGCTAGATACTCTGGAGGAGGAAAGGTTTGGCTTATAAAAGGTAAACGTGGAGTTCCAAGGACAGGAGCTTGCAACTGTACAAACAACAGGGTGTTGAACGGGCTCCATAACTGAAGCCAAGTGACAACTCGAAAACACTGCATTTCTAACCTCCAGTCGATGCACTTCTCTACGAATAAACACACCTCCATGTACCTTCACACGTACATACTTGGTTACCCAAGCCGGATGTGACAATGAAATAGATATCGTTTGGTTTCCCTTGCCTACTTCAATGGAAAACATGATGCATTGAAAAAGAAGTATTGTCCGTTCCACCACTTCCTCCATCTTCAGAGTTCTAGACGTGTCACGGAAAAACAACTCAATTTTAAAATCAAAAAACGTTGAATACTCCAAGTGTTGTTTTACGCTAGATTCACCAACTAGCTGAGAGGAAAATGACATAAGATCTCCAGCTGAAGAGAAAAGCTGAAAGGGAGTGTCGTAACGTGGATATATGCCTATGTGTATGCCTCCGAATACTGTACTGCTCAGTAGAGTACTATTTTCTGAGACTCTATCTAGGAATGTCGTAAAGCTTCGGAGAGAAGCCCTGCTCCTTCTTAGAACTACCGCCGTTGTGTTTGCTGAAGTCCACGGGATTGTCATTGTGAAAGTCTGGCAGCTAGTTATGTTTACACTTTTGACCATTGTTAGAACGCCGCGGATCTTAATATACTCGCCAGGGAACAGCTCGCAAGCTTCTTGGGAGCTTGTAGATACTATGGAGGAGTTAAGAGTAAGAAAAAATATTCCATTCAAGCTTTGAGAAAAAGAACCGAAAAAATAAGTGTAGTTTGTTGATGAATGATGCCCAATTGAGTAGTTAAATCGTAGTTCCTTCGTCGGATTGGCTGAATTCACAATTTTAAGGGCGTTGAAGAATGATGTAGCACCAGGAAATTCTGCAAGAAAATAAATTGAAACTACCAGCTGCCCGTTCTCTAGACGCTTTTGAACTTGTACTTCTTCTCTATTGAAAATGTTGCCACTAGATTGAAGCAGACTTAAGAAAGCAGATTGAAAGGAAAACGCTGGTGCACTCTTACCAATGCTGGTGGTTGAAAAATTTCTAAACTGAAAACGGATATCATTTGTTGCTGAAGCTCGAACGAACATGGTTTTAATGGTCAACCCTTCGCTACTTAAGTTTCCAAATTTAGTTTCTTTGAAATCATTATAAGCAAGGAACCAAGAAATGGTTTTGCCTTGTTTCTCAACTTCTAGTACAGCATTTTTTTCTGATTCATTAAAATTTTGTAATAGAAAGCTCTTGAAGGAGTTCACATTAAAGTCTGAAAAGGAAGCTTCAAAGCGAAAGGAACGAAAGTCAGGAGTTGTCAAGTTGATCCGACTTCTTTTTTTAAAGAATGCCCCCTCAACTACTTCTATGTTCCCATGAGCTTCGACAAGATGACACTGGATACTACTTGAAACATCCAGAACATGCAGAAAAAATACCTGCATAACCAACCCGCATCCATTAGCACTGAAGTGTTGGTAGTGTTCAGATGTCACTTTTCCCAACCCTAATACAAGAAAGAAAGATTCAGTAGAACTAATTCTCGAAAACGGAAGAAATGTTATATCACCCCTAGTAGTCACACAGCTTAACCCTGCTAGATTTTCTTCTTTCCATGACCAAGAAGCTTCCACTATCAAAAAACCAGGTGGTATTCCGAGGGAAGTATGCTCGTATGAAACATTGTAACCACAATTCTCAAACTCAGCTAAGATTGAACGCAAAGGAACGCTACGCCCATCATCCCGTTCAGCTGTAGAATTACAGTAGGTCCGTTCGGTCGAATTGTGAATGCTTCTCGAGATAAGTAAACGTTTCAGTTTTGCTGAATAGTTTTGATAGGGTCTTTCTCTCGAGCATGCATGTGAGAAGGAAATAGTGTCTGGGTTTAAGGAAGGAAAAATAATTGAACCGTGTAGTTCAAACCGATGGGTTGAAACTTTGAAATTTAGAGAGGGACCCCAAGAAAAATCTCGCAGCTGTGACCATGAGAATTCCATGCAAGAGGGGTCATCCCCCTGTCTTATGAAGCTCAAACTTGGTGCTGGTATACCAGAAATAAAGTGTCGATCAAATACAATGAGGAATGATATACTGACTTCTCTGTCAGAACTGACCTGGAACAGTGTCACTTCAGGAGCGGGTACCACTACCCTGAGTGCTGTCTCCAAGGATTCAATGCTAAAATTTGACGAAACTGTCTGCTGCGGAAATTTCTCGTCCAAAATAATAATCTTCATCGTAGTCGCACGAAAGCAACTCCCAAGTATCAACCCCGATAACTTGTAAATTCTTGGGCCTGGAAAGGAGGAAAAAATGCTTATGGTTTTCCAATGCACATTGGATGGTATAACGTAGCTAATACTGGAATTTACCGTGTACTCCTTGTACCTCAAGTATCTCAACCTCGAGTAAGATGCGTTGTTCAGTACACTTAGTTTCACAGCAGAAACTGATATATTGTTCTTAGGCAACTGTAATACGAAGCTTTGCCCCGAAGGATCTCGACGAACAATTTCAGGCTCAAGTAGACCAAAGTTCACTTTACTAATACTCCCAAAATTCTCGCCTTTAACTTGCAAAATACTATTCCTTCCTGCAGCGGCAATTCTATGGCTAAAAGAGGAAACGATGATAGGTTTCAACACTTGAAGAAAAAATGTATTGCTGAATTCTAGTTCATTGAAAGTTATCGAGACCCCAAGGGTTCCAAACGAAGGTTGTGCAGGTAAAGGGCAGAAATAGGAACCATTACCACCATTGTCTGCAACGGTAACAATATTCGTTTCAGTTTCACTAAATACACAGCTTAAGTTTGTGTAATCGCCCCGTTGCAACAAGATGGAGATGCTATGCTCTGTTCCCTGCAACATCTTTGGTGAAATAGCTAATATTTGTGGTCTATCATAAAATAATAAGCTTTCTCTGAATCGATACGCTCTACCACCCATACTAAGCTGAAAAGGAGTTGCAAGACGACCAGAGTACGAACGTAGCGAAGGGGTTCTACAGCCCACAATCTGAGGTGAAATAAGAAAAGAGTCTATAGTTCTTCCAGCAATAGAACAGAGGAATTTTACTGGCATTGATCCTAGAAACTCAACTCTAAGAGTTGCTCCGCCATCAAACGTAAAGATTTTGGGGAAAAAATCGCAATTGTAAGGAGGGTGAAGAGCAATAAAAAAACGTCTAAGTGTCCAACGCGCAAATTCTGCCAACTGAGTCCCTTCGCTACCAAATTGATAAATTTCTTCACCAGAGCTGTTACCAAACCTGAAAGTGGTATGGTAGACGCATGTTTTTATAGCACATACTGATTCACTTACGGTGGGTTCTACAAGCCGGTTTGCAAAGAAGTGCTGTACAACCCTGCACCAGGCAAGCTCCGCAGTTAAAGTAAGACAGGGACGCCATGTAACCAAATCACCATGTTTTACCAAAATCCACGTTATATCGGTTCTAAGAACTCCGGACACCCTAAATTGAACGTAAGGCTGTGTAACACCTTGTTTCTCAAATGCAACAATCTGATAACGATGAAACTGATGTTTTATTTCGTATTTGGCACAACTCCAAGTAGTATATACTTTAAGAACAGAAACAGGGGAATCAGGTATAAAATTGATATTACTTTTGTTTCCAGAATAAAGGAAACACTGATGCAGAGGCCCACCAACTTGCTTTAGGGTACCGTTGATAAGATTAAGCTCACACAGAGCTCCTATGCTACTTGGGGGTTTCAACATATAAACATAGCAGCCTTGGGAATCACACAGGAGAAAGGGTGAAGCACGTGGGTGTTTAATTGGACAAGTTAGAATTTCTTCAGAAACTCTATGTTTGAAATGTATAAGATGTAAGCTCATGAAATGTTTCAAGAGTACTCGACTAAAGAAGGGTGCACCATCTGTAAAAATACGTTTGCCAACTCTAAGCGCAACCAAACATTGAGATATTTTTCTAAAACTTCCTCTCTCTATGCCAAAATTTGCAATATCATGTGATGAAGAATTATTGTACAAATAAGTATTGGCACGTATAAGATAATACCTTACTGAAGGTTCATTGTTGCTCATTTGTACCAAGACAAATTCTTGAGCATGAAGTATGTGCCTTGAACGATAACTACAAGTGATCTGACCAACGTTACCATAGTATTGAACACTTCCTTCTGAGGACAACCCAGAATTTTCAATACAAGAGAAAGTTTTCCCAGATAGGCTGCCTTCAAAACGAAACCTTATGACAGTACTAACCCAGTTTTCTTTCGAACCAAGAACGTTTGTCGATTTAATTTCATAGAGCAACAGTCCAATACCGAGTGTTACGCGCAGCAGGTCTCCTTTCGTACTCCTAAATTCTAAACTGCCGTATGAAGTGTTTAAGTTGATGTCAGTACACCTAACCTCTAGTGCATCTACCTCTATGCAAGAACAAGGATTATCATTGTATGCGCAAGCAAAACTTCTACTCATGAGCCAACTGGGGAACTGCACGAAGACTGATGCTGAATCATGCACGATACCAACATGAGAAACTCTAGGTCGTACTGCGTCTTTCATTGGCATAATATATTTCGTAAACACACACCCATATCTTGAGCAGAGAGCTAAGGAATGTGCTCCAACACGTACTAGTTGCTCACAACCATAAATTGTGTTGTGAATAGATCTTTCACCCTTCATGAATTTTCGTAAAAATGGGATGCTCCAGAAAAATTGTCTACCATCGAAAGCATTGGAACTAGTAACTATAAGGAGGAAACCCGATGATAGTGAAATACTGGAGTATAATAGCCCTCGAGTAATTGAAGTTTTTGTCAGGTACGATATAGGCATTAGTTCATTTTCAGGTAAATGATGCTTTGCCAAGTTCGACGCCAAAAGAGAGCTACTGGAATTACGCCCTTCCTCCGATGCCAAAACACATGCTATTTTGATTACACTAGTTTCAATATCTACTAAGGTCAAGATTCTTATCTTGAGGGAGGAACTGGAGCACCTAATCTGACACAGGAAATAAGACTTAGTGCGAACCATTCTTCCTAATACACCCACCGTTGAACACCATAAAGGTTGTTGAGAATCTATTCTTAGAAGAACATTAACGTAACTCCCCAAGATTCCAAGCTTTGGAGTATACTCCCGAACAAAGTCTGTTTTCCTTAACAACCGTGTGTGTAGTAGGTACACATCGACGAAATTAAACGTTAGTCCAATTTCAGAAGCCAATAACTTGCTGCTGCGAACTTTCAAGCTACATATATATGTTAGCTCTGAAACTTGTGCAAAAGAATTCCCATTTTCTAACATTGTTTCCTCAGTGTAAGTACAATACACAGGTAGTATGGGAGCAGGCACAAATTGACCAAATGCGACGATGGAAACTTTGTCTGAGGCAGTAGTCTTAATAACTTCCCACGAGTATAGGTGAAATATAGGGTGGGCATAGAATGTATTTTCACTCGGGTTCATAAAGCCAACTGAGACTTGCAAAGCGTCTAACAGATGTAACTCATAGAAACCCACGGAAGGGAATAGGGGCGTTAAACAATAACCAGAACTCTTGTTCATAACATGAATTGATCCATGATAGTCTCGCTGGTTTAGGCGAAAGATACAAGAATCAATACCGACGCCTTTATGATCTTTATAGGCAAACCATACTTTAGTTCCACCTGTAACAGGCCCGGAATTTGGACGAACATACACAACTGTACGTAATTTTCTTGGGAAGACGGACACGAGGTTACTAACAATAACCTCATTTTCAGTCAATCCAACAACCAAAGGTGTTCTTGGTATACTACCCTGGCAATATGCAACCGACAAAAAGTTTGAACTTAGTTTCAGTTCCACGGTTTGTTGTTCACCATCTAAGAAGTAAATAACCCTGCAATTTAGTCCAGCAGAATCAGATCGTACCTTACCAATAATGTTTAGGGCAAGCGCGGAAGAGATTGTTTGATGTACCTCAGTTATAAGAAGCCAGCGCGACACGAGTAAGAAAGGAGGTGCAGTTCCAGTTTCCACCCTCGGTGAAATATGAGATTTTGAAAACACCCGAAAAATGAAGGTATCTCCAACTTGCAAAAAGCAATACTCTTTTGCCTTCTCAGAAAACAACTCAACACACCATTTTGCCTGTCTTAGCAGCCAGGCAAGAGGGAATTCTTCACCAAACTTTAGTGTCAGTAAACCTAAGTCTCCAACTGGCTTAAGCTGCAAAAATGGGCTTAAACAAACGCTCTTGGTAAACCTGATTCTATTTGCAGTTATGTACAGACATAAAACTTGTTGAGGAGACTTAAAGAAGTTAGCCTTACACGCAACACCTCCTGCTCTGAGCTCCCCTACTATAACAAAATTTCCAACAGACTCCTGCGGAGACACTACGCAAGAAAATATAAAGTTTCCTGCCTCTATCGAGTCTGCCTGGCCTCCTAGAAACCTTACATACAAGGTAGTGTCCGCTATTCGCTTTGGAATCTCGAGTGACAGAGTTGGTAAAATAGTCAATCTAAATGGACTACTCTCGCCAACGACAGAGCTACTGATGACAACGTCAAGAAACCCCGGCGAAAGCAGAAACTTGCCCTTATTCAGTTCGCACCATACAGTACGAGCATTGATCGCCGTTCCAGCAATTAACACCGATTCCCTAGGAAATTTAATAAATGCAAGAATTACTTTTCACTGGTATAAAATAAGCAATTTACTGTTCCCAATTCCACTTTCTTGTTTACACTGATTCGAAAATATGAAGTAGTTGAAAAGTGTGAAATCAAAGGTGGTTGAATACCTAAAATACTGAAACGATGCCCCACGTTTAGATTCAGATAATCACCAGCACTATCCCTTTTGGAATAAGCAGAAAGTATACCCTTAAGAACAACTCTTGCAAGCAGCCTTTCATAGGCCTTCAACCAATACTTAGCGGCGCAATTATAAATATCCGTAAGATTTCGAAAGCCAATTGGAACTAGTTCTGTTGCCTCGTTTTTCTTCAAAATATGACCATTGTTGCCAGCATCTAGTTTCTTATCCTTGAGGGTTCTATCAAGACTTCTCAGTTTTATAGGTATCGTGGAAAAAATAGATACTGCCCGTTCTGTGACAAAATGCAAGCTGTATGTTCCTTTTGAGTAAATAACAACTTTACAACCAAAAATATTACCCCCTCTTGGAAGGAACTTAAACAAATTTCCACCAACCATGCACAGGGAGTGCAGTGGCTTCCTCCTGGGGGCAATAAATAACAGATCAATCTTGCTGTAGCTGTAAACTACAATGGTTGTCGAGAATAACGGGAAAACAATTCCTAGATGGTTATTATAGTGGGAAAACCTAAAGTCCCGTAAATCGCCATTAAAACCAAGCAAGATGTTTCTGCTGTAAGGAAGATGAAGACCTACCACTTCCGTCAGTTGTACATGCTTCTGGCAACGAAAACAACTACTAACCATTGAGCACAACGTAGCCTTAGTATTAATGGAAGTCTTAAAGGAAAGTTTAGGGATACAGTAAAGATCATTTCTTGGGATGCCCCCAATATACTTCTCGCTGGCCAAAGAGTTGTAATCCACGAAAACACTTTTCTTAACTTTGAAGAAAGTGGAGTTTCTCAAATCAAGTTTTTTGTATTTATTATATTTGCTGGACCCCAGGTTGAAGAAATCTGACAAGGGAGAAAGCAGATCCTTAAATATTTTATGACGGTTCTGCCTTCTGTTTCCCAAATTACTTTGCTTATTGCTGTCTGAAAAAAATCTTGTTTCGGCTCCGGTCCAAAATAACTCGCTCTTGTTAGTGATGAAATGGGGCTTAAGTAATTGAACCGAGTTGTTGATTTCCCCGAGCTTTCCAGAAACAGTGGTATGAGATAATGAGCCAGATGCCTTCGTCCGGCCAAACGAAAAAACCGCTAGTACCTCCTTATCTCTCAACAATAATAACTTTAAACTATAAAGCACATTGAATGACAGATTAAAACTGCATGAAAGGAATCTTTGGGGTAACGTAATTTGAATCCTACTAATTTCAGAATGCGTTTGGTTAAAAAACAAGCTACAGGAAAATGAGGAAAGTCGGTGATATGTGTTCAAAGGGTTGAACAAGAATATAGCTGATGTTGCAGTTGGTTGCACGACGCTATGCAGTATAATCGGCGTTTTCTCAAAGTTGTGCCGAGGACTAAAGTAACCTCCACGTAGTTTATTCCCCAGCCAGCCTGCCAAAGGAAACTTTGATTGGTGACAATATAGCAAGACAACAGTCCTTGCTCGAACTGGTGTAAAGCAGCCGTTGGGTATAGAACCGCTTGGAAGTCCAAGAGCAAGTTCAAGTTCTATTAGGTGACGACCAACAGAATGCATCTCCGTTATTCTTTTTATAATCCTTTTGATATCATAGCTTGGACCTTCTGCCACACTTTTAAGTAATCGTCCGAATACCCGACGTGGTGATGTAGTTCGTTTTAATTTAACTTCAAGCCGAGGTCTCAATAAATGTCGAACGAGAAATTGTATTTCTTTGAATCTGTTTCCATTGTAACCGGTCGATGATCTTGATAGCGCCGTTCTGGGCAAATCCTCTTGAAAATTTATAAATCTACGATGGGTCATTTCTCCAGTCCATCGAATAATACCAGTGCTGTACTTGTTTATAACGCTTGAAGTTTTCTTAAATTTTATACTTGGATATCTGGGTAAACGCAGGGCTGAAATTTGTAGTAGCACAGTAAGAGGATTCTTTAAAAATGGCATAACTCTGTTGCATGCGTGACAAAGGCCTGGGGTAAAATATGAGATCCGAGAAACACTCCAATTGTTTGTTAAGGGTTTTCTTAGTATGCTTGCCGGAAGTTGCACCGTAGCTTTATTGGCTGACAGAGACTTAGACGGCAATAAATAATGGAATGAATCGTTTTGCCTGATATGTTTTCTAACCTGTATCATGGTAGATTGAGAGCATTCTATAAAATCTGTCCTTTCGGCCAGTAACGATATGCGTATTCCATAGTGCGAACCAAAACTGTCTTTTGGAACTGCACAATAAACCCAATTCTCTGATATATATGCTCGAACAAGAAAACCATCTTCGAGAGCGCAAAACTTTGTTTCTTTCATAGTTACATCTTCAATTGATAGCCTAAGCCAAACTGAGGCTCTTGTTTTGAGAGAGGTGGCTTTCTGTGGCACACGAATCTGGCCTAGATCAAGCTCAAAGATTGCAATATGTTTCCAAGTTGTAGATGCGTCGAACGATATGGAAAAGTTAATGGCCTCACAAAGCCGTGACACTGTTTCCTGAAAATGTACTATCTCTTCATATGCACTAACAAATTTGCCCTGAATAACGGTGCCACGAATTCTGTAAAATGTTTTAAGGTTTTTCTTAAACCCAGTCCCAAAAACACTTACAGTATTTAGGCCATCAACGAGCCTAGTGAGCGCCAAAACTTCATTAACAATTGGGTTCTCATATATGGTCAGTGTCACGCCCGTCTCCAGTATCTGACCCAACGTCAACACGTACAAACCTGGAAGCATCCCTTGCACAAAGAAAATACTATGCGACGTGTTCCAGCGATAGTAAAAAGCGCGAATGTTGCTCCAATAGAAGCTAGAATTTTGGGCGCTGCAACCAAGCCATAGCGGAAACTTTGTCTGCGCCACATACATCTCCACACTCGCATTACAGAATGTAGACGTGGGAGTTAAGTCAGAAGATGGTGGTAATAATACTTGTGCTTCAGAAGGGTATTTTTCTACATCACCACTAACAACCACTTGCCACCCAATGTGGAATTTCAATAACATCTCATCAGTTCTTACATAGGAGAAAATCAATGGGTTGAATTGACACAAAATTTCGAGAGTCGGCAACAGTATCGCAGTACCAAAGATACTTTGAACAGAGCAGCGGCAACATTGCGCATCAAGCTCAAACAATTCACGTGACAAACTATACACGAATTTTATTTGCACAAGAGGTTTAATCGAAACTATTCTTGGCATTAGGTATGACTGATGAACGCTTAGTAGAGGGATGCTAACATTTGTCATACACTCCATACCAGAGTAAATGCTTAGGCTCAAATTCCCTGGAGGAAAGCTGGGTATGTCACATTCACCTACTCGGTTAGAGTTCCAGCGCAGAAGGTTTCTCCTAGTCATAGTGGCCCCAAGGAACGAACAATAAAATATCCCCCCATCAGATGGTGAACTAAAGGTAACACTTAGGGGTATTCCACCTAGAGATGGGACAAACTGAGAAGAAACTGTAAACGACTTTTCTGTAAGAAGACAACCAATAATTGGGACAACCTCATTTTTGAGCGAATTAAAAGGCCAATCCTTCGTTTCATAATAAACTAATTTGGAGGTGTTTTGGGCGGTAATCATGGATTTTTCTATACTGTTCAACGTCTTCTTATGGTGGCTAAGACCATCTACGGATGGAATATATGTATTGTTTGAAAAACACTCTTCCTCATGCCATTTCCAACTGCTACTCTGCCTGGCAAAGATATAGGAAATCTCAGTATCCTCTAGTTTCGAGCCACTTTCTCTGTCCAAGTTTGAGCTAACCAAGAAACCATTTAACTCGAGGATAAACAGCTTGCCGTAGAGCAGGTTACCACCAGCGCTTTCTACCCAGAACAAGAACTTTTCCCAGCTCCAGTTCTGAGAGGGTATCTGTTGAACAATGTCGCCTATCGCTACTTTTAAGTAACGTATATCTTGACCTATTGAGGCGCACTTACTTTTGCGAGGGAAGCTAAAGCATAGACGTGCAGACACATTTATAGGAAAGTTGACTACTAAGAAAAGATTTGAACTTAGGCTGACTTCCTCCATAGTAGTCAATAAGTACTCCTCTCGCTCAGAACATAACTGCTTAATGAGATCGACGAAATCATCCTTACAACTTTCATTTTTGCAAACTGAAACGATCTTAGTGCCCTCTGCAATGATATGGCCAAGACACTGTTCCCAAAGATTATTTCTTGGGCGATGTTTCTCTACCTTAAACTCGACATGTTGCCAAACCTCTCCGGCACCAATTTCAAAGGACTGCTTTGAACTGTAAGAAGAAAGCCAAATAAAACAATAATCTGCCTGAGAATAATAGGAATGTCCCTCTGAAAAAAGAAAATGAGGCAAACACCCATATCTTGGCGGATTGCATGCTTCGATAATACAAAATAAGCGTTGTTGAGAGTTATAGCATGGACCAGCGTGACCGTCGGCAAAGGATAAATGATAGCGCTGCGTTTTATCTAAATTTTCTGAAAGGATTTCTACCAACTCAGTCCGTGCGGGATTACCGACAGGTTCCTTTATCTCATATGTACCTGAAACAAACGTCTTGCCAAGGTTATCACGAAGAACACTTGCCGAAGCCATTTTCTCTCGTGCACCTATACTAGCAACGTTTCGGTTCGACTTCATACTAGGCACAAAAGAAAATATGTTAAAATTTTCATGTTGAATGGGTGGACTATATATGGATCCATTGGACACTGTGTCATCATCATATGGCTGGTGAAACTTTGAAAAATTGCTCCTTTGCAATATAAACCCAGCGCCAGTGTTTATGGATTTGGATAAGCACATGAAACGAGTTTTCTTCGTCAAATCAACCTCCAAAAATTTTCGAGTACTAGAGTTACCGCATTCCACCCACAATGCAACCTTATTCCATGTTGAAATTAACATACTTATGTCAAAACTAGTAACTCCTCTCAAAGAGAACCCAAAGGAAAGCACATCATCAGACATGACTCGCAATAAGCACCACTGCATACTTGAGCTTGGTGTATGAAAAACGGATATCCTAGTACGCCTTGCATCTACATCATGATAAACGGAAGTTAGATGAACAAGTAAAGGTAAGCTTATGCTTATATTGATGCCCAAATTCTGCAACTCGAGTTTATTCCCACATGACAAACTATATATTCCAGCTTCGAAAATGATTGATTCAAACACCAAGCAGTTTTCTACTTGGTATAGATAGTTTAATCCTAAACCGGCCAAACTACAAACTGGATAGTATGCTAAGAAAAAAGAATTACTCTCAAGACAAAGATTCAATGTAAACAATTCGAAAGATATTGCATGCAAGGGAGTAACTGACAACACTTTTATGAACGGGATTTCCGGAATCGGGACACGGTTACTGACTTCCCCAAAATAGCTCAGCAAATGTACACTGCGAATTGAGCCCAGATTATGTTTCAAAACACACCCAATAACAGATATGCCAAATCTTTGAGCGGGGAGAACTTGCTCAGTTCCCCCATATGCAACAACTTCACACGCACCAACCTGCTCAGCGTGTTGCACGTGTAGTAGCAAGTACGCGTTTATATTAGTTAGATTACTAGGGGAAAACAAAATGCTGATAATTTTTGGTGTAACGGAATGGATTCTTAGAGCACTCATCAATTTGCTCTCTGCAAATTCTTCTATGCTAAACCAGCAACCAATCTGTTCACTGGCCTTGCTCATAGAGTGGCATGTTTCATTAAACGCAATAGTGCTCTTAGAGGAGTGGGTTTTCTCCACGGCTTTAGGCGAGTATACCCCTGAAACTGGCAAAAATTTAGGTGGTTCCAATGGAGGCAAACGATTTGGCAAGACACCGTTCCCACAAAAACTTATTACTATGATCATTTCACTTGGATGAAACGTTCTAACTCTAAGGTTCGTGCACTTAGTTAAGTTTTCTTTCACGAAAAGCATGTGTCCATCTTCTATCCTTCGGATTTCATATCCCGCTTGTACGATAACACCGCCAAGAAACAAAGTCCCACAACATGGAAGAGATAAGACTTCAAATGGAAGTGAGGCGTGACAGGTTGGAAGACATCGATCAAAAATGTTGAATCTAGTCCAATTAATGTCGAGAGAGAGATATAAAATTTGATCCGCATTTGCAAAAACAACTCTCGCAGAAGGATCCCTAACTTGTGCGAAAACAGAAAATTTCTTTGGAACAGACCTAGTGAGCACTGTATTATAATCATACCAAATATTCAAGTTAAAGCTGACTGAATATAGTTCCTGGTTTTTATGGCCAGCGGAAAATTCTAGATCTATGAAGCTTAGAGTCAATTGAACCTCATCTGGTACTAAACTGGAATGAAAACATCCTTCACTTCTGCTGAGAATAATTTTCTTCATAGAAACCAGTTTCCGTAATAATTCTTGACCATTGAGTTTAAGAGAAACCTCTGCTAGTCCATCACCAGCACTACTCAATGAGACATCTAACCTCATCTGGATTTCGCAAGTCTTATAAAAAGATGCATTAGCTTTATAAACTGTTCCTGATGAAGCCACTAGAAGAACCAAATTTTTTCGTGGGTTTTCAGTGCTATTCAATATGTATATTCCAAACAATTCATCACTTGACGTCTTTTCTCTTATTCCAAAAAGGAGATACTTGTTTGATGAAATTACATTGCACAAACGAAACCCTACAGAGAGCTTGAAATAAGAAACAGATTGTAGTTTTGCATTTGACCAGTCCAGAACCATGCTTGAGACCCTAGATACTTTGGGAAAGATAATTTCCTTATTTCTATTTGGCTGAAATCGTGAATTATGAATTAGTTTTTGCCAAGAAGAAGGTTTCTTCAGCCGATCAAGAAGTTCCGCGACATATATATGCTGGATTGGCTTTCTATACAGAAAAACATCATGAAAGGAAGAAGCACTCGGATAACCAAATGAAACATTTGTTCCGTATAATTCTTGAGGTTCAAAATCTTCACGTTTGCCAGCAACAGTTACAGACAACTCATCAAAGAAAAACGTTGACAGCTCGCTATGAGAGTCCAAGATAAACCAAAACTCCTTAGAACCAGCAATATAATTTCTGACTGCTACACAGCCTTCAAAATGAAGTAAAAATTGAATATCCACGTCACTAGGAAACGTTGCTACGAAACAAACCCTTCCTTCTTTAAGTAATATTTCAAACTCAACAGGAAATGGAGCACTTGGTTTCATCTCAGCATGGCTGAAAGAAGAAAGAAGAAAAAAATGTTGGGTTATGAAGCTCTGTACACGCAAAAACCCACCAAGCGTAAATCCGACATCCAAGGGCTGATCTGCTACCTCTTCAATAAGAGAAATAACATTAAATCCTAGATCAAGATAACTTTCTTTAAGTACTGAGGAGTCCAGTCCTGTTTCTGCAGAAGAATCCAAAATAGATCCATTAAGCACGGATTTGAAGTTCATTCTTTCTTTAAATATCACATTCTCATCTAGAAATGAAGAAAAACATGCAGCACACCTTTGCGAGTGCCTCGTAAAGGATAGTATCCAACCACTAAATTTGATGCGGGAAACAGCTTCAACGGAATATATTCCAGCTCTATACCTAAGCAATAACCTAAAATAGTTTCTAAGTAATATAATAAACCAATATGGGTCTTCATAGTGTTTAATCAACATTTCATTTCTTACCTTTCAAACGGTTAAATTTTCTAGGCTTTACAACTTTTTTCAACTGATTTATCGGTTATGCAGGAGCCGCCGTATAGCAAGTTGATGCACGAAACATAGAAGTACCCTAAAAGTTTATTAGTATATACAAACCAAAAGCTTTGATTCACATGATGGATCAAAATCTATACCAAAAAAGTATCCTGCATACAGATTGTCTAAACGCCTGATCGCAGATCGGTCGTTTTTTGTGGAAATTTCAAATAAAGTTCTAGAAAATGGGAAGTTGCAAATTGTCCGTCATTTGCGGACAATTTGCGATATCAGATTAACCAAAACCAACAAAGAAAAGAAATGGGTAGAAGACCAGCTCGTTGCTATCGCTACTGTAAGAACAAGCCATACATCAAGTCTCGTTACTTGAGAGGTGTACCTGAACCGAAAATTCGTATTTACGACGTGGGTAACAAGAGGGCTGGAGTGGATGTATTCCCTGAAGTGGTTCACCTTTTCTCCGATGAGAGAGAACAAATCTCTTCCGAGGCTTTAGAAGCTGCTCGTATCGCATGTAACAAGTATCTTACCAAGTATACTGGTCGTGAAGGATTTCATCTAAGAATTAGAGCTCATCCTTATCATGTAGTTAGAATTAATAAGATGCTTTCGTGTGCTGGAGCTGATAGACTTCAAACCGGAATGAGACACGCATACGGAAAGCCAGAAGGATTGGTAGCAAGGGTGAAGATTGGGCAGATTTTACTTTCTGTAAGAACAAAGAAACAAAATATGCCACATGCAATTGAAGCTTTAAGACGTGCAAAGTTCAAATTCCCTGGTAGACAAAAGATCACAATTTCGAAGAAATGGGGTTTCACCAAATGGTCAAAACCAGAATATGCAAGGATGAGAAAAGAAGGACTTTTAATTGCGGATGGAAACCAAGCTAAGTACCTAGGAAGAAAAGGACCACTTGTGGTTCCAGAGGCTGCTTCGGAGTAAGTTATTTGGCTTAAACATTAAGTCTTCAAACCGTGGTGACTCTCTGCAAATGCCTTCAATCTCACGCAATGTTTGTATAATTATCAACAACATATGTTGAATAAATCGATTTATACCAACTATGTTTTTCATCAGATTCAACTTTCAAGAGACAAAATCATCGCAGTTATATTACATTATACCTACGTTCTACAAACATATCTGCTTTCGTGGAAAAGTCCTACTTTGCACAAATACAGCATGGCTAAAATGCTTATCCTGTTTGTTTCTATGTAAATGACACTCTTGAGATATACCATGGCTAATACTGACTGCATTGTGCTTTAATATAGAGCCATTGTCATGCCTGAGTTAAGCAGAACGCGTTAATAACGTATTTTCTGTGGATATTAATGCTCCAAAACTCTTCTAACAAAAAAACTTTTGTAATAGGGAATACGGAGAAAATGAGGGCATTTTTCCTTAATTTGAAGCTTGGTCTAACTTCTCAGTGCAAGTTTTTTTATCTTTGATTGTCTAAGAGGGGAACAATAGGAGCCAATTGCTTCTGTGTTCTCATTCTAAAAAAAAGTTTAAATGATCAGGTGGCCTCATGTTGGAGTACTTTTGCGTTTTCTAAAAAGTTTCAGAAACTAGTCAGGTGGAATTTCTACTGTCATCACAACATAATTCCTTCCTCAAGAACTTGTATACTAGCTTACCTTGTTTATTTAGCGAGAAATGAGCGCTGAGATTAATTCTACCCTTTCAAAGTTCTTGAGGACTAGGTTTTCTAATCTTTTTTTAAAATTGTAAAGCTACTGCATGCATATTTAGTTTTGAACAAAAACCGCACAAGCGCGAAATTCAACACTACAATATCCAGAGACCAAAGAAAAAATGGAAACAAATATTTACAAGAACGAATTTAATCAGAAAGAGGATGATAAATTTCCCCTCACTGGATCTGAAAGTCTTAAGGGTTTGAAAGCATGGGCAATTAAGTATGTTTTTTACCTGAAATAGTTTAATGGAAGAGTTAGCAATTTATGTGTATGATGTCTGTGCATTACCGGACTAATGACCGCTATGGTACACTAGGCATGTAGCATCATTTTCTTTTGTAATATAGCCACGATATCGTAAAACTATAGGTGTTAATAGAGCTAGGAAGGGAGTATTAAACATCTATACACGCATGGAAAAGAGAATTATTTTGTTATAACATAGAATCATTTATTGTAAGATCAGAAAAATCTCCCAAAGCACTTGCAAAGAGCGCGCTAGAGGCAACAACCTTCATACAGGTCGCAACAACTGAATTTAAATGGCAATCATTTGCAAATGTCGCAATAAATTGCTATAGTTCAAGCAAAGTATTCTAGAAATACCCACTTTATAAATTATGAAGACTACTGTGCAACAAACTTTATTATACATTTTAAGCGAAACCATAATCTTTGGAAGAAATAGGTTTCGTAACAACTTAATTTTGTTTAGTTGCACTATTTGTGTAACTTAGGTGAATTAACGAAGAAAAAATCTCTCACTTATCAAACAGAACTGAAGATTTGAAACACGAACTGAAAATAATATTAAATAATAAGATCTTGTCTTGGAATAGCATGATCTCAATGCCCAATTTAGTTCAGCACAGAGCATAACTTAGTGTTACACTTAGATTAATAAACCTGCTTCTCGTACAATGTGTACTAGAGTTCATCATAAGATTGCTTTGTGGTGGCAGCGAAGACACGATGTCTTGTTTGGGGGTGCCCATGAGCATGATTTAGTAAGGTCGAGGGAAATGAAGTAGAGATTGAGGTTAGTGCGTCTAAGCTGTGAATGTTAAGCCATTTTGCTTCATATTGTCATATGTCTTGAGTTTAGAGTGTCCTAATTTACCACTTAATTTAATTGTGTTTTGAAGGTTATAGTGATTGAGCACTAAAAACTAACAAAATTCCGGATAACTTGATCTAAATGAGCTGAGGGCACGACAGCAGGTTCTAAGTAAAAAACTTTCAAATCAATATTCTTTCTCACTCAGTTTATCTGCAGCTATGATGGTTCCTAAAAACCTTGTCCAACTCCATCTCTGATATGGCGTTACGGGTTCCTGGATATATGAATTGACAGTACCTCTTTTTTTCTCCGACAAAACAAAAAAAGTGAAGAATTTTATACTAGAATGGACTACATAACACTCAAGGCTTAATACGAAAGTTTATGTTTCCAGAAATTAAGGCAGATACCTACGGTACTCCGCAAGCAACTGTAGAAAACTCCAACAGCTACTACTGCATGAAAACAGTTGCTCAGATTTACTAGTTCTATGGTAGTAATCTATCGAACAAATTCTAATTAAAGCATGATATAAATAGATAATGCCAGCCTAAGATGGGGCGACTACAACTAAACTATATTTTGTCATATTTCCTTTGTACGAATTTGATTTTGATAGTTGCTCTCGTCCGCAACAATGTTAGTAGAAAACTCCTTATTTGGATTGCTTACATTATTTATGCCCTTTGATTCATTGACAACTTAATGATAAATTTCTTACTTTGGTGTTTCTTCTTTATATATCATTAATGACTGGCGATCTTCATTAAGGAAAGAGACTACGTGACTGTGGCCAAAATGATCCCTAATATTTATCTTCTTTTTTAAATCTATGATAAACCTCCATGATTGGGACCTTTTGCTATATTCTCAACATACTACGTAAAAATCTAATATCACATGACTCATTCTTATGGTACTCCCGGACTATTTTAGAGTGACATGACTAAGTATATGGACATTTTCATATGATTCGGATAAGAGCCAAATTCTTAAGTACCATGCTCTTAAGTTGATTATTGATATTGATTAATAAATTTAACAAAGTTAGTAAGTTATCAACATTATTTGAATTTAACACTTCAATTTGAATACAAGAAGCCAAATATGACCCCGTTGGTTGCTGTATGTACTATCAAGGTCAAAGCCTTCACACAGTTAAGCTTTTTTTTATATGCCGTGCTACTGTAAAGCAACAAAGCGTCAATTTGTACCATTCACTACTGAAAAGAATAACTTTCAAACCCAAGCTAATTCAAACATTCTTAAATCACCATTCTAGAATGACTAGTTTTGAAAGTGCTAAAAGTCTGGGAAATATACAACCTTTCTCTTCAACTATGGAAATGGCAACCAACGCAGTCCGCGTACTGCTAAAATCCAAAGCAGCATTAAATCTTTACTTAAATATTGACATTTAATTTTTGTTTCAGTTGATGAAGGAAATTTAAAAAATAACTTTTCACTAGCACTTATCTATTGTGGTACCGCATGTTGCATCAGAACAACAGCAGCATTCAGGCATAATTGCACTTCTCACTTAGCACATCACTGGTAGAGCCGGCAGAAATAAATGAAATTGCAAAAACTAAAAGAGAAGCCCAGAGCTTCTCAAGGCCAGATCATAAGTATTAAAAAAATGTATGAATTATACAATAAAGTGTACTGCAAAAAATGTTCCTGCAAATGAAGACAAAATTTAAAGGGGGATAATACTTGTTTTCGACAAATGACAGTAACCACACAAGAGAAAGCAATACTTTCAAGGTTAGTACACTAACCATTACCAGTATTGGCTAACTACACCTTTCTCTCAAGAATTTTCAGAGGAGCCCTAATCCTACCCTCTCCTAAGCTCGATACCTCTACACATATGCCTAGAGTAGCTAGAGAGAGTCCTAATAGAGGTTTCATAATTATTCAAGGACTTTTACTAGTGATTGAGTAATTTTCCATGTGCATAAATATTACATTGAGGAAGCAAAGAGAAGCATGTTGTGGACTTCTAATTAAAGAATTGCCTGATTTTGATTCAGTGATGACCGAGCAACTGATTGATGAGTTTATTGTGGATTTCTGAGAAATTGACCAAAGAACCTTTTAAAGAATGTAGAAACGTGAATGAGCTCATCATTAAATCCTTTGAGTTCGGTTGAGCTTGAAGATCTTCTATTCCTCATTGTGGAGTTTTCCGCACTCTTTAGTTTCTAACCCTACTTACGCTACACGTTACCTAAACTAGCATGGGCCCGTAACACTAAATCACTGGCTCGCTAGGAAGGTTTAACTTAAGATGATGCTTGATCGCCGACAATAATTTCTTTTTCTTCATTTTTAATTAACTCTAAAAAAAGTTATGATTCGTCTTCTGCGTTTTTTCAATGTTTCTCTACCTAAAACAGTTGATCCAAAGACTCTCTTTCCAAGACTCAGTACAAACTAGTTCAAATTTCATTAGCTGTAGCTTTGGGTGTACTTGAGTTCACCAGGGAGAACTAAGATTTGAGGATCAGCGGCTAACACCAACTATTAGAAGAAGAATTTATACAGATTGAGCTAAGGAAGGTCACTGCCTAATCGTTAACCTAGGCAGCAAGTTGTAGTAACATTATATAACATCTTCATTAGTTACAATCACTTTTTCTTGATTAGCAAGGAGCAGCACTCTTAAAATAATTCCCCACAAAGGGTGGTCTCTTTGTTTGAACATGTCGTGTTAGATATGTCTACCGAAAAATCAAGCGGTGTTCATCCTATTATACAAGCTATTCCTACGAGCTCTTGAGTTCTACTAACTCTACAAGTTTTGTTTCGGATAATTTTAGAGCCCGATCTCATAGTATTGGAGGGTTTAGTTCCTGGGAAAGTAAGTTACCCAATAAGGATTTTATCATTTACAGGGTCTTCTCAATTGCGATAAGCTAACTCAAGTCAACCTGTGTATCAAAAGGCTGTCATAACTAGGGGTGATATTTGATTTATTGATAATTTATCAATAAAAGATTTCCAATATTTTTCTTATTGATTGATTCTGATAATTTCTAAATTATTTTGATTGATTATTGATTATCATTGATAATCAATAATGAATTGGGCCACATGGCCAAAATCAGTTGATTTATTGATATGTTTGATTATTGATAAGTTTTGATAATTTAGTCATTCCGCCACTTCTTAATGAAATTCTATGATAATTCCGTTAAATTCAGAGAACCCTACTACAAGGGCAGACAAGATATTAAAGACAACTAGGCAAAGACTAGAAATTAAGAGACTTATTTTACATCATTGGAAAGCTCTCTGCTTGCACACTATACTTCTTTAACATTCAATCAATTTTGATAATATTAACAACAATATACAGTAGTACTTTAGCAACAGCGAAACGGATGATGACTGCAGACAATGAAATCCATCTAACTCGACTGCAAATTTGTTTCATTAAAACTTAAATACATATTCGGGAAGCTCTTTCAAATATCTCAGTACTTTTATAATACAATATAGCATTTAAAAAGAACAAATTTATATAGAACGCAAAATACCACCAAAATACGGCACATCCATTTTATGTCGATCAGAAAACAATGAAGAAAAAGGTTACACTACCTCTGTGAACTGTCAAGGTTATTCTTTGTATTAAAATTAGTCCTAATGGAAAATAATAGTGTTTTATTCTTTTTGTTATTACGGGGTGTTGAAAACTTTATGCACGATTTTTCAAAAATGCAGTATAATGGCCATAAAATCAACAATACCTCTTCAATGTTTCTACAAAGCTCTAAACATATTGAAGACTTAACCTGGTATTTACTCACATAAGAATTTAGAGGATTCAAACAATATAAACTAAAAAAAACCATGATTGCTGAAAAGAACGAATATAGTATTTGTTACTTTTTGTCACGAAATCTTCCTCAAATACAATATTATCACCCACAATGCGTTTCATATTAAGAAAACCTTTCCATCCATGTATTTTGTCAAGGTATTTGATAAGGATGAGTACTTTAAACCCAAAATATGCTAGTTTTAAGAGTCCTTTTCACTAAGTATACAGATCTCTAAAAAAACATACAGTCAAACGTAACATCATGAAAAACAACTCTATAGATGATTCGATTCTTTTCAGATCTTAAATATTCACCATACCTGACTTCTCAAACTATTTATCAAGATATTTCTTCTCTAGATAACTGTAAATGAGCTAAACTTCACTCCGAAATGTCAAATGTTGAGAATTTACACACCTGAAAATACGAAATCTCTCAGTTTTGCTATAATCCTCTGAACTTTTGTACTAAGGAGCCCCAAACAACTAAATAGCATGGTTTGTAACCTTTAATTCTGTTTCTTAGGATATTTTTAATGTTTTTTTAAGAAAAGTCGATAATGGGCTAAAATGCTGTTTTTCTCTAATTCAATCCGTGTAATACCTCAAGAAATACTCGTCTAGAGGCTGAACAGATCTTACCGGCTGAAAGAACGAGTAAATTTATGTCTAGAAGCAATTTAGTTTGAGAATTAGAGTATTTTATATAGACTTCCTAACAATGTATCCTGTTTCTAAGGTCTCAGAAACTCTGAAAAAGGATACCTTTAAATGTCAAATATTCCTGAATAGGTGATACCAAGTACCAAAACATCCGGAGAAATGGTAGTCATCCAGAGTGATTGATGAGTTAGGGTACCTCTGAGTTTTGCTTGAGAAAGCTCCAAGAACTTCATTATTAATTTCAGCAATAGTTATTTCGGTTAATTTAACTTCAAGCTCAACTCTAAAATAGCCAAAAACTGGACTTCTAATGTAAAAATATCAAGAATTTTTACTTTGACTGTATTTAAGACCAATTTTCAGTAACTTAGAAAGGGAAAAAATAAACTTTGAAGTTTTTATTGGTTATAATTACACAAATCTCTATCATATAATTGCAAATTCATATATAAAAATAAATATTTTTTTAGCTTGTACCTATGATAAAATACTTAAGAATACATATAAATTGACATCGAGAATACCAGCATAAATTAAACAAGATCTGCGTTTTGAGTTTTTGTAAAAAGTCGTATTGTAGTCGTTTTTCTGACGTATTTATTGAAAAAAAAGCGATACTTTTGTTTTTACAAGTTAAATAACTTCCTCTTACTTTTATAAAATGTGTTTGGTATCATTTTAAGAAAATATATAGTCTATAACGGTCGTATTTATATATTCTAACTCTAATCTTGACTTATTTAAAAACTTTCCTACTTTTTTATATTTTCATATTTCTCCTATGCTCAAATAAACTCAATATTACATTACCGTTAATCCAATATAACCAGCAGAAATCAAGAAATGACTAAGAGATATCCATATCTGTAGATAACCCAGCAAAGATTAAGTCATTTGATGACAAAAGTAATAAAAATATTGAAGGTATACTATAGGTCAAAATAAAGAAATATTTTTTATCAAAGATATCCTGGAGCAAATGCAAAGATGTTAGAGTTGAATTTTGAAAGTGACCTTGGTGATGTTGTTGGAGCTAAGATTCCTAATGATCTTCTAAAGAAAAGTAAAGATACACTTGTTCACAAAAAAAGAAAATATTATATTTTTAAAACCCTTTGAAGCTGTTAATGCTGGAAATACTGAGCTGAAAACGAAATATCCTCTTTCCTCTGCAGACCTTTTTAATTATACTACGGATTTAATTAAAGAGTTCTTTGATGTCAACTTGTATGGTAGTGCTGATGGCGATATCGTCAATGTTACAGTTACAGGGATGGAAGGTCTTGGCATTATAGATGATGTTTTGGATTGAACTTTTCATGCAAATGCTTATCCAAAGATAAATGCAGTTTTGTCAACAGGAAAGATAACATGTGAATCAAGACTTAGCATTAGAATGCTCGATGTCCTTGGTATGTTTGGTTCTTCATTGTTGAAAAATAGAAGTAGTTGAGAATATCACAGATTTAGTTTATTTTAACACTTAAATTAAGGAGTGTTACTTTTATCTAGATCCTGAGTTGTGTCGGAGCCTGAAGCAAATGGAGTAGAAAGATGAATAAGTAAGAATTAACATCAAAAAAAAATATTCTTATTGAAATTAATTAGGGTACTTTTCCCTCATGGTTTTCTCCCTCCTTCACTTATTTTAGTTTTAAAACTTACGGTGAAGTTGGGATATTTATGGGAAGATTCTTGTGGTTTTCATGATAAATACATAAAAAAATACCTATTAAATTTACACAGTAATTTTGAGTTCAGAACGTTAAAGTTTAGTTTGTCTCAAATTGAGATTAGAAAAGAAACTAAAAAGTACGAAACAAACGTCAAACTTCCTGTACAAGGGGTTCTTGTTGACCATTCTCACGTCTACGTCTCTCCCTTTCCTCATCGAGTAACAGCAAGGATCAATTTATTGCGGCAAAGATCGTCATGAACAAGAATAACGCAGTAATAATGTCTTTCATTAGTTTTGTCCAGTTATTTCTTTTTTCGAACACGTAAAACTTAAGGCTCAGTTCAATTAATAGTTAGGTTTTGAATTAAAATGGGGTTTTTAGGACTTAGGCCATAGGGCCCAATTTATTATTGATTATTATTTGATAATCAAAATGCAAAGTCTTTTATTGATAATCAATCAAAATGCAAATTCTTTTATTGATAATCAGAATCAAAATGATTATCCAATACTTATTGATAACTTTTATCAAATAACACCCCTAGTCATAACACATCATGCACTTGAATACAGCATTTGAGAATTTTGTTTAGACTTAAAAATCAAAAGTATAATGTTGAAAAAGTGTGTTGATCAGAAACTTATTAGCATATAGGAGTTCTCTACAAGGAAATTTAATAAGGATAAGCTTTTGTAATAACTCCCAACACACACGACGCAAATAAATTAGTAGATAAGCTCATGATTACATCTTGATGGACAAACTTACACCTTGATATTAGGAGGCAAGATGTTAATCTGATTCAACCTCAGAATGAAACCATGTGACTAAGAAAGAAAAAGGCTAAAATAGACTCAGCTGGTGAAGAAATGTCAGAAACTTTTCTTATAAAAATTCGAGCTTCATAACCTTACTTTTTTAGTTTAAATGAATACAACACGTTTAAGATTCACTGACCTTCTGATTTTAAGGTCATGCACAAAAGTTTGTGTAAACATCCATAGATTTATTTGCTTAAAGCGACGCAGTAGAATATAAATACTCTTAAGCTTTTTGTTCAGCTGCTTTTTCATTTCTGCGCTTGTAGTAGAACCTTTCATGGTCCTTTAACAAATTGTCAAATTGCTCCAGCATCTCCTCAGGAATGTCAACCACACTGAAGCTCACACACTGATTCCTAACCTTGTCATACTTTGCCTGATCTCCAGCTGGTTTCCCTGGCCTGATATTGTTCATATAGTCAATATTGGCCTCACAACCTTTGTATATATCCTCCCATCCAGCTTTGGTAGCTTCTATTCCAGTGAAATCAAAGTGCTCCAAGTTGTGATTTTGCTTGATGCACATTCCAATAGCACCGGTTCCTTTGTCTGTGATGTTATTAGCTGAGATATCCAACCAGGTGAGGGTAGTTCTTTCAAATTCGAACTTCTCCATATGATCAATGACCTCCTGGTATTGCTCTTCAAACTCCGGATCATCAGGCTTAAGATCAACTCTTTCAAACTTACCACCACTTTGTTCTGCTTTAGCTTGTGCAGGCGTTCTGGTTATTCTACCATCGTACACTTTTTCGAAAAATTCCTGAGTTTGTACAGTATATGTAGGTTTGTATCTATCATCTGGCAAAGGAACATGAACTAACTCAATCCCAGCTGCCAGTGTCAAAAACGGCACCATAGCATCATCTCCAATGTTATTCAAGGAAATATCCAATACCTTTAAGTGCTTGGTAATACCAATGCATCTTGTAAACTTAAATAATCCTTCGCTACCTAAATTGTTACAGCTCAGGTTCAATCTCTCCAAAACGCAGTTAGGACTCATCAAACCCTTTGCTAGATATAACGCCCCTGCTCCAACTTCATTATAGAATAGCTCTAAATCCTTAAGACTAGAGTTTTGTTTGAAGAAATCCTCGAAGGGTTTAAAGTGATCTCCTTTCAGTTTGTTAATCTTCAAATCCAACTTTTTAACCGTTGTATTGTTTGCCAATCCTTTCAGTAAAGCTTCTAGAACATCTCCATCTTCAACAGACCCCTGGAGGTTCAACTCTTCGCAGTCTGCTCCTAAGTTTTCAAAAATAGTCTGCACAGCATCTGAACCCTTCAGAGGGGAGTGGTCTAGCTCTAGTTTCTTCAGTTTAAATTCCGGGTTCTTTATGGCATTCTGCATACCATCAGCAAGTTCCTTGGTACCTTCCGTACCAAGCTCACAACCAAATAGTTCCATCTCTGCGAGGTCAAAGTTTTGCATGCTCTTTGATAACTTCCCCTTATTTTTCTTCTCGTTCCACCCTTCAACGCCGAAAAACATCAACTTGTTCAAATCCTCCATTTGGCCGCTCAAAGCCTCGTTCGACGAGTAACTAGCATCGTTATCAAGCATCTTACAAGCTTGATTAAAGTCATCTGCAAAGAAAATCTTATCCTTAATAGTTGGTAATTCTTCAGTTTCGGTCATCTTGAGTCTTAGCTGTTTCGCGAACTGTGGTCCTCTTTGTCTGTTAGAATTAACGATTAAATTGGGTTTGATCGCAGTTCGAAAGAAAATTTAGACTGGCTCCTTTGGAATGCCTAAAATAGTCGTGCTGCTGGGATATCGAATAGTGTCAGTTTTTATCACGAAACATCTCGTGAGTTCTTCCTGGTGTGATAAATATTAGACCTTGTCCAGTTAGGACATCTATAGCGGAGTTAAATTGTACAACTTACAAGTCTAATCATTAAAAAACTGGGTATTTTATTAAATAGCACATATTATATCCCTACTAAAGACTGGGCTGTGCGTCGGCCGTGCAAACGAAATATCCAAGCAAGATGGGCATTTCAGGAAGAATTCTGATAAAGTTTTTCAAAATTTAGACCGGAATGAATAAGCTCGGTGGGAAAAGTGAGACCCCTTTTACGTATAAAATCTGGTAAAAGTAATCATACCTGGATTGGTTTAAGAGGAGATAAAACAAGATAAAAATGACTCTATGTAAAAGGTATGATTAGGTGAAGCATTTAATAGAGCTCATGTGTAATGTAATTTATTGAATACAATACGTTTTCACTTACTTTTGTTCAACTTAGTTTTAACTTTGCTCTTTGTTTAATTTTAAATGCAAGATATTTTCTCCAGATTAAGAAAAAAAAGCTATAAACAGCGGGCACAGTTCCTGCAAGTTACGAATGACCTATAGCCTAACTTGATAAAGTTCTGAAATCACATCTTCTTATTCCCATTGTCTTAGTTTTCATTAAATATCTTAACATATTTAAGAGTATACACTGTTCTATCTAGTGAAAACCATCTGGGATAGGTTCAGGTGGAAACCAAACAAACTCACTGGATTCACAGTAACATTTAAATTGCCGGTGCTTGAGGTTGAAGAAACTTAAGAAGAAACTATCAGTCTTACTTCCGGTTTCAGTGAACCTCAAGGCAGAGTTTTGCTAATAACAATTCCTTTTAAGACGTTTAGAGAGAAGTACTACAGTTGAAACCAACAGATGCAACCCACTCAAATCTAGCATAATTACTGTTATCTATCAAAGCCTCACCGATAAATTTAAAATTATCTGATATTAATTAAGGTATTTTATGAATAATGGTTAAAGTCCTTTTTATTTTTTTCTTAGCATTTAATAGTCTCCCTTGGGGAGACAAACCAAATGTGCTGACTACACATTTATATTTCCTGCTCCTTTGAGGAAAGTACGGAAAACAACTAGTGGAGGTTCCAGAAAAGTTATGTTTTCCACAAAATACATTGAAATATGCTTTAGCCCCAACTTCCATGGATGACTCATGCCGGCCAGGCGTTATCGAGAACTCATTCTAGTATTAATTGCTTGAAAAGGCTGAAGTTGATTAGAAACAGCAGTGATTATGTTCTTTGAAAGTACTAATGTCTCCATAGTAAACCATGAAGAGTTATCAACTTTTTCAAATGCCCTCAAATATATTCATGCTTTTACTTTCAGAAATAGCATCATTTAACCTTGGCTCTTGATTGAAAAGCTCTATAAGTATTTGTCTTGAAAACGCTGATTATCAGCTAGCATATAATATATATATATATATATATATATATATATTCATTTTGTAAAGGTTTAGAGCTTAATAATACTGAAGCAGCTCGTTAACAGCTACATTTAAAAGTTTTGGAACCAAAGTTCTAATTGGAAGTATACTTAAAGCTTGTTAACGATCACCGAGAACGGATTTCTCAAAGTTTAGAGTATGTCTATGATTTTCACAGAAAACACACAAGCATAGGTCACGTAGTTACAAAGTAAGTAGCACAGTCACCCAGCATAGTATATCAATGAGAAAAAGAGTTATTTTCTGGGAATCATGTTCAGCTTATTCAATTCGTTCAACCTATTTCCACGAAGCTGGAAGGTTATCTCGTCTTATCTCTCACACCGAAGGACTATATACTTTATAAAGGACCCAGAACAAAAATTTGAATGTTGCTTTTTCTTGAAGGCAAATTTTTCATAATAATTTGTAAGATGGATGGATTGAGGTGAGGCTCTGTTTGCTGGGGTTCTACAGATAGACAGAATCTTATTTGTGAGCGATATTGTAGCGAGTTAATAGAGCAGACCCTTCACACATTAGTTCACAAAGTCTACCCAGCAGCCTAGACAATGTAAGTAGTCACTATATGACTATATTCTAAGAGAATAGAGCTAGTTTCCGAATACAGTAGTAGAACCGAAAAGGTAGATGTACGTTAATGCTTCCAGAGTCTTCTCAGGCTTATTTTCCTTTATGATTGATTTTGCTAAATATTCAAGTCTGTTCATTGAGTGTTTAAGTTCGTTAAGCCTATTTAAACGATCTAAGGATATTGCTTAGTTTCTTAATGATGAGAAATCACTACCAGGATAGAATGAATAATGTTTAATCTAAATAATAATTTAAACTTTCATATTAATAAGTTAGATAAAAATAATAATCAACTGATTACTTAAAAATTTGGGATTATGCATGCTCGATGGTGGGATACTGAATCACTTTGGAGAAATGAAAAGATATTAATAAGGATGATAAAGCTTCTGTTTTCATTGAGCCTTTCTATCTTACGGCCCCACCTTACCTATACGTAAAACAAATGAATTCGAACAGAACTCCTGTATAACTCTTAATATACAGTGTTCTTGTCTACTTATATTCACCATTTCAAGTTGCAGGTTTTCTCCTGTTATCAACTAAGTTTATGGCCACCTTAATAAGCACCCAGTGTAGATTGAAACTGAGTATTTAGACCAGGATTCTGAGCATACAAAAAAACTTGCTGCTCCCATGGGTAAGTCTTGTATGAAGGAGATCGTAATGATTGAGTGTCAATAGGAGAAGATAGGAGCTATATGTAGGACTCTTCGTCCTAATGATGGCATCAACGAAGATTCCAATACGTTATAGAGTTAGATCGCTAAGCATGCAAACACGCTAAATCTACAAGAATCAACTTTGATAACCTTAGACTTGAGTGCACGCAGCATTGCGGCAAGGGCCAATGAATATCGGGAAGCTTTACCTGGTTTAGTGTTTCTAACTCATTGGCCAAGATAAAGTTGCAGGGGAAAACTGTGAATATTTCTATAATCAGTATTCAATAGAAGTAAAATCTCGCGCCTTCGATGATAAGTCTTGAAAGAACTTTCATATCACTGGTTCTTGGCTACTTGCTCTAGAGAATGGGAGGTTTAAATAGAATATAGTAACATAGGATGCAGACTTACATGGCTGTGTTTCTTAATGAATAATACCTTAAATGACGCAACGATATGTATATATTATCCATCACTAGAAAGAAATGGAAGCGAAAAAGACAATCACCTTGCTTGAACATAGCCTGTTGTTTCTGGGTCATTGACCAGCTAGATAGCTCGGGTTAAGAACATCAAATTTCGTGAACCCAAGAAACATAACTTCATGTGGCACCAAGGCTCCATGAAAGTAGAAGTATACCACTTCCAACGTGATGGATGGTGAGCAGCTTCTCTACTATTTCAAAGAGAAAATAAGAACTTTAACAGAATTTCTTGTAAGAGAAGTTATAACGCGGCTCCAGCAGAAGAAATTTACATGGGGTCGCTTCTTGTGAATAAAACTATATTTCTTTCCGCAGTGGTGCTACGGTGCAGCTAAGGATTAAAATAGGTTAAAATGTATACTAGGACAGCCAACATTCTGAAAAAAGTTGTCGAAATAACATACAGACTTGAGGCTACAAGTCCAAGGAAATTTGTAACCCATCAACAGAGCTAAAATTGATCGTTTTCACAGTCAATAGTACAACATCTGACGCTACACTTCTCAGTTCTGCTACTGAAACATCCGCCTGTTGTACACTCACTTGCTGAGTCTGCAATTCAGAGCGTACAGTTGCCTTCAAAGATTTGGCCGTCACTCTACTTGCAGGCAATAAAAATACAACTTTATCTACAAGGGGAAGCCCAGAAAACTCATCTGCATTTCCAAATTCTACAGCAACTGAAAACTTGATCGATGTGGCGGAAGAAATAGAGGTAAACTTCACGAGTGCAAAACTGTTTCTGTCAACATAATCAAAGGAGATACTATCATCCAAATATAACTCTCCAGTGCTGGTTTGCTCAACCTGACTATGAGAAACGTATATAGTGTAGGGGTCATTCTTCATAGCAGCAGTTGATCTTCTCAATCTCATCCTTCTTGGAATAATACTTGCACCTCTATGAAAAATAGGTAACGTTTCCAGGTTCACAGGAATTGTGACTTTTCTTGTAGTAGAAGTTTCAGCTGAATTCACTAAAGCCACTTTATCTTCATCTAAGAAAAGAAAAAAGTCGTCCGGGGGTATCGTAACAGTAACAGATTGGGCACCTTCTTCTAATACAGGGGCAACCATAATATCTCTACCATATAGCCACTGACTCTCAACCTCGACAAGCTTTTTCAAAGGCTAAAAAATCATAATAGAGCGAAATTTACCTCTCCTTGGTTGTAGTGATAGAAGAGAGGTCGCATCCACATATCACCTGTTTTCTCAGCACGGAAAGCTACAGTGTATAAATAATCTACATAAGAATATCTCTTCCACAAGGCAGTCTTTATTATTTCACGGATTTCTGGGGCATAAATATAAGGTTCTCTTCTAGGGCTCTCTAAGTGGGCATGGTTCCTCATGAACGGTTGCATACTACTTGCCTGTATCCACCGAACCATTAACTCTGGTGATGGGTCGCCAAAAAACCCACCAACATCAGCACCTACAAAATGGATGCCTGTCACAGAAAGCGAAAGAATCATCGGTACTGAAGCTCGCAAATGTGCCCATGAAGCATCATTATCACCTGTCCAGATTGCCCCAAATCTCTGTGTTCCAGCAAAAAATGCCCTGCTGAGGACAAACCCTCTGTTCATAGTGAGTTTTTCAGGTGAGTTCGCATTGCTGCATAGCTTTTCCCCTGTGTACTCAAAATTTCGCCACATAAGATCACTACCTAAATTGTTCGTATCATTCTTCATATCCCTGGCCATGATCCCTGCCTGAGTGGTAGCCTGATAATAGAATCCGTACAAATTGTGAAATTCCTTAAACTGTCTATTCTCCAGGTTAACAGTATCCTTAGGAGTGGTAACTTCAGCTTGATTAAATACACTTGGTTCATTCATATCATTCCAGATATGAACCAGATCAGGTAATATCTTGTCTTTATTCTCAAGGTATAAGTTTGCCCAGAAATTTCGAACCTCAGGTGAAGTGAAATCGGGATAGCTGCTGCTACCTGGCCAACACCAACCATCAAAATCTTTCCTAGGACATAATTTAGAAAGAATCAACTACCCATCACTTTTCCTTATGTACATGCCTTTAGACTCAAGCTGTTTATGAACCTCATATCGTTTGTCTCGCTTTACATGAGGATCAACAACTACAACACTTTTTCTTCCAGAAGCTGCAACCTTCTTGAACATCTCAGCCGGATTAGGAAACTTTTTCTTATCAAATGTAAAGTACCTCTTTCCATCCGTGTGTTCAATATCAAGCCAAATAACATCACATGGTAACTCGAACTCGTCAAATTTTTCATTAATGGTCAAGAAATCTTGCTCATCATTATAATTCCATCTGCACTGATGGTACCCAAGAGAAAACAAAGGGGGTAACAAAGTTGGCCCAACCAGTTCCTTTATACCGTATAAGACCGAACTCAAATCCCCACCAGGGACAATGAACAAATCAAAAGAGCCTAAAAGTGACAAAACATAAATATCTACTTGTTTCTGCCATCCAACGAACTTTCTTCCCGTTTCCCTCTGTACTAGTATCCACAAAAGTGTCACTAGGATTATTGAAGAATAATCCTGTAGCTGTACCTTGTGAAGAAACAGAAACCATAGTAGGATTAGCTCCATATAAAGCCATGGGGGAATCAAGTTCATACTCAAACACATCTAGGGTATATAACCTATAGGGATCTGAAATAATCCCAGATCCAGATATCGTGTCAGGTAATCGAAAATTCGTTGCGTGCTCAGGTAACCCAAAGAAACCAATACTCGAAGGGAAAAGCGCATCAAATCCAATAGATTCATCTTTCTGCGAAGACTCTGCGTCTTTTTTAGTTTCTTTTGGAGCATCACCAACTGTTCCATCAGCGTAAATTGGCTTCCCGTCTTCTCCCCATGAAACAATTTCTTTTTCGTCATCTGTACCTGCAGCAGCTTCAATTGATTTATCAGATGAGTAGATGGATGTTTCACTGTTAAAATATAGTTGCTTGAAATGATTTAATTCGAATAGTATCTCATCACCAGTTTTTACTTGAAGCAAAAAGGGATCAAAATTTAGCAAAATATATTCACCTAGATCTCCATCTTGAAAATAGAGCTCCAGAGTTTTCTTCGTTTGAGATTTGACAGTAAAATATTTTTTTTCAAGATTTTGTTCAAGTAGAACACCATGTGTCTAAGCATAAGTGTGTGGAAGGGAAAATACCTTGTATCGTTTGTCATCAATTTCTTTCAGCCTGAATCTAATAGCTTTGCTTTTCGTCAAATAAAGAGAAAATATTAGTTTTTTCTTACTTGATTCGTCTTCATCTGTTATAAACAAGTCACCAGTGACCTCATTTGCGTCAACCTGAACTGAGTTGGGCTCGATATACTATGATCAAATAGAAAATTGATTATACCTGGTGAAACGACGTTCTTTTCCTGTTATTTGCACAAAAAGGTGATTGCTGACAAGTTTTAAATTTACTTTTGTCAACTGCAAGTATCACAGATGGAGAATGAAAGAATAATAAAAGAAGAAGATACAAAACTACTTTCATTCTTAGAAAGATATTTTGGGCAATTAAGTTGCACGCGGCAACTAGCCGTTTAAGACGACTAAGGGTGCTGTATGAGTTTTCTTTTTCACCTCTGTAAGAGTTTTTGAAGAATCTTCTGGACGACTGAGTGTGTCTGTGTGAGTTTCAAAGGAGCTTGAGTAAAGAATCAAAGAGAAAGCATTCAAGTAATGAACATTTTTTAGTGATACTCCTCACTTGAGTTTTTGAGAGCGGGAGAAATGAAGAACTCAATAAGAACTGAATTATTATGCCGTCATAAACCAGCCTCTACTAACCCATAGGATTCCAGGGAATATGCTATTATAGGTTTTTACCCACGTTATTTACGTATCATATGTTGCCAGTTACCAACCCACCTAATCCAGTTCTACAGGGTCTCATATAAAAGAAATAGAAATAAAGTTATTCAGCTTTTTATTATTAGCTCCTTGAAGATTGGCCCATAAAGAAAATTTTAACTGAACGTTTGAGTAGAATAGATGATTTCTTATTTTTTGTTGGGTACTTTTGAGACTTCTTTGGGATTTCTTCAGTGAGTTCTCACGCCTTAGATCAGCTTTGAAAATTAAGAAAAATTTCATGAAATAAGCAAAAAGAGTTAGAGTTCGGTAATCATTAGTTCCTCGAAGGGAACATTACACATTATAAAGCCCTATGATCAAAAACAGTTGCTCCTTAATTGTAGCATCATACTCGTTACCCGGTCCATATTTGAGTATACCATAATATACACAAGGAGGTTGAAATAAATGCCAAAAAATTTGAGGGGGGAACTGAGGTTTCATTGCTTTTACTCTAACTTTTCTTAAAGGTAAGCTATTTTCATATATTGACATTGTTTTACGTTGATACGGCTTCCTGGCTTTGTTTAAGTGCCAACATTTATTGACATTATTCTAAAATAACATCCAAATGCAGATCAATACAATTAGATATAATTTCAGTCCTGACGCGCAACAAAATCCTATAATTTGTCTGGGTAAGCCAATATTTTCACCTATGCTTTTGTTTTGATTCGGGTTATTGATATGAGTTACAGCTATGTCGCTGCTTTCCCTTGGTAAAACAGTGGTATAGTTAGTTAAGTTTGTTCATTTTTTGGGGGGGGCTACTTGGAGGTTAGAAACCCTTCGGTCTTACAAGGAGGAGATAACTGACCCAAAGCTTTCTCTTGCGTCGTGTGGGGCTTGAACCAACTAAACCAACCCCTCGGCACGTTTTGTTGCCATGGCACTGAAAAATTGAACTATTAATACTCCATGGAGCTAACCATTTAAGGCTAAGTGCCTTACCTGTAAGGCCTTGACGACTTGGGGATTAGTTAAGTTTAGTTAACCGAGGCAATTGACTTCGTACATTAGAACCATTTCAACTAAATTACCTGAGTGAATTATGGATCCAGGCTGACCAAATGCCAATAAAGACAACTCTGCAGGGGCAAAATATAGATTAAGCAATGCTTCCCCATGAATCAGGTATATGGTACCTAAAAAAGACTAGTGCTATCTATGAGGCTAGAGAGGTTCATTACACACTTCAGAAAAATGTAGATAATCTAACAAATTATTCTGGAAATAATAATGTAGTATTCTATAATGAACTCGCTGCCATTGATAACCAAGTAATCATTGTAGCTAAAGCATTACTTTAATACTAAGGTAAGACATAGATTTATTTCTAACCTATTTTCTTTGTGCGATCTGTATCTACCGTTTTGAGCGAGTAACCATACTATGATAACAATACCACAATGGCAACGGTAGAAGATTTACACTTTTGTGACTAATATCATAACAGCTAGAAAGAAAACGATCCTGTATTTGTCAATTGAAATATTCAAGGTAACTCGAAATCGGCTAGAGATAGCATTACAGTACAAGATCATGATTTTATAAATACTACTGGCTCATATATGAGTATTGTGAGAACTATTGAATGAACTTAGTTTTTTTCAAATAAGTTCTAACCCCAGTTAGTATAAGATGCCAAGAGTTTCTTGGAAGAAGCATAACAATAGAATCGGAATTCTCATTATTTGAGCTTGCATTTAACATGTCCATATGTTCTTTGAAACTGCTTGACCCATTGGCGAATGGTCCAAATTAAATAGTAGCATTATTTTTGGCTACTGAGAAATTGGTATATACCATCTAAACATGTATCTAATACTTTATTCAACACCAGTTTGAATGAGTAGCGTCTGGGGCAAATAAAAGAGAATGAACTGTGGACCTAAGTTAAGACCTAGGCTTCAAATTTCTGTTGTTCTTGAACTATATTGCAGTTTAAGTTATTATCATTTTAAACATGTGTTAATTGAAGCCAAAAGCACAATTCCCAAAAAAATTAAAAAGAAAAGATAGAGATATTAATTTGACTAAAATGTAGCAAACCGGCTAAATAAAATGCCCCATACTGTTAGCAAAAGTTTATGTAATATGGTATATCAAGGCAAGATACCAAGATAAATATTCTGTAGGTGCTAATAATAAATATACTTAACATGTGAATCGATTGGTGTTCTTCCTAGAGTTATATTTGCATAAGTCTGAGTAAATACCACTCACTAAAGCGTTATAAGCCTTTAGTATAGCTACAAGTGTTTCCCGGGCTCTATATTTGTATATATATTTTTTGCTTGACATGGGTTACTAACTGGATTCACTCAGTCTAATAACCATATCCTACGATTTAGTATATTCAAATTGGGATATTTAATAGCAGAAGTCTGTCATAACTCAACTATGACTCAGTTTATAATAACTACTATAGCAGAATATCATAAAATAACTAAATGGGTTTTCTTGAGGGAATGGCTGACACTGAGCCAACATACTTTCCCTAATGGATGTCTTGCTTCTCGTATTCTATTAGAATGAATCGGTCTACCAGAGTCTACAATGTTACAAAATAACTGATGATCAAATTATTATTGATTGAGGTAATAATACTTGTAGAAACCACGGAGAATTTACTTTTGAAAACATTAGGGTATATCACTTTTCTTGAGAGAGGTGTTAGTGTATTTGCAAAGAGCATGAACACCAGAAATAAAAGAACAATGTGAACAATATATTCAATGATCTACTTTTCTCATTTTATATCACACTTATCTTCAACGACCCAGCCATACTAGCTTCTGGTTTAAGCTTCCAATGTATATTAGGATCTACAGAGAAATTCCAAATTCAGAGAAATCAAACGGGTCATTATAACTTACTCGTAAGAGCGAATTTTTGTTCTCTCCATGTTATAACATCTATCTTTATCTGATATTGTTGCTCGTTACCTATCCCAGTTCTAGTAGAGTTGTTAGTGCTTGTACTTTGAATAGACATTCTATTCTCCTTTTTTATTTTCTCTGGAATAATTATAACATATTCAAAGAAATACCATCCTTCTGTTTAGCAGTAACTATACTTTTCACAAAGACGATTTTGGTTCCAGGATTATTGAACGGCACCAATATTACTTATCATACATTGCGTTCTCTATATTTTTTAAGATAAAGTTGATAAAGATGAACTGCGCCGTATATAGCTCTTGTCATAAATATCTGAAGTATAGGGTAGAACATTCTAGAAAACATAATCAACTGTATAAGTTTCGATCAATAAAACTTGCAGTTTTATGAAACACTCTCTATTCTCACTTTGCGGTGGCTTTCTACCAATTGGGGTAAAACTGTACTATAAATAAAATATTTTTCCTGGGAAATCATGATAGCGGCGAATCAAACTTTAAGAAGTTATCTCAATAAACTATTTTATTTCATAATATGATGAGAAAGTCGCTAGCTTATGTTCCAATTAAAACGAAGGTTCCATTGGCTAGTGACAGTCTTGATGTAAAGAGTGTTATTTGTAGAAACACCTTCTTGATCATGTAGCTCATGTAATTCTGTGTCCTGTTAATTGCAGTTAGACTTATATTAAGATAAAGTCCCGTACTCAATTTCAATATTAATGTAGCGATTATAAACTCTGGGCCCGACTTCAAAACCCAGTTAAGGGAACTTGAATGAAGTTCAGCTGGGACTGATGAGCTCTGATAACTTAATCTTTTCTTGAAAAGCATGTATTAACATCAATATAATTTCTGTTACAACAATTACTTTCAGTCGAGATGATCATCCCAAGAACTCTTATCTGTGCTTCTAAGCTTCAACTTAATTCTTCCATTTAAGTAAATATTCTTCCACTGCTTTTAGGCTCCTTTATCATATTTTTATTTACCTTGTTAATGGGGTATCTTTGAAGTTTTGTGCACCTTAGCAGAAAAATCTACTGCTTCAACAAGGAATTCTTAAGAGCTAAAGAATGTTGTGAAGATTCTCGACCGAAACCTAAATAGTTAGTTTTATGTGATAGAAATCTATGTTCCGTGTGTTAGAAATTTAAGGGGAAAGTTGTGGTTTTATACATGAAAGATACGTGCTTCTGTAGAAAAAGTTGTATGAACGCGTAACTTATGACTCCACTACCAAGAAAATATGGGTTTATATAACATTGGGGAGATTATAAGTATATCATAAAGTTAAATTTGTTCGATGATTAGAAGAAACTTATTGCTAAAGAAGATTATTAGTCGAACGTATCCAACTAGCACAAAATGAGTATATTCACGTTTAAAAATATAATAATAGGTAAAGAATGAATATCCTTATATATTTCTAAAATACATGTATTATACGAATAGATACTGCTTGTTAAATATAAGGTAATAACTTCTTTTTTTTAGTTGAAATCGATTGTCAATGTTTTAAGGTAGAGGTCTGTGCCACCATATATTTTTTTGTTTGGTGACACACAAATATTGCACAATTCTGGTATCTGGAGACGATGGTCTGTCTAATACTTAGTATTGTTAGACATGAATACGCCACTAAAAATATTCTGTTCTTTCGTACATCTCTTCAACCACACCATTCAAAGACTACTTACTCGAATATCATTAAGTACCCCCATATTTAGCGAAGGACATGTCTAGAGCATAGATAGGTAAGAAAACAACCCATAATGACAGAGTTATCGTGCCAATGAGTCATGTCTACTATCACCTGTGTTTGAGTATACTTGCCAAGATACAAAGGTTTCATAAACGATCAAATATTATCTCAGGATATCAAATGTCGTGCAAGTAATGATGAGCGAAGCTTTTTACTGTTACCTTTACCTGCCAGGCTTTAACAACATTTAACATGTTGGTAAAATTATACGAACAAAAAATTTTCGGCTATAGAGTATGAACTTACTCTAGAACTAATTATGATATGTTTCTAACTAACTTTGACATGTTTATTCTAAAAACATAACTAGTACCATTAATATTTATAGAAACTATTTATACGAAATAAATGACGTAACTAGCAGGATCCAAGTAGCAAATTACAATCAGAATTTCCTCGTTAATAGCTTTATGGTTATTATTTTTCTTCAAAAAGTTTTCAACCTTTCATTCAATGCATGCTTGGTTTGGCTCATTGAAAACAAATGAAATATCACTGCAACATACTTCTTTAGATTCAAATGAAATCCACCTCACCAATATACACTAAGACGTTTCTGTATGCCAATATACAATACAGAAGAATAAATGAGCACCATACAGATGTAACAACATTTTCCAAGAGCCTTTAATCGGAGAACTAACTAACCAAACGTGAGTACGTCTAAGCATCGAGCATTAAAATGCGCGCAGGAATAAATTTATTCACAGGTCGCCTATATGGTCTAACATTTTGAACGTTCCGCTCAAAAGTTGAAACCTAGCACAAGAACAATTTCTGAGTTCTAGAATTTTAACCTCCACAAAAATTTATGAAACTTCTTAAATTATTGCACACCCAAAATCTAATGCAATATACTGAAAAATTAATTTCTTATATACATTTATTTTCATAACTGTTTCCAAGTTGAACTTCACCTCTTCAAAGAAATAAAAAGGAGCATAAAAACAATAAGCATAAGGTTTTCTGAATTCCTGACAAAAACATATGTTCGTTCCTAGCACCAAGCAACACAGGACTTAAATTAAAATATTACAGAGTTTTTTCCTTGCTCACGTTCAATAAGTTCCACATTGATTAGACTTTGACTAGAGCTTTTATTTCAAACTAGACGATTCATGCAATATCATAGTTTTTGAGAAAGGATAGGAGGTAATGAAATAATGCTTTTCCCATACAACTAATTCCGAAAATTAAACTACTAATAAGGGAAAGATCTGGCTCCTCAAAAAAACCCTGCATTGCAATATGAATTATCTCCCTCGAAACTCCCATCCAGGATTAGAACCATGTCCGGATACTTAGATCAGCAGGGGTTGTAAAGCGTGGCGCCTTTTGACTCTGATTGTATTACTTCTTCAAGGTAGTACAACACATGCCTTTAGGCTGTGAATCGAAAGATAAATTTAAATAGAATTACTTATTGAACTAGAATTCCGACAGGTAGACTGAAACAAACTGGGCAACTTTCAATTTCTCTTGTCTGTATTGTTACAGGAAAAGATAAATGGGACTCAACTGATCGAGCTCTTACAGACATTCTTTTAAGTACGCGCAGATGTCACAATTTGTGAGATTGGTCTAAATCATTTGTTGCAGTGTGGTAGGTAGTGTATGAAAGGGTTTTATTCCAGAATTTGTTTTTCAAAAATGTCCACACTAAAGCCCAAGTTTTTAATTAATTCGAGCACATGATACGTGACAAATATTTGTCCAAGAAGATTGTTTAAAATCGGTCTCTTAACACTTGCATAAAAGCAATATGTGGACCAGCTAAGCTTATTACGAGAAGAGTAAATAGTTTATCTGTTCTTGTGGGGGTCAATTGCTTGAAGTATAAACACTATTTCTCAAACTGTTAAATCACCTTATTCTATCAGCAAGGAAATACTATAAGTCCCATTTTAAATGTTAGATACCACGATGCTCATATGCAGTCTTCTTTAGCTGTGTGGGCTTGGCTATAGACAAGAGGCTGGTGTGCTCGAGGCATGTGCGGGATCGTGCTCAAGTTCCAATGACATGATGTTGCACTCACTGCGTAAAGTTAAACTCAGCAGACAAGCACTGAGGTTGCTGCGGTTGCGTTCTACAACTTGTTCTATAGTCTTTGAAACTCCATAACTTTGCAGTTTTCTTAACTACCTATTCTATTTCTTTAGTAACTGCGTAACTTTTCTTGCTTTTCCTGAAAGCATTATCACATATGCATATATTGAAAATATCAACTACGTTATTCTGAGAACAAATATTTCAAGTCCTTAAGACCCAGGACACACATAGAACAAACCGGAAACCATAGAGAATATCTTCTCGTAAAGAAAAATAAATGGATAAAGAACAATATCCATTCGTAAGATGTTACTGAGTTTATCAATGAATTAAATAAGGGCTAGAAAAAATAACAAGCTTCTATGCGGAAGAGCGTATGGGGAAAGTTATCAATTCATTGGTCGCCTTTCTGCCGACAAAAAGATTCTGTTCAGTCGGTAAAAAATGGTTGCACGCCAACTTTTCGCCTATAATATATTTGGTAAAAGAAGTTCTTCCGGAAGGACGTTTCTTTTGACTGGAAAATATTGGAAATAAGAAATTTAATTAACCGAATGATTAACTAAAAAATTGCTCCCAAAACGATGTCCTATCTCAATTCATGTACGTATCATTATTGATAGTTATATAACACAGAATTTTTGCATAGTTTGGTAGTCAATACGTTATAGAAACGTTTCACAATTTAGATGCGGAACATGGGGAAAAAAGAGTGTACAATATTCGCTTGAATATCAACTCAATTGGTGATTTTCCATAACATCCGATACTTAACTCTATAATTTAACTAGTAGATAGTGGTTTGCAAAGTGCTTGAGATATTGTAACTCAAGGTTTAACTCTATATGGCGGAGTTTCTTTGAAATTTCGCGGTTTAAGTATCACATGATTCCACAGAAACCAAAACCAAACCTAAAACAAAAAACAACCAAGTAATAAAAAAGAATGAATTGTGTAATTGACCAGAGACATACACTAAAAAACTCCCACAGCTTTCCAAGCCCAAGAGATCTAGTTCAAGTGCAAAGACGCTTTGAGTCAATAGACCTACAACCTACCAAGAAAACTACTTGGAAGGACAGATTGGTGAAAAGCCTTATTGGAAAAGAAGAGGAACATCCACTTGAAAAAGAAGTCAGACAAAAGTTGAGCGAGGGAAAGAGTCCTTTTAAAATGTACAGGGAAGTAAGTGAGTTATTAACCGGAAGACATCTGTAGCGAAAGAACGCAAGTTGTTTGGTGTTCTGTGTATTTTCTTTGTGGTGTCCGTTTATAAAGTATTGAGATCATATCCGTTGAAATAACTTCTGAGTATTCAATTTTGCGAAAGTGAATAAAGTCTAAGATATACGTTTTTTCTTTGTTCTGTTCATACATTATGTCAAGAGGCGTGCAGTAAGAGTAATTTTGGCCGGGTGTGTGCAGAAAAGAAGACGGTACACGCCAGCACAAATCTGTTCTTGAATCCTTTCCGTGTAGTGATGTTTTTTTTCCACAAAATGAAAGCTGAGGGAGAAGAAAGCAACTGAAGCTGGAAGATGGTATGAGATGCTAGAGAGCTTGCTTTGCACAACTGCAAAACTTTCAACTGGTCAACTCAGCTGAGTCCTTGAAAATTTAACACGGAATACACAATAGTAATCTTAACAACATGTCACAGTTCAATCAACTAAATAAGGAGAAAAGAAAAATATGAAAACCGCAATTTGAACTCTTAAGCCTTCCACCTAATGAAATACTGAGAATCAAGGTTAAATTGACTAGGTTGACCCAAGCTAGATCCCACAAAACATTTAGAAGAGTATGGAAATCTAACTTCGGCGCAGTAAGCTTAATTTCATGTTTAAACTTTTGTCTTCAAAGAAACTTGTCTGTACTGTCTCGAGTTCATGTTAGTCTATATCAAAGAAACATAAATATCGAAATTAGGAATTGATTAATTTTTTGTATCGAAGGAAGAAAAACAGAATACTTTCAAAGCTATAGTTATTTCCTTTTACCTGTTAATGCAGCACCTCTCGTTTAGGGTTCAAGGCACACACATTCCCAATTGTCTTTTTCGGCAAGTTGAAATAAGGTTCAAGCAGCACTCACTGTTTCCACCTCTAGCATAATTTCAATGCACACTTTGAACCCAGCTTCAATATTCCAGATAACTTGTCAGACATCTAATAAATCTTCCTATCAAAATTCGTGAAACTTCTCGAAAAACAGAACATAGAAGAAATGAATAATTAAGCCAGAAATATTTCTATATCTTTATATTTTGGGCAACGCAACTTAACGATTAAAAAATACTGCAATGAATATCGCTCGGAAGACTAACCGTTAAAATGAAAAAACTAATTGATGAACTCAAATTCAAATAGAGAGTATTCGATTCTTATTGATAATTTAAAGCGAATGTGTCCGAGTAGTGGTTAGGATTCGACCATTGGGTGCGAAAGAGGCTTCTTCTGGAATGTCTTGGTGCTTATTCCTGTCTTGCTGAAGGTTTAGTGTTGCTCTTGCAGATCAGGCGAAGGCGTCGGTGACATTAAAAGATAAAACGGGAAGAAATATTGTTAAAACTTTTACTTTTGACCAAGTCTATGGGCCTGAGTAAAGGTTTATATTATTTCATGGTTAGCTCTCTGCAGAAAAATATCTATGACAGGACCGCTTCTACCATAGTTGGTGAAAACCCTTTCATTACATAAATTTCTTAGAGAGTGTGTGTGAAGGTTATAATGGCACAATATTTGCGTACGGGCAAACAGGATCTGGAAAAACACATACGATGGAGGGTGAATCAGAACCAGCGGGATCAAGAGGAATTATATTGAACTCTTTTAAGCACATCTTTGATAAAGTAGCATTAGCTGATTCACAAAATACCAAGTTTCTTATTCGAGCGTCTTACCTTGAAATTTACAATGAGGAGATTCGTGACTTGCTGTCTTCGGATAATAGAAACAGACTGGAGCTTAGAGAAAATGCTGAAGGAATCGTGTATGTGAAAGATTTAAAAGTTGTAATTTGTAAAAATGTCCAAGATATTATGAAGATAATGAAAGAAGGAAAAAAACATAGACATACTGGAGCAACTTTGATGAACCAATCATCTTCCCGTTCCCACTCAATCTTTACGATTGTAGTGGAACGAAGTGAATATGATGAGAAAACCAAGGAAGCCAAAATTAGAGTTGGCAAGTTAAATCTAGTCGATTTAGCCGGGAGTGAAAGGCAATCAAAGACAGGGGCCACTGGACAAAGACTCAAAGAAGCTACTCGAATTAACCTCTCCTTAAGTGCCCTTGGAAATGTTATATCCGCTCTTGTTGATGCAAAATCTAACCATATTCCCTACAGAGACTCAAAACTGACTAGATTGCTCCAGGATTCACTAGGTGGAAATACCAAAACTGTAATGATTGCAAATTGTGGACCTGCCGATTATAACTTCGATGAAACTTTGTCAACACTAAGATATGCAAACCGAGCAAAAAATATCAGAAACCGCCCAAAAATTAATGAAGACCCGAAAGACGCAATGTTGCGGGAGTTTCAAGACGAAATTACTCGTTTAAGAGAACAATTAGCCCAAGTAAAGGGTGGAACTCAAAATGTACAAGTGGTTGGACCAGTTTCTGTACACCAAATGCGAGGTAATCAAGGCTTTGGAAGCGCGAGTGAAGAAGTTTCTGAGATACGTGAAAGACTAGAAAAGAAAATGCAGGAAGAGAGAAGGCAACTTGTAGAGAAGAATGACAAGAAAATTCATACCTTAGAACGTGAACAGAAACTATCCGAACAAGAAAAGGCTGAGTTGGTGGAAAAACTAAAACGAGAAGGAGAACAGGGAATTACTATACGAAAAGCAAAAGAAGAACTGCAAGAACGTCTAAAGATAATGGAGGAAAAGCTTCTTATAGGTGGCAAAATGATGGACAAAGCAGCCAAACAGGAACAAGAGCTGAGACAGGCCGAAGCCGAAATAGAAGAACGAAAAATTCAAGAGAGAATCATGGCGAGAAAGATAGCGGAAAAAGAAGAGGAAGTTTCTATGAAAGAGGAGCAATATTCATCTCTTCAAGATGAGGTAGAATCAAAAACTAAGAAGATAAAGAAGTTATGGAATAAAGTCCAGACCTACAAAAATGAAATAAAGGACATTCATGAGGATTTTCAAAGAGAAAAAGAAGAAACATTATATACACTAAGGGAGCTAACTAAGCAAAATAAGTTGAAGCAGCTTTTAATAGAAAACTTTATTCCGATAGATATACTTAACAACCTCATAGATAGAGCAACTTACAATGCCGAAACAGAAGAGTTCAATATTCTTGGGATTGATATTGAAAGTCTTACATCATTTGGAAGAGTTAAAAGTGCGCGCGTAAGACCGTTTTGCTGCGAAGATGTTTTGAAAAAAGTTGAAAGCAAAGACCCTACTGTTCAAGTCAAATCTTATTATGGTAGTGCACTAGATCATTCTGTACAGATTGCTATGGAAGCTGCTCTTGAGAGTGAAAATGAGGAAGATATAGTTTTGGAACATGCCACTGATAATTTGCCAGATCCGTTTTTGAGCTATGGTAGGAGTTCTAGAAAATGCAAAGATCAAGGGAAAAAAGTTTCAAGGAGACGAATTGACTCTGGTCATAGAAGCAGGGCAAAAGCTGAAAAGCGGCCTCACACTGCTAAATCTCATGGGAGACACAAACCAAAAGAAAAGTCCTCCAGAAAAAAGCGTTACTCTGAGGAAGAACTTTATCCATCAGCGAAGGGTTTAGTTTCCAACTTCTCTGGCTAGTTAGAAGATTGATTTGTTTTAGCAAGTTATACTATAATATATCTACCTTCAAATTCCCTTCAGCAACTATTGACATAGTGGCTTCAATTTGTTTTTCTGTATACAGATCGTTGATGATGCTCCGTTTTCTCTGCTTTATCATGTAATTCTCTTAATTGGGTGGCAGTATATTTAACCTAGAAAGCTCAGATTGAACTTATTAGAAACAACTCTGAAAATCTTTGATTAACTAGAAAGTTTGTATGAAATGTTCCCACTGATCCTTGTTGAATACTTAAGCAAAACAAGACTTACTTAATTTATTCAAGTTTTCTAGAACTAACAGCTTAATGAAGTTTATTATCTCATATCCAACCAGATGTCTTGGTGATTTATACTTTGCTAACATGCTCTTTGTTGTATTTAAGTTCTAACAAGAAAACATACAGAGTATAGGAATCATAAAAAATACTAACAAGATATTCATTTTCCTATGTGTTTCCACTATTGTAACTCTTCAGAAGAAACTTTGATAAGTGGGTAAAAAAGGATATCTGTGTGCCGTCGGTTGACTTTAAATACACTTAATTATTGAAATATCTTCTAAACTGCAATTTATTCTTGATAAACATTATGTAGTATGTTTATTATTCTTGGTAAGTTTAAATGGTTTGATATAATAGTTTATTACTAGTTTTTTATTTACAGCTAGACTGAAACCTTAACTTTATTTTTTATATTTCAACCCAAGATAAATATATGATGTTACAAAACTGCAAACAGGTAATATAAGTTGGACAAATAATTGTCCGTATCGTCTATATGTGTTAAGGGATACGTATATTAAAATAAAAAAAATGAAAGCAATTGAAAAGAGCTTTAAAATGATATAAGTAACGTCTTCTAACTCCCAGTATTTGTTGAGATATTTAGGTTTTAGGATCTGCTGTTTCCGGTGCTTATGTATTAGTAAAGATGTATTATGTAAAGCTGCACCAACTGTGCGGTAATGTAATATTGTATTATAACTATGTAAAGTGTAAACAGTCAGTAAGGAAAGAGTCGTACACTCGACTGCTTAGTGTCTGACTATATATTTGTAATGATACAGTTTTCTCATCGATAGCAAGAATAAAAAAAATACTTTAGAATTATCCAAAATCTTCATTGTTATCTCTTTTGTGATATTAAGAATAATCGAAATAATATTGAAAATATTAAAAAAAAATGAAACTTGGGAAGAAGGAAAGTTGTAATATATATCTTAACTTAGATATATATGTCACTGGAGCTAATTTTCCAGTTTAACGCCAAAGTATTATGTTTTGTGTTGATGATCATCTAGAGTATATTGAAGGATTTTATGAGAATGATCTTAAAATAATTGAACTTGAGGAGACACGTTCTGTGAAACAAGAAGATCTAGAAGCTTTTCTTAGTGTATTTCAAAAAGAGAAAAGAGCTGGAACTAATTTTTAATATGATGAATTATCTTGTTTATTACAAACTAGTCAACAAATAATAGATAAACTCAGGATAACTATGAGTATTCATAAACTTTTTATCTCTGCATGTTCACATAATGTTGATGTGGAAAAATACAAAGTGTTAAAAAACTTTATAATAAACAAGTCAAGTGAATTTAAACCGTATTTTATTATCCTTTTACGAGGTTGCCAAGATATTATGATGGTTTACCTTATAAGGAACATGACATAAATATTATGAAAGCTTGTTCTGAAGCTCTTTTTTCGGAGAGAATAACTTTCCATATGCAAAGAAAGATTTATTCTTTCCAAAGAGAATTTCATTTATCTACGAAGCTTATGTTTTGTTCGAGATCTTCTAGAGCATTAAACCTGCAGCTATATTTTGGAAAGTATACAATGAATCTCAAAATATTTTATACAGTTGTCTAAAGAACAGTATCGATGGGTTTAACAAAAAAAGCGTCAGTAATAAATATAGCATATGCTTTAAGATTAGGAGCGGATTTTTATGTAATAAATAAACTGCTTTGGAATGTAGGCGAAAATTAATTAGATTTAGAATGGGGCTATGATTGGTGTTTTATGAATAAAAAGTTAGAAAAGCATCTTTTGTTGTTGAGTTATGAGAAAATAATGCCTAGACATGCAAGAGAGGGTTTTTAGTTTCTCAATATTAATTGTAAGAATTTGAGTGTTTAAGTGGAACTTAAACTCGGCAGTGTTTCTGTACTTTTCTTCTCCTAGATCCCCTTAAACTCTTAAACAAGAAGAAGAAGAATAACTTGACCTCAAAAAAATAACAGGAAGTTTTCTCTTGCTTATGACGATTAGATTCCTAGTTTATAACTAATTCTGTTTGTTGTTTACTGCAACTTAAATAATTTCTTTTCTATCTAGTTTCCCAAAGAGAACTGTTAATGAAGGTCCATGTTTTTTGAAATTTATAAAAAGTTTATTTTCTAGCATTGTGATAGACCAAAAAAAGTCCAGTGTATTCAAAAAAAATCCAGATATCACATTTTTTTCTAATAACTTTGATAATTTCTATTAAAGATACTTCCAATTTCTTACATTATCATAAATTTACCCTTATGTATCTTCTAACAAGACTGATGATGATGCTTTTATATCAAAAGTCTATTACATATATAAAAGGATACTAGTAAATTTATATACTATTTTGTTTTTCTTCGGTCTATTTACATATATTTTTATGCAATTACTTGTATTTCTTTCTTGTTGATATCATAGTAATAGAAAGAAGGAAAAAACTTATAACATTCAGTCGACAATATTATTTTACTTCTTTCTATAATCTAAATTAAGCGTGATAATAGCCAGAACTATGAAGATATTACTGAGTATGAAGTTCAAATAGTGCATTGTTTGGGTAAGATAAAATACTATTTCTTAGTAACATTATCTAAATAGTATTAGAAGAATTTTGTTGAATAATTAGCATTTTTTGAACAACTAAAAAAGATAAATACAAAAGAGGAAATTACTTCAACATACATTGAACTTCTAGGGTTTTTAACTAACTAATTCAGTTCAAGATAAATAATGTTATGCAATTGCTTTAAGATAAAGGAAAATAAGCAAAGTATAGTTTTTTTCTGTCCACAGAGTCGTATTTAAAAATATAAAGAGTATAATTTGCATTTATTTATTCCTATATCTTTATTATATTTAATCTAGAATAAGCAATTCATTTATATTCTCTTTTTGAACTATTTGCGTAATATCAAGTATAGTATCAGAGGAATTTCGTACCACCTATCTTTTGATAACGTAAATTTATTGTGATGATACTGAAATTATCACATATCAAAAATATGACCGGATGTCGAACTAAATTAAAAAAAAAACTATCATATCCAAACACAAAAGTGTAGTTCTACATCATATTCAACCTGCAAGGCAACTATTAATAGTATCTAAAGATCCAGACATCGATCATCACATTATCCGTACTTTTTCTTTGTACAAATATTTCAAGTCCATGAAATTGTACTTCAAGATACATGCAAAAATAGTTAGAGTTAAATATAAGCAGGGGCTTGGGAAAAGCCTACATCTAGATATTAATTCTTGCTTCAGTACATATAAAAAACATTACACAGAATACTGGTTGCACGAAGTTAAGGTTGCTGATAAGAGAAAGAAACGTATCTCACAAAGCTCATGTAGAATTAATTTTGCGTGCATTGTTGAATTTTAATAGACGTGGGATCTAGGTACCTTGTGGTTATTCTCAAGAAAATACCCATAATCATGAGCTCAAGCTGCATTAAGTCTATAAAAGCATAGTCAAATAAGTTTGGTTTAATATGACTAAAGTCACGGAATCTAAGGTACAATGCCCAACACATTATCTTAAATTCAGTAGTTTGATCATTACATTAAATTTAACCTTACTACAGGGTTTAATTGCAGAACTGTTTAACGTAAAGTAAACAATTGTATAATGTTATACCCGTATGGAAGTGGTGCACAGCAGGAGCAATATAAGAGAACATTGATGGGAGCGGTATAATGCATCCGAGAGTAATATAGTAGATTTTGGGTTTTTATTTCTATTGAGAGGTCTTAGGTTTCAAGAGAAGTCAACTGCTTGAAAACTTAACTTCAATGAACCAAGACAGATATATCATTCTAGAAACTATTATATATATAACAAACACTGCGCTGATTGGCTTCAGATTGTATTGATTTGCGTGTTACTAAATATTGAGACTGTACTTGTTGTAGTTGGAGATAGTCAATTTATTGCAACAAAATTCTTCGAAACTAAAATTTTCTAACGCGATTCTTGGAGGTAGTAAACATTGGTACAGGTGCCCAAAAAGTTTAGCTTCTGTAAGAAATACATGAACTCTCTTATAAGTACTTTAGATACATTCCCAAACATAGACGAGAAGTATTGTATTGCAAATATTCGTATAACCCTTATGAGTACCAAGGGAATCTATCCCTTCTGAACGCAATATGCATACTCTAGAAACATCAAAATAATCTGTCATACGGTGCACAACTTCTTCAGGTTACCCAATGTAACTATTGTTACAATAAATGGGCATATACTTAATCTTCTGTTGATATTCAGAAGAAAAACTCAACAGATGAAAAATTACACATGCCTACATTGGATGTTACAAGGGCTGGTTTGATATGTTGGTATGAACATTAGAAGAAGAGAATATCGCCCAATGCTTGTTAGCGCGGATGTCTCTGCTGTAGAAATCCAAAACTGAAGGCAAACCCATTATGTTTTAATTGATCAAAGTTTTTTAGCTGATATCAAACTTAACATTTAGATTTAAACAAAATTATACCAAAAACTAGGTTATTATCATCCAGGTTATAAGAAGAAGAAACTTCCGATCACAAGAATTGTCATATAATACATAGCATAAACTTTAAGTGATACGGTTTTTGGTCTCCTAGGATAAGTAATTATCCAAAATAAAAATCTAACTCACTTTGATGTTCTATTATTAATTCTTATTGGTACACAATTGAACAAAGATTCATTGTACAAAACATTTAATATATTTGACTACAGATGCTAGAGCCAAGGAGTTACACAAACTGGATAATAGGCCATCTACACCAATAGCTTAAACCATAATCCCTACTCAAAAAAAATTAAAATATAGGAATAGGAATGACCATTTCTTGGAACTATCAAGAGTTCCCCGCATAGTAGCACATTAAGAATCGGAGGTTAGGATCAAGGAGTTATGCTAAATACACAGGTGAAGTCGTTGATTCATAGCCAATACCTAATCAATCAGGGAAAACAAATATTGTATCCAACTTAAGTACAATATTTGTAATGGATGAAAAGAAGAAAAGCTAAAGCTGATACCTTCTGGTTTTTCTGGGACAATGATTGAAGAAACATGAGAACGAAAAAAAACGAAATTGAATACAATAACAGAACAACAACAAGTATTCTGTTTTCTCAATACTCTCACATCATTGAATGTTCTATGTTTCGGTTGATACTTCATATACTTGATAAATAACCGATAAATGCGTCATAGTTATGGGTAGAGTAATCTATGAGGCTTCAAAATATTTGTGCAGAAAAATGAAAAAAGTGCTTAGAAAGCAAAAAAAAAAGAGATGATTATATTTAGTAAAGAAATTTCATTGGCTAACTAGTCTGTACAATAAGACAACAAACCCAATATTATTGTATTAAATCAAAACTTTATATTTCACAAGGGTAAATGCCGGCACTAGGTTACAACATCTTTCTTGGCCCCTGGATATATATTATTAATTAATCTCTCAAAAACTTTAAAATTAATTATAAAATATTGTACAGATTATGTCTTTAGTTTAAGACAGCCTTTTTGAATAAAAGATTAATACATGAAAGATAGCTGTGTATTTGCAGTTGGATTAAGCTTTCTTCCTGTCACAAAGGAATCTCAGGTTTCTCTTATGCCACTCGTTACTCTGCTTTCTGTAGTTCTCTTCGAAAGTTTAAGACAACAAGATTCTCTGCTAGATGTATATCTTCATTTTCGTTCTTAGTTCACTTATTAGAAAGCTACCAAAGTTTTATTGAATTCTATTTTAATCTATGTTGGCATAGAAGAGTATTAGCGTTTCAGAAAGTGTGAAGCTAAATTCGTCAGTACAGTGACTTATATGTCATAATTTATTCATAAACCAGAAATTATTCGTTTCAGGGTTAAAAAATTATAAGGAAAAACTATTTTCATTTTCAACTTTAAATAAAATTGCCTAGACCCAAAAAACCTATTTTTTTGAATACAACTAATTCATTTTATTTGAACACGTCTTGTAAGTCATCATGATAGATATACAAGTCTTACCCATATGATCTTCAGCTTAAGAAAGTAACTCCAATACTACGAAAATTTTAAAATCTGAACCAAGTCATTAAATATTTCTGCCTCCTTTATTTCTAGATATTTATGGAGACAACTTTTGCATGATATCATAACTGTATATTCTTCTGTGTTCCATGATTCTTTCGAAAAAAGCAGACTTATAATCCACAAGCTCTGTACGAGACAGTCTTATTGATTCAGGCATTTCTTGTTAGATTTAGGAAATCTTAGTACCGTGAAATAGTAATGAATTAGAAAAAAGTATTATTTCATATTTTGTAGTTGTGCAAAATAGGCAATTATGAAGTATAGCTCATGAATTAAGAGTCTTTGTTTCATTATATTAGGAGTAGTTTGTATAAATGTTATTAAGAAACCGCCCAGAAATTGCGATAGTAATTTTACATAATAAATAAAAAAGATAGGTACGACATGACCAAGGGGTAAAGGTAGTAAGTTTCATACTTATATTTGCTTAATTCATCTTTCTATATCTCTTTGCTACAATCAAATTAACAGAACCTGCTGTGAAAGATTTATTACTTACCAACCTGCAGTATTTCATGTCTCTCCTAATATGAGCTCTCTTTTGCAAGAAATAGAAGCTGTGCTATATTTTTTATTTTCTATTCAATTTAACCTTTTCTAAATCATTCAGGTATGATGAGGTTTAAAGTATAGACTAGTTAAGCAATAGCATTTCGCTAGGGAAATATGACAAAGTGAACCTTGAGATATAGTAAGAAATTGCTCAAATGTTTCATTATGTTTTCTAAACTGGTGGATATGTCAAAACTAGGCCTTAAAGCTAGCTTGCAGAAATATCAGGATTATTTTCCGTGGGTACAATCTTATTAGATTAGAAAATTAACATTTAAATGTAATATATTCATTATCTAGTTGGTGTTTCCTTCCGAAAACATTGCTTGGTTATTGCGATTGTTTCATAGAAGATATGATCAATATTATTAATTCTATTAGAAACTCAAGGATAATGATTAAAGTAAGATAGTTGCTATATTTTCTGTGATATGATCTTCAATTTTCTCTGCCCTTCTGGATGAGAGAGTTATAGGAGTTTATCAGCACTTTAAAAATAACAGAAATTTTAGTTAATCTATTAAAACTTGTTAAATAGCGATAAAATCTAGATTAAGTATTTCTTGATAGTTTATTAGTCTATGGCAATTTAACAACTGAAACAATGTTATTTAGAACCAGTCTCGTCTCCCTGGTGAAAGTTCAAGAGAATCACCACTTCATAAGTAAGGTTAAAATTCCCCGTCAAAGTGATACAAATCTAAAATTAATTCATAAAATTTTTATTAAGAAGATAGATTTGTTGCTAAACAAATTGAAACTAAGTTATAGTCAAAAAACAAGAGTGCTGCAAAGTAATTTTTTTCCTTTTAGTATAAAAGTTACCCCGTTTAATATTACAGGTTGATTTAAAATGTTGTATAAAGATTCAGAGGAACTCACACCAGTAACCCTTAAAACCAAGCAAGCCAGTTTCACTCTTTCAAGCTATTGAAAGTTTGTACAACATTGTCCCAATTATCTGTTCCATGAACAAAGCTAATCCTAACGTTAGACCACAGAATCCCAGAAATATTGCGATTCTTAGATAAGAAGCGTTACTAAGAAAAAATACTTCTGAAATAAGAACTAGAAATGCAGAACGACAAACTTGAGGCTTTGCATAACCACTTGTCTCTTCAGGAGCAACAACGAGGGAAAAGAGGTGGATTAGGACAAGAGAATGTTTTTAATATATTAGGAATTGGAAGTCAAGTACTTGATTTAAAACCAGATCCAAAACAACCTTTAATCAGGTTTGTAAAACAAGGAACTAAACCAAAGGTGAAAAGACTTAATACTAAAAAAACATTTGAAGAACCTGAAATAATCAAAGAAAGAAAGAGTATAAAAAGAAAAAGAGAATCAAAACAAATCAATGGGAATACAAGTAAAAAAGTAAAAAAGAAGAAAAGTATCTCCAATGGACACATTACTTCAAGTGTAGAAATAAGTAAGACAATTGTTTCTTCCAAAAGTTCGATAACAGAAATAAGCTCAATAAAAAACATAATCTCTATGAATGTACGTATTAAAAAACTGAAGCTCAAAGATGAGAGAAAATTAAAGAAGATCACGCTGCTCCATTTCCACAGTGATACCTTTTTTTATAGAACAGATGATAATCTTTGTTCAACTTTCATGGTAAAAGACGTAGAGAAAGTGAAGATATCTAAATCTTCAGGAGAAATATATTCTTTTCGATAGCTTTTAAACATTCAAGTTTTAGATCACTTACAAACTACTGATCAAACCTCTATTCTTTTTTATAGTTTCAATGCATTCTGACATCATATCTTCAACAATCTCTGCTGCTGGTTGAACTTTATCAATTCCTCCACATCCTTGTCCGAACAACATAGGAAAAGACTCAGCAAAACCAAACTGAACTTCTTCACCATTAACATCAATCTTTCCTTCATTCGCTTCAGCTTTCTTCAGATCACTTACCCAAGGAACAATACCTTGTGCACATAGTTCCTCTATCTGATCTTTTCTTGGACCTTCCCAGCTTTCCAAATATTGAGTTCTATATGCTCTTAAAGGTCTTCCAGAATATATTAATGTCTTTGTTGTATCAAGTGCTCCAGCTCCAACTAAGAGTTCTTTATGTCTTTTTGATGCATGACTCTCTTCAGAGGCAACAAATCGAGTTCCAACCCAAACAGCAACCGCACCAAGAGATAGCACAGCAGCCATCGTCTTTCCACTTGTGACACCTCCTGCTCCTACAACCATTATTGGACTACCATCCATAGGACTTTTCTTTCCTTCACATCTGGCAACACACTGAGGAATCAAAGGCAGAGTACCAATTTCTCCAGTATGTCCACCTGCTTCAGTTCCCTGAGCACAGATCAGATCAACTCCTGCTGCAATTGCTTTATCTACATGTTTAGGTGCACCAACCATGTTCATTATCAAAATTCCCGCTTCATGCAGTTTTTTCACAGCCCAAGGCGGAGGAACTCCAACCGCAACAATAAATATTTTAGCTTTCTCTTCAATAATGATATCAATTAATTCTGGTAGATGTCCATGTGTATAGTCATGATTTGTTTTTCTAGCATTCCCTCCAACTTGCGGGATAGCAAGATCTATTCCAAACGGCAAAGATGGATCATTTAAGTGAGACTTAAGTTCAGCAATTTCTTTTCTTAATACTTTTGGTTTCAAAGTAAGACCTCCAATCACACCAAGCCCACCTACAAAGTCAAAAACCACAATTCGTAATACCTGCGTTTGAAACAGCTGCTGCAAGTTCCCCATGGGACACTCCTGACATCCCAGCCAGGATTATAGGATGTTTAATGCCAAGCTTCTTTGTTAATGGTGTTGAAATAATTTCTTTCATCTTTTTTTATTAAGTTTAGAGTTTGAACTTGAACGTTTAAACGGATAGTTTTGAGGGATCGGAATGAAAATAAAAAATTGAAACGCAAACTTCTGGAATTAGAATATCTATATGCATAAACTTGTGCAAAAATTGGAATCTGGAATGTCCTTATTTGACAGTTAAAAAAGTAACTGAAAAGTAAAATAAATTTTGGGAAACTGAACAAAAAGATGCAAATCTCTAGTTCTTCTTTGAACCGCTCCGTTCAAGCCTCAACAGAGGTCCCAGAGCACGCGAGCCTTCGAAGACACTCAATCTCTGTACTGAGTGTCAACGTTGGTGGTCTTACTACCTTCAAACTAAACGTACTTCGTGAACTTTCCAGGGACGCAGACGTCCTGATGTTACAAGAAGTGAACAAGCAAGGCTACAAGAGACTAGAACAAGAGGTGAACGTTAGCCAAAGAGCAGGAAGGTGGTTTTTGTCAAAACAGCCCAACTGCTCCGAAGGCGTAGCAACGTTTCTGTGCCAAGAGCTCTCTGAGAGAGTTGTTGGAGTTCAGACTCCGAGCGACAGGATCCTAAAAGTTGTAGTAAGCCTAAATGGTAAAGCTCAAGCTGTTTTAGTAAATTGTTACGCCCCACACTCAGGAAAAAGTGCAGATGATTACAAAAAATTCCTCTCTCAACTAAAAAAAGTGATTTCTAAGGTAAACAAGAGAAGGCTCATCCTCATTGGAGGTGACCTTAACGCGCAGTTGAACCGGAACTTTAAACATGATGACAATCGATATGGATATTCGCATAGATCGAACAGGAATGGAAAGATGCTGGAAAGATGGCTGCTACAGCATGAATATGAGGTTGTTAACTTTAAATTCAAAACGGGAAGGAAAAAGGAAAAGAAACATGCAACATACTACCAGAAAGGCAACTCCAAGATAAAATCAGAAATTGACTTCTTCGTAACAGACAATTTACCCTTGTTGACATCCTTCAGAATTGTAAAAAACATCTCAGCGAAACTGTACGGCGGTACAAACTTTGACCACCAAGCAATTGAAGCCAGATTCTTGACCAATTTGACACACAAGTCTTTTGTCCACAAGGTAAAACCAGATGTAAGTCTGCTCCTTAAAGACCGCAACCTGGCACAGCTAGTAGATGACAAAATCGGAGAAAAACTACGTGAATTGACCGGCGAAGAGGCAGCGTACGAAGATCTTGTCCCATTAGCCAGTAAAATCCTAAAAGAAAACATTCCCCCACTAAACTTACAAATCCCCGAAAGGGAGAACTCAGCAGGAACCATCGAACTAGTCACAAGGAAAAGAAGAGAGTTCTCAACAGCCACACGCCAGCAAAAGAAGGATTTAACGGCAGCAGTAAAAGCAAGCGCGCTAGTAGACAGAAACATCTGGCTAAACAAAGTCTCCAACAAGATTCAGCAGCTTTTTAGATCCAACAGAACAAGGGAAGCCTATGCAATAGTAAACAGACTGAAACCAAAGAAGAAACTGCAAGCAAGAATAAATACCGATTCAGCCGGGAACAGGGTGGATGTAGGCTCCAGACTTCGTATTCTGAAAGAATATATGGAAAAACAGCAAATACCTCCTACTCCAAAAATACAACTTTCAAAAAGTCAGATGGAACATTACCACAGACCGATATTTGAACCGGCTCTCCAGGAAAGTATCGATGTTCATCCGCCAACTTCGGATGAAGTGCTAACAACCATCAGACAGCTCAAGAACAACCGTGCACCAGGACTAGACAACATTCCAAACGAACTCCTAAAAACTTCAGTAAATGTCCAAAAACTCGTCACCAAGAAGATCCAAAACATCTTTAGAAATGACTCCATCCCAAATAAGGATCTGAAAATATTGTGTAGTAGCAAAATAATCCACATCTACAAACAAAAAGGAAGCAAAAATGAACCTAGTAGTTACCGTCCCATTGCGCTGCTAAATACAACATTCAAGCTTCTTACAAAAATCATTAATAATAGATTGACACACATTCTAGAGAAACTGCCATCATACCAGGCAGGTTTTAGATCCAACTTCAGTACAATGAATAAAATTGAAGTTCTCAATAGCATAGTCAAGCATTGTCTTAGAAGAAACCAAAAGCTGAAGTTACTCTTTGTAGATTTCCAGAAAGCTTTCGACTCGGTTGACCATAGATTTATCCAAATATCCTTGAAAGAACACCATGTGCCAAAGAAACTGAGAAAGATAATAAAAAGCCTATATGAAGCAGCAGAGATAAGAGCAGCAGAAGGAAACAAACTTTCAGGAAGTGTAAACTTAAGACGTGGGGTTCTACAAGGGGATTCGTTGTCTCCAGCTATCTTCGTAGTAGTTTTAAATTCAGTAATGAAAAGAATAAACCATAGTACCTTGACCAACCTGACAGTAGCGGGAATGAAGTTCAATTACTTAGCGTTTGCAGATGATATAGTCACAATATGTGACTCAGATGAACAAATATCAAACTTCGTGAATCAACTTCAAACTCTGGAACCTGTGTCTGGATTGAGAATAAACATATCAAAAACCAAAATCTTGCTAACAGACGAAGGCTATGAAATAAATGAAGATATACCTGACAAAGACATCAACCTCATTTTATCCAAATTTTACTGCGAAACCTGTGACAGATATTTTGAAGCCAAGAAAAGTTATGATGCCCATTGTAGAAGTAGATTCTGTGACGGCACACGTAACCGCAGTCGTAAAGGTACGTTAGCTGTTCTCCATACTAAAGATATTCTGGAACAAAAGTTGCAACCTTCAGCAGTCCCAGTAACAGTAAATGGCGAGTGTATAGAGGCAGTGAAGTCATATAAATACTTGGGAATGGAATTTAATTCAGCTGGTATCTCAGTAAATAGTATCTTACAAAAACTGGAACTCTGCGAAATAAGACTGAACAAATATCGGGACATTATTCAATCTCCTGAAATCTGGAACGCAACAAAACGAAATCTTGTACGAGCTCTTGTACTCTCTCCTGGATTGTATAGCCTTGTCAACTGGCCCGAGGATGAACGAATAAATAAAAAACTTCATATGCTATCGAGAAAGATCAAAGCAGCCATTGAAAATATTCATATAAAGGATGTGAGAATCCAAGAAGGCGATCTAGATGTGTGCAAGATTGTCCAAGACCTAAAAGATAAATACAACAGGACAGAAAAAACGCTCCACGATGAGCAGCTTACCTCCCTCAGACTCTCAAACATCAACAACAACCTACAACCCAAGAGGCCCAGGGAAATATCATATCTAGAAGCTCAGGATCGGCTCAACTGGAACCCAACACCTCCTACTGAACCACCACCTGAACAATCACAACAAGAAGAAAGCAACCTGTCAAATACACCTCCAACCCCAAACAGAATATCCCCGATAGCCATCGCCAGAACCATGTCCAGATACAAAAGGCAAAGACTGGCCACAATAAATCCCCTTGAATATATTCAAACGATGCTTGCTGTGAACGAAAGTAACCAGAACCCCTAAGAAAAATAAGCGGAAGCGAAGCAAGAAAGGTTCAGAAGTAGCTGGAGCAAACGCTAATCCCCCCCCTGAAAGCAAACAACCCCATATTCATATTCAGATCATCATTGGCTTCACTAGAATAAGTCCAAAGCAAAAAACTTCATCATAACCAAGAGCCACCAAAAAGCTATCCTTCTTGACCTTCCTATAAACTATGCACAAATCCCCCTTATCCTCCTTCAATTTGATCCAAACCTGTTCTTGAACATTCTTGCGCATGAAATCAACCAAAACTCTCCAGGATGCAGTCAAATCACCTATCAATCATCATAAATACACCTTCAGTATCTTTAACATGCCGGAAATCGCGAATCAGGAAGTCGTGAGAAATCGGTTCAATCTTTCTTCTTTTTCTCCGATGTTGTTTTATTTGATTTCAATATATTCCGGATAATGAAAATTTTGGGCATATCTACAAATTGAGCTCCAATAAGGCATTACTACATACTTTATAGGAACCTGTCACTAGAGTAACGGAAGATAACAGTAAGATAAGACCAAGGCAAGATTATGTACAAGAAAGATACCATAAGATTCCAGAATACAACCTAACGGAACGTACCAATAACAGAACAAGCAAGAAATGAGCACAAAGGAGCAAAGCTTAATGGAAGATACCAGTAGCAGACCAAGCAAGGAAACATGCACGACACAATGGAACATAATGGAAAATACCGGTACAGAATGAAGTGTGATGAGATGCAAGATTTAATGGAAGTTACCGGAATAAGCGTTATCCAAAATATGTAATATAACTAGGTAGTAAGACCAGGGCGAGCGTGAGGGTTAGGATACTTATCCCAAATAACTCCCTGTTTAAGTAAGTAAGAAAAGTAAAATGATATCTTTAAGAGAAGAGAGAACACTTCCAGTAACTCCAACACAGGCAGTGGATATTTACTTAAATGGTATTTACATTACTTTGGTTTATATTTCAGAACATTGGGGACATGGTTTGGGAACTGACGTCGATTTCAAATTGGTAGAAAAAGGGGATGAAGACATGCTAGGCGCGTATTCCTCATCGTATTTTCTTATTTACAGAGAGAGATATTATTGGCCAATGAATCTAAGAGAAAAAATAATTAAAGTTGAAAAGCCTTTTCTAGTGCAATACACGGTGACAAAAACGATTCTTCCTTTCTCGGACCATCTTGGAACTGTTGAGATTAACCCCTTGGAAGATGAAAGGAGTTGTGTGTTCACATATAAAATTCGTATGAAAGCAATTTTTGGCTTTAAATTTCTAATAGAGCGTCTCATCGAAAATGCGATGAAAGGTATTGCTGATGCTATTGAGCAAAGAGCAAAGGAACTTCATGGAGACAAAATTTAAACAAGACTCTAGAATTTGTTGCGGAGTTGAGATTCATTAAGAAGAGTTTAGAGTTAATGTTGAAAACTTTATGATCAAAAAGTTTTTGGTCTTCTTTTTTCTTGTTGTTGATCAAACTGCACACTAGTTGTCACATTACATAATAGAATTTCTATGTATTTAAATCTGCAAAATCATAAAGCCTTGTGTATATTTTTTTTGGGGGGGGCCCACTTGGAGGATGGAAACCCTTTGGTCTTACAAGGAGGACATAACTGACCCAAAGCCTTTTCTTGCGTGGTGTAGGACTTGAACCCACTAAACCAACACCCCGGTAAGTTTTCTTGTCATGGCAATGAAAACTTGAACTACTCATACTCCACGGAGCCAATCATTCAAAGCTAAGTATTTTACCCATAAGTCCTTGACGACTTGGGGAATCCATGGGGCATTATCTGCCGCACTAGCGCGTTGCGGGTTCTCCATGACTTTTCAAAAAAGGCTACCATGGGGTAGATATTTCTGATCATGTGAGAAATTCGCTCTTACCCCTATGTATATTCTACAGTTATCAATTATCATAGATGTACCAAATTTACTAGTGAAAATAGAACTTAGATATTTTGGGAAATTAAGGTATAAAGAATTGAAGGAGAAATAACCTAAGTACAGACCAACATAAAAAAGCAATGCTACCTGCAAGCTAAAAAAGTAATAAATGAAAAATTCGTATCAATTAGAGACATAGAGTCTATAAACTGAGTAAACAAGAAGATTTATTATAGTTTGGAGAACTTAGTTTTCGTTCATCCTAGTGCCTCACAAGAGCTTTGGTCTTAGTTTGACGTATAAGACTCTAAAAGAAGCCTAAATTTTCCACATTCACAAACCAAACGTTATTGTTAGTATCTTCGCCTCATCTTTGGGTATCTGGCCATTCGATACTTCATTCCGAGCAAATAAAGCCTATTAGTTTAAAACTTATTAAAACAAATGGTTGAAATAATGAAAATATCATGCACGCACTAGAAAGGTTACTGTAAATGCTAAGCTTTCTCAAAGTGGCTCTTTATTCCAAAGCAAGTTGTCTTCAATATTCGGAAAGCGTGTTGAAAAGAGTTGAGAGTGTTTGATTCAAAGCCTTTAGATGGAGAGAGCAAGATGGCACAAACCCGTAGACTATAAGAATATCCTCAAGAAAAAAATGAGGTTATTGCTCCATGTGAAGAATCTTGATTTCTGCAGTACAGGTATTCTACTATGAAATGGAGCAATTGAAGTCCAGTTTGCTTAATTCACTCTGCAACAGATAGCTTTGAAGTTCATCTACTCTTTATCTGCTCGGGATGAACTCTGGAACAGTCAGATACTCGGAAGTCAAGCAGAGATACTAAAAAGAACGTTAAGCTTATAAACTGATGGGCTTCAGATTATCTTCAGTGAGGAACCAGTCAATCTGTAGTTTAGAGCTCAGCTGAGACTTCAGTTGACAACCAGCGACTTCCATTTATACTTAATAAAGTTTTTAAAGTACTTAGGGTACGAAGTCCTTCCTCGTAATACCCTGTTTCTTTCCTTATTTTATGTCTTACTGTTTCCTTTACTCTTTTTTCATTTTCCCTTAAAGACTCTGTCATAAGACTAGTTATGTCTTACCTTCCTAAAAAGCTTTTACTGATTCTACTCCATCAATTGATAATAATAAGAGAAATGATTATCGATATCTGATTATATGTACACAAATCCCCAAGTAATTATTTGAGCTTACTAGCAGAAACTCCTGAGTGTAAAATTTTGAGCTCTTGGTTCTGATACTTCACCTGATCTGCTTAGTCGGAAAATTTTCAAAAACAAGTTCTCATACTTCACCTGAATCAGCGATGCATAAAATGATGCCATCTCACAGAGAAGATTTGGAGGAGGTTAACAGAATAATGTTGGATTGATTCTAATGGTAAATTACGAATAAAAATAATGCAAAAGCAAGAACCTGAAGAGACGAACCTTCAACCGAAGGATATAGAGTCGCCAAAACAACATCAAACCTAGATTCAAGGATAATGAAGTGTAGGAACTTTTTCCACCTGAGAAAAAAATGATAGATCGTTCTACTGTGCTTGCCAGTGATGAATTTGAATGAAAATTTCCCACTTCTGATTACTTTGATGTGGTAACAAGCCTTATAATGTAGGGTTGGAGCTGTAAAAGACTTAGATGATGCACGATAAAGTATAATTCAGACAAATACTTATCAGTTGAAGTTAACGTTAAACTTAGTTTTGATACTTCTATATACATATTCGTAGTAGTTGATGTAAATTACTACCATCGTGAGGTTAAATCACTCGGAAGATTTAATAAATATTCACACAAGCTGACATTGAAGGAACTGAAAATTAATACATTCTTGGGCTTTGCCAATGGAGGAATTAAGGTAACACCTTTGTTCTTCATTGTAATTTCCCAAGCACATTGTTTGGGGAAATGTTAGTAAAAAATATAGCTAAAGAATGAATTAATTCTAATAACAATAATAATATTAAAAAGCTAATCACCTGCGATACAAAATGTCTAAGACGTGAAGGAAGATTTAGCTTAAATTGGTATTATTCCCAGAAAAAAAGCTAATCTAAATGCGTTCAGCTTCCAGTATGACCTAAGAAATTAAGAAATTTATACGAGGAGAGAATCTAGTGGATAATACCCATGACAAAAATAAATATATGTTGATAAAAAAATTCACTTGTAGGATCAATTGTTTTCTGAAAACGATTAATTTCAGATGCACAATGATGAAAGTGAGTCAAGTATAGATTTGGTGATGGGTACAATAATGTTAGGTGGGGAAAAATCACAGGTTATTATCACAGACTGGGATAAAGCGTTAGAGAGCGATGTTGAGATAATTACTTTTTCTTATCTTCTCTGTAGTAAGCACTTTATTAGCGACATTGAAGTGGATTGCATTTGGTGTAATAGATAATATAGGGTTGAGCTTCACCTCTAAGTTTCAAGATGTATTGACCGGAAATTTTCCTGAAGAGAAAGATCACAATGAACTTATCTAAAAAATGTTAACGGAGTTTCAAGGCAAACCTCAGAAGCAAAGCCTAAAAAATTAAAGAGCAAAGAGGTAAGGTTTTATGGACTATGGCACTAATATGTCTCAAGTTTTCCCACAATTCTGCTCAAATGGTTGAATCTTTTCACTCAACCATTATAGGTTATGGAATCTTGAAGTTCTTCTTATAAACATGTTTCTTTCGCGAGGCTGTCACCTACAACGAGAATACTATACATAAAAACATACTAATAACTATTAGAAAGCGAACAGATTTGATGAACCAAGAGTAGAGGTCTCTAAAGGGTATTGATGAGATCTTCATAAGTCTGCCGAAATTAATGGTAAACTGCTGAATCTTTGAAGAATTCAGTTATCGTATGTTTGTTGTAAGTGATTCGATCAAGAGACAAAACAAAAAACAAACTCTGGAAATATAGAAAAAGGAATGGGGGTGCACTTATTTCTTGCAGGTATAAGAGGTAGACAAATACTTGTTTTTCTTTTATCTGTTATGCTAGATGCTTTGGTCATAAAAAGATTGAATACTTCAATGTAGGACATCTGTCGATCCGATGAAGGTTTCGAGATGATTATCTTAATAGAATTTCTTTACAAGACATTGGCCGTGAATCTTTGGGTTCTCAGGATGTTACTGAGCTCAAAGTCAAAGGTCAGCCAGTTGATATGGCTCATATCTCAAAAAAGCCGGGTACTGAATAATCAAAGCTTTTCACTGCATGTAAATCGCTCTGCAAAGCGACATAAGCTGGAGCAAGGAGTTGAAGAAAGCCTATATTCCAGTTCTGAATATGATTGCAAACTTAACGAAAATTATGGATTGAAATATTTCGAATATAAATGACGTGTCAGAGCAAGTTGGTATCTTATTTAAATCACCAAAGAATGGTTCAATAGGAGGAAACTGAATGAAATGAAGGTGACTTCACCAATGAACTTTTCACAACGGAGATTGGTAAGTGATAACTAAGGTCCTTCCATCCCCTCGGTTATATTTGAACATGGTTCTTGAATAAAAACGTTATTTCTTTTTCTATTACTGATCTTTGGGACTTTTCTTGTATGAAGAACCTTGAACCCAGACTCTTCTCCTTTCTTGAGTTGATCCTTAAGCAGATAATATGAAAATCTTGAATCCCATTCATTTTCTTTTTAGTTTGTTGATCCTTTAACTTTCCAGTTGTGAAAACCTTAAACTTGATTCCTTGTTCTTTTCTTTTCTCCTTTTCTCGTAAACAAATCTTGTAATAATAGTTAGTCTTGTTATCATTGGGCAAGCTGATAACTAACGTTTTCTTACCTATTTACCTTGTTGTTGATCCCTTATTATTGTTTCTTCTGCTATATAACTAAGAAGATCCTTGGATAGTTATAGAATGAGAAGAAAATAAAATAGTTTTCATATTCTTGTTGTTGTAAAGTGTGGAGAAAAAGGTCTGTATTTTTTTTATTTTACTTTTATTTTATAGGTTAAATCCCCTTGAGTGAACAATGCATATCTCGCTGGCTACTTAAACCAAAAACTGTGATAGTAAAAAATGTCTAGGTAGCATAAATGCACAACACTCCTCCGTACTTAGTGCATTGTTTTCATTAGCACTTTTGAGAGCATCTCATGTTTTTTCTTTCCTAAATTTTTCGTAAACAGATCAGCAACATTGTCATCAGTGCCCGCTTCTTTGATCTCAATCATTTGATTCTCTACTAGTTGTTGAATCAGGAAAAACTTTGAGCCTAAGTAGCACGTGGCTTTTGATGGAGCTTCTCCAAGTGTAATGTCTCTCGCAGCCTTGTCATTGCAGTAGACTACGGGCCTAATCATCTCCAAATTGAAACCTTCAACAATGAGGTAGTGCACAAACATTAGCTCCTTCACTAGATCGTGTAAGGCCAAGAACTCAGCCACTGTCCTAGAAGTTGCCACCTCATTAAGCTTCTTTGCTTTCCAAAGAATTGGCACGGACCCTAACAGAATGACAAATCCAGAAGACGATTTGAATTTGTCTTCTAGGAAATCTGCGAATGCAGCATCCGAAAAAGCAGTGAGCGTTAAGCTTTTGTTTCTTTTTATCATAATAGCCTCATTCTTCGTATTAATTAAGTACCTCAAAATTCTTCGACCCATCCTGAATAACCCCAATTTTTTGTATTGTACATATCTAGCAATGAAGTTCACCGGAAACACAATGTCTGGTCTACCATTATTTGAAACATAAGAGAGTTTACCCACCAACTTTTGTAAAGCCCTGAGTTCAATTTCATTACCGTCAGGTAACTGTGGGTTTTCAACCATAGGTGTGACCACACTGGGCACTTCACCCTCTCTGAGGTTGTACTCCTCCACCAGTTTCAAAACTCGACTTCGTTGTGATAAGTATAAACAGTCTTTGTGGCGAACTAGTTCTGTTCCCAAAAAGCTATTAGTAAGTTCTTCAGAACGTATTTTAAAACGTTCCTTGAGTTTTCCTTCAAACCAGTCTAAAAGCTGTTTTTCTGTGCAGCTATATGCTAAGTCGTCTACATAAACCACCAGATACATAGTCTTGCCATTTTCCTCGTAAGTATACAATCCTCCCCCTAATGGGGGAGGGATGTGAATGGAACTTCAACCTCTTTAAAAAAGAATCTATTGTCCTAAACCACACTTTGACACTCTGTTTAAACCGTATAAACTAGTTATATACTCGTAAACTTTTGAGTTATTTTCTGGTTTCTGTGGGTGTCCCTCGGGTAGTAGTAGGTACACTGGTTCTTCCAAACGGCCGTATAGATATGCACTTGTTATATCCGCTTGTCTTACTTCTAAACCTTTCGTCCAACTTACAAAAATAAATATCCTAATAATCTCATTTGAGACGACCGGGGAATAATACCGTTTAAAATCCGAGACAAGGTCCCCGCGGGCAGTTAGCCTGACCTTCATTCTCTGTTTACTGTTAGCGCCGTTAGCGCCGTTTTTGACTTCAAAGACCTCATAGAATGGTATGGACAGGCAGTTCTTAGGCTGTTCTATCACCTTTAGTTTTCCTACTGTTTCCAAAACTTCAAGCTCTTTTTCGTAAGCTTTTTTCATTCCTCTTTGTCTTCAGATTCGAACTACTTTTGGAGTTTCTTCTGTCATGCGTCCACTGCTACTGCTGAGTAATGGTTTACAGAGGATCTCACTCGAGGAGTTGCGATGATGTTACTAGTTGAGATGTCGAAGTTTCGATTGAGGTACGGCTTCTCCTCCGTTTCATGTGCTGTCTGTTCGGATTCAGTCGTCTAAGAGGACTCAAGAACATGTTCAAGGGAGTCATCAGAAGCGCTCTGGAGCTCCATCTCCTCCGTTACTTCTAAATAATTCTGTTGAAAATTGTCCTGGTAGGCCTCTTCGGTAGCTTCAGCTGGTAATCTTGTGGAAGGAATTCTAGTAACCAAGTGTTGAATGGATTCCTCAGAATTTTTGAGCACATCATTTTCTAGGATTTCTAGGGGAACAAAGCTGTATCTGTCGCCTGGATCAAGAAACTTGTTTTCTTCTAAAGACAACGTTGCTGTGGGAAACACCCGTTTACTTGCTAAGTCCATTACCAGCAATTCTTGGTGGTATACTGAAATACCTAAAAAACGGACCTTGGTAGCTGTGTCTTTAAGTTTTTTTTCTAGTTTCTACTGGAACTTGCGCGTACCAAGTGATCCAAAGACTCTGAGGTTGCTAAGGTCTGGCTTCAGGCCTGTCAGTTTTTGGTAAGATATTTCAGGCATCTTGGTTGAACAGATTCGGCTTTGGACCTAAGTGATGTAAAGTAGCGAGTAAGACCAAAAAACTGGTGGCAGTAGAGCTTTTTTGAGATTAGTTCTCGATGCTTTTAGCAAGATGTTGTTCTTTTCTTCAGCCCTGCCGTTGTGCTCATGGGTGTAGGCATTTGAGTACCTTATTTCAATTCCTAAGTTGTCTAGAAAACCGATCAAAAACTTGTTGTAAAATTCCAAACAGTTATCGTTTTGTAATAATTTGATCTTTCCTAGATGTTATCTCTCCAACTTTAAGATTAGGTTTTTCACTAACTGGGATGCTTCTGATTTATTTGTGAAAGCAAAGCTCCATGAGTAGTTACTACCGGCACAAGTAACAATGAGAGCACCTGTCTTCTTGTCTTTACTAGTCGGAAAAGGTTCCATGAGGTCTACTACTAAGAGCTCCAAGGGTTTTCTTACTGTCCCTGAGGGTGCATGTTTAATCTTTGTTCTTAGAAACTTCCCTTTCAAGCATCCTTCGCAGGGTTCCTTTGGTTCACCAACATCTAGGCCATTAACTTTTTTCCTTAAGTCCATCCAAACTTTTTTCAGAGAGATGATTAAACCTTTCATGCCAAGTGTTTTCTTTGGGAGCTAGTAAAAGCCATTCCTTTATTTTAAGTTGGACCACACCATCATTTAGTGGGAGCTGCAAGGAAAAATTGTTAGTATCACTTTCGAGAGCACAATAATTATTTTCAAAAATAACAGAGACACCTCTCTTGACCAATTGGTCTACAGAAATAAGGTTAGGCATATTTTCGTTGAAACATACGTTGGTGAGTTCAATATTCAACCCGTCTTCTGTTTCAAACTCAACCTTTCCTACTTTACTTACCACAATAACACCGTTTGCTGTAGATATTTTTCTGGGAGTACAAGCTTCTAAGACAGTGAACAATTTTTTGTCTTCACAAAATGGTAAGTTGCACCAGGGTCAATAACAAAGCTCTCTTTAGGTTCGACGCTACTATTAAGAGCAGAGGGTATAAAGCTGAATTTTCCACTATGTTGTTTCGTAGTAGCTGTTTCTCCGGTATCGTCTTGTACTGAACTTGTAGGGTTATTGGAAGAGCTCTGCAGCTTAGGACAGTTTCTTCTCAAATATCCAGTTCCGTTACAGTTATAACACCTAGGATACTCTTTGGCCCTATGGACTAACCTGCACTCGGAACAGCGCTTTCCCCTAGCTACAACCGAAAAGACGTTCTGTTTTTCGATTGGTCTGTATATTCCTTTTTCAACAAGGTACCTCATTACTGTGTCAATTTTCTTTTCAAATTCTGCTCTGGTAAGTGCTGAAACTCCCTAAGTCTCTTGTTGGGTACGAAACACAAAGTCGAACATACTGTTCGGGAACTTGTCCAACAGTTGCAAGAAAAGTTCTTTATAGTCTAAAGTTGCTTTCAGGCTCTCCAAGCGCCCTACTAACTGGATAAAATTATTCGAGAGCCAATAGTAGCTTCCCTGAAAAGCAAGTTCTTCTATATTTTTCTTAATCTTTAGCGTTTCAGCTGCTGCATTTCCCAATAGAAGGAGTTTTACTTTCTTGTAGATGCTGTGGGCATCACTTAAATGGACTAGATGATGGGCGATGTCGTCGTCAAGGGTGTTGGTGACAATAGAAAGGTATTTGGCTTCTCGGGCAGCTGCAGATTGTCCATTTTGCTGTACTTCCAGCGCAGTTCCTTCGGACACGTAACCCCAAAATCCCATCTCAGACAAGTAGGCACGAAGCCTCCATTCCCACAAGTGAAAGTTACCTCCTAGCCCAAGCTTAGGGATAGAAGGTTTATGTTCTTGGCTCATTTTTTAATGCTTAGGCTCTTAACCTGTTGTAAAATGTGGAGAAAAAGGTCTGTATTTTTTTATTTTACTTTTATTTTATAGTTTAAATCCCCTTGACTGAACAATACATATCTCGCTGGCTACTTAAACCAAAAACTGTGATACTAGAAAGGTCTAAGTAGTATAAATTCACAACACTTGTATGAACTTCTTTTATAAAATTTTCCTTCAAAGTATCATTTTGTTGTACATATTTCCCTGAAATAGTTTCCAAAATATCTTGATCTACATCCAAAACAGCGTCTGCATACACATTAAGAAATTGTCCCAATAAAATATCCACCACGGACATGCTTGTATTTTGGACAGGTTTCCTGTAACCGATTATAATCCAGAAATATCATCATCTGGTCATTATTTGCCTGATTTGTTTTGAACAAAACGACTTGATCTAGCTCAGAAAGAGGTTTGCATACACGATTAAGTGTTTTCCCTACCAGATTATCAAATTTGTAGCTCTCTCTGTCATGAATAGTTTCCCGTGTTGAATTTCGGGCTTCAAGTATCAGCTTCTGATATTTTCTTGCTTCATACATTTTCAAAGTAACATATGAAAATTTCTTTAACACAAGCTTATTTTTAAATACTGAACAAAAATTTGCCATATATTCTTATGGGTTATTCTCTATTGTCCCGTTGCCTGGATGCGATGTTTGTACATGTTCTCTCATTCGTGAATTAACTTTTATTGGCTTTTCTTTTTTTAGATAAATGTTTTGGGCAATTAATAAATTCAGTCATTGAAAATAAGCTGTATTTGACTCCGGAGTCAAGAAATCTTATTTGGAAACTATTATGTTGACTCTTGTCTTTTGAACTTATCCAAATTGAGCAGTTTTCTGAAAATAATTATTGAACAATGCCTACATAAATCAGTTGGAAGGAAGATAGCAACTTTCTAAGAGAGTATACCTTAAACCAGATTCAGGCTTGTCCCATAAAAAACTAGGGGTGATTAACCAAATCTGGTTAAAGTCATGGAACAAAGACTTGCCAACTTGTACCAAAATTTTCAGGTTAAGTTGGAAAAGCTGAGCTTAGAAGTGGGTGCACATCCTCTAATTGCGCAATAACCAACAACAAATGTAAAATTTCAGGTCTTCTTTTCCCATGCTGCGGAGACCTCAGATTGTAGCAAATCCCTCACTTATATAAGTATCTCCTAATGAAAATAGAAGTTGTACGTATATACATGAAACAGCCATTGAAACATACTAGAAACAATTGCCAGACTCTATTTCTCTGAACATTACGTATTTGACCCTTTGCATATGAGAATTTTTGGAGTTGTAGTCCCTGTTTTCTGAATAATAAAAACGGACAATAATATATACATGGTGAATATAAGCTCTCTGCTGATACTATTAGACATAAGATCATATCCATCGAGTTACATAAGAGCTCATTAAACTTAGAAAAACTACTAGTGTATCTCAATAGAACAATCTATGTAACATGGCCCAAATTTCTTTATCATCTGCCTAAAGCACTCACCTAAATGTCTATTTTATCTATTATTCTCCTGTTTGAGTTAGGAACCCTGCTAGCGAACTATTATTATAGAAAGGTGTCCTTTCATGACCATGAAGGGTATGCTTGCAAAAAATTTGCGGTATTCAACTATTTCTGATAGATTCTATCACACTACGAGGTTTACTACAGTTCTGATTACTTCGAGCTTGAAACCCCATATTCTTATCCCCTGTCCGAATAGATCGCAGTCTTACATGCTCGGAATTAGATTTAGTCTTCATCCTTGATCTCTAGAAGCCTTTATTTATGCTCTTATGAGACAGTTGGTAATGGCTACTAACTTAAAATAAAAAGTCAGTTAAAGATTTTTCATAGACAGGTGCAGAGTTTGGGGGAAATTTGATATATTCAAGTTATAGGTAGAATTAATACTTCAAAGAGATTGCTTCATATAGCCAGGGGTATATGTTTGTGTAAGTTACACTGTTTTTATGTCACATATAGGCTTCAGGTAATCCTAGGCAAACATATCATACCCATTAAGGAATATCTGTCGGTTAGCTAACGACTACAGAAAAGGGTCTCACATCGGAGATGGACAATCAGCTTCACTATCTAGATATAGTAATTGTCACTATAGTACCATAAGGAGAGCAGAAGATACATAGCTTTGCTAAATAGATCTATTATGCAAGTATCTTATTACTAGTATGCGCAGACAGGGAGTAGTACTTAGGATATATCCCAGAAACTTAAAGCTCGAAGGATAGATCAATGACTGCAGAAAATAAAATTCACTTGATTACAAATATGAGACGTGCTCGACGATTCCATGTTAGCAAAACAGATTGCTATAAGCTATTTAACTCTTAAATTCATTAATAAAATGGAAAATATTAGTAGAAACTTGAAGCCAAGCTTCCAGTTTAACCATAGTTAGTTAATTTTCTTGCCATACATTAAGAAAGGACAAGTAGCTTTGCTACACTTAACAAGCTCAGCTTCGAGCCCCACTGTGTGAAGACACTCCTTGTTTAGATATATCACTATCGAGCATCGCCGGAAGCATCTGGCCTTTCTAGGATTTTACAAAGCGAATGCAGAAGCTTCACAAATTATTCGTAGCATAAATAGGGGGTCTGGTTTGATAAAAGAATTTACTATTTGCTAGTTTTGATATCAAATATAAAGAGTGTGGTTATGTACTGTGTAGGATTTCCAGTTTGTAGCATTTTACTATTTTCTCTTCATTTTTCTCTGTCATAAAAACATCGTTCCTACTTGGTTTGACACAAGATTGATGCGTGTATACATGTATCGTGGCGTACTGGGAACTCGAATGGAATCTTAATATGAAGAGTTGAGTGCGATTTTCCAGAATTTCTTTTTGATGAAGGGACCCTCATAAATTGTACTTCTAGTCAAATTCTTATGGGCTTATAAGGGTCATGTAAACCAGAGTAACTCATAGAATCTTGACTCGGTTCTCTGTGACGATGGTGCTAGTTATATGACCCATAAAACTAGTTATATTCCTGACTAGCCTATGAAAATTCTATTGAGCAATTCAAATGAGGCATTAAGTAAGAAATATCGTCAATGAGAACGACTAAAATCTTCATATAAAACCTGGACCCTTGGTACTACCTAAGGTGTGATTTGATTAATTCATAATGTGTCAATAAAATATTATCTATATTCTCCATAATACTAGTCATTAACATTTACAAAATGTTCTTGATTGATTCTTGGTAATCATTGATTATCAATAGAGAATTGGGCTATATGGCCTGGAGCACTGACCTAAGACAAATATTTCACTTGGCACTCAATAAAAACTACCAAAGAATGGCTAATGTAGCTTTCCCTCTTCTTTTAAAGATATCATTTTACTTTTCAGTTATTTTTTTCACTGTCAAATAAGTACATTCCAGATTCCAATTTTTGCACAAGTTTATGCATATAGATATTCTAATTCCAGAAGTTTGCGTTTCAATTTTTTATTTTCATTCCGATCCCTCAAAACTATCCGTTTATACGTTCAAGTTCAAACTCTAAACTTAATAAAAAAAGATGAAAGAAATTATTTCAACACCATTAACAAAGAAGCTTGGCATTAAACATCCTATAATCCTGGCTGGGATGTCAGGAGTGTCCCATGGGGAACTTGCAGCAGCTGTTTCAAACGCAGGTATTACGAATTGTGGTTTTTGACTTTGTAGGTGGGCTTGGTGTGATTGGAGGTCTTACTTTGAAACCAAAAGTATTAAGAAAAGAAATTGCTGAACTTAAGTCTCACTTAAATGATCCATCTTTGCCGTTTGGAATAGATCTTGCTATCCCGCAAGTTGGAGGGAATGCTAGAAAAACAAATCATGACTATACACATGGACATCTACCAGAATTAATTGATATCATTATTGAAGAGAAAGCTAAAATATTTATTGTTGCGGTTGGAGTTCCTCCGCCTTGGGCTGTGAAAAAACTGCATGAAGCGGGAATTTTGATAATGAACATGGTTGGTGCACCTAAACATGTAGATAAAGCAATTGCAGCAGGAGTTGATCTGATCTGTGCTCAGGGAACTGAAGCAGGTGGACATACTGGAGAAATTGGTACTCTGCCTTTGATTCCTCAGTGTGTTGCCAGATGTGAAGGAAAGAAAAGTCCTATGGATGGTAGTCCAATAATGGTTGTAGGAGCAGGAGGTGTCACAAGTGGAAAGACGATGGCTGCTGTGCTATCTCTTGGTGCGGTTGCTGTTTGGGTTGGAACTCGATTTGTTGCCTCTGAAGAGAGTCATGCATCAAAAAGACATAAAGAACTCTTAGTTGGAGCTGGAGCACTTGATACAACAAAGACATTAATATATTCTGGAAGACCTTTAAGAGCATATAGAACTCAATATTTGGAAAGCTGGGAAGGTCCAAGAAAAGATCAGATAGAGGAACTATGTGCACAAGGTATTGTTCCTTGGGTAAGTGATCTGAAAAAAGCTGAAGCGAATGAAGGAAAGATTGATGTTAATGGTGAAGAAGTTCAGTTTGGTTTTGCTGAGTCTTTTCCTATGTTGTTTGGACAAGGATGTGGAGGAATTGATAAAGTTCAACCAGCAGCAGAGATTGTTGAAGATATGATGTCAGAATGCATTGAAACTATAAAAAAGAATAGAGGTTTGATCAGTAGTTTGTAAGTGATCTAAAACTTGAATGTTTAAAAGCTATCGAAAAGAATATATTTCTCCTGAAGATTTAGATATCTTCACTTTCTCTACGTCTTTTACCATGAAAGTTGAACAAAGATTATCATCTGTTCTATAAAAAAGGTATCACTGTGGAAATGGAGCAGCGTGATCTTCTTTAATTTTCTTTCATCTTTGAGCTTCAGTTTTTTAATACGTACATTCATAGAGATTATGTTTTTTATTGAGCTTATTTCTGTTATCGAACTTTTGGAAGAAACAATTGTCTTACTTATTTCTACACTTGAAGTAATGTGTCCATTGGAGATACTTTTCTTCTTTTTTACTTTTTTACTTGTATTCCCATTGATTTGTTTTGATTCTCTTTTTCTTTTTATACTCTTTTTTTCTTTGATTATTTCAGGTTCTTCAAATGTTTTTTTAGTATTAAGTCTTTTCACCTTTGGTTTAGTTCCTTGTTTTACAAACCTGATTAAAGGTTGTTTTGGATCTGGTTTTAAATCAAGCACTTGGCTTCCAATTCCTAATATATTAAAAACATTCTCTTGTCCTAATCCACCTCTTTTCCCTCGTTGTTGCTCCTGAAGAGACAAGTGATTATCTGTAGTCTTCTGAGAACTTGAGCCAAGCCATGAGGAGTAAGGACATGTTTATGTATTTTTTAGATATATGGAAGAGTAGATGATTTTATTCTGGCTCGTCTCATGGCGTAGAGCCACTGGTAGTACAAAAGGTCGATGTATAGAATGAGGCGTTGGGATGGTGCAAGGGTGTGCATTGGACTAAACAAAACCATTTTGTAATATTGATTTAGTAGAAAACCTGGGTTAAGCGTCAATTAATATATCGTCACAGAACCATAACTTGAGCGATAGAAGGCCAATATGAGATCTTATGAGTTTGCTTTTCATATAGGCTCATTATTTAGTAGGTTTATGGTTTGGAGTATATTGCATGAAAAACTTCTCAGTTCTTGCATTGGTTCCTCATAACAATTTTTTCATGTCGCTATAATGCTATGACAAAGAGTACCAAGCTAAGAAAACATTTATCTAGTTTAAAACGCGCACTTTACAAATATTACAAAGATAGCTTAGATGAATTGCTGCTGAAGCTGGGGACATTAGACCATGTCTAAATTGTTACCCTTACTAGAAACTTTGATTTTTATTCTAATAGAAAGACGGATGAATTTTACACTATACAAGCATTAGAACTCTGAGATAACTTCCTTGCTCCAAATGCTCACTTGCACAATTAGATATGCTTACTTACAAAAAAAATGCACAAGCTAGTAATAAGCCAGTAATACAACATCAGCCAATATTCACCTCAACCTACACAACCAGACAAAGAGCGACTAACAGGGTGAATACAGTGAAATTAGAGATAAATTTTCGAAGTAAGAAGATCACTTTCAATAAGGATTTTTTACTTTATTATCTGAGGGGCTTACCCCAGAAATAAAGTGATAGAATCTCCAAACTAATGAATCCTGTCTCAAACTTGCGGGGGGATAACTGACAATTCAGATAAAAAAACTAAGGGATTTCCCCATGCTCTTAATTGTTCCATTTATATTGTTAATAACAGGGTTACATGGTAGATAGATGGTAATGATGTATAGCACTGTCTTAGTTAATTTGCAAGAGAGCATGCACATATTCAACATGTCTATTGCCAAAAGATGAAACAAACTAAGGGTTCGAGTTAGTTAAAAGTGGGCATAAAGTAGCATGATGCATGCAAAATTTATCTACGAGAATAGAGACACTACTTTTCAGGGACTATGAGTCTAATTTTGAAAGCCTAATCAAAGTAATATATATCTCTACAAAATAATAAATGGTTTAATGGCTTAACTGGCCCATTAAATTGTTATTATGAGGGTTAGTTGGCGTTCTATAAATCGAGGAAATCGATACTAAGGTAAGTCAAGGAGTACAATTAGTATACTAGAGAATGTTTAATTAAAACCACCTAGGATTTTCTTACTTTGAGCATAATACAGGAGGAACCCTGTTCTAACACATCCTTAATGATAAGGCGAAGAAAAGGATGAGTAGGTTCTTATAGAGCTGGAGAAGAAAATTTTTAGTTTTTCTCTGAGAACAGGTATGAGAGAAGTTTTGAAAAATATTAAAGTTAGGTGGATAGAAGAAAAGTGCTAAAAGAAGGTTTCCCACAGTTCAGTTAAGAAATCGATAGACAGCTGGTCTTTTAGATTTGATAGTTAATGCAAGTGTTATGTAGGAGCAGAATAATTAATTTCAACACTTAATTATTAAGGTAGTCGATGGTTGAGTTGTTTTCTTGTACTTGGTTTTCATTTTATTTTGAGGACTAGATCACCTTGGAAACGCAAAAACCCAATAACAAAGTTTTCCAAGGCTCAGCAATAATTAACTCCGACGCAAATTGCTTTTACTTACTAGTACGTAAAGACAGGGGCACTTAAACCAAAAGTAGAAAAAGAAGCTGATGAAGTAATTTATTTGCCGCAAAATAAACCAAAGAACCTGAATTTTATCAAGACTATAACTAAAGATGAAACAGAATTTATTGCTTATTAGAAACACACACCGCATTGATTAGGTTTTCACATATGCCGATTATTTTGGACAATACATGGTGCGACACCAAGTACACAACTTTTCTATTGATTCTTGCCGTCGAAACTTGAATACTGACTTCAACTCCTCTGCCACGACGAGTTTTACTATCCTTCATTTCTGCTGTCAAGCATAACTCATTGTACATTAAGAAAAAAAATATGTAACCCAATCTTAATAAGAACAAATACAGAACTAACATTTAAAAGGTAGCAAGTGCACCAAATTCCTAACCACAAAGATAAGTTTATGTACAAGAATATAATCAGAAGAAGTCGCCTAAGGCACCGATTCCATCTGCTAGAGCTCCAATTGTCTCTCCAGCCACATTACCTAACAAAACAGCCCCTGCTCCCACCATTAACATCTCGCCTAATCCAGTATTAGCAAGATTCACCTTTGGTTTATAGTGGTGCCTAACTATTCTACCTACTTTTGCGTTTCCATTAGGAATTACATCGTGGGTATTCACAATATCTAAACAAAAATTTCGCTGGTGAATATCAAAACTCTGGGAACATGTCATTTGAGGATTTTGCTGCGCCGGGTTAAAAAATTGAGGTCCTCCAGCTGTAAAAGGTCGCAGATGTTGATATAATCTTTCTAAGAATTGATAATAGGAAATATTTCTATTATATCCAAGTTGGACATCATTCGCGGCTGCAAGAAACGCCGAAGTCATTGCGCCCGATGCAATTTTTGAAGTTCTTCCGTATGCATCCTTAACCTTGGCTGAAGAATCAAGACTTGTTTCATCATCATTACATCCGGAGAGAAGAACAACATCAGCTTCACACAAACTCGGATTCACTTCAGTTTTCCACTTACCTTTACCTGGTTTGTATTTAAATCGATAAGGAAGATCTAATCCAGTACCCGAGTGACATGCATCACATATAGCCGTCAGTTTGACTCCACTTTGTAAGGGATATACCATTAAATCCCACAGTTGGTCATCGACAATCATCCCATTTTGCTGAAAATCGACAGGACATATTGTTTCATTGTATCCATCCTTTTCCTGCCCTGATGGATCTTTCTGAGAAGCGCCGTGACCAGAAAAATGATAGAACAGTGCATCACCAGATTGAACACCTGCAACAAGCCATTGAATCGCCTTAATCATATTTGCTTTAGTCGGCTGTCCATCAGATCTTCGTCCGGGTAGATCTTCATCGGTCAATATTACCATACTTTCTGGGGAATCACGGAAGCCATTTTTGGTTATAAGAAACTCTCGCATCCTTGCCACGTCATTTACGCAACCCCTTAACTGGGCCTTTTGGCCTAAATAGTTAATACCTATGAGCAGTGCTTTCTTTCGCGTAGTGGAACCCCTGAAAGTAGAAGAAGATCTAGGATCATGTAAACCGATCCCAACTGGTCTGTAAGACTGAGGGTAAAAGTTGTACCAATTGGGAAAATTTGTCATTTGCGGGTTTTGAGGGACATTTCCATGATGGTGTTGGGGTGCTTGATGAGTATGTTGAGGTCTTAGTATCTGAGAAGGAGTTTGCTGAGATGTTGATGGAACTTGCACTCGAAGTTTTTGTCCTGGTGCACAATTTTGAGGAACGGTGATAGCAAAGAGTTGACCTTCGGGGGATCGAATTTGGAGCTGTTGGCCAGGGAATGTATTAGATGGTATTGTAATTTCCATAAGCTTCTGTTGATTTTGAGTAGGTGGCTGGTAAGGTCTTGGAGGTGCATCATCGGGAGGTGGTGCACTCGGAAAATTAGTTTCAGGATGTTGATTCTGTGCTTGGGGAAACTGCGATGGCTGGTAGTGCGGCTGCTGCTGCTGCTGATAATAGTTCGGATAGTACGGATCCTGTTTATTTTTGTTTTTTTTCTTTTTTCCTACAACTCCATCTCCGTCCAAATCTACGTTCAACTGCTTTTCAACTGCATTTTTTGCTTTCTCAACTTGCTTCTTCAAGTTTTTCATTTAGATTTGAAATGGTTATATGGCCTAGAAAGTGATGACGTGGCAATGTATAGCCGAATGTTCCAGAAACACGCACGGTTTAAACCATACGTCCGCATATTTAGTTTAGTACTAAAGAAACCATAAGAAATAAACTTTGGATTTAAATTAAGTGGAATGAAGTTAAAATAGCTTCTAGGAGGTTTGACTAACCGTTGAGAATGAAAATCTTAAGCTTAGAAGAGGAGAAGATTCTGCGGTCTGTGGTTCGGTACTTGGATGAGTTAAGGCTCTCCAAGTCAGTAAAGGCACTAAAAAATGAGGTTATTTCTGAATATAATGGTTTAAAACAAGGAGATTCACTGGACCTGTATAAACTGTTTAGATTGGGTGAGAGTTTAAGATCTCTAAGCAAGGAAATGAGTGAGTTCGGATCAAATAGATTACGCAGAAGTAGTACGGTACAAACTGAGCTTGTTACACCAAAAAATTCTGGGAGAATAAACTCTTTTCTTCGACCAAAATCTGAAGAGCATAACAGGAGAAAAGAAAGTTTTTTTAAAGAAAAGTTTAAAGATGTCGGAAAGATTCAGAATTTTCCACCTACACCGAAAAACGGGAGTCCACAAAAGGAGAACCATGAAAAAAGAAGATCTGATCTTAGAAAATTCATGAGTCAAAAAAGAAGAGAAGTACGAAAACAACAAAACAAGGATTCTGATAATATTGTTCTCTTTAAAGAGCGCAAACAACCAAGAAACGATCCATCCATAGGAATTGAAATGTTAGAACCAGATGAAAATATACCTATGGACACCTTGGAAGCTCTTTCACCAACCAAAGAGCCTCAAAAAGGTGTTTCTGAAGGCATAAAACCTTTTCACGATACCGTGCATGCGAAACAAAATGATGGTGCACCTCTCAAGGAAAGTGCTAATGTAGAAAGTGTACCAATACTAGAATTGGCGAGTGGGATTGAAAAAGAAAACTTCAATAATCGGAATAGACATGGTGAAGATCAAAAGAGAAAAGTGATTAATAGTCCAAACAAACGTGACTTAAAAAAAGAACATGCAACATCTCAACCGCAGAAAATAGCTGATCCTACGCAAAGAAAAAGGGACATGATTCTTGAAGAGCCCAGTGTAAATGAAGCTAAGGAAAACACCAATGTTCCAAAATCAGCAGTCAAACCTGAGGTTCTTGGGTCTGATATAGACTATGAATATGCTGCAACTACATTACAAGAAGATTTTGAGCCATCTATGGAGAAAACAACTAGCACCTTTGATCCAGCCAAAGAAAAACCTATTGACCTTAAGGCATCAAAGGCCGACAAAAAAGAAAAAATAAGGAAAATGCCAGAAGGTTATGATACTCCAACGAACAAATCAGGCTTAGTCCATAGTAGTGAGCCTTTCTTAGTGGAAACAGATTTGAAGAATTCACTAGAAACATTCTACCCTGTATGCAAGTTTCTAGATGTTAGTGTTCCTGTGCGATCATTTCATTTCGACAAGGAAAATAGGCTTCTTGTTTCAGGAACAAATGAGAAGATGATATATGCTCATGATCTTTCATCTTATACTTTCCCTGAAGGCAATGAAAGCTATAAATCGCTTAATGAAACATCACACGCACAGCCTGACAGTCAAAACATTGTTGATTTTACATTGGATGGTCTTTTTTATGAAACTTTGGTGAAGGATCTTCACTTAATTGGAGAGAATTCTTTGGTTGAAAAAGCTCATAGGGGTTCAATATATAGCTTAGATATGGTTTCCGGATCCAGTTCACTTGTTCTAAGTGCCTCAAATGACAAAGTCATGAAACTTTGGAGCACAAGAAAAACTAACAAAGGTGGTGGAGCTGAAATTAAGTTATTGAAAAATTTCAAGTACCACTCGTCTTGCATAAGAAAAGTACTCTTAGGAAGGAAGGAACAGTTTGTGAACAAAGCAATTTCAGCTGCAGGTGGGCAGAATGAAATTGCAGTCTGGGATCTCCTTTCTTCTAATCCTCGCACGCCTCTATTGACATTGCAGGGACATCAAGATGTTGTTTTTGATGTTATTCAAGGAGTCGGATCAACTCTAATTAGTGCAAGTGATGACTATACTCTCAAGCAGTGGGATATTAGGGAACCAACCAAAGAAAACCTTAGAGCTACTTTTCCAGTCAAACAAAGAGTTCGGTGTCTGAGTTCCCACCCTATAGATGCAGCTACTGTTGTTGGTGGTACAGAATCGGGTGAAGTGGTTTTCATCGATATAAGGGCTCAGAAAGCTTTGGACGTGATTAAAGTACATGATGCAGAGATAAGAGCCATAGAATTTTCATGCAATGGAAAGGGAGTTCTGAGTGCAAGCTTTGATGGTACTGTGGGTTTCTTTTGGACAGCAAATAAAAGCTTTAAGAAGTTCAGATTTCACCAGGATAAAGTTCTTTGTTGTGGGTGGCAGTCAGAAACGAGCTTCTTTACATCTTCCGCAGACGGCACTGTTTTACTTTGGAGCGCTTAATGTTTAAGCACAATGCTTAGAAAAATCTTCTTCCAATACGTCTCCTTGGACGCCCAGTGCCAATACGAATGTTAGGCCCTGCAGCTTGAAATGCCACGTAAGCCGTTCCAGCTGTTCCAAAATATAAACCAAGCAAGAAAGAAACAACCAAAGCAAAGGCACCCGCAACACCAAGCCCAAAGAATAAAATTCCTAAAATATATCCCGGCTGGTACGTTTCAATCATGTAGTATAGATAGTAAACAAAAGTAACAAGAGTTCCGATCATGCCCACAGTAAAGTTAAATATCATACTGAGAAGTACCTGGATGAGAACAGAGAGCCAGCTTTCATCACTTCCAACGGAGTGTATAGTATGTAAAATAACATCAAAGTATGTTTGATCCTGGGCAAAACCTCTACCTTTGTTGAACAGGCCCCAAAATAAATCTCTTGCTTCATCTACGCCATATGTGGAGAACACTCCTAACTGCCTCTTCCCTTCAGATTTGATAGCATCAATACGAGCCATTTCACGTTTAAGGTTCCTTCGTGCATGACGTCTGTTATTATCTGCTTTCACGCACTTAGCGTCACACACAATCCAGCCTTTAACCCTTTGGTACTCGTTTTCAAATTTTATCATATTCTTCTCAAACCTTCTGAGTTGGGTATAGTCAATGTTATCAAGTATCTCAGCATATTTTAACTCAGTTTCAGGAGATACTGCAAACCCAGTAGCGAAGAGAAGCACAACGAGTCCAATCAAGTAACAGGCCGTTGTTTTCTTGTAACTTCTGGAAAACCATAAGAAAAATATTGTAATACTTTGCAAATGATGATATCCCATATATCATTATGCTTCCAGGATTAAATTCCTGTTGCTGAGCCTCTTGAACGGAGGAAGATGTATTCGCATCTGTACTATCATTCTCTCTAGAAAATCTTTGTCGCATGATTTTTCCGTGGTAATGCCCAATTGAGGTCTTAACAAGACCGGGATATGGCATTACTACAGATTCTGCTATGGAATACAAGAAATACCACCAAGCAGAAAAACTAGGTGAAGGATCTTTCGGCTCTGTCTGCACTGTATACGATGTTGAAGGAAATTGTTTTGCGATGAAAGGTAATTTTAGAATCATTTTAAATTATAGTATTTGAAGCTGATGAGTATGATGAAACAATAGCTAAAGAGACAGTTAGGGAAATATCTGTCCTTCGGCTTCTTCGTACTGTTTCTGAGAAAACAGGAATCATACTTCTCCATGACATCATGATCAATGAATACGGAGAATTTTGTGCAATTATCCCAAAGCTCTCTCTAAATCTCTCTCAAGCGATTGAATCCAAACTTCCCTTCCGAAAACTTCCGGTTTACTTTTCCCTGTTGTCAACTCTGGATTTCCTTCATTCACATCATATCATCCATAGAGATATCAAATTAGATAACATATTGCTCACAGAAACTTATCAACCCGTTCTCATTGATTTTTCTTTATCCAAATTGCTTGCAACAAGTGACGGATCTCTCTGCTCAGATCCTATTGGTACTCATACAGGAGACGTTGGTACTGCCAAATATATTGCACCTGAAGTCTATCAAAAAGATTTTTACTCTTTTAACTCTGATGTTTATTCTCTGGGAGTTGTTTTTCTAGAACTTTTCCTCGGTCGAGTTTTAGCCGTTGAAAGAGATAAAGCTGCCTTTTCGTTGATTTTGGATTTGAAAAAGAACGTTGATGAGAAGAGTGAGAAAAGACAAATAGGGAGAGTTATTTTGAGAATGTTGGAAAGTGATATAAGCAAACGAGGTCAAGCGGGAAACTTGTTGGATATGGAGCCGCTGAACAGCTTTAACAGGGAGAAAATTGTTGATCTGAATTCTAAGAAGTTTATTGGTGTTAGAGGTGATAGAATCGAAGGAGATAGTCGTAAGCTAGGTGAAATAAAAAAACTTGTGTTTTCTGAAGTCTGGGCGAACTTTTTAAGGTTGGAATTTGAACGTTGGGAAACTTTGTGGGCTGGTCACGTCTACTATTGCAACATCCTTCGTCGAGATGATATTGAAGATAGAGAAAGCTTCCCTCCGTATTGTTTAATTCTTGCTTCAAAGATATATGAATTGCAGCAGTATGATCAAGAGGGATTAGAGGAGCTAGACATTAATATGGATATATATATAGAGGCAGAGAAGAACATTTTTCTCGCAATGGATTGCAACTTATATGTAGAAGCCCCTAGGTCACCATGAGTGAATATTTTCCTCTCTCCTTGTTGCAGCTTTCACAATAGATGTCCTCGCTATGGAACTTATTTGAAGAACGTATGCAATGACTACTTGATAATAAACATTTTCGAGAAACAAACACTAAAGATTTCCAGCTGAATTTTTTAATGCAACTATGTTGTCTCGCTGCTTTTCAAGAAATTATTCACAACATGTTGATAAGGTGTTTTGACTAGTTATTTTTCCTTAGAAAATGATCTTGCTCCTGTAATAACGTATTTCCAGACAGTTGTATAGCACGGAACTGTGTCCTTTTAAGGTTAGTTATCATTGTATCCGAAACGAAACTGATTTGTTGGATTTGTCGAAAACAAGATATACTTTTGTTCTTGAAGCCTTTACTAACTTAGAAACCCTTATTTTCTTATTAGATAGAAATGCCTTATTTAAATGCACTAGTATTTTGTGCAGGACTGCTTCCACATCCTGAATTGTCCAACGATGTGTAGCCGATTGAAATGATTTCGACAACCGCTATTGCTGTTCACATGTCTATGGTATTGAGCATCATTTTTCTATTTATTCTTAGAAACCGAATCATTCCTGTTTTTGGAAACATATTTCTTTGATAAAAACTATTCCTAGATGTTCTTTTCAACTCCAGTTTCTTCCGGCAAAAGATGACTACCATTGAGCCTATCAGTGATGGATCTCTCTCCTAAGACTAACACCTTATTTGCTGATTGTTTCAGTTTTTCTAGTGATTCTTTTCATAGCCCTTTATTTTGCATTGAGGTTTGTGCTGGTACTACACCAGTGCAAGACTGGGATTAAACCAACATGATTACCTGAAACTAAGTGTTTCTTAAGCTCAAATATAAGCCAGGCAACTGAATTTGAACGATATCGGATTTTTTAACTAGGAGTATTTCTCGTAAACCTTAGTGGAAAAAACTTATTCCACTGGTATTGGCAAAGTAACTATCCACTCGATCCTAGAGTAAAGCTAGGAAATGAGACATCCTCTTATTTTAGCATGCCCTTTTCTGCAGCACTCTTGCTAGGACTTTCTTTAGTTCAGAGCTCATGAAATGAACGAGAAAAAAAATATTGTATTCAACGAGGCGACCACATGGGTCTTCCACTTAGATTTGTATAATTTAGGATTATTGCAAACCAATTGCCAACAGAGTACTTTCCTTCAACTTTAGGTAGGGTAATAGTTTTTATGTTTACCAGAGCTGATTGAAGATTCTTGACTAATAAGAGAATACGTGCTTTATGGAACTCTCCCTTATTTATTCACTACAACTCTTTACTTCATTGATTACAAGATATTAGAACTTTGAATATGTGCTTAGAAGCATGCAAAAAAATATGTAATTCGTAGTACTAAACAAAACTAATGAATCTTGCTTTTTACTTAGGATTGAGAACATATACTTTTTCACTAAAGGCTGCACCATGATTTTTTCTATTTCTCTTATCCTAGAAACGACACGATGTCAAAGGAAACATGCATACGCTGTCACAGTCTTTCCAAAAAGCTAAGCTGTGAGTAAAATCAATCCATATTAAGCATCAAGATCAACCAAAAACAACAATAAGATTTATTGGTGTTTTATAATGGCAAAAACTATTATGGAGTTACCTGGTAGCTTACTATCACCTTCATTGCTTAACTTAACTTTAAGAGGGAGTTAATTGGGGCTAAGTTCTAATCCTCATGCTCTCCCAGGTCTTACTATTATGTATTATTTGACCATTTACTTAACTTCTTCTGATATCTTTCCATTAGTGTCTTGAACTTTGACTTTACTTATCTGCTAGCCTTTCTTTTCAGTTCCTGTTGCCTGCTGTCTTGTTCCCTTAGTCTTGACCTTGCCTGCTTGACCTTCGCTGATAGCGCTAATGACAGAATCCTTGTACTGTTAATTTGCCTGATGTTAAAGCTCAAGATGTGAGTTTGCCCAACTATTTGTGAATTTGCAATTTGTATGAAATAAACAAAACAAAGATTTAACAAAAGACAATAGAATCATCACGTGTGTCCAGATGAACGGTCCTGGGGCTTGATATGATCCAGATGGCTGAGATATGATCCAAGTAAGCTCCAGCTAAGATATTTACCAAGTTCCAGCTATTTTTACACACGGGAAGTTGATAAAATGACATTTGTGGATTTTTAACGATCGTGGAGCAGAATTCAAGGGTATTTTATAGGAGGTATTTGGTTCGGGTCAAGGTATATATGTTAAGCTCCAAGATGGTTTCCAGCGAGTTATGGATATTTTTTTGCTGTTGATTAGGGATTTTGAGTTCTGATTAAAGTTTTCTTTCAAGAGGTTTTTCTATAATGAATCTGTGTTATTGAATTAGGGAGAGTAATTCTATGTTCCATGAGCTTTTTCTACTAGCTTCTGAGCTCCTTTTATTCTTCCTCTGATGTTTCACTAAATTTTCTTAGGTGTTTCAGATTCTGCTCTTTTCAGAGGAGAGTTTGGATATATTCGAGTTGATTTACGTTGACTGCTCTTTGACGCTTATATCTTCTCATAGCTCAGGAGACTGTTATAGGAGTTATTCTATTTCTGGTTCCAGTAGGTTCAGATTGATGTTGCTCAGATCCATAAACGTTCTCTTTTGGTGATATTCCATTTGTGTGTGTTTGTGGGGGGGGGGTGGAGTATAAGTAGGTGGGGTTGGTTCCATGTTGATTTCAAGCTGCACGTCAAAATAGGATATTTCTCTTGATCCCTTTGTTGGGGTGTTGCTGGTAATACTTGAGAGTCCGATACACGTCAGTTGTCCGTCATGGAATGTTTTTTTTAATGTGTTGTATTTATTCTGGAGCTCTTAGACTATCCCATAAACCTGAAAGTCATCTTCTTGCAGTTAGATATTTTTGAGGTGTGTTCACTTATTCAGAGTTCGTATCTTTCTGGAGAGCATGTGTTACTTTCTATCTTTTCTTTCATCTTTAGGCCAGCTTACTAAACTATATAATCCAGGTGAAAGGACAAATAGTCGTCCAAGACTTGATTTTTTGCCTTTCCAGTTTATCGTTGCTGCAAGCTTATCGTGATGCTTAGTCATTCTGATTTCACATAGTTCTAGCGTTAGGATGATGCTGTTCACCGAGATACCAGAGGAGTTGATGTTCATCCCCAGATACTTCTATTTTTTTTCAGGTTCAATGGTTTCGCCCTTGAACACGAATGAGTTAGCAAGTCTCTGCAGTTTTCTTTTCAACAGTTCCTTAGCGTGACGCATTACTTAAGTTTCTATACGGCTGCGGTTATGAGTTCCGTCATATAACATGCTTCTGAAGTTCTTGTTCTAACCAACTTTGGCTTCAAAAAAACTATGACATCACTCGCAGTGGAACTTTATTAGACGAATATTTAAATTTTGATCAGGTACACCTTCTTCTATATTATATCCTTGATTTTTTAACAGAATTTTGACTTTAGCTATGTTCATCCTTTAGTTAAGAATACATTTAAAAGTGTGGATTTAGTTCACGAAGTTGAATATATTTTCTTCCACTTCGAAAACTGTAACTATATCATCTGTGAAGGTCAGATAATTGAATGGAGTTCCAGCTACTGGTATGTTTGCTAAGGTATTCTGCTTTTTTCTTTTCATAACTGAACTTAAAGTATGAAGATCGATGGTGACAATGAAACCCCTTGCAGCACCCTGCGTCTTAAGTCTATAATGCTTTACCATTTGCTCCCTTCTGCTTTTTTACAAATACTGCGTAGTACAAACTACATTTTGTTTTCCTCAATATAAGTCGGACATGGTGTTCCTTCAGAGATGTTTGGATAAACCTATGACTTAAAAAACCAAAGGCCATCTGGAAATCAATGAATAATAATTTAAGTTTTTGGTTGCGGTTGAGGTAGTACTTAAGGATACTATGTAAAATGTGTATTTTGTTCACGTTGCTGAAGTTGGATCTATACGCTGCTGGATATAAAGGAAATATTTTCTTAGATAAGTTATATTCTATTACTGATAATTTTGGTAAGCAGGTTGAATACTGTGTTCAATAATGCAATGGGTTTATAGCAAACTGGGCCATCTTTAATGCCTTTTTGTTTATATATATATATGAATAATTTTGCACTGCTGAGAGTTTTGAGATCTTTTTTGCAATGCAGCTACTTCTAAAGTTTTTTGTATCTTATTGATTATGATTTTTTGCACTTTTGTTGAAGTTTTTATTAGTTTACTTGGAATATTATATATTCCAGGCAAACAATTTTACCTGAGAGAGTTGATAGTTTATATCATTTTCTCTGTCGATGGAGAACATACACCTATAATTTTCTGGAAAGGCAGTTGAGGAATGGGTATATGGTGTTGTTCTATTTGACCTTTTCTAAACTGTATTTTCGGAGTTGGAGGTATTTTTTATTATTTCATCTATTCTTGTAGTACCTTGAGTCCGATTTCTAGTCCTGTATTTGATAATTTGGCTTGCAGTTTCCTCTTGGGCTTCAGTATGTTTATGAATATGCATGTTTTCCCAGTTCTGTTACCCCTGAAAAGCTCCTGCATTTTCTCTGTAACTTTGTTCAATCAAATGTTTCTGTTATTTTCTGTGCTCAGTTTTACATTCTTGGCAGGTTGTTTCTTTTCTTTGTGTGTAACAGATGTATATTCTCTCCTCTTCTTGCTGACCAGTGTTATGACGGCTTCTGAGTCTTCTCCTGTGGGGTTGCAGTTTTGGTGGTGGGAAATTTCTGTTTAGAATAATAGCCACAACTGCGAGTAGATCCCCGTATGTATCCCCATTTCCAGGTGCCTTTGCCAACTGTTATTCAATTCTGTGTTTGACCCAGTATGATGGGTTATAGTAATTGAAAAGTAAGTCAACGCCTGGCTTGTCCTGATTCGAATAAGATTTATAAATGTAGTAGTTTAAAGAAACTCTACCTCAATTGGTTGATAGTCAAGGTTCTTTTCTCTATAGGTCACGGTAGATATCTTCTTCGCAACTTTAAAGGATGTCAATAAAGGTAAATTTCTTGTTCGAAAGAGGTTAATTTTATACTTAACTGCGCTATTGCCTTTCTGAAAGTATGTAACATATTTCCTTTTACCCCTTTCTCCATCTTGAGCTTAAAGTTAACAACCTCATATTCATAGTTTGCTCTCTATTGTTTCAACATCTTTTCATCTCTGTCTGATCTGTTAGAATAATCATATTTGTCATGAATATCTTAAAAATTTCTGGTCATTAGAGCATTTAATTCGTCGCATATGATGGTAAATCTACTCTTGCTCACGTTAGAGATCATATTTTACTGCTAAAAGGAAACCTTTTGTAATATTTCTCGCTCTTTCCAGGATTCTGGGCGCAACAAATCATCAAAGTGGTTTGAGATTTTTCAGTCAGATATAGAACGAGCTTAAGGATCCTGTCGCTTTGAGCTTGCACCATTAGAACGCTCTCGGGGAGCTCTGGGACAAGAAGGTTGTTACACCTTCGGAAGAGCTAGGTGGTTTCGACAAAAACCACCTTACTGCTCTGTTACTGACGTTCACATATCGTTCCATTCTCTTATAGCCCTGCTGGTTGAGTTCATCCAACATCAGGACGTATGTGTTCTTATTTGTTTCGAGCGGAGAGTTTGGTTTGCAAGTAGTATATCCACCAACATTGATGCTTAGCTCAGAGGCTAAGGGTCTACGAAGGTTCACATGCTCTAGGGTCTCCGAGAGGGTGTGAACGGAGCTGCTCAACGTGGAACTAAAGATTTGTACCTCATTGTTTCAAAGCCCTAAATTTACCTACCTTACTATGTGGACTTTATTATTAGCATAGTTGGACAATAGCTAAAGAGTTTAAGTACTATTTGAACTGTAGTTTATAGTTTGGGAAATTTAAGTATATAGATATTGCAATGGGAGAAAACAGAATCGAAGGAAAACCAAATTCTCCATTGTAGAACCAAGGAATAAAAAAAGTGATAGAAAGGAAAACAGCAGCTACCAATCTCAAATGAAGATTCCAATCGGTGATATAAATACACGTCAGAACCTATTCATGCATTGAAAGTGCTATAGCGTTCAGATCAGAAAGAAAAAAATTTAGAGACTGTTACTTAAAATATTTCTATAGAAATATATTTCATAATCGCAAATTTTATCGACTAACCAAAGCGGATAGTACTTATATCTAAATCTTACAGAGGCAAGTAGCTATATATACAGACGTATTGATTAAGAAAAGGGTTAGAATCTTTAATATCATACGTTATCAGATCTCAGCTTGATCTCCCTCATCCAAAAACATTATTGAATTTCTTAAGTTTCATAAGTCATTTAGACTTCAGCAGCTTCACGTCAGCAGTTAAGTATAGACTAATACCACTCAACACAACACAAAGTGGAGAGGTGAGCTGAAGAAAAACTACCCCCCCCCCTTAAAATTCCAAGCTGAAATTAAATATTTATGTTTCTTTCAGTAACTATTTTTCAACTCATTTGATATTTGCTGGTCTAAGCGGTCACTAAAGAGCTACATCTTCAATCTGAGGAGCAAGAAAGTCTTCAAAGCCCGTTCTATGAGAACTAACTCCTTTCTTTGCTTCATCTCATAATTATTGCACCTAAAGGTATCGTTTGACGAAAGAATATCAAATCTCAGACAATATTAGGTAAGTGTTTCAGTTTTGATATTTTTTCCTCAAACGACACCCTTATAAAATAAAAAGGCATTTATATAAACACAGTGTTGAGTTACCACAGAGAAATCGATGGATTTAGACGATTTAGAAGAGCTCGTGAATTTTACATCCAACAAACGAGCAGACGTTCGTGCCTTGGCTTGCCAGAACTTGCTGTCCTTGACCTCAACAGAAGAAAATGTTAATTTTCTTCTATTATTTAAAGAAAAACTAATTAAAACGCTGCTCACTCGGATTGGAGATCAAACAAGTGTTTCTTCACCAGCCATAAAAACCTTAATTAATCTTTCAACAAATGAGGACGCAAGAAATGTAATTCTATCAAGAAAAACAATTTTCAAGAATATTTTTGACTCTATCTTTTCGATCTTAGAAATCTCTCCTTCTAAAACTACCCAAGTTACTTTACAACAAGCGGATCTAGAGTATTTGAATTCATCAAATAAACTTTTGCGCAATCTATCTCTTGAAGAACAAGCTGCACTTGATTTATTACATGGTCGTTTTACAGATACTGATGAGTTTCTTGGAAATGACTTACTTAATCTTGTAGAACTTCTTCTTGCGCTGCCGAAAGAGATTAAAGTTGATTCAGCTGACATAACTCACGTGCTAGTAAATGTATCTCAATGTCCAAAAGGTCAAGAGATTTTATCTTCTGGAAGAGGAATTAAAACTCTTGATAAGATATTAGTAGCGCAAGAAGTTACCAACAGTTTATTTTTTAAGACAGAGATGAAGAAGAATTTTTTAGACCAGTTTTATGCCTCTCTCTGTCTATTGAAAAACATGTGCTTTGATGAAGAAAACCATGAACTGATATTTTTAGATGAGAAACTTATTTCGAAAATTATTTGTGGCATTCTTGTTCTTGAAGGGGATGATTTTGAGAGCTTATCTGAAGTTAAAGATACTTCCATAGAGTTTCCAGAAGAGTTGTATGATGATATTGATTTCTTAGAAAGGACAGATGAAAAATTAGGTTTCTTCATGAACGTGACTTTTAGTGAGGTGGATTCAGATCTTAGAACTAGTTGTCGTCATGTAGTTATTGATATTATTCTTCTTCTGACAAAGAGCAAATTTGGAAGGCAGAAATTGAGAGAGATCAATGCCTATGAAATAATTAAGAGATACCATCCTAAGGAGGATGAAGAGAGTATTTCTGAAATTGTATTTACTATTGTGGAAAGGTTACTTGCGGAGGAAGATACAGCACCACAGATTAATCAAGAAATCACATACGAGGTAGACTAAACAAAAATAACCAAAATATATATCTAGAACGAAAATAGGCTTTCCCTGCAAACTTTGTATTAGTATTCTTCGTATAGAAATGGCTTACCCATTGAGTTGAGTCTTTCTCTTACGTAATTCTTTTGTCCTTGAAGCACAGTTCTTCGCAGAGTTACTTTGAGCCATTTATCTGGCATGATAAAGTTGCCTCTCTTCCTCTTGAAGACTCCGTACTTCACCAAGTTTTTCCAATTCTGCTCGGAACCAAGTTTCTGCCCTGGATATACTATTCCGAAGAGATCATCTTTCTTGAATGAACGGAGGAGACTAGCTACTCTCATCAAAACTTCAGCAAAAGCCCCAAAACTCCCTGCTACAGCGCAGTACATAAGCTCACAGGAGCGTGGGATTTCAAAATTCTTCTTGTAATTCTCAAACTTTTTATTGTCAAGAATCCTTAACTCCATGTGGACCAAAGACTTTTCTCCTTTTCGGGGTTTTAGGGCCCGAACCAGCTGAATAATCTTCTTCTCGCTTAAAACAAACAAGAGTTGTTGGATTTTATAAGGACTTCCCCCTGTCACTTTTTCGACAAATTCCGAAACATCATTAGGAATTGATCTTGCGTGAATGAGATCCATAATTATTTGCCGCGTATATTCTGGATACTCTATTAGAACTCCGCACTCAACGTTATTATTTTGTTGAAACTGAAACTCCAAATCTGATAGATCTTCCTTTGTTACGTTAGAGCACGAGTTCAGGCGCCTTCTATGAGACATATTATCTTCTTCAAATGATTCTGTGGAAGTACCTCGACTTCTGTATGCTGTAGTGCGTAACCCTGGAAGCGCAGTTACCAGAATTACTAACTTCAGACTACTCCCTTGTATCTTGGATACACAATTGTTAAGAAACATGAAGCTAAACGTGCTCAAAGCTTCGGCATCCTGAATAACTACAACACAATGAGAGAGCTTCGGTAGTAATAACCCGAATTCTTCTTCCATTTCGGCTGATTGTGTAAAAGTATCGTCACTGGATTCATTGCACGAGCGTTGACCAACAAGCTGAAATGGTGAGGGGCCTCGCAGGGTATTATTATGTAAAACAGGGTCGCCTGCTGTAGTTCCGTTTTGATGCTTGCTCTCAACTTGAGAGAGCCAACTGATAATCTTCTTCCAGAGTAAGTTGCCTCGCTCCATAGCTTTCAAACCAAAATCTGGGTTGACTCGAAAGACAGGGACCTGGGGATATTGTTTTAGGACGGATTTCAATATTACATCAAAGCTGACCCCAGCTTCACCAGAAACATATAGCACATTCTTGCCATTATGCACCTTATCTCCAAAAAGATTATCTAATTTCTGGCGAAACTGATACAAGCAAAGCGGCTCATCTTCCCCAACCTGGTTAATCTTATTGCCATAATTGGTTACCCTAACATCTGTATGTGTGTATCGAGTGCTTGTAGGAAGCGTCCTTATATCTTCCATATTCCATTGATGGGTGTGCTTAACCCAACTATCTCCGCTTAAAACTATGTCACTACTTTGTGTCTTCACTGTAGTAGCAATTTTTGCATCCATAACGGTAAACCAAAGCACCGGAAAATGAGCATTCGGTTCAAAAGAATTAAGTCTGTCGTCTGGGTTAACAGGCATTCCAGGAACTAAGGAAATGGGAGGTGGGGATCTGTACTTGTAAATAACTTTGTGTCCCAGTCTTGGTGACCCTGCGCTGGGGAAGAATTCATGTACAACACTGTGGACAGTTGCACTTATTTTGCTAGCATAGCTCTTAGTCACTACACTTTCTCTGTTTCTTCCCTGGTACCCAGACACGATGCACAACATCTCACCTCTTTTGAGCTTTCTCAATATCAGGTAAAAGGTTTTGTCATACACAAAGAGGCGCACTTTCCCAACTCCTTTTATATTTGTACTGAACTTCTTTCTATGAAATTTATATGCAACCTTAAATGGCGAAATAGCTCTTGCCGTTTCTTCATCCAAGCATATCTCCTTTAAAGCAAGTTTTTTCTCATATATTTTGGACATAATCTTGGCTGAAAAGTTCACTTTCCCTCCAATTACGGAATACTCAATCCTTCCTTTTGGTTCTAATGTTGCTCCTGTTAAACCACAGAACACAGTTCCAGTAGAAACCCCTATCCGTGGTTTTAATCTCCAATTTGCGAGATTGAATTTTTTTAGTGTTTCATCTATATTTATGCTGCACTCAGCTCCTCTCCTAGAAATATCTTGATTTGTGAAGGGTGGTAGACCAAATATGATTAAGAGAGTGTATCCTTTGTCATCCATGCAAAACTTGTTGATTACCCCCTCATGCAAACAGGCCAGTTCTTGAACTAACTTGAATAGTTCATTGAGTGCATTTAGACTCTCTTGCTGCCCGTTAAAAAGTCGATTTCTTACTTGGGTAGTCAAGCCAAGATCACAGAACAGAGTTGTAACCTGTCTCGTACTGTTTAGCCAGATGGATGGCACGACGCTTGACTGTAAAGTACTTCCGATACATGGTTTTAACACCGTGGGCAAATACTGCCAAATGGACTTTTGTGCAACGTAAGGTACAATGGTAACTTGATCAAGCCCACTATCCATCCACCTCTTGAACATAGGATGAGACTCATCTGGTCCAAATTTTGGCGAACGAACTTTATAATACCTTAAACAGTGAGAATCTGTTCTATTGGGTTCCACATTAAACTCTAGAGCTGCTTTCCTTTTTCCCTTCCGCGCAAATACACCTGCGCCGAAGCTTTTCGAGGCTCGTTTGAACGTTGTCGCTAGGTTCAATACTGTTTCACAAACAGCAGTTTCTCCGCCTGTGCAAATACTTTCAGCCTCAAAGCTTTGTCGTAAAGCTTCTCCGACCAGCAGATACTCCTTCTTTCCTGAAAGCATTAGCCCATCAGACACGCCACCGAGATGTTGAAGGGTAACCACCCCAGAACCAAGACCATACTTGATCATTAACTCAACCTTTTCATGCATATTATTTGTTTCTGTTGAGATTTCAAAGTTTGGCAAGAACTTGTGACTTCTGGTGGCTTCATTTTTCTGCAAGTTGATGCAAGTTTTAACAGCGATTCTGCTTAGGCAGCGCAATACTGACCCTAACGCTTGCTCATCTGATCTTCCCCTGTTATTCTTTGTGAGCTCATCTCTCATGGCATCTAACATGCGATCTTCGACCCTGTATATAGCAATGAGTGCATCCCCAGCGAACTTTATGATATCAGCACCAGATTCAGAAAAGACAGGTACAATTTTGGACCAATATTTGTTAATCTGGTTAGCTATTTCCTCAGTTCCTTTCTTATCATTTTCCGTATCCCCCAACTTACCCAATACTTCCGTAAGTTGAGTAAACCCAGAAATATCCGCAAAGATTGACACACATTGAAAGGTTTTCTTCCTTACTTCCCCGTTCTTAAGCTGCTCCAATACAACACGGGGCAAATATTTTGCTAACTCTTTTTCTTCACTTGCCATTTGTTGATTTTTGTTTGCTAACGGTTACATTTTATGTCTGGAGGAATGAGCAATCTGTCCGTTTCTTTTTCTCAGGACCAACGGATAGGTTCAAAAAAAGTGTGTGCTATGCAGTCCAGTATTTTTAAATATAGGACCATACATAATAATTATATAGGAAGAGTAGCTATATAAAGGAGAACGAAGCTATGAAGATATAGTTGGTAAATTTTTCACTCTCGTATTTGTTTTTAGATATTTTGGGAAGTTGTGGTGTTTATTCATTTACATAACTAAAACAAGTTAATAACTTGAATATTTTATATGGTGTGATCAAATTATGAGCTCATACTGAACAACAGGTGTGGTTTGCGGAAGAAATGGTTGAAATACTGAGAAGAGTGCCCTGAGTAGATTTATTGAAGGAGAAAAATGTTTGCTACAGGACCTGTCTGGACTATGGAAAGGTGCAGGGAGCAGTAAGAGTCTTGTTCACCTGAAAAGGTACCCAGGGGATGCGAAGGCTTGGATACAAGCAGAAGAGGTTATGAGTCTGGAGTCTCATTGCATCAATTCTTTTCGTAGAGTGTTGTATAAGATATTGGGGTAGCTAATATCTTACACTGTTAGAAAATAATCTGAGAAAGTGTAATTAAAAAAGAAGTATGTGACATATTAGAATGATTAACAAGAACAATGGGAATAGCTGATATTAGAAATAAATATAACTGCAAAGAGAAACTCAATAACCAGATCAGCAAGGGAAAACAATGCATAAGATATTTCCCTTCAAATGGGTTAAGTAGCATATGAACAAAAGAGGATGACGTAGAGCAGAATGTAAAAAAGAAATAAATATGATAATTTCCCTTTCTATATACGGGTTTACACAAGTATATATATGGGTTAACTCTCTTCCTAGCTCTTCTTCTAAGAAAAATATAGTAGCTTAGTGCTTACGATTGTAGCAGTAGTCCAAAATCTGTCACAACTTCTACCTCTCGATGAATAACCTGTTTGGTATAGGTTTGTAAGTTTTAGAATAAATATTTGAATGTACTGAAAGATTGAATGAAACCTTACCTCTAATGGCCAGAAGTACAGGTCTCGGCTCGAATGCCCGCCAAGCGACTAGAACGGAAGTTACAAGGGCTTAAATCATAAAGTCCAGGCCTATTGGGTTCCTTTAGGGCCTCGGATTAATAACTGGAGGCATTGAAACATAAACTTTATGGGTTAATCTCGAACTATGTTGGTTTGCTTTAGAAATCAGCCATAAATGAGTCTATTACAATCGAGAAAAATTAAATGATAACAAAGCTTCGATTAAAAAAAAGGGGTTCAATATAGAGAAAATTTGTCCCAGAATGTCAATTTAGTGGCTTTTGAGGAATGATCTGTATAAACTCTCCCATACCTTAGAGAAGATGGTGTATATATGTCACATGCTGGATGATTGAAATAATAAATTGGTATACCAGTTCTGATCCCTTAAAAACTTTCTCATAGAAGTAGCCTACATTAGGTTCTCATACAATCGCTAAGATCAAGGGAAAAAAGAAATGGTAAAGAAGGCAAGTTTAAGTCCATGTAGAATACACAAAGAGGAAAGACTCGAAACTTCTGCAACATCATAGTAGCTATTGTTCCAAGAGGATAATTATGTTTAAATACGTTTGCCATATTGCTCCTCTAGTTCATTAACTAAGAAATTAAGATATTCGATCATCCTGAACTTTTCGTTTCCTTTATGCATAGAACTATCATTTCCCCGGTGTTGACCAGGGAATGTTTGACAGTAGTGATGTCTTTAGTACAAAACAATATAATTATTTAAAGCATGAAGTTTATAGGCAAACTGAGATTATATGATTGAATCTTAACAATAATCTAAGGCCAGAGGAACTCCTATGACATCCTGTATAAGAGCCTGGATCAAGATATCCTATTTTAAAAATCTAGAACGAAGAATCGGGCCACAACTAGAGATGAAAGAATAAATATTATAATTGAGCATATTTTGCCCAGTTTGAATGAAATAGAAGTAAACACTTTAAAATAATTTACTAGCTACAATCTTGTTTGGGGACATTGAAATTTTGGTAAATCTCTGTGATAAGCACTTACAAGCCAGTTTACGTATACAATCGTACTTATTGTGATTAATAATATATTATTCTCCTTCTATGATAAGGAAAAGTTCTATAAATGTTCTTTTTTGCATATATAAAATTTTCCTTAATTTATTTAACTAGTATCTACCAATTTAAACCTTTTGTTTCTTTAAATTTTTATAATAGCTACGCATAAGATGTATAACTTTAGTTAGATATAATTACATTCCATTTTTCTTTATTTTTTCCAAAAAAATGCGAACGCTATTCTGCATATATCAAGTAACTAGATTAATCAACCTCATACCCAGCTTCTGCGAAAACGTGAGTATTGGGGAATGGACATAATATACCGACATCAATACATTACAAATGACCTGGACAATGTCGGAGACTTCCTTCAAATGACAGGGATATAAAGGACATTCCTTTATCATTAAAGACATATGTAGTGGCGCATATAAGATGAAGGTTTGGTTCACTTAATGGATAACTATAAGATTCACTGGCATTATCTTCAGAGTAATTTTTCATATGTAATATGAATTTATAGTATAGAGACAGAATTCAAAATAGGCAGGAATAAAACTTACTTAGAATATTCTATGACCTAAATCAACTATGGATTGTTTCAATTTCTTATTGACATTCTTATTCCCTAATCAAAAGTTTGTTAAAAGCTCCCTGGATTCAGCTGAAGTGCAAATATCTCAAAGTATGAACAATACCATAAAAATTAAAATAAGGAAATGGCAAATTGTCACCATAATTTTTTAGTACGAGGTAGATTTCAATTCTCTTTGGTATCTATCATTACTAGCGGGGAAAGTTCTTGTATGTGTTTTCCAAGAGAAAACCAAGTGCAACATGATTCCTCCTGAGGTCTCATTGGAGCTTTAAAAATTTTGACTGATGATTGAGAATCAATTAGAAGTTTCTAATATATTTTAAATATGTGAATTGAGTTTGACGGTGAAACTGGCCTTATATCAAGAAACGAGGCTCCTTGGTTACTACAAGTTACTGGCATGTCATTTGAATTTTGCCACAAAGGAACTTCTAAATTCAAGATAATTAATTTGTTTCACTACAGGTTTGTGCATGGATGTCTTTATTTTATAAAAAGAATTATTTGATACATACAGGAGTCCATAAGAGATGGGCACAGGGTACTTGGGTGACATTATAAAATTTTATCCACTATTTTTTAGATGTATAGAAAAATTATCGAGAAAATTTTAAAATCTTTTAAATAATAAATCAGCAGAACTTTGATATATACATTCCAAAGATCTTTGAGACTTCTCACAGTCTCTAAAATTTGATTTGGGTAAGAATGAAGATGGAAATGATCATTTTTTATTGAAAATTTTTCTCACAGTGGGCCCTGCTGAGATTTTTTATAAGCAGAAATACTAGCTGTAGCTGGAAATGTTAAAAAGTAGAACAAAGTTCCCAATATTTTATGTGCACCATCAACATTCATGTTAACTCCTAAGAGATCTTGCTGATAACTATGTTTATCGTTTAGATTTATTTTTTGGATAGTCTATCAATATATTTTTGCCCCTATTTTTCTAATTGATATTTCATAAAATTCTCAAAAAAAATGGTTAATGATTGATAATTAAATGCTTAGCATTAAACAGTAGCATGACAATGTAGCGCGCCAAATAGCCGAATACCAATACCTATTTTTGAATTGTAAGAAAACCATATAATATGACCATGGGGTATGGGAATAATAATGGGAAAGGGAACAGTTTGACCAAATTTCTTATTTTCTTACTTTTCATATAATGAAAAAGAAGAAAAGATATTTTGAATATCTGCCTGAAACAGATTTTTACCAACTTTGTAACAATAATCAAAATAAACTCAAAATCATTTTATACGCTGCACAATACAAATTCTCTTATTGATATTCAGAATCAAAATACTTATCAAATAATTTTTGGTAAATATAATTAAGTGGGATACCTAGTTCTAGGTATGGTAGCTAGTCATAGAAGAACAACGTCGTTATTGAAAAGGTAAATTTGATTGTGACAGTGTAATGATCAGAATTGATTGTTCTGTTATTCTTAATTTTCTAAATTCAATATTTTTACTATTTTCTCTACAAATTTTAAGCCATTTTGTTCATAGAGCTCTTAGCTTCAAATGCTTTTCATGGTGAGTCACGTCATCACTTACCTTAATCAATGCCACATTAACATGGGTTTGGATATGCCTCGTCGAAAGATGGATGAAATAACTGGGGATAGACCTTTGACTCCAGGGGCAAATACTCATCGTAACCTCAATATTCCAAGTTACTCCCAAAAAATGGAATCTCTCAGAGATAAAATTAATGGCAGAAACAATGGCGATTCGCCATCTTTGGGTAAAATATAGAGGAGTCCGAGAAGAAAGTGAAGTTCAATATAAGGTAAGAAATAATCAGCAAGAGCTAAGACCTTGATGCTAAATTGGCATCTTTCACTTTTTTTTTGGAGTTGGATTGATTTCTGTTCTTAATCAAGCCTAGTCCTTGAAGCCAGGGTTGCAGTAAACCTTTAAAAATGCCCCCTCCCATGACTCAAACCTCACGGTTCACTCGGCATTCGATGATGATGAGGGAATATTTAACTATTTTTCCATATCCTGAGCACAGATATATTTTGGTATTTGTAAACCTTAATAAACGAAAATTCAATGTAATACAACAAAAGTTTTAAGAGCATTAATTTTTGAGTATAAATATTGAAAAAAAACTAGATTTGTGTTGAAACCAATATTTCAAATGTAAGGGTTCTAGACATAACAAAAAATGTTATAGTGCTATTGGAGAAACTAAATATTAGACCCAAACCATTTTCGGGTTTCTTTATTAGTTTTCTTGAACTGCTTGTGCGATACGAATATAACACCCCTGAAAGGGCATAAGAACGTTTAAAATGGAAAAATACCTTTTGGTTTCTTTCACCCTATTCATGTATTAAAACTGCATTGGAAAGTTTATCACATATGGTTTGTTGAATTCTTCCGTTTTCAAAAATAGTACGATCCTTTGTAAGAGAACATATAATATAACTCTAATGATTTCCTCGTCAAAACATCCACTTTTGTGCTTTTTATCTCGAATATACCAGCTTTCTCCGGTATGAGTGCTGAAATTTTATCATTCGGGGTCTGCTTGGGTGAACTGTTTCCAAAAACTAATTGATCAACTATTTATAGAAGTTATTTGCATAATCTTAAGCGTATTTTCATTCAGAATATCGGCTGCTGTTTTCTATTTTTCTCTAACAAATTTTCTCGATCAGATTTATGTTCTGAAAACCAGCTTCTGGTGTTATTTTTTCAACCGCTTTCCAAATAATAAATCCTTGTTCTTCTAACGTCAAATAATATTTGAATATTGAAAATAAACTTGGATTTATCATTATCCATTTCATATTTTCCGTTTCGTTCTCTGGGCATGATGTTTGTGATTATTCTTTCATTTATGACTTAACCGTTAATGCTTTGTTTTTACATGATTATCGTAGACAACTAAAAAATTGATCCAATGAGAAATAGGGGTACTATCTCCGGAGATAAAAATATATTCGGTTTATGTGAATCTCATAGAAAACGAGGACTTCGGTAACAACCTGATTTATTCATAACACATATGTATGACTCGGAAATGTGAATCCTCTCAATACGTAAGAGAGAAAGATTGTTATTGCGATAGCTAAATCAACCAATAAAGCAATTAGACCCTGCAAGAACTCTTTAAAACTGCGATATAATTACAATGCACAATAAAAAGAGAACTTGGGCATTTTGAAGGAGAATATCTATTACTTAAGGTCAAATTAAGGAATTATTAGACAATGAAAAACTTCCACTATCTAAATATTATAAAATCTTTTAGAATGATATTTGCGATAAGAGAATATGTGGAGTTTATTCATTTCTTAAAAAAACCCGCTCAAATATTGCTTTTATGTGACAGACACAACTTTAGGCCGGAGTAAGTACGTTATTTTCTATAAACAAAAGCTGCAGTAAATGCCTTATATTGCTATTTTGAGGCTCAATAATAAAATGAGTAGTGCAAAATTATTCTGTTTTTTTCTGTTATAACATTAATCAAATGGCAGTTTGCGCTAATGATTGGTTCGAACATAGGGATGAATATGGGTTTTATATCTTTGCTTTTCTAATTTTCAGCGAGTTTGATCCAGTCAAGAAAGTGAGCTATTGCGAACATTAACTACCCAAATGAAGGTGGCTAGGCTTCTGGATCAGATTGTCCCTTTATCCTGGAGTACCACTGTACCACGGTAGCAGCAAAGAATACTATAAGACAGTTAGCACCAATATTTATGACATATGACAGCTCCTGTGGAACTTATGACCCATGTATTAAGTATTTTCTAGAGAATGGTAAGCAAAATTGTTGCTAATGCTTTGTACATTATGAGAAATACTACAGAACCAGGAGTTGTACCTAAATAGTAGCTGAGTAGCAAGAAAGTCTATGCAGAGTACCAAAACAACAGGAAATATATGGAAGTCAAATCTTAGAATCGAAAAAAGTAGGAATAAATTTTCTGTGAGAAGGTGATACTAAGGTTCTATTGAGTTATTAAACATGATAGGTACTTGGCCAATATAGCGAGGAAAAGATAAAATGTGTTCATCTATGCCGTATAGTTACTCTTCTGGTGTTAGCAGGGGATTGGATAGAATGTTGAGGCATGCAGAAGCTTCTCGTAGCACCATAGGTTATATTTGTGTGGTGAAGATAGATGAAAAAATTAATCAGTATGAATAATATACTCCGTAGCTAATAATTTATCTGGAATATGATAGGTTCAAGCGGTCCTGCCAAATCCTTAGCCACACTTTTTACATAAGGAAATTGATAGATCTATTATACTACACAGATATGTATCAGAAAAAGCAAAACTCGAAAATTTTGCAATGAATAATATGTAAGTTAGTCTGTTTTATATATCTGAACTAAAAATTTCTTAAAAAATGGAATACTGGTGTACCATCATTTCAAAACCAAAAAAAAATCAATTTAGTGGCAATATTGAAGTAGGTTAAATGAGAATTTACCCCTTCGAAGTAGATTAAGTGGGTCATCGATAAGATCCTATGTGTGCAATCAAGTTTACTAGATCTTAGGGAGATAAATAATTAGAAACCTAAAGGAAATTTGGATTTTGTATACTGAACCAATATGTTAGTTGTTTCACGAAAGATTTTACCTATCATTTTGTTTGTCGGAAACTTATCCAACCGATACAACTCAACAAAAATGCTACCTCTAAGACAATTTTTTACTGCGGTATTAAATACTGTCTTGTAAACAGGGGTTAAAACCTTAAAATATTTGAAGAGTCTGCATGACAATAAAATCTAGATTTTTTTTTGAACCATGTATAGTTGACTTATTTTTAATATTTCAAAATAGATGTCAATAATCAGCAGTGAGTCGTAATATCCGTAGATAGAAGGTACAGCGTTAGCCAAAGTTACAGAACTCTCGTTAGGAAACTAAACATATTTATAAACCTTCGTAACATACTAAAAAATGGTCATAATTGTCGTCATCAATTCGATCGTGTAGTAAATGAACTGCAAAGTATGGACCCCAAGCCCCAAATTAATTTATTGAAAAGTTGGAAAGTACTACCAAAATTCTATCTGAAAAATAGGGGGGCTTCTTTCACCAGAGCTTATTCAAGAAAAGATATAATATCACAGACATTCCCATGCTGGTTCGTTTTAAAATATCCGCTGTGGGGGGATGAAATTTGGGCAGTTACAGTGGAGAAAGAGTAGATTTCCTTAAGGTACCAATAAGATAGCAAACTGAATGTTATTTACTAAAAGATATTTTTTCTTGAAATGTAATAGCAGCATATATATTTTTTTTGGGTTGGAATAAATACTGTAGTTTTGCAAATACTGGTTATAATGATAATGTTCAGAAACAAAAAAAACAAATACTGGCCTAATTTTGACCATTCAACATTCTAGTAAGCATATGAACGCAGATATGTAGTTCTATGAATGTAATTTGAAGTATTAGTAGTTTTTACTAGACTCCTATCTATTAATAAATTCTGATAAGATAGCAGACTCTTTTAAAGATTACCAATTGTTGAAGTAGGGCTAAGAATCATTTGAGTATTGGTATGCTCTATGAGTATGAATGTCTATTTGTAACACTTTGACAAACTATTGTTTCCCTTTACATTAAAAACTCCCGCAATACCATGAAAGTTATTGTAATTAACTGATTTTATATGAGTGTAATTACTTCAGCTGAAAAACTCTATTTTAATAATTAAAGAGCAAAGTTGCATACCTTAGAAGATGAAATTAGTTCTTAAAAAACTAGAAAACGTGAATTTCTGTGAAGCTTTGAGTTTAATATCAATTCTAATATTTGTATTTAACAATTAAGAGGTTATTCTAATAAAGATTTTATTTAATTTAACCTTGGGTTTTAAGTTAGGTAGTCTATCCCAAACCACCACTAAATCATATTTGGCGCATCTATGTATTAGTAGTTAACATTAAAGATATCAAATAGAGTTTGGAAAATACATCTTGCACTGCATTTCCTACGCAGGAAGAATTGTTGCATTTGAAATTAAAATGAAGTCTATGGATAGAAAAAATACCTGTTAACTTTTTTTTGCAATTAAAAATTACTGTTTCATATTTAATTTCAATTTGTAGACTCTTATTGTGGTGATAAGAATTACTTAATCAACTAGAAATGTATCTTGGTCATAGAAGCTTAAATTAAGTTTAAACCTAGCTAATAGTTGCGTAGGGATACCCAGTGCATCTTTATTGGTGAAATCAACCGAACTTTACCGTGGAAACATAAGCTTAGTTTAAAAGAAGTTTTCATAATAAACATATTCTGCAAAAATTTACGTTTACAACATTTGAGCTTACCTAACATTGTTCGTATTGTTCGTTAGAAATATTGAGCGTTGGTACTCAATATTATGCTTCATTAGCAATATATCTTTGAGTTCAGCTAAAGTTTCTTATTATAGCGTACATATAAATTTTTCAAAGCATAACTTTACTGTGGTTGCTGCTTAGTAACTAAACAACGGCCCAAATATAGTGGATTTACTGCAAATTCATTCAGTCGTCTCCAGAAGTAATACCAGTATCCCTAAGATAGTTACAAGTGAAAATTTTTGACTTAAGCTTAAGAATATTTAACTTCTCTTGGCCAGATTCTACCAGTAATTTCTACATACGACCTTTCTTTTCTCTCAGAAACTCTAACTCAAGCTTTTACCATCTTTGACAGTTTTGAGTTTTGCAGAGACGCCCCAGGAACTAAGATATATTATCAAAGCTTTTAATACTTTGCATGATAGATTTGATGCTACAGAAAAAAGCCAACGTCAATTTTTTCCTTCAGATTCTCATTATTTTGAAGCCTATTTGGAGGATGGAAACCCTATGGTCTTACAAGGAGTTCATAACTGACCCAAAGTCCTTTCTTACATGATATGGGATTTGAACCCACTAAACCAACCTCCCAGCACGTCTTATTCCTATGAAACTAAAAACTTGAACTACTAATACTCCACAGAGCCAATCATTCAAAGCTTAATATCTTACCTATGAAGCCTTAATGAGTTGGGGAATTTTCATCTCCCTGTTCCAAATGTGCAAATTTGAATTTCACAATATGGCTTTACCACAGGGAATCGATGCGGAGACAAAAGCAAAATGATCAAGGACTGAAGAAGACAAACAGCTTACTGCATACCTTTGGATTCGCATGGTATATATAATTATAATTATTTTACTTTTAGTTTGTTCCTTTTACTGATTGTTGTTACCTGGATAAATCACCAGCACCTTCTTCACGTCCTTCAACCCACTTCTTCAACATCCGAAACAGATGAAACTAAATCTCTCCCTTCATCAAAACTAGTGCAAGACATAGAAATCACAGAAACGAACTCTAACAGCCCACATCTTTATATATTTACCGGAGTACTTGGATCCGGACATGATCTTGTGTACAAAACCTTCATAGAAACTTGTCAAACAACTAGAAACTGTGTAGAGCTTAATCTATTCGACGATGATATCTTTCACCCAGGATCTATGCGAAACTGGAAGCTTTCAATAAAGAAAACTGTTACAACATTGTCCAACATGGCTGATAGACTCTCCTCCGATGTTATATATTTTGTCAACTACGACTTGTTTACCTTTCCCTCATCTAAATCTCGGGGAAAAGATTACGCATCACTTTATTCCCCAGATATCGTTTTCCTTTCTGATCTTTTATTCAATTATTCGTCTTTCATTCCACAGTACATTGTTATTATGGATGAAGTTGAAGCAACTTATACTGAGTTCACAACAAAACAAGAAGATTTTCCAACTTTGAGACTATTTGACACAATGTACAAAAACCTTTTTGCTCAGGTTTTAGTTCAGCAAAAATCCTTTTTCAAACTCATGAATTTAAACCAATTAACTTTAACGGATAAGTATTTCTTAGATGAAGATTTTAATGATCAATTTGTCTTTAATTTAATTATAAAAGTTGATGAAAAAGAAAATTCCAACTCAAGAAGAAAAGAAAGTTGGAATTTAAAGTTTGCTAGAACTTTACAAACTGAATTGAAAAATTTTTTCAATGAAGAAAATTCTAATGACGAACTTCTAACGAAAAAAGAAAATAAGTCTAAGTTTATTTTTTTTGCTGGTTTAGAAGGAACTGGGCATCATTTATGGCAAGATGTCATCATGAAGATTCTCTCTACTCGGGTTGAAAGTAAAACTCGTACAAATCTGAGTTTTGATTGTGAATTAAACTCGTTATTATACGAACCAAATTCCCTGTGTTGGGGTGCAAAAAAACAAAGTCCCAGTGATGCGATCTTCTGTTCCACGGCAACCCAAACTTTTAACCAAACACTTGAAAAAATTCAAAAAAGAGTTGCGCAACTTGATAAGAATAAAATTTATTTGCTAAATTTAGTTCATAAAGATGTTCTTAACCAGATCTGGTATGGTGCACATGAAACAAACAGCACAACTTTGCCCGGATGCGGGTCAATTGCCAGCTTTCCTTGCTTTCCTGGTAGCGACAAAACTCTAAACAAACCAGATCTTCTCCTGTTAAACGAAGTTTTCACATCAGCAAAAGCTGATTTTGAAATCATTCTTCTACAACGAAACTCAAACGATCTTGTCATTTCAGATGTCATTCATCGAAGATTCAACAACAAGCATCCAAAAACATATGAAGAAAAAGTTCTTACTCTAAATGCAGGAAGTTTGCTGTCAGAAATCTACATCTTAAAAAAGATTTTAGGCAAAACAATACCATGTATTACCTATGGAGAATTTCTTTCTTCAGATTTAGAAAAAATCGACAATCTTCTTGATTTAAACAGCGAGTTATCTTTTGAAGTTCAACTTGAAAAAATGTGGAGAATAAAACAAAGAAAAAAGGAATCTGTTCTTCAAAAAGCACAGAAAGAGTATATCCAAACTCTTGTCAAGTTCAATAATCAAATCAGTCTCCTTTGTTCTTAAGAGTAAATTAAAGTTTAGCCAAATGTTCTCCTCCATCAACAGTTATATCTTCTGCATACATATAACTCCCTGCTTTACTTGCCAAGAGCAAAACACTTCCAGAAAGCTCATCCAGTTGTCCAGTTCTCTTCAGGTACATCCTTTCAAATGTCTTTTTTCCCTCCTCAGAAGCCGTAAAATCTTCATTTATCTCTGTCTCAAAATACCCTGGACATATTGTGTTAACTCGAATTCCATATCGAAACCATTCTTTTTGAATAGATCTTGTCAAATGATTCAAAGCACCTTTTGTTATACTATACACTGCTTCTCCAAAGATTGGACGAAACGAACTTAGTGAAGAGATGTTTATTACGCTTCGATTTCCTTTCTCATTTTTTGCTCGCCTTCCAAACTCTTGTGAAAAGAAAAAACAAGCTTTTAAGTTAATGTTCATCAATTTGTCGTAATCTTCTTCCTTGAAGTTGAGCACTGTTCTTGGAATGGAGACTCCTGCGTTATTGATTAACGTTGTTACTCTTGTTCCTAGGTTCTCTTCAATATTATCAAAAAGAATTGGGATTGACTTTGTATCTGAAACATCAAATTTTTGTATGTAAATTTTTGCGGCTGGGAATTTTGATACAAGGCTAGATTTCAGGTTTTGAAGGTTTTCAAGACGTCTTGCTATTAGTGCAATTTTTTCACATCCACATGATAGAAAAAGGTTGGCAAAGTGAGCCCCAAATCCACTGCTGGCCCCAGTGATTAGAATACAACAGTCGGAGACGTCAAACACGGATGATAGATATTGTTCTTTATTCATTACTCTAATTCCGTTCTCACTTAATAGAGATTAAACTGAAATATCATTCTGCGGGTATTTTTGGCATATTCTCCTTATGTGCAATTATTGATATAGACAGATTAAGGACCGTTAGAGACTTTACATTTACAAATGACAATCATTTATTGTGAACAAATACACAACAAAAGTAACTTTAATGGTCATACTTGGTTTCTTAGATGTATTAATTAAGGTAATACAGTTGGAGCACACCTTTGGTTAAGGGGAGTACTGAAACTGGGTTGATCGGTCGAAGTACGTCCATTTTTTGTGTTCAGCTTCCTTTCATGTGAAAATCTTAAACCTTATTAACTAAAAAAACCTTATTTCTGATATTTTTTCCTTTAAGGTTATGTTATTTGGAGAATTTCACATCTGGAGATCCGTCAGACATTTCAGTACCAACAAAACGAATTATTCTAAAAAATTGCAATTGTTATGAATTTATTAAAGTCACAAGTTTTTATTCATGGTCTACTTCTTAAAAAATTAAAAATTTGATTCAGGGATTAATAAATATTGCCTTACATGATATGTCTCATAAAAACAAATCAGTAATTAACTTTTCAGTGGCATTTAACAGTTTGAAAACCATACTATAATCTTTTCCTTTTTGTTCCTTTATGCGTTAAGGTACAGATATAAATGGCAAATAGGCTAGATAATTCATATCTTTGTTACTACAAAAAGCTAAAGGCTCTCTCTTAGTTTCACATGCCTCATCAGAGGTAAAATGATTTCTACTTCGATTATCTAATAGTTCTACCCATAGAAGAAAAGTACGTTGGGATACTAATAATTTATCATAAGCTAAGAATTTACGTTTGAAAATTTCTTCAATATAGAGAATTTTATAATTAATTTTCATAAATTGGGGAAATTACCTGATGTAATGGTGATTCTAAAGTAGGCAAGACTTAGGATCACCATCAAGAATGATGTCCTCTTCTATAAGAATGAAATTGCATTAAAAATTTTGTTTAGTTGAGCTGACTTCAGCCTAGACTAAATGATAACATTTGTTTCTTGATTACTAACTAATATTTCTGGAGAATAATAACAATCATCACAAGTAAAATCCTAGCTCGTGGAGCCTTTCCTTCTAAGCTTAATGAAATCAGAATTACATATACTCCGAAGATGGGTTCATGACTAAGTTCATAAACCATATACTTTAAAGTTCAGAAAAATTCTTATGAGATTCTTTTTCCTTCGTTCATTTACTCGGGGGTTTTTGGATAAGAATTTGCGACATAGATGCGCATTGAATTCAATTTTTCCAAACCTTAGTGGAAACTTAAACAGTGCCAATAAAAGATAAATTAAGCTATTAAAAAAAAGCAGTTAGAACTGGTAGATTCAGAATACTCAAATTACTGTGTACTAATACCTTAGATTAAAAAAAGTACTGCTTATAGTACATTCAATCTCAGAAGACTAGAAAATAGTGTCCAAGAGAATAAAATCAGCAATGTTCATGGTTAGTAGAGAATTTCTTTGCTGTTGAAGAATGCAACAATGCTATGATTATGGAACAGTGCACGGTTTAATTGTTTTTGATTCAGCTCTGTGAAACTACACAACTTTTTAGTTTTCGTTGGTGTGTTCAGGGAAGACTCGTAGTAAATTAACGTGAACATTACAGCAATGTCTCCCAAGTAAAATCTCTCTAACTATAGAACTAATCATTAATTAATAACTATAATGATACCAATTAATCATAGGATCTGATCTGAGGGCAATCTTTGCAATCCATGAATAGTCTCCATTAATTAAAATCTCAATTACAATCTATTTAGATCCATTATTAATAAGTTGCATTGATGGAGTCAGAGTAGAATCAATATGAGGACTAAACATAGCATGCAATAGACTTCAGTAATACTAAAATTGAACTAATTAAATATATTAGGCATCACAATAACAATGCTTCATATGTCATAACTATATTATTTTTGCGAATGTGCTCTTCGTCTTTAGTCATCTAGTGGATACAATTTCTGTCGAGTAGCCTAAGAAATAATATATACATTTTTAACGTTCGTCAAGTTATTTTCACGGTAGGTCTTACCTCAAAATAATGAAAATGAAGCCAAAATTTTTTTAGGTATTGCAATTAGAAGTATTAAGATAGTGTACTTCAAGCGAGTCAACTTCAAGGGAATTCGGGAAGGTAAGGCAGCCGCCGCTGAATACGTCCAGATAGGAATTACTTAACGCATTTTATCAGGCTAAAACTTAAATGAATTAAACATTCTCTGCATAAAATTTCTTTTCTATCTACCTTTTATTCATTTTTTTTGCGTCAATACGTGTTTCAATCGTACTATTACTTCATCCAATCGAAAATCATAATTCCATGTACGCGTGTATATCGCGCGGTATGAAGTGATAAATTACTGTAGAGTTCATATTTTAAAAAATACATAGCATAGAAAAATAAGACACAACCTTAAAATCACTGTAACCTAGATAATTGTTTGCCAGTTTTGGTGATCCGGTTTTTTTCAATTCTGAGAGTTTGCCTCAGCATAAAAACTGCTTAATCTACAATCACAGCATCATCTGGAAGTAGCTTTAATTAAAATACGATGTGATGCAACAGAGTCTACATAGATTCGGCGCAAAATTTTATTTATTGATAACTGCCCATACTTTTCTTACTTATTGAATGCGTTAATTCCGAACCATGGATTTTTTGATTATTAATAATGAATAGATCATCAATACGAGTGTTCGCCATAAGCACTAGGCCAAATAGCCAAGAGGTGCTTCTTTTTTCTGCACCATACCTATAGCTTCAAAAAAATTCCCGATTAATGCAACCACATCCTGTTATCGGATTATTCCGATATCATGTGACCAGTTTTCAATTGTTTTCATACGATATAGAAAATAAGAAAGAAACTTTAGGCAATTTAGAAAAGGGTCGCATAGCCCATCTCTATTTTGATAATCAATTGATGATCAAAATAAAATCAGAATCGTTTGATAAGAATCAAAATTCAAATTCTTTTATTAATAATCACCATCAAAATGATTATCAAATAATTATGGCTAACCTTCATCAAATAACACACCCAAGTACAAGTTACTTCAATGAAAAGTAACAAAGCGTTCGTGAGAACAATGGAAAATGCAGCCGCATCAAAACTACAACCCGATAACAGAAAAATATCATATAAGTATTATTAGAATATTAAAATACTAACAAATTATATACCAAGATATTTCTTTATGTTTTTTGGATTATTGAACATAAATTTGTTTGTATTCTTCTACATATCGCCAGCGCATTGTGAATAGTGTCAGAAAAAGCATTAAATTTTTGTAAATGATTTGAAGCGGATTTTTTTCCCTATCTTTTTCAAAAATAAAATAATGGATATTGTAAGATTTTCAGCCAATTGTTATTTATTTTGACTCAGTGAAACTTAACAAGAAACTGAAATAAATAGCTTACCACATTATGACATTACCGTAGATCTGTACAATCCATATTTTCATAACGCGTGAGCAACACCAAAATTATCTAACTTTTCCTGCTTCTTAGAACTAGTGAACCTTAGAAAACTATCCTAACATAATTTAAATTTCTCTAAAATTTCATACTATTTATTTGGTTCCATAGATCAATCAACCTATCCTCTTTTTACACACAAAATAACAGGCTGTAGTAGTCCATGGCAGAAACCTATTTTACTTACAGTAGAGATGATAAAGATTCTGCAGCCCTTTGTGCGATTTGCCAACTTTCAATTTATTTACACAAAGATGATGATTTTGAATTCTGTTGGTGTTGTGATCAAGTTTTTCACACCCAGTTAAAAAACAACTGCGTAAAACAAAACGAAGTTAAAAAATTTACCAAATTTAATTATGTTTTCGTTTGTCCAAATTGCGATAAACTCATAGCAAACACAAATGAAAAAAATATTATAAACAATCTTTATATTTCCTTAACTAGATCTTCTCCGACAAATGCAACAAAAGAAGAATTCAAGAGTTTAAAAGGAAAAAGATACAACATGGAAAAATTTAGAAACCAGGTCTTAGAAAAGAAGCTTGTTGTAAACTCAGAAATATTTGGTAGACACTATGCAGAAATAAGATGTAATTCCTGTCAAGGATTGATTGAAACTGTTGATTTAAAAAAAGCAAGAACATATCGATATAGATGTATTCAATGCCCCAATTTTGATTTATGTGAATTGTGTTTTAATAAGAAAGAACACGACAATAATCATATATTTTTCAAAATGTTTGTATTACATCAAGCAGAGTATGTAAATGAAGTTACCACTTAGGTTCATCTTTAAGTGTCGAACTTAGTTGTTTTATTTCTTCAACTATCTGTTTTTTATCTTCATCGTAAAATTTACCAAACTGTTCTAAAATATCTCCAATTTCAACAAAACTTATTCCTATTGATTTTAAATAATGATAAAAAAACTCCCCTAAAGTATTATCAAGAATAAGTTTTCCAATAATAAAACAGACTTTTTCTAATCCTTCAAGACCAAGTCGTAAATTTAGAATATATTCTGCTTCTTTGTCATCAACTTCGTTTTCTTTACTCAGTTTTTCAACTTCAACTTTTTTTAGTTCAATATCTTTTTCTTTTTCCTCTTGAAATGAGTTTTTTGATTTAATGAAAATTAAAATAATCTCATCAAGCTTTTCGTATTTATCTTTTTTCTTCTCCAAAAACTTTTGTGCAAATCTATTGAAATATTTCTTATCAGAAACTAAAGATATCTTGAAGAAAATTTCAATAATGACTGTTTGAACTTCTTCCTTTTCAACTTTTGAATTTCCTCTTTTAATTTTAAACTTCAAGGCTTTTTTCAAGAAAACTGAAAATATAATTCCCAATCCACCTTTTTCAATAAAACTTTTTACACCAAAATGTTCTAAACATGAACTAATTATTGACAGACAAATTGGGTAAATTTGATGCCGTTGTGAAATAAATTTAAACATCAATTCAAACCCTTCCAAAGTAATAAAATTGTTTATCAGTTTTTCATCATTCAAAGAGAGCTGAGAAAGAAGCGTATCAAGAATATTTTGAATAAATTCTTCTTCCTCAACAGATTCAAACTTCCTTCCAAGAAACTTTGAAATTAAAATAAGAAAAACATCTAATCTTTTTTTAGTTAAATGATTTTTTTCTTGAGTCGAAAGAAGAGAAAAAAGAAAAGAGCCAACAGAAGAAACTTCTTCTGTAGAATATTCAGAAAGAACAGAAAAACTGTGGTTTAAAACTCTTGTTTTCTCTATAATTAAATCGGCGAAAATAGAATTGTAAGAAAGAAAGTTTTCAAATATAGAATAAATTATTTCATTTTGTTGTTTATTTGTTTCTGTAAGTAAAGAAGAAAGGGTCTCAAAAAGAAGATTTTCAGGTTTGCTAATTCTAGACACTAAAGATTGAAATCCAGAAAGTTCAATATCTTCAAGATTTTCTAAAAGATCGGTATCAGTTAATTGTTGAAAAAAGTTAAGAAAATTTAGTACAATATCAGAGTTTTCATGTTGCAGAAGAGATAAGAACAAAGGTAAATGAGAGAGCAAGAGATGATAATGATTCGGTTCTGAAGATATTGGTTTTAAGTTTTCAAGAGATTCGAAAAGTTTAAGTTCAGAATCCATGAACTTTTCTGGTTTGTCTAAATATTTTAATCGGTCAGAAGTGTTTTTGCTAATTGCTGAGACAAGGTTTCTTACCAGTGGTTTGAAATCTATAGGTGCAGCATTTGCATTTGCTTCTTCTCCGTTCTTTTTACTTTTTAGCATTGGATAGAATACGGGGGATAAATTTTGCAAACGTTGCACACAATGTGAAATTAGTGTTGGGTTGGGTTTTAACTGGAGGTTTATTTTAAAGAAGAATTACTCGTTGTTATGAAATCTAAATCCTACAGTTGAATTGGATTGCTGTGGAAATGCAACATTGATATATATGTGACATCAATATAATAACGTTAGTGACAAACGGGAAGTTAATTCAACAATAATGCTGCAGTTTCTTTAAATCTTACTGGGAAATGGGAACCCTCTTCTACTGCTTGAATTTAAATCACAAGAAATTTCTTTCAAAAAAAATGTAGTGGCTACTTGTAAAGGCTAGTGTAGAAACTAATCGAAAGAAGTCTAGTACAAACCTTAGTAACAGATGTAGCCCTCGTTATCCAATAATATAGAGTTAACAAAAGGGGTAAATTTACAATAACAACTATATAGCTTATACTTATTTTATGTATTTGAAAGTAAAAAATGCTATAAACTTTGATCCCAGTTACTTTTATAAATTTTCGTCATCAGCCTGTCTAATGAGCACAACTCTGTTGTTGTTTATTGAAAATGGGTTGGTAATTTTTTGCAATGTCTTTTTCATTGAAATAATCTGATATATCCCTAACAACTATGATTTATGACTATTTTAAATAATAATTAGAATACAGTCTGAATAGTTTGGAGAAATTTTAACACTAAGAATTTTACTGAAAATCAGAACCAAGCTAAGGATCTGTTGACTGGTGATCAATCTTGTGTTATAAAATCTCTACTATAAAGTAATCCAATCATCTTCTTTAGACGGTAGGGTAAGTCAAATTATATGCAATGAAATTATATGCCAATAAAACAGATCCATAAATAAGTGTTGGAAGCTTGTAGAGTAGCTTGTTATCAGAAATTATGAAGTCTGCTTTCTTTTCTCTGTGCGTGGAAAGTACATCTAATAAAATATCCTCTAGTAGTTATAGAGTCTATGACATCCTGTATGCAACTCTTTTTCTTATACTTTTTTGTTCAAGAGTAATCTCCGCGTATTGAATTTGGGCAAAAGATTATAGTCTAGATGTATCACCTTTACTCTTCATCAAATGTAGGAGTCGTGGAGTTATTGTCTTATAATACAAACTCTGTGTTTACCTGCAATGATTAACCTAACCAATCTTCCATCAATATCCCGCCCAAAAGAAATAACATAGAATCGCCAAAAGGAAATAGAAAATCTAACAGGTTAACTTAATAAAACTAGTTAATACCTGCTAACATTGAAAAACCTTAGGTAAAGTAGCACATACAATTTTCAATGCACCACAGTGATCTCAGTTTAGCTCGCAATATAGCTGAATTACCTCGTTTCAATAAATTTTGACAGTAATTTCCTTTTAATTTGCTCTGTTTTCTCATGAAAATGCAGTAGTGATTGGAAAGGAAAGAAATCTGCGATATATACTCTACATAACTCGATTGAAATACCTAGCCACCACAAATTCCCTAATCCCTCCCTTAGGATTATTTCTACTAACTTAGTTAGCGCTGGTTGACCACATAATTATAGCTAAAAGAGATAGCAAAAATTCTGTACATCATCAGATGGGAATTTCCACTTTATACTTGTATCCAGGCTTCACCAAGCTTACGAGAGAAGACTTTGGACCTAGTTTTAGTAAGAACAAATGACCTATAACAATAAAAAATTCATATTTAGTTTGAGCCAATTCTTGTGCTTTATAAAATAAACTATCTGCTTAATTCTTAAACATCGTTTCTAGTTGAAGGCACTCCTGGTAGCTCACTGGATATTAGAATAAATGATACAGGCAAAGATTAAAATGAAGTTCAAACTAAACCCATTCATATTGGTTACAGGATTGCTGGTATAGTTTGATGACTAAGTTGATTAAGTATAAGATATATCTTACAGGTGAGGGGTTAATAATTAACAAGACTTACATTATTCTTACTAAATGTAGAAAATTTGCCTAGTTTGTCGTATTTGGTCTAACGCTCCATCCTAAAAAATAAGGGGAAAATATTATCTCTTCTAGTTTGAAGCATCTTATTTCTCTGTAGTTAACCTTCTCCTTTGTATTGAGACTAAACTTAGTACTGTAAACTTTAGGGAATAGAAACATTGATGTTTGATAGTGGTCAAAAATGTTGTTATTATGTACATTTATAACTGAAGCTAAAATTTCGTATGGTCCAGAAAAGTCCACAAGCTTATATGCGTAAATTTTGGTGCATCCTTAATAGGTTCAGAAACATAACTAACCCTACAGAATCCCATTCAAAAAGTACAAACTTGGGTAAACTAGTTCTAAATTGAAATTAAAAAAATGAACTAAAGCAGATTATCTTCCGTACTATTTCCAACTGCTATGCTTCTGTCTAAACTTTTATTTCTGTCTTTTGTATGCATTAGTAGGGAATGAGTTTCTCTTTCTCTGTACAGTATTTGAGTTCAAAAACGAATTCTTGATTTTTGGTATTAGCGATTAAATCTATAACAACCGTAACGGCTATTACAAAGTATCTTCGGGAGCTACCTACTTATGTACGACAAAGTTACAGCAACTGTCCAGGATACACATTGGTCAACTATGGGTTGACATCCCCCATTTTTTAGAGAAATTATTTAGGAGTAGAAAAAGAAATATCCATGGTATCCTCAGGTTGCATCTCAAACCCTACGCTGGTCCATCCTGGACTTGAGTTTTCTTTTCCTACAAACAATTCCAATTTATTACAGTTTGGGAATATATTATCAATTAGTATATAGAGTTCATTTGGTTTAGTAGAAGAAGTTAATGGGATTGTGGAGAAGCAGCCATCATGTACCATTAAGCTTTCATCTTCGAAAATATTTGTAAAAGATATTACATTATTCGGTTTTCGTATAAAGATTAAACAGGTTTCTTGTGAATGTTGTAGAAAATGTCCAGGAGAACATGCATATTTTTCGTTCCGCGTCTTTTTAATCTACGTTAAATGGTCGATAGGATAAAATTGGTTCTTTTCAGCCCACCTTAATATGGGACCATGCGAGTGATTCACTACCCAGCAAAATAAATAGCTCCAAAAGGAAAATTTTGAAGAGGTAATGTAAGCTTTGAAGATTCTTTGTTAGAGATGGTAGGATAGGGTAGTGTGACGCCTCTAGTGGGATTTGGTCCACCTACTTTCCATGGAGGGTCCATTAAAATTATCCTGAAAATCGAATCTTTAGCCCTAGGTTTTGAAAATGTCAAGTTAAAAGCGTCTGAAATGACTGGAAAGCTGTCGGGCAGTTGTAAGTAAACAAAATTCTTATCGTTTGAAATAGAAAATTTATTGCTTCCATTATAGCCAAGTATAATCTTTGAGCTACACGAGAGAAATAATAGGGTCACTTTAACCCCTTCCTTCGATAAAGAGACTGATATATTAACTTGCCCATACTGAAGGGTCTTCTGATTTTCAGTTGAATAGTATTGTTTTTGCACTTGATCTACTGAGATCCACTTAGCATAAATATTATCCAAATAAGAGTAAAGCTGCGGATCTTCTTTGTAAACATAGTATAAAATATTTAGATAACTCTCAACATCCTTGATCGGTTGAAATTCTTTAAACTTTTTCTCATTGATAATTCTTTGTAGTTCCCCCTTGGAAAAGATCTGATTTCTCTTAAGGAAATTTTGGCATGCAAGTAATTCATATTCTTTGTTCATAAGTTCTAGGTGACGTAAATTATTGATGCGTCTAAAATAAGAAACTGGAAAAGTATCCTCAGACCCATAAATCTTTACATATTTTGTCAGAAAGTTTAAGAACTCTTCTCTATTATAGACTTTATCAAAAATTCCAGGAAGCTTCTTGGTGTACTTTACCAGACCAAAATGTACTTTTAAAAATTCTTTCACTTCATCTACGTCGAACTTCAATCCATGAGATACCCCTATAGACTGTAAATTTAAAATAGACTGGATTTGTGAGCTATATTGTTGCTTGGTGCGAAAATGAAGATGTGTTATATTCAGATATACTTCATAACTGCCACATCCATTGCTTAGTATCATTTTTTTCAGTATATATTTTCCCAGTGGATACCATCCCAAAATGTGATCCATGTTTGTAGTATCATAAGCTCTTGTAATCAAGTGGTTTACCCTTATATGTTTTGTCTTGGTCCGTTTGTTCTTATTTCTATTGAACTTTTTAACTACTTTAGCATCCCACTTCTCTAAACGTTTTAAAATCGCGGTTTTCCATATTCCTTCATCATAATCCCCTTCAACATGACTTCTAACTACATCTGGAATACTACTGTAGAGTTCTTCAAGATCCTCCCAAGTGTTGCACAGCTTTTCAAAACCGCGCCAGCTAACCAGGGCCTCATATCTAGATCCCCTACCGGCGGTTAACTTAATGTCGATGATCTTGTCCACTTCAAGACTTTGATAGTTATGTACGAAAAGGGATTTGAGATATTTGTATTTCAGCGGAGCTTTCTTTTCGTAAAACCATAGTCTAGATGCATGAACATATTTTTTTCTGCCAAGTAAATCCTCCACCAAACATAAATGTGGAGATATTACCTCTAGGATTTGATATGGTCCGAGCCACACTAACCGCGTCTTTTCAACTGCATTTAAGGTGCCTTCTTCTGAAACAAGAACATAGTCTCCTGCTGCGAAGTTCAATAAAGGTTCTCTCTTTGAATTAAGCCTCACATTTTTTAAATCTCGCTTGAACTTTACAGATTTAAACACAGCAAACTGCTTATCTTTTAGCAACTTTACGATGTTATCTACTTCCAATATTAAGGTCTTTATTGACTTTGGCTTCATCCATTTGTTACCGTATCGTAAGGCAAAGTAGCTGAGGTCTCTTCTTATTAGATCCATATCTTCCCTAAAATATAAAAATAATTCATTAGGTGTCATGTTCTGCTTGTGTGGGTTTGGTCTGTTGTTAATAAGATAGTTTAATACTGGAAGTAAGGTAGACCAGTCAGCTTCATATAATTCGTATTCGGAACAAAGGGAACGTAGATACTTTAATATGGTTGAGTTCACATTCTCCACAAATCCATTTGTCCATGGGGAGTAAGCCATAGAAAAATTATGCTGGAAACCAATTCTTTTTTCCAGTCCTTTCATAAGTGCATTTGCGAAGTGAGAAGCATTATCAGTTATTATGATAAAATCTTTAGCGAATTCAAAATATCCTCGCCACTCCAACAAAGCTTCTACCATTGTGGTTGATGTTGGACCTGCATAATGTTTTAATAATGTCTTCCTAGTGCAAGAATCTATGAGAACAAGTATATATCCAGCTTTATTTACATATAAATAGTCAGCGTGGAGTATATCTCTTTCCCTTCTTGCTAAAGAAATAATTTTGTAAGGTCTTCTAATGATTTTTGGAATACGATTACAATGAAGGCAATGATTCCTATATGAGGTAACGAGTGTATTCAATTGATTTCTATTTATTCCCTCGAAGTAATATTTTTTCAAATAGTTTGTCTCTTCTGATTTAGATGGATGACACTTGGATATATGTAGAGATACAATCATCTTTGTAATATACTTCTTAGGAATGACCAGTTTGTTTGAAAGGTATAGAAGGTTATCCTTCCATTTTGCATTCTTAATATTTTTTATCCATCTTCTTTTGTTCTTCTAAAAGGCTGATATCTTTTATAAGATCCCATGGAGCGTTGTCATAGAAAGGGCTTAAAAAAGATATATGTTCTTTTAATAACTTCGCATATGCCGATTTAATATCTAAATCCACTTGAGTCTCTACTGCTGGGCTTCTTAGATATTTATTTATATCACCATCTATATAAGATAAGTCAACACTGGGTCCATGGTCCTCGATTGAAATCAACGTTGATAACTTTATCCCCCTCTTCAATGAATATAACTCCTCTTCCGAAAAATGAATAAAATCAGCTACATCAACTTCTTCAAAGCTGCCTTTTTCGAAGTCGATTTCTTTTTCAACTTCGAGCATATCGTCTTCTAGCATCCAGCTTAATAATTCCTTTTCATCAGCTTCTACATTACTCTTGTTTCTGCATAATCTTATCACACTTAATACCGTGTTTGGAGTGCTTTTCCTTGCCCATCTTGTTAATAAGTCTGAAATAAAATTATCTTTTGACGGAATATGAAAAACTGTAGTTTTAACTGAGTGTAGAAGGAGGGACCAGCGATAAAGACGATCCCAAAATATCCTCTTTTCATTGTCTTTCGTCCCAAGGATACTAAGTAAAGCTCGGTGTTCCGTGTAGATGTAAATGTTACCTATGTGCGATCGGAGAAGGAAATCTAATCTTTGAAAAGAGAATATGATCGGGAATAACTCCTTTGATGCTATATGCCAACTAACCTCCGAGTTACTAAAGCTTCTAGACAAGAATATAAGCGGCTTTGGTTGCAACGTTCGAACATCATTTGATACGTGCTCCTCATCGTCCTGAAATACCGCTAAACTCCAGTAATCTTCTGAAGAATCTGTAAACAATAAGAGTGATTCATTCACATCATATACCGCCAAGTACCTCTGACTGGCTTCAACAATAGCTTGTTTCAAAAGTTCATAAGTTTCACTTTATTCAGGAGTCTAGATGGCTTCTTCTTTCATCCTCTCTATCTACTGTAGCTTTTTTCCTTTTAAGTTTGCGTATTGAGCAAAGGGAAGGCGTAGATTCGCCAATTTTGGTATATTTGGTGCTAACCAGTTACTCATAAATACAAGCTGCACGACCTCATGACGATAAACAGGTTTTGCCATATCCAATATCTCCTGAAAAAAACCTAGGTCAAAGTTCCATCCTTTTTTACTTATCTCCCTTCCGCACCATATGGTAGGTTTTTCTAAAAGGGTGCACTTTCTTAAATTGAATCTTACTCTCCTGCGCGCTGCTCTTTTCAGAATATTTTCTAGCATACTATATAGAGCTTCTATTGTATCTGAATACAGCAGCAGATCGTCGAGCCAAGCCGCGATTCCAGTCGTCTGTTTGCAAAAGTATCGTGGTTCCTCTTCGTCCACTATCTGGTTAACAATTCTGTCTGCGAATAAAGCGGGTGTATTGCACCATCCCATAGGTGCACCGTTCATCCGATAAGCCAAACGTCGGGTGACTAACGTAAAAATATCTTTATACTTGTCATGTGTAGGTAAAAAGTCGAATCCACTTAAAACATCTAAGGTAATAAAAAACCTTGAGCCCTTAAGTCCAAGTAGTTGTCTTTCCAGGTTAGGAAGATTCAACGACGTCTTGACAGTGATCTGATTTAACCTAATCATATTGGCTACTATCCTGAATCTGTTCAGGATGTTATCATCTTTCCACTTCTTTTTCTGCTCTGTCGTAAAAAGGTTCCAATCCTTGGGCACAGAAAGCTTCTTGGGGACCACAAATACTGGGTGGCCCCATATAGGGTTCGAGCTTCTTTCAACAATACCTGCCTTTCTTAACGCTGCCAGCTTAAGTTCCAGGAAATCCTCCGCTTCTGGAGGCTGGTGATATCCATCACTTCTTAATACTTGATGATCCTTAATAAGAGAAACTTCTATAGGGGTGAGGCTAGACATCTGTGCGTTGGTCTGTTTCAGCCCCCAAGCTTCCCTATTCTGCAGTATAAGTTTCTCAAGCACATCCGCTTCTTTGTCCGATACCACTGCTTGACATAATTTCTTCTTTGTCATTTCCTTTATGAGAACCTCTTCTTCATCCTCCTTTATGTTTTCCTTTCCAATCTCAACTTCCTCAAAGGTATCCGGAACGTTCTCTAGCATATTAGATAACAAAATTGGAGTGACCTCGCTGGAATCTATATCGGGACCTATTCTTTTGAAATGCGAAGAAGTTACGCTTTCGGCTTTTATATATTCAACTTTCCCTAAAGTGATAGATCTCTCGACTTCGCGTTGAAATCCTTTTATATTTTCTATTACGTAGTCATGAGGACTCATTAGATCTTTGACGATTCTATTTATAGCCTCCTCCATATCCACCTCACTGAATACATCCTTATTTGCCTGCAAGTTAAACTCAGCGGATTTGTGTTCCGTATTGAAGAAAATAATATATTTGCTCTCAGAGTGTAAGAAAACCTTTGAATTAAATCTATCTACTTCTTCGCCTTTATAATGTACCACTAGTGAATCAGCCATACGATATCCGGCTAGTTGCAGCTGAGTAAAATACTTTGAGACTGTATTGTAATTTAGTTCCAAAAATACAAAAGCAAAGCTTGAGAGGTACGTGGGCTTTAAACTAGCATGTTGTGTTTGATTGTCGTAGCAGCTAATAAGAAGGAATTTAAACTGTATTTGATCACCATCCCCAGCGGTTGTTCCCCTTTTTAAAAATGATGGTCTTTGTCTTGATCCTAAATAATTAGCTGCTGGCACAGGAAGGCTTGTAACTTCTCTGCCTTCTTCCTATTTTCTTTTCTCCGCTTTCTTAGAATTAGCCAAATCCAACTTTATCCCGAACCTGTCCAAAGTTTTCTTGCCTATGATAATATCATCCCACTTAAGGGCTTTCATGCAAAAGAATATGCACTTACCGAGGTCCACTTGAAGATCCTTTTGTACAAGCATAACACGGGCCTTTGAAACTTTATGAACTGGGTGCATTGTTTTGTCAGGGAACTCGACCTCTAATACATATCTGGGATCTTCAACCTCCAGAACAAATTTACCCAATGTTTCTAGGGTGGATATGTTGCGCTCTGCTCCTGTATCCGCGATTCCTTTGACCTTCTGAAAAGAGCCACTGCTGGGATCCTTCATCAGGAGCTCTATATCTCTTAGTTTCCCAGTACTTACGACGCTAAGTCTGATCTTTCCCAGTTGTGTTTTATTTGTGCTTTTTTAAGTATAAAAAGATCCATCCTTTGTATTCTGTGATGATTGGTCTGAAGTCTTTGTTTTCATATTTCCTATTTTCTTTTTGATCTTAAGCACCTCTAATACAAACTGTCTTGATAAGAGTTTCCTTTTTAGTGTCTCTATGCTGTAGCTTTTATCTTCATAGTCAACATTGTCTTTATTCAGATTAAACTCCGGAGGCAGCTTATCTAAAAGAATTTTCAATACTTTCTTTCTACGCTTTTTTTTTTATCCTTCTTATCATAGTATTTCAATATGTCATATACTGTGTCAAAAAAGAAGTAGATCTGTTCCGCTGGTAAAAGACCTTCGTGCTTCCATGTTAATTCTTGCTGCAGAGTTATCAGGCTGTTCTCCTTCTTTTTTGCTTCGTGTTTCATGAGATGGCTTTGGAGATAAGCCAGGATTTTTAGATCACTTTTCACGTCCACTCTCCTAAACTGCACTGCGCTGTAAACTTGCCTAGAAAGTAACCCCTGTATTCTAAGATTAGGTACGTTAGTACGCACCGAGAAGTATTCATATAAAAAGTTCTCGATACTCCTTTCCTTCAGGTCGTTTAACTTTCTTGGGAGAGAAAACTGAACAAAGGGGACCCCACTTTCCACTTGCTGTTGGGCTACTGGGGGTCTTGGAAATCTGAGATGAGGTCTCTCCATAGAATAAGCTGTTCCATTGAATGTGCTTCCCGTAACGCTCCAGCTTGCTTTCGTACTCCTTGTAGACGCTGTAGCATCATCATCCCCACCGTCATCTGGAGCACCCGGAGCTGCATGCAGCTTATCCTCCACTGGATCTCCTACTTGTTTTGGCACTCGTACACTTATATTATCCCCTTCTTGTGGGATATCTTCATCATCAGCTCTTGAAACCATATCACCTCCCTTTCTCTCCATATTCATGTTACCCAAAGCAATAGCTAAACGTTTTTCAACTTCCTCCTCTATTCTTTTACTCAAGACCAGTTGTAGCGTATTTTCCGCTTCCTTAGTTATGCTCTTTTCCGCCAATGGCTTCTTCTTTTTCCTGTTTCTTCGGCGCAGCAAACTCAACTCGTCATATCCGAGGAGTGAGGAGGTGTCCTGTTCCTTTCTCCTGTTTCAAGTATATGGAGTTATTTGTGTGGCTTTCTGTGCGACCTCTACATCCTTTATTCTCTTCTCCAAGTCTTTCTGGGCCTTTGTCACGTCAATACTTTCGTGTTCTGCCAAGGACGAAAGTTTTGGTTTTTCGGTTTCGTCTTTTGGGGACGTTTCAGAAAGCTTCGGTAATAGATTCTGAATAAAAGACTTTCCCGGAGAATGTTGTGGTGTGTTCTTATCTGAGTGATTATCTGTCTTGTCACTGTCCATTTTTGCTCTCTAACAACGTCAATCGATTGATGCCTTTCTCTGTACAGTATTTGAGTTCAAAAACGAATTCTTGATTATTGGTATTAACGATTAAGTCTATAACAACCATAACGGCTATTACAAAGTATCCTCGGGAGCTACCTACTTATGTATGACAAAGTTACAGCAACTGTCCAGGATACACATTGGTCAACTATGGGTTGACAAGCTGGTTATATACAATGTTAATTTTCTCGCTATTAATCAAACAAGACAGTTTTATCTATGCATTGAACCTGCTAAAATTAATTCTTAATCTTTTCTAACAAAGAAAAGAAGAAATCAGATTAATGAAAGTTTCTACGTTCTTCAAGAATATCAACCAATGCGTTGAGGTGCTCATTCCAATGACATTAATCATTGATGCCACACAGGTTTCTTCAATAGTACTAGTATAATACATTCTGCTCTTAGTATATTATTTGAGCGAGAGATTCGCCTGGGTATAGCTAAACTTACTTGATTTCCAGATTAATTAAGTTAAGAGGTCGGGTACTTCTAATTACTGTACCAAGTAAGACTGAAGGTTTCGACCCTCGGCCCCATCTATTCATACATGAAATTTAATGAAGATTCAGATCTAGGCTGTTTTTTTAATTTGTTACTTTTCGCTGGCCCGTTGATAATTTGTAGACTAGCTACCAGAGAATAGCCTTTAGCTCTAGAAACTGTTATGGTTATGAAAATAGATTCGCCAGTTTACCTCCTCGACTTCATGATTCTAGAATCAAGAACATTCCTTGAAGTTTAATATGGGCTGCATACTTTCCCAAATATATTCTGACATTCTTAAAGGTTTGAACAGCTGGAGACTTAAATATAGGGCCGCTATTAGTTCATGATAAGTTTATGGAAAACCCCAGCCAACATGATGTTAATGAAGCAACTCTTAGAAAATATTTGGCAGTCAAACATGTTTATATTGAAAGGAAACGTTTTATAGACTCTACCTATCAAAATTTTCAACCTCTCAAGCTGCACGGTAATTCTAGAGCATCATTTCCTTCCACAGATGCAAGGAGCTTAAATAACTAGAGAGGTTGTTAATTGGTCCCAGATATGATCGGTTACATTGTTCACCTCCAAGTGTCATTAGACCTTCTTTAAATTTCATCAACTATTATAGTAGTATAGGCCAGGACAATTTAGTCTCAAGAGGTTTTCAAAGAAAGAACTCTCATTTCCTTAGCAGATTTCCCTTTGAAGTCTAGTAAGGGAAATATGATCTGTTAGACTATAACCCTATTATGCTATAAGTTTATTCGAAAGATTTCGATAAGAATCTAAGTCAAATCGGAAGACTGGACGAAATCTTAAAGTCAGCTAACCCATAAGTTATTTAAACTACATATCGTATTTCCACAAGATAAATCTTAACTAAACTAAGAACTTACCACCCATACCTATAATGTCAACAAATCTTAAGTTTTATCAACTACTTAGTAATACAAGAAACCTTTCCTCATACCATTAAAACTTACAGACACCTACTCTCTTCTTTGTGGGTTTCTTGGCGGAGTTTTGTTTGCTTTATCAGCAGGGAATTGTTGTTTAGCCACGTCGTCGCTTGGCTTTAGAATCTGAAATGAGCACATCAAGGTATCATCTACTGTCATCATTGCTCCAGCATTATCAAATTCTCCACAGTAGTTCGGCGCCGAAAACAGAGTCACTAAAGACCTTTGCGCAAAGAACTCATATCCATCTTCAACAACTTGATGAGCCCTACAAATCAAGTCCATATCATGTTTCTTAAGGAATTTCTCGACTACGTTATGCCCAAAAGTGAAACTAACACCTCTATCATTCTCTCCCCATCCCATAACATCTTTATCAGGATCAGCCCAGAGTAAATCACAAACCAACCCAGTGTCAGGAACATCTGTGGGTCTCATTATTCTTCTGATTTGATCCATCGTATGTAAGTCAGGAGATAACCCACCATGCATACAGAAGATTTTTTCGTCGACAATAGCAGCGATTGGAAGACAGTTAAAGCAATCTGCGAAAGTTTTCCATAGTTTGATGTTGTATCTTCTCTTACACTCATCATAAAACCCGTAGATTCGATTAATACTTGCACATTCATGGTTTCCACGAAGGATGAAAAAGTTTTCTGGGTACTTGATTTTGTATGCTAAAAGCAGACAGATTGTTTCTAAACTTTGCTTGCCTCTATCTACATAATCTCCTAGAAAGAGATAATTTGAATCAGGTGGAAAACCTCCATATTCAAAAAGTCGCAGAAGGTCATAATACTGACCGTGTATATCTCCGCAAATTCTGATAGGAGCTTCCAACTCGAGGAGAATCGGTTGCTGCATAAAGATTTCTCTACTTTGAATGCATAAATTTCTTATTTCAACTTCAGATAAGTCTACATGCTCACCAGGTTCACTTGATCTTACCTAAATATGTTACAGACACACATTTGTTTACCTGTGTTAATTTGTTAATAACGGCGTCTAGGTCAAAGAGCGACGAAGAGGACATGATTTTATTTTAAACTTTGGTAATCACTTAAGGGGAGCTTATTTAGCCGATTGATGTGGTATGTGATTATACTGATTACGTTTTCACTGATAACTTGCACAAAACTTCAAGAATTTTCTCTTTCTTCTCTTTTGTCCTTTTTTATGGCCAGTTGATTTATTACTTCTCCTTGCGGCAGAGCACGGAATTAAACATCGGCAAGCGAACACTTTTCAATGATCTCGGCATTGTTTCAAATCAGCTGATGGCACATAAGATAAGTAGAACAAGGACGGCAAATTCAAGGCCATATGGCCCAGGAAACTAGTTACGAAGAGTGTCCATTAACGACAGGTATCTTCGGTTTAGCCGTTAAACTGAAAATACAGAAACAGCTAAAAGAAAAAACAGCACTTAACAGGTTATGAGAAATGTTTAACTCCTCCCATAAAGGTTCTTGGGTCAGGTCCTGAGCCATTGAACTCTGCATCGCTAAAATCAAAGCCGCCATAATGCTCATTAAATCTTTCTTTTGTCAAGAGCTTCTTGAATTCTTCATACTGTAGAGGATTAAGTTGTCCATAGTCCATCCCTTGATTTGTTTGCGCAGTTCTTTCTTTCTCTGTCAACTTAAGACAACTAAAAATTATTTAATATGTCAATTACCTTGTCCATACCAGCGCTTTTTGAACTTTAACCAACTCGAAATTTAGGAAAGGTTTTCCATTTTCTTTATCAAAAAAATAAGTTGACTCAGCTAAAAAGTTAAAAAATAAAAATATATAACCAATATCAACAGTTCCAAATAAGTCGTTCTAAATATGATATATGAATATCCTGTACGTTGAAAATAACCGTCTTGTGTATCGTCAAACTCGCGTGATTTGGCGTAAGTTGCCACGAAATATTACCTTTTTTCACATTCTCATCAACTGGAACAAGAATATTAATATTATCCAAACCTTGAGACCATTTAATTTGTTTATCAGCAATCACGAAAGAAAGTTTATCTATTCCAGCAGCTTTATCCATATTTTATTTAATTTAGTTGAACCAATCATATTTACTCGATACTCTATTTGACCAATGAAATCACCTACGAGAAAAACGCGATAATTCGTATAAGACACGTTTTAGAAAAAAACACGAAAGCTTATTCTAACACTTAAAGAAGCAACATGTTTGGATCCGAGATATTTTTACTAAATGTCTGTAAGAATGACGCCGCCTTGTGCTCATCGACTCTTTTTCGATCGACGGTCAACCTCACATCCATTTCCTCGTACACTTCAAGATCTTCCTTCTTTAATTTCCCTTTGCCTTTACTTTCTTCTTTAGCTCTTACTTTCTTGATACCAACTCCCACAGCCAATATCCCAGGTTGTGGATCATTCACCACAGCACTGAAATTGTCTATACCAAACATACCTAGATTCGACACAGTGAAGTCACCACCTTGAAACTCTTCTAGCTTTAATTTATTCTCTCTGGCTCTACCTGCAAGTTCTTTAACCTTTTCATTTACTTCCGATAACCCTTTTTGTTTAACGGATGTTACGATAGGAGTAATAAGTCCGTTAGGAGTGGCAACTGCAACGGATATATCGCTATGGGCGTTAAGTTCAGTAAGAGACTGCGCAGCGGCTTTCAGCACGAGATCGTTCATCGAAACTTTTATATTCTGACTTTTTAGTTTTTTTCTTAGAGCAGAAGCTTTAGTGATATCAGATTTTATTGACAGGTAGAGATGAGGAGAGTTTTGCTTGGAGTGCAGAAGCCGCTTTGCAATCACACTTCGCATGGTACTTGTTGGAGTATCTGTGTAGCTTTCATCCACGTTACATTCTGGAAGAGCTGAAAAAACTGCTGTTTTTTGTGGTTGGGGGATTGCAAGTTGTGGTTTGGGTACGATATGTGGATTCTTTAGGAAGCTTAGCACATCGCCTTTGGTAATTAAGCCGTGTTTTCCAGTTGCTGGGATGCTTGTAGCGTCTAGTTTGTTTGAAGCAATTAGAAGCTTGGCTGCAGGCGAAGTTCTTATGTTTTTAGCTACACTGGCAGAGGAAAACCTGCGGATTAACATTGGGCTGAGTTTTGGTTGCTGAGTGGAAAATCTTTTCTTCTTGGTATGACGTCGTTCTGTGGAAGACTGATATTAACACAGTACGACATTACCCCACAAAATGAACCGGGAAACCTCGGGAAGGCTCTTGGACCAACACCGGGAAACGGAGAGACTCCAAGCCGCAAAATTTCGTGTTGCCAATATTTTTGAAAACCTGAAGCATCGAGAACCAAAGAAAATATATTGAGAAGAACACACCTAAAATTGAAAAAAAAAGAAACATGCAGAGCACAAAAAGATAGGTTTTTTCTTTTCTTTTTTAGTTTGTAGTATCTTAACAGCCTGAATACGTAGATGAGTGCGAAAATATGGAGTATACCAACGTGCTAAGCTAATTATGAACGAAAGTAAAGAAGCATTGAGGTAAAGAGATTTCAAAGAGCTGTTTTAAGGCATGTACGACCTTATCAGGGTTGATTCATTTCTTGTACTTGAGCTGAATCAAATGTTCTATCTTAATTATCACCTCACTTGTGGGTGAGCTTTATTTAGAAGTATAGTTTAGTTAAATAATGGTTGATGAAGTGTAAACTCAGAAAAGTTTTCTCAGGAGAAACTCCGTTATCGGAAAAAAAGACTAATACACAAATCCTTAATCTACCTTCTCTTTCCATTAACATTCGATAATCCTGTCCACATGCCTCTTTCCACCTTTCTTCGCATTTTTTCGAGTTATTATATACGGTGATTGGTAAACCGTAATCCCTTGGGAATCCTATGATTTCAGAAAGGAAGAGTGCAGAACGGGAGCTAAAGGAAAATGTGAATAAAAAGTGGACGCTTGTGGAAAAGCTTCGGAAAACATTTTTATATCGCAACCTTGATGAAGAAAATATGTCATTCGGTATGTATTTTGGCTAAGAATACTGAAGCAGTCCTCATTGTTGATTGCAATAAAAAAATAACTCAATAGTATCTTATGGGTAGATCATTATTGTGAGCCTGCAATAACTTTGTAGCTCAAGACTATAGTGGAAAACGCAAATCAAGAAACTAAAAAAATTATTATTCATAATTTTTTGGGAAACCCAGAGTGAATAAATTTATTTTGAAGTCTAAGTAAATTGCCAAATAATTGAATGAACTTATTTAACCGCAATGAAATATTTCCCTAAATTTATTTTTAATTATTGTAACTTTGAAATCTTCATTTGTACCTTTTAGCGCTAGGTTCAACAGTATTTATATCTAACGCAAACTCCTAGACTCTCAAAAGCAAAACAGGGCCGAACTAGATTTTAATCATAATTTCGGTATTTTTTTTGCAATTGTAACTTAGAATGATCTTATAATTTTCTTTTGAGTTTTTTATAGATCATAAATATTGCTTACACATATAACTCCCAAGAGTATGTGTTCCCTATCGCTAGATGTCCATATTAAATAACTTATATCCTATTAAATTTCCCAAACATTATTATATCTATATTATCATATACATATATATGTAAATTTAGCTATATAGATATTTTGCTGATTTCTGAAGGTCCATTTTATAGTAAGCAGATATTCCAGAAAGGTAGAAAGTTTAGTAAGAAGAGTTAAGTGAATCTGTAAATGGTGTTATGATCGTGTCTTACGGTAGGTTCATGAAAATGCCGATTGCCCAAAATTATTTAAGACTAAAGCAAACAAAAAGCACTTTAGACAATGAATTTCTTTAACCCCGCTTCTTCACCAGACAACCCTTCTACATCAACAAACGACCCAGAAATCCTTTCTCAAGTTCAACTACCATCTCTGACATCTCCCAGCAATATAAATCAACAAAATACAGCTAGACCTGCCAAGTTCCTGCTCAAAGTTTATCGAATCCTATCAACACCAGAGTATGAACCATATATCTCATGGAACGAAACTGGAGACTCAATATTAATAAAAAATCAGCATAAATTTACAACAGAAGTTTTACCTAATTTCTTTCGACATAATCAATACGCTTCATTCGTCAGACAATTGAACATGTACGGATTCCATCGAATAAACACGGATCTGCCATCTAACATTTCCAGAGATATAGTACAATTTCAGCAGCCGCTTTTTCAGAAGGGTAAGAAAGAAAATCTAGCGTTAATTGAGCGCAAAAAGACAAAGAAAGAGGTTCAATCTGCACGTCGAGCGGTTACTGAGGATGTGTTTAAGACAGAAACAAGTTTAAAGGAAGTAACCCAGTTGATGGAAGAAGTGAAGAATTTAAAAGTAACGCAACGAAAATATGAAAGAAATCTGACAGAGTTGAAATCTAAGAATGAGGATTTGCAGGAAGAGAATAGGATGATGTGGCACTCTGTAGAAACTGTTAAACAAAGGCAGCAGATTTTAGCGCAGAAGATGCAAAAAATACTATTGTTTTTGAGACACGCGTTTTCAAGTCAAAATTCAGAATCTACGCTTGAAGGGTCAAATCCAAAGACACTTACAAATTCGACAAGTGAAGGTTTAAAAGAAAGGAAAAAACTGATGATTAAGGCTGCTGAAAAAAAAGAGGATAAGGAAGAATTTGATCATAAATCTCTGTTTACTCGGTCACATAGTTTATTAGATCGGATAAAAAGCTCTGAAAGGTTTTTGGAGAAAGTTACTGAAGAGAAAAAGAAGAGAAAAGGTTCTGAGGAGGAGGATATTTTGAGTAATTTGCCATCTGTTCACGACTTTGATCAACCTGTTAAGGAGGATGAAGTTAATTTGTTTAAGAATGCTTCACTGAGTGATTTAGGTGGATATCTAAGTTTTGCAAAGAATATGGATTCTCATATGAATAAACAAGAAAATACCCTAAAGAGAATGAACACTCTTGAAACTGCTTTGGAGAATAATAAGGAGCTTTCTCCAGTGAAGAATTCTCTCGCGTTTCCTGAAGATCTCCCTTCAATGAATAATGAGGAGCAAGGATTAGAAAGAATTGAAACAGTTGATTTTGGTAACTTGAAGAGTTTTAAATCCCTTAGTGATTTTCTAAAAGGAGATAGTATGGTTTCACCTGCTACCAAAAGGCAGAAAGTTGAAGAACCTCCTCTTGTGGATTAAGTTGCTTTTATAGAAACTAAAAAAATGCAGCTAGAGTGAAATGGGGTTGATGGATATGTTTTACCAGATGTTTTTTGTATAGTATTCTTTTAGCTAAACTTCAAGCTGTGCATTATAATATATTTATGAGTTGGAGTTAAAGAAACGTTGTCTCATTCACTTTTAGTTTGTACATTTTATGTAGAACTACAGGAATCTAATTGCTTATACCTTGGTTAAGAATCGTGAGAGCAGATTGAAGCTGAGTGAAAAATACGAAGTTGAGAAGAGGAAAATGAGTAGAGGCGATTTTCATGAGGCTTGTATGAAAAGAGAGGATCTGCTGTTGCTAAGATTGAAAAACAAGTTACAGTTGAAGTTAAAGAGAATACAATTGAACAGGCTATTGGTGATGATAAAACTGGAACAAGCAAATCGACATCGAGGACAGAGAAGGCAGAAAACGCTTCCATAGAGAACTTGGAGGGACTTGCTAACCTAGACATGAAAATGTTCTTAGTTTTGAAGAAGAGTGTGCGAGAACAGATTTCTATTCTCAAAACAATTGCTAAATTAAATGAGAACAACAAAGATAAGCTGAAAACTGCTAGATCCGGTTTTAATATGTATGGCTAAATTAGTTCTCAGTATCTAATTTTAAATTCCTAAATTGTGGAGTGCAAGGTTTAAATGCAGAGGGTGCTTACCCAGAAAACTTTCTTTTACCCTACAAAGGATGTATAGAAAAGCAAACTTTGCCTCCATGAAACTGATAAAAAAAGCATGAGCTAGCCTTGCAAATGAGACTAGCATTAGAACTGCCTTTTCACTTGTTTACTTCTCTACGCTATAGAATTAAAACAGAAATCCTTAAGACTACGACTTTGAGCACATGTTATTCAATTGTACAAACACATTAGTAAGAGTATTAGTGTTCTAGTAATTCATCAGAGCCTGTAGATATTACGTGAAACCGTAGCTCACTACAGCCGTGTCTTTTATTCAATCAACCATTTTGTGTATCCATTGAGCAAATGGTTCATTAAGAACCAGCTTTTGGAATTAGGGTCTTGATTAGTGCTGCAGACTGAACAAGAATTTTCATTGGGGAATTGAGGATCTTCAAACACAAACTCAGTTAAACAAACTACTGGAAGTTTGAGGATTATGAAACTCAGTTATGAGATTCAAAGTCCTCAACAGGGCAGACATGGAGTACCATTAAAACTATTTAAAAATTTCCTCAAGAATCTTAGCTCAATTCCTCAGAAATCCTTAGGCTGTTCCTCAAAAAGTCTCAGTTGATTCGCCGAGAATCCTCAATGAGTTTCTCATTCAATTCCTTAACGAGGAACTCATTTCTCATTCCGTAAAAAGCAACAGATTCCACATTAAAAAGTCATTAATTGATTCCTTATTCCACACTCCATAAAACTCCACAAATTCCTAGTTAAGAAATCATAAATTATCTGCTCATTCCTCCTCGATGTAGTATCGAGATTCTCACATTTACCTGCGGATTTCCTAAACTGTTCGACTGAGATTTAAGAGAGAACTACCTCTGCGGTCAGCATCCTGATGGCGAGGAACCATGAACTATCTGGCGTTTTGCAAATTATCATGCAGCATGGTAAATATGTCCTAGTTTCGATTGATTAAGGGCTATGATCCTATTTTAAGCTTTGTAAAATAATCAATGAACTCAGGTTCTATCATTTTCAAATATACGAAATAAAATTTGAGCAACTAATTCAACTCAAACCCAGTTTTAGGAAAACCTGTGTCTATATGTAGAAAGCAACTTAGTGCAGTGAGTGATTTAAAATAAGAATAATAATTTCTTACCGTATATTCCTCCTACATGTTTGTGAATACTCTAATGAACAGCAAATTTAGAAAATATATCTATAAAGCCTATGGTGCTGTACTATATTCTGAAGTTTTTTATTGTGCTGGAAAAACTAACCCGAGCTACTTAAAGTATGAGTTCAACTCCTTTTGAGATATTTTGAGTGAAATCTTTCTGGATTCATATTTATCTCCACAACAGAATAGAGAGTCAGTACACCGCAATTTTTTCAACAATGAGTTTCTTAAGAGAAGAGCATATTCTTCATATATTACTCCGCCTTCGGAAAACCATGAAAGGTAAATGTTGCAACTGCCTTTTTGTTCAACTTGAACCCACGTAATATCATTACTCGATTGCTTAGCTTCATATCATCATGAAACACAGAACAAGGCGGCTTTGCTTTTTTCACACAAACTCTATTACTTTTTATTTAGACCAAGAAAGTAAATCTAAGGCTCTGCTTAAAACTTCAATAGGAGCTGAATTTAAACTTTATCTAAAGAAAAGAAGTATCCTGTATTTACTTTCTTTCATCAGATCTCTCTTAAAAAAAGCATCAATTCATGTTTACTAGTATCATGGAAAAAAGAACTAAAGCTTTTCTAGAAGTAGTTAGTTTTTAAGCATTTGTAACTGTTATGAAGAATTTATACATTTCTTAAAATTTCATATTATCATTCCTTAGAAAAAGCTCGGGGTGTCCATTTAAATAGTAGAAAGGTGAGGGAAAAGTTTCTCTCGTGAAATAAGAAAAATAACCTAATTAGAGACTTGATTCTATTAAATTTAAGAAGCTAGAGGTTACTTGGTGTTAATGGTCTCGTACTACTTCTGGGTTTGATATAAGAAATATATTCCCAAGTGTAACTAGAAGTAAAAAACAGATATGGGAGTAAAATGCAAAATAAGGTTTTAGCAGATTGCAAACGGTATATTGATTAAGCAAAAGTTAGTTTGATTAGCTATAAAGTTGACGTCCGTGTTTTAACAAAAACATGGACTTTTTTCGAAGACAAGCTGAGCGTTTAATAAACAGAGTAATGTCAGTCTTAAAGCATCAATTATATATTTCTAAGTAGCAAATTTGTAGTTTAGTGGCAAAAATTGATATTATATTCATTAGATGTCAAATTTGATCTGTTGATAGTCTATAGCCAGTTTATTAGCTGGTTTTTTTAAACTTTTTTCAACTCTATTGACTGATTGTTGATAATGAAAGTAAATCAACAATTACTTAATGAGAATCTATTTCCTATAGTTATCATTGATCATTTGAATTAAAATAAAAAGTGCGTCATCACGGATATTTCTTATCTATTCTGGAGCCTTATCATTATGAAAGGTGGTTTCTGCCTTTATTCCAAGAATAACGTTGCGACTAGGACAGCCTCCACACCGTTATGGTATGTTACACTTTTCTACAAGTCTTTGAGACCATGACTAGCAATTGTTTTATTCTTTAATTATCCAGCCAGAATCGAAGTATATACTTTTGGTTAATACTTTGCTTGATACATATTACTTAGTTCTGCTTCTTTGCCATTCCGTGTAAAAGAACTAGTACCATGAGAGTTCCAGCTAGGGCTTTCTTACCCAACTCATAACCCCATCCGCTTAAGCTTCAACCATCGTTATTCTTTCAATTTATATTCTTTTTCAATTTATCTTAAGTAAATTCCCTGACCTTCGGTTCCAGTAACATTAATGTGTTGAAAGGTTAAAATTTAATACTTTACATGTGACCTCTAAGCATATAATTTATCAGACTACGGAATGTTTTACCTCTAATACTTATATTTTGAATCTATGTAGAGGCGATATATCCCTTAATAGTTACCTTTTGTGTATGATATTCTCTAATATGACTTTTTTCAATACTCGGTTTTGTCGAAAAAATATTCTAGTCCTTTCCCCAATTGCTTGTTTATCACCCAAAATAACTGTACCTCCCTGTGACACAACCCATCTTGCATTTTAATCTTCCATATCTTCTCCATTCAGCCCTATAGAACAAGTACTTGAAGTTTATCCATTCTTTTGCTACAGTAATAGCATGTATACCACTTTGTTTCAAGTTTCCCTCGCCTTTGTATTTGTACTCTTGATTGCTTTGCCTTGCAAACATGTGGAAACATTAACTAAATCACTTGCACATATTGTCATTTTTAAGTTGCACAATAGCCTGAGAGTATTACACTTGATTCCCGACCGAATATTAGTTATCACAGATCTCTCGTGGTAGATTAGTTTCTCAAGTAAGTAAATTTTCTTTTTCTAGTGAGCCAATATTTATTTCTTCGTCACCTAGGTATTCTAATTATTTACTATGATGGTATTTAATTTCCACGAGCAACGTTTGCCTGGGTACAATGTGTTATGCAATCAACACAACCACTCCATTAGAGGTTTATATATACTCAAACTTTCTGATGTAGTTCACCTAACTATAGTGCTAATAGTTTTTGTTTGGCTTTCAAGCTGCTACACAACAGTTTGAGTTTGGCATTTTAATCTTAATTTCCTTTAAGAGATATACAGTGAGTAAGCTTTAGTATGTTGCTCTGAACAGTCTTATGCGCGGCAAAGAAATCTAGTTTTCTTCAGGCAGCACTACACCCCCATGACCTCATCCTCCCATATTACACAAATTTAAGTATTGAGATCTTCTTCAGATTTATCTGAGATGTACTTTATGTTTGGTGGCGGCAGTCTTCATAGCATTAGAAACGACGATTACTTACTCCACAAACGTTCCGGACCTACTTAAATGTCTAGCCTTTCATCTTTTATATTTCTAAGGAATTTGACTCCATCAGCGGTTATCTCAGGTTACTTACATCTACTAAAACTCACTGGATTGCTCTTTCAAATTGTGGGGGTAAATTAAATATTGTAACTAATGAAAACAATACAACCGGCTTCCCAATTCATACCATCTTTTTTAATAGTATTTTCAAAAAAAAAATCATATTGAGGAATATACATATCCCTTTTAGTTTGTTTATATTGAGGAGAACACCCTGTTTTTTTTTATTTTATTTGACAATCTCTAACTCGCTTAACTTCTCACCCTAGATTTCATCATCCGTTTTAGTAATTATGGCAGAAAAGGTAATTATGAAAGTAAAGCAATGGAAAATGAATGTATTAAACTAGAAACCGAAATATTAGTCACTCTTTATAAGAGATTTTCTTCCTTAAATTTCTGCAAAGTATTCGATATATCTGATTTAGTGTATTTTTAAATAACTACTTAAATCTTTGTCATCATAGAAGTTCGATGGTTTGATTTTTATTATACAAGTTATACAAGCTCAAGAAAAATTCGGCCTCGTTAGTAACTCTGTGTCTGACTATTCTCCATGGAAAGGAAATTCTTCCAGGTAGAGTAGATTATCTCATTTGTTGATCAACCGTGATTGTAGATTCTATTATTTCTGTGCTATCATCTTGATAGTAATGAAATTGATGATATTACTAAACCCAAATAGATTAACGGCACTCTTGACCTGAGAAAAAAATATGGCTAAGCTAGTTTTCCAAATATTGTCAAAAATATTGTTTAAAGGGAATTGGTTAAGTAATTAATATTTACCTTTAATATATAAGGGATGTATAAGCGATAAAATATTGTTAGTTCAAATCTAAGACACAACTCTCAGTGCTTTGCTTCCGAATGGTACAAGAATTGTGCTCCTAGAATGGGTTATAGTAGCGACTCTAGGAAACCAGGTTCTCATATTGTTTAAAGATATTAGAAAAATATATTTCAGTGCTAGAATATTAGTTTGAATTATGCCTTTGATAACTTTCGAGCTGCTGTTAGGATGGAAAACTGTATAACTCTTAGTTTATTATAAATCACTTTAGTGACAGATACAAATTTGGTTGTAAGGCGTACCTTAAGTTACTGGAATTATACGCTCAATATCTCTAACCTTAAGAATGTCTTTAATTAATTAGATAGACTATTTTATCTGTTGAGATATTTTCTTAACCCAACCAAGTTGACATTAGTCTGCTTGAACGGTTGTTTTTTCGGTTTAAGTTGGCACTATGTTCTTAGCTTCATTTATAATATATGTGTTCATTTAACTTAGTACCTTTTATTTTAGATACTTATTTAGGTCTAAGGTAACTCGATAATTCTTAATGAGAAACTTCTTTTTTTTGCTTGTTGAGTTTCTAGTTGTCGGATTATGTTATTATTACTTGCGGGATTGAGCAATATAGATATAGGTGATCTATCTCCTTAAAAAAAGCCCATGGTGCTTTCATTAGACATCACTTAAATGCAAAATGAATCACTATCTCCTCCTAAATAACCAAACAGATTTCTAAGATATACATCGATTAAAGGTAGTTAGAGACAGCCCTCGTGTTAGTTTAATTAAGGCTATCTTCAAGAGTGCGCCTGGTGGGGCTCCCAACAGAGTCAAGAAGGTAGGAGACAAGCAGTTTATAGTTTAACCAGTTTACCCACACCCTATAATTATCCAATTATTAATCCAAATATTAAATCTGGCTTGAGTAAGGTATGTTGTTTCTGAAAGCTGAAAAGACCTCTACGCCCAGGTAGATGCTATAATATTCTTATTCAATTGAAGATTTGTTTATGAAAACATTTAAAGGAGGCCCTGTTGATATCTACATTGAGTTTCTACTTTTTAGAAGATATGGATAGTAAGGATCCTGCTAGTTTAGATAGTTTGAGTGCAGGCTCGATTTTTTCATGAAATAGTTTTTTGTCCTCCATGCTATGCAGGAGATAAGAAAATGAGTTCTTGAACATATACTAATTTCTTGCAAGGTCCACGCATGCATAGTAGAATTTCTGAACGAGAAAAGCCACAAGGTTTTTTTTCGAAGCATACCAGTACTTGGAACTAAATAGATTTCTGCTAAAATGAACCTAAGTGCTCAGATATAAGGCCAACAGAAAAGAGGTTTTAAGTATAGTTGTCGAAGAAATCCATTTGCTGCAGAAAATATTGTACTTAGCCTTTTGAAATGAGCGTTATCATTTTCTGAATATCCTACTACTAAGAATCCTTAATTCTCCTATAATTTTGACACAGATATGATATAGTAATAGGATAAAAGAGTTAGCAATGAAACTTGACTGATGTTCTAAATCGCCGAGAGCATGCTGACCACGATAGTTATTTTCCCTTAAGGTAAATATACTTTCTGAAGAATCCTGAATCTTATTGAATTTTAACTTAGATATTTATGGAAGTATTTCTAGCTCATAGTACCCTTTTCTTAGTTATCTAACCTTATCATTTTTTTTTATTATTTCTTGGCACAAGTTGTGATGCCATTTAGACACTAATAGTAGTTCCATTTATCTTAGAGATTTAGATATCTTGAAAGCCAGCTACAAAACATATGTCAGTAGGTGTTTTTAAATAAATGCAAGATTTTGGCACAGGCGTAACTTTAAAAGTTTGTTTACCTCATTCATGGAAACAAAGCGCACAGCTTCTTCAATATTCAAAACAGAAATATATTTGTATAACCTACTAGAACAGAGAAATAGCGTTGTCGCCCTTTATAATACTACTTCATTTATTATATATTTAAACCATTGTTGGGAAACTGGGTGCCCGCGTGGAACTGGTCAAATTGAGTTTAATCTTCTACGACTAACCTTCAGTGCAACAAGCACGAAAATTATTAATCAGTTAAAGCTTTTTTTAAACTTTATTATCAAAAACTTATATATATCTATTAACCCATTGGCCAAATATATAGCATAGATAACCCTATCCCTTATTGTATTATGTTATTTTCTTCTAATACCTTTCTTTCGTATTTCTTCTTGGCTGTAGACCTGAACTATCTATACAAGAGGAGAACATTATTTAACAGCTAAGCCTGGTAGTAGTACAAGAGCCCTGGCCAAAACGGCCAATATCTGTGTCTTTTACAGTCATTCTTAGAGTTTATACGTTAATACCTGTAAGAAAACAGCAAGACGACTGTTCAAGAAATACACCAGGATTGCAGTGTTGGTGATCAAGAATGCCTTTGAACATCTTGGAGGGCTTAAATTTTGACTTTGATATACGATTTCACTCTCTACCTGAACAAAACCAAAAGAGCTTTTTAGAATTTCACGAAAGGTTCTTCCCTTTCCTCGAAAACTATGCTCAAACAACCCATGAACAATTTTTCAAACTTCTTCGACGAGCGAAACTTAAGGATAAACCAGAAAGAAGCTCAAGGACACCAGAATGGAGTTCCACAGGACGAAATCTTTATGATCTCAGATATTTAAAGCGTGCTGGCTTGGATCTCCCTGATGACTTTACTCTTCTTCGATTTCTGACATCTGATCAGTTTAACATTGATTTGGCTCTAAAGAGAACAAGCGATTGTTTAATCTGGAGATTTAAAGAGCGAATAAATCAGTTGCAAAGTCAAGGTTTACCTGATAATTGGGAAAAGTACCGGTCTAACAGAATCTACAGAGTTATAGGAAACAGTAAGAATGGAACACCTATAATAGCAGAAAGGTTTGGAGAAACTCTTGGAGTTAATAATTTACTTGTCATGAATATAAATAAATGGATTCAAAATATTGTGTATGAAACTGAACTTCTGGTTTTGAATTTACGTTCGCAAAGCGAAGCACATAATAGACCGATTGAGAAGATCATAATGATTTATGACATGGAAAATATAAAATACTGGATGGGTATGAAAAATATGAGTTTTTTAAAGAAACTTGATGCAACTCTTTCATGTTATTACCCAGAGCTTGTTGATCGAATTCTAGTTGTAAATGCCCCTTCATTTGTCTCTTTTATATTCAATAAAGTTGTCAAGAGGTTTCTTGATCCAGTTACTGCTGAAAAAGTAATTATTAGGTCAAGTATATATGAAGTCAGGAAGGAAAAAATCAAAGTGGGAAGAAAATTGCGGGGAATAAAAACACTCAGAACTTTCCTTAGCACGAAGTTTAGTAGAAGAAGTGAAGCTGGTCCTGTCACTGCTGCAGAAAATATTGAAGACAAACCCAAGAAAAAGAAAAAGTTTCGGGTTAAATTTTTGAGTCGGTATAAATACAAGAAGATAAAGAAAAATATTTTTGAGGAGTTTTGTGATATCAGAGAGCTTCCGGAGTGTTACGGTGGTGAGAATGCTTTCGGTAGTGAATATCCACATCGAGTGGGTTTTTCAAGTACTAAGAACACTGGTCAATCAAATGTTGAGGAAGAGTCTATAGGACCTAGATCAAACAGCTTATATACGTATGGAAGCGCATTTAGCACAATTAGAAGCCGATTAAGTAGCGTTTATAGTGCTAGTAGATCAAGTCTAGGCAGAAAACGTAATCGCACATTGAGGCAACCGGTTCCAGTGGTTACTAGCAGTGCCACTTTGCCGATGGTTTCGAATGAACAAAATTTAGATACTAGTGTTTCTTTTGAAAATGAATTTACTTTTAAGGCATCGAATCCGATACTACTTGATAAAGTAAAAGAAAGGGAGTCCATAGAAAGCATTGGTTCAAGCCAAAGAGGCCGAAAATCAATATCTGCCAAATCGACGCCTGAAAGCAAGTTTCCTAACTGGGGTGACGAGAGAAAAGTTACTAGAAGTTTGACTGATGTTAGGGAGGACTTGTCTAGTAAGAAGGATGTATAGTGTTTGTTTTCTAATATTTAATATTTAGTTTATTGCCTCTAGTTCCAGCACACCATCTCGCTTCTTAATGCGTTCACGTGCAAGTACTTCCAGACTTCGCCTTTCCTTTTCAGATGTCCATTGTTGACGCTGCAGTTTCTTTTGCAGGGCAATCTCTCTTTTTTCTACCATTGTCAATCCAGAGAAGCTAATTGCCGAACCAGTTACAGTGTGTAAATGCGTTTTCTCTTCTTTATTGGTTTTAAAATTAACAAACTCTTGCCTTGTTGTATAGGTCTCACTAGAAATCTTGCTATTCCGTGGGGAACCTGGCACTGCCTTTCCATAAGAAATTTTGTTTGAATATCCCGATTCCTTCATTTTATTCAAAGCAGCAGCTACTTTAGAAGCAAAATCTTGAGTAGAGAACTTTAGAATGCATTGAGACACTTCAAACCCATATACTTTTTCAAAATCCAACTCTTCTGTTTCTTTTAAAAGTTTTCTTGAGATCAACAAAGTGTTCTCGTATTTATTCTCACAGAACATTGATACATTTCTTGAATCTTCAGTTACCCAATCAAAGTTAAAATTCTCGAGAAATAAAATTGCATGCACAACTAAATTCGGTTGGTACCCAGGAAAAATTCTGCGTTGAGTGGATTTAAGGACCGCGATGATAAAACAATTTGATAGTGCTATCAAAGTCGCATGTTTAAGGTGAAACTGGGCGTCAGCCTTTCTACCTTCTCGTCGCCGATGCAGGATTCCTGTTACTGCGACATCTACAAAATTAATTTTTTCAAAAAAGTGGTCTTTTGGAGTCTTATTGAGAAGAAAGTTGAGTTTGTTCTTATTAAGAAACTTCCATGGCTCCAAGCAGTACAGGCAACTTAGCATCTCACCTTGAGCCTCAAGATTATGAAAAAGATAATCCAGTCCTTCTTGTTCAAAGTCAGTTTTCCATCTTTCTAGAATATTTTCTAGCTGTTGAGACTTAGGTTCTTCTGAGTTGCTTAATGAGATAAGTGCGGTCAGAGTCTTGAATATACTTGTGATCCACTTTAATGGTGACTTCACTAATTGAATAAATTCTCGCAGCAGTATCTTGGGTTCAATCATTGCATGTTTCTGAGAGTAATTCCTAGCTTCAGATATAGTTTCGACCTCAGTGCTCTGAGGCGCAATTTCTCTTAATGAGACTAAAAAGTTATAAATGTTTTTTTCTTGTCGTGCATGATAAAGGAAGTAGCCCAACATTTGAGGTACTACTTCTTTATACCTAAGATAGAGAGATTGAAGTTCCTTGTCTCCTAATAGCCTACAAAGTGAACCAGAAATTTTAGCAGCGCTTGGTTTTTTTCCTGATGCGTTCTTGCCTGTATTGATCATCTGCTTATTCGAATGAATTATGCCCTCTATAATTTCAGTAAACTCGAAATAGATCAAGCATCCAGCAGTATTAAGAGTTCTCAAAGGCACAAAATATCGGTTCAACATAGTCGAAAGTTCCTCCGTGTATTTTAAGTTAGAGATAAGTAAATCTTCATAAATTTTCTTTCGAGCTTCCTTCATATCCTCCCTGAACTTATCTTTAGAAACCTTTATATCGTTCTGCTCCATACTTGGAGGCTTACTGATATAGACCTGCTGCCTTACACTGCCAATGTCACCACTGCTATTTTCCGTCTCCTTTGCATTTTTTGAGCATGAAAAGTTAAGCAATCTCTGAAGAAAATGATTCTTCTGTTGTGCCAAGGTTAATTTAGCCTGTAATCTCCTTTCCCTTAACTTGCTTAAGAACTTCTCAATCATTACTTTCTCCTCAAGCAAATCTTCTTGTTTTTCTGTTTGGCTCGCAATTTCACCATGAAGTACGCTATAAGAATCTTCAATTTCTATTTCATTTGCTATTTCGCTTCCTGTATAAAATGCTTGTGCTTTTTTCTTCTTTAACTCTTTTTTCTGCTGCTGCTGATCCGCTCTTGCTGCTTCGCTCAATCCATCGACATATACCAAAATTGTAGGAAGCCTTGTTTTGAGGTAAGTTGAGAGCTCTTCAAAAGTAGAAGAACAAAATAACTCTTCAAAAAGCATGTCTGAGTCTTGTTTTTTTTCCAGTTTGTACTTTGAAGCTTGAAATTTTACATAGATCAGTCTATGTAAGATCACAATGTTAGCTTCTCTCAGACTACTAGGGTAACCTTGAAGAGATTGTGATCCTCGGTTAAGAGAGTGTTCCTCTTCTTTCAATATATCCATATCAATGCTTTGCTTAGTTGTAGGTTTTGAATATTTGCTAGATGCTTTTCTTTCTGCCTTCTCAAGAAGTTCTCTTAGCTCTCTAATTTCATTTAGCAAGTCCTTAAGGCCATTTATCCGAAGCTTACTCTTAAGAAACTTCTTCATGCCTTTCTGTTGATCTTCAAACTGCGCAAAACTTAGTTTTCGTTGTTTTGGAACACTTCTACCTTTTAAGTCATTGAGTTTTAACTTTTTCTTCTCCAGATTGAGCTTGATCAGACTTAAGCTCTGGTTCACTTTCTCTAGACCTAGTAATGCTGCCTTTTCCTCCAGATCAAAATTTTCAAGAGTTCTTTTCATCACAAACTCATTTTTCTTCATCTGCTCATCAAAAATTAACTTTTCAACTCCACCGGTACAAGTCCTTTCAGCTATAAGTTTAACATCCTCTGTACATAACTTCGAGTTAGCATTACCACTTGAATTTCTTTTGATGATAAATTTTCTATCAATATCTTGGATATAATCATTCTGTAGCTTTAAGTCTATATGTTTCGATGTTTTTGCTTTATTGATGAAATCGACCATTTCATTTTTAAACGGTTAGTCAAGGATATAGTTTTATACTTCACAGTGCCACGTCATAACTATAGTATGATAACACAAGGTAGCATTACTGATTCCCATAGGAAAATATACAGGGACAGGTGTCAAGACTCGATTCCAGGGAATTCTTCCCTTCCTGTATCATTTTAATTTCACCCGTTCTAGATTCCCTTAATTCCCGAGGCCTTTCCACCTTCCAGTCAAATTTGTCCTGGCTTCTTTTCATCATAACCAGTCATATAATGCTTTGTCTACAACTTTAAATTTGTTTAAATATCCTTATGTTTGCCACTTCCTCTGTAGTTAATTATCGAAATTCTATTCCTCTTTTGTTGAGCAGCTATGAGGAGTCAGAAATGGAAATAGAAACTGGTTTTATGCATTATACTTACAAGATGCAAAGCTAGAGAGTTCTGACTACAACTCGTATCATTCCATTATTTTTACTTATGATGAAGTTTCTCGGAATCTTCTCTCTCAATTAGACATTAAGTAAATTGAGAAAACTTATTTCTTTTTTACGTACTCTTAAGCTTAATGCTATGAACCTGGGCAAAGTGAAAAATTCGAAAGCAAAAATAATGTGCTAAGTATCGATTGATGTATTAAATTAGCTGCAGAAAAATCTTTCTATGTTATTAGTATACGTGCCATTCACCTCTGTTCGGATTAAACTTTGGTAGTGTTGATCCATATATTGTATTCAAAGAATAAACCAAAGTTGTTATGCTAATAATGCAGGGTGCAGTTGTAGCTTCGAGAACTAGAGCTTATGTAAAACAGTTATTTCTGGTTCGATGAAGATCCGGAAGGTACTCAAAACTGGTACAGGGAGAAGAGAGGAGAAGTTCTCGAGACAATTTAAGTGGGAATTAGTTTTAATTGAACAATTTTATCGAACAGAAGAAAAACTCAGCAGTAAAGTAGTAGCAACTTTTAAATCCGTGTAACTTCCTCTTGAGTATGAGAAGGAGGTTAGTAGTAGATTCCTCTTTTTCACGCTCTTCTGAAGCATGACGCACTCACCGGATTCACTTATAAGCTATAACTCATGTAATTATATCTCGTCAATTCTCTTAGTGCTTTGCTTATCTTTTCCGTATATCAAAACTGTTAACTATTATACAGCAGGCATAATCGTGCCAAGCTAGAGAGGTTCAGGTTATTAAAAACTAAGTAAGAAAAGAGGAAGTAATTAAATTTGAAGATCCCTTAAATTTATACATGTCTTTGCACTTTTCGATGAAATGATTTGTTGTTTTTCTTATGAAGAAACTCTCAGTTTTCTGGAGCTATTTGTTTTAGGAGATTCATCTACAGGAGAAACGGGCAGCCTCGAGATCTACGCGCTTTCCCGGCTATCTTTTCGTTTCCCACCCAAAGTCTCAAATATTTCCCGTGGGTTTCAATTTACCCGGAAATTCCCGCGGTTAGTTTATTTCTCGATTCCCGACTCAGGACCTTGACAATAAACGAAAATACAAAGAACAAAAAACACTATAGAAATAAATAGAAGAAAATATGTATAGCTCCAACTATTTCAGGGAATATAGAAAAAGATTTATTGCTTAGACTAACCTATCTATGTTAATCAAACTTAAATAAACAGCATTAACAACGTAGCAAAGGATGCACCAAAGCTCAGGAATGAAAGACCAAAGAACAGCCTCATCCTACGCTGAAGCCTTTCCTCAAACATAATACTATTTGAAAGGTTTTTAGAGTTCATCACAGTTTCGTTCTTTGAGAGTAAACGACTAACTGCACCTTGTGTAGCATCCTCAACACCGAGTTTGTCCAAAGACGATCCATCCATACTCACGTAAATAACATCTTTTAAACCTGATGGGTTTGATCGCACTAAAAACTAAAAATTCAGCAAGGTTCTACACGTAGGAAAAGGTAAAACATCTTGGACAGGATTGAACAAGCTTTCCCGCTCAGACAGATTTTCATCCCACTCCCCTGTCTCAGCGTTATCTCTCGAGCTTGTGAAATCAGGATATTTTTGTGAATCTGTCATTTAAAAAGATTGAATTTTTATTTTCAGTTTTCTTTTCGTAAAGTTTGGGGTCTTGAGGAATAAATTTTTTCTTGAGTTGTCTTCTTTTATGACGAATAAGAAAGATAGAATCACAATATGAGATTACTGTCGAAATATAATTTGATTTCGTATTAAAACACAATGGGAATGTTATCATTTGGTTGTAATTTTGTTGCACAAGAAACATATAATTCCGGCAACCATTATACTCATAACTTGACTCATATAATGAGATGTGACTCAAATACCATCGCTAACCGAATGTCATCCACGTCTTTGGCTTCTATGGCGGCTATTCACCAAACAAGAGCTTTTTCAGCGCCTTCGTTGGTAAGGGATCAAAAAACCTTCTTCTCTCCTTTTTCTCTTTCCTCTGTAATGTTAATATTGATTAAAAACTTTTTGGTAGTTATTAGACCTCAGGTACAAAAAATTGAAAAAAAAGTTGAAGAGCTGGATGAAGAAGATGCTGACATTGACGTTTCACTCCTTTTGTCGCCTTCAAACCAAGACTACGAGTTTAATTTATTCCATAATTTTGTTCCTCAGATGAAGTTTGTTTCTTTTAGAGATCTCAGTGTACTTCAATGTACGCGAACATTGGAGCACTTAATCCTCCCACAAGTAACTCACAAGAAAGCAAAGTCGTTGGTAAAGGATGTGACAAAATCTGCCGTCAGAAAAGTTAAAAGATATGGAAATGGACCTACAGCATCTTGCAAGCTTTTTGTGTCATCTATGAAAGCTCAATCTCTATTCTTTCTATCAGTATTTGGTTTCAATGTGGGCTTTGGTTTAGTTTCTCTTCACCTAGCGCAAAAGGAATCATCTCCAGAAGTAAAGCTTTCATCGGAGCAAAAACGGGTAGAAATAGGTAAAATTATTGGTTTTGAACTTGTTCAAGTAGTAAAAACATGGGTGTCTACTTGTATTGGAGCTGTTATTGGAACTGTATTATATCCGGGCATTGGAACACTTTTGATGATGAACATTGCACCGCTAATTCTAGTGCCAGTAATGGACAAAGCTTTACTACATCTGAGTAAGAAAGTAATATCTTAAGAGTGCCCCTTCTCTAATTAGGTCGTTTAACTACTCTCATGAAGAAAAAATTCTTGGCTGGGCTTCAGCAGTACGACTATAAGAGGAAGTACCTGGTAAACTTGAATGATTTGTTAACTGTCGTAAACAAGCTACGCATTAAGCTTGAGTCAGCCACAGCTAAAGATCTGTTTTCAAAATGCTCATGTACATGCCACCTTCAAATCACATTTAGTGACATCGACAAACGAAGTAGACTTCAAAGAATTGTACGATGAAATTTGTCAAGAATCGCCACCACAAGTTTTTGACAGAACTTTTACAATTTCTAAAGACAACCTGACTTTAGTCTCACAAGAACCACCAGTTTCAATTCTTCTTGCTCCAGAAAATTTAGAAGTTCAAAGGCAAAAGAGTGCTCTAATGTCACAGAATGAGAAAATTAATTTCTTTCTTGTACACTTGAGAGAGGCCTTTTACAGGTTTGATCGCAGTCTTTTATCGCTAGATGGTTTTTCTGAATCCATTAAGAACATGGGGATTGAAATTACCTCTGAATTTACGGAGCTAACCAAAAAGAAAAGGTTTGATCTGTCATTCAACAAGGTCATTCAAGCGTTAAGCTCCCCAGTAGAAGACATTTCTCTAAAATTAGAGTACCATCAAATTCCTGAGGCACCCAATTTTAAACTAGGTCAAGAAGAGTCTGTGTGGAAACTACTGCAAAGGGATGATTCTTCTTCTTTAGCAACTACAGATGAGAACACTTCAAATGAGGAAAAAGTTTTGTTACTTGTAAAACAGATGGGCAGAGGATTCTTGACAGCACCTGGCTTTGTGAAAAAATTGAAAGAACTGAAATTAGAAACAAATCCAAAGTTAAATTGTCTTCTCCTGAAAACAGAAAGAACAGGAGAGGTGAGTTTCAAGGATTACGCAAGTGTAATTTTTAATCACAAATTGAGAAAAAGAGAAGATGAATTGACTGACCAGATTGCTCCCATGGAGAAAACTAGTGATCAAAAGAGTGTAATGGAAAGTATAAGACCTAAGAAGACCTTGCTGCAATTTCTTGAGGAGTTGAAGAAAGAAGGTAACAAAAAGGATTTTCAGGTTTTGCCAAATCCAGCTGGTGCAGCTGCAAAGCAAAGAAAACAAGAGTTGCTGAAAGGAAATATTGAACAAGAGAGGATCAAGGATAGAATCAAAGCACATGGGGAATTTCAAAGAGATAAACTTAAATCGCAAATTCAGTTGTGTTAAATGTACATTAATTTCGTTAAGTTAGTTAAAGTCGCTTTTTTTGTAAATGCACTAGTGTTTCACAAATAATTTCTTTTTTCGTTATTCGATACCACAATGCAAATAGCTCAATGGTAGATTTTTGATTATTTAAATCCAGTAGCATGTAATCCTGAGTCAGCGTTGTCTTATAGGAAGCTAGTTTATTTAACAAATGATCTTTCAACTCCGTTATTTCATTCTTTGATGAACAAAAGTTCCCAAGTTTAGCTTGAGATTCGCTCTTTGAGAGCACAATTATATTTCCTGATTTAAGATGAAGATTAACACTCTCGTATGGATTTCGGAGCATGGAAAAACCATAGTTTTTTAATAAATCTATATTGTTATGATTTCCATAACAATTAAGAACCTCATGATCTTTCAAAATCAGGTTTCTGTTCTTATATGAGAATGAGAACCCTTTTCCTTGATGAAATGTGTACTTAGCTTCAGTGAAGGTATGATTCATTAAATCTGCTACGGGGATCAAACACAATGAAGGAAGCCCAGTTTTAAATGCATTAGTCCGCACAAGTTTAATTGCATTAAGAACCTCTGTTCTCTCTATATCTACACCAATTATTTGTTTTGCTAAATGAAGAATTTTGAAGGATACAAATTTTGCTCTACGTGTTTGTTTTTTCCATTCTTTGATGATTTCTATGTCTTGAAACATCATCAACTCAGATGGGGTGTAATCTTCAAGAATTCTTATCAAACTATCTTTTAGTTTGAAGTATGGATAGAATTTAGATTTTAATCCAAGTGATTTTTCCTTCAGCACTGTAAGAACTAAACCAAAAAAATTTTGTTCCCTTTGAGGCATCATTTCAAGTTCAGTTAGTTTCATGGGAGATATAATCCATGAAGGTTTCACACAAATTAATGCAGCGGAAGGTGAAAGATTGATATCTTGTCTGATAAATAACCCAAAACCTTTCTTGGTATTCTTAATCTGAAACTTATCAAAATTTTCTATTACTTTGTTTTGTACTACCCATTCAGAAAACAGTTCAATCTTTTATATTTTAACAACTAGATCTGAATTGGCAAATTTGCTTTTTCTAAGATACTATACAGATTTTCTTGCAAGCATAAAAACTTTATGTACAAAACATGAGTAAATGATCGTTCGGCATATTTAATGGTGTTCATCACTTTCTGAACTACGGATTTTGTCAATGGAGGAAAATAGATATATTTTTCATAATGTATAATTGTAAATTTACCTTGGAGTTATAGTAGGATTGATTATGATATTTCATCTCACGAGCACTTTAAAACTCAAAAAGAATATATGACAAATTTAGTGAAGGAGAACAATAAAATGGCTTTCACTATATAACTGCTGGAGGTTAATGGTTGTGATTAAGAATCGGATCTAGGATAATTAGTTTTAGTAGTAAAAACTGATTAACTTGTAGTCATATCAGTTTAGATTACCTCCTTAACATGTCAATTTAAGAAAACATGAGTATAATCTTTGACTTTTTTTAATCTAAGCCCTTCCTAGTACGTTCATTAGTATTTAGGAGGCTTCAAGTGTGTTTTGATGAATTGAAAATAAAATCAAATTAATTATCCACTGCAGATGTAGAGCGTACTTCAGCATCTAAGATTTTAGTATTTTATAAATTGGAAAAATAAGCTCTTATATTATTTCTTTCTGGAATCTTGGATTTGTTTTTCTATAATATTCTTCGATATGTTTTAATAGTTCTTAATAAGTACTTCTGTAATACTTATTACTTAATACTGTTTGGGTATATAAACTCCTGCAAAAACAGGATCAAATGTTTTATGGCTTAAATTGGAATCAAAAGCTCTGTGAAGTAATTTGCCCTCAGGTGATATCTGATTTAGCTTTAAACGTACCCGTAGACATTCTATACTGGAACTAATTAACAACCACTGAAAAGAACATGCTTTACTTACACCTGTATAGTGTTAATCTGCTATGCCTTTGATGGTTTCCACCTTTTCTACTAGACTCCAAAATAGTTTAAAAACATCATAAAGTGATGTGACATACAAGAAAAAAACTTTCATACAAAATAGTCGTAACCTCAACTAAATGCAACATTATGTTTCAAAAACCTAAACCAAGTTGAAGCATCGCCGTAAAAATAAGTTAATCATTATAATTTATTGAAAAAACTTGCAATTGATTGAAAATAGGTTTTTATCTACCCGGATGATCTATAGAACAGCCAGGTACTCCAAATTGGGATAAGCACACTAATAAGAATGTTAGACCTATGAACTGATAGGGTTTAGGCTATGTTCAGTGACCAACAAATCAATACAAAGACAATTTACTAAAAAGCGCTTCAAGGAGAGCTCAAATTTTTTATTTAAAGACGAATTGATAACAGTGTTCAAGATAATTAAAGCTAATTGTCCTTAGCATAGATAAAATTTGAAAGTATGAATCAGATATACAAAGGTAACTACTTATATATCCATCAAATATTTCTATTTTTAGTACTCGCTATTAAGTATTCAAATTGACCAGTTACAGTAATTAAGTTACGTAAGAAACATGATTAATCAATAAGTACTTTTGTATATGTATGGCATCATCCTGTAGCGTACCAAAGTTCATAAACAGAATTGAAAACAATAAAGAAACTTTACTTATGAAAAACCTTATGATGCATACTGCAAGATCTCACTATAGCCACAAATAATTAATAAAAAATTGAAACGAATCGAGGGTTAAACGGTATGATCTACCGTCTTACATTAACCAACGAAAACTATAAAAAGAAAATATATTAAATTAGCTACCATACATATTCCATAAATAGCAAGGTTGTTGTTAAAATTATTCGATCAATAGAAGTGAAAATTATGCAGAGAGATCTTTGTTTAGTTTAAATACTCAAGGTCTATTAACAGATGCGTGTCGTTCTTTAGAAACCTACGCCTCATAAGGACATGAAATGACTCTTTATTTTTCGTATACAATTTACAAACTCTAATTATTGTTCTAAAATATCACAGTGGGAAATAAATAAGTTACTATTAAAGCTATAAAAAAAATCACAAAATACTCGAACCTTATAAAAAAAGCAACGAGAAGAAACGAAATGCTATACAATTAAGCCTCAAATGAATATTTATTCTCTAATTTTCTGTGACTCTAAACAGTAAAAAAAGAAACCCAAGTCCTTGGAAAGAGACATATCCATAATCTGAGGTACTGTTACTTAATGTATTCCAGTTAAATTAAATATGAAAACTGTTCAAAGAAACGCAAACACTTTTCTAAGAGATCTTATTTGCTTATAGCACGATTCCGCCCAAATGAACAGATTGCCGGAAGAGCGCAAAACTAACTTTCTGCGTTAACAGGTTTAATAATAGTTTCGATTTTGTCTTCAGACATTTTGGCTAATACATGGGAGCAAGCCCAATTAATGAAACGGTTACTTTTCCCCTTTCATCCTGGTTCTAGTCTTATTATAACCTATATTATGCTTGGTGACACATCTTCATTGTACTATTTTCACCTGTAATCACACTAGTGCGGTAATAATTTCATGGCCTCTAATTTTTTTTTACTTAGAATAATTAATTAACGTCACATTTAATTATTTCAATTTAAATATTTGGGTTTTATTTTTGAATAGAACTCTTCAACAGTGAACCAGACTTGGTACATTTTTCAAGATAAATGTAAAGGAGGGATAAAATTGGAACAACAATAGAAGAAAATAAAAGAAATAAGAATTAAATTGATGATATATTTAAGCAAGTATATTGGATATATTGCTAATTATCTCCGTGGTAGGGTTGGGTTAGATAGAGTAGACTAGCAGAATATAACCAGATTTAATTTTCAATACAGGATTACCAGAAAGAAATTAAAAATGGGAAAAAGTGATTACAAGACAAAGAAAGGTTCACTAAAGCTGAAAATCTCAATTCCGTCTGAAAAAAAGAAAAAGAAAATAAAAAAATTGAAAAAAAAGAAAAAGACTAAGGATAAAAATGTAACAAAAGCAGCTACGACAATGCAACTAACGAAAACTGAGAAATCTCTGTTAGAACGAAAAAAACAACGGGAAGAACAGACACAAGTTACACAAGGACAAAAAACACACAAGCAAAAAATTTCTGAGTTCAATAAAAAGCTATCTAACTTATCACCTTTTCATGATTTGCCAAGGGTCGGTAGTAACTATATGTGATCTTGTACAAAAACGCACTTCACGAAACAATTGTAAGCAAGAAAGCACTTGTTCCATGTGACTTTACCTCAACTTTTAAAGAACAAGAAAAATTCATTTTCACTTCTTTGTTATTTTCCCATAGATTCTGCACCTGAACATATTTACCAGATATCCCCTGGAAAACTTCTTCAAACTTCAAATCAATTGATCCACCACTTTCCCCAATATTAACAACAGCAACAGCAGCCTTTCCCACATCTAAGCTCCAAAGGTCCTTCTTCCAAATTTCGTACTCTCCCTCCCGGAACATAAGCCCACCTTGAACATTACTTTCCAACCTTACATCCTGATTGACGTCTATGAGTTTCTTATTCTTCAAGATCATTAAACTTTCTATGGAGATCGTGCTTAAATCTGTACCTATTATCAAGGGAGAACTCATGACAGCCCACAAAGTGAATTGTGTTTTTTGTTCTTCAATATTTAATCCGACATTTCCAACCTCCAGCATATCTGGGTCATTAAACCTTCCTGGTGAGGCATTCTTCTTCATTTTGTCATTTGCATGGGCGTTGCTCATCACAGATTGAAAGTTGGCATGAATATCATCAGTAGTTCTCCACATGTTAGCCAACTCCGTAACTTCACTACCACAGTTTGGATTTATTTCATCCTGATATCGACAATATTCTACAGACATTAGAACTTCTCTATTTCTTTCGTCTCTACACTTATCAAATCCTTGCTTGAACCTACTCCAAGATATCGACCGGTTCAAATCAAATTCACCGAAGCATTCATCTATCTTCAAAAAGTCAATATCAAAATCATTGCAATACGTTTCAGCATCTATTTTCTCATGATTATAGCTTGCAATTCGTCTTTGACACGTCAAAGAAGTTCTTGATGTATAAATTCCAAACTTAAACCCTTTAGAGTGAATAAATTTTCCTAATGTCGCGAGTCCAGAGGGAAACCTCCATCTATCAGAGGATATTTTAGTACTCGCCTTATCTCGATAACCCTGCCAACAGTCATCTATGTTAATAAACTCGTAACCAAGATCGAGGAGTCCTAAATCAAGCAAGAACTGCACAGATCTTCTTACCTCATTTTCATCTACATTGCAATGAAATGCGTTCCAGGTGTTATATCCCATAACAGGTGTCCTTCTTGGTTCAATGCCTCTTTTTCTATACGGTGCTCTGGAAGATGCGTTCAACTGCATTGCCATATCAACTTCCCATTGGCCAAGTTGAAGCGGCATGTCCTTTCCATTAACAACTTCACAAAGTCCCTGTTTTAACAAGTTCAAACCGTAAGTTATCACAAACTTTGTAGCTAAAGAAAACTTTTTATCAACTGAAAGTACTATTCTTTCCGTTCCATCCAATTCAACTAATGACTTTAACAACTGATGCTTCTCTCCATTTACGTGAAGAGAAAAAAAAGAATACTCTGCTTGATTGGGGCATATCCATTGAACATTGCTTAGATTATCGTCAAAAAGATGTAATACTAACTTCAAGTCAGAGTTATCTCTAAATGCATTAACTTTTCGCACACTAATACCATATAGGGAAGGATCATACTGATATGCAAGGTGAATAATATGGTTGGCAACTGCGAAACCAATTTTGGCAGTACTACTTTCAGAAACCAAAGAAATTAAGTCAGATTGTCCATAATTAGGCTCAAGTGCAGTCATCCATAGCCTTTTAGTTTCATCTAAAAGTTCTGTTGAACCATAATTTACTAAAACAAAAGGAATGTCCCCCGTTTCTTTTAAATCGCGAAACAAATTAATTATTTTATTTAACAGACAAATAAATTCAATCTTTGAATATTGTGTATTTAGCGGTTTAAAAATAAAAGATCGAAAAGCTAAAAATTTGAAAGGGTGATATAAAGTAAGAAAAAGTGTTGCTGGAGAGGATGTAGACAGGCACTGTTTTTGTATTGTTACAGGAAGTAGGGACGAGAGAGGAACTGATGAGTTCTTTGGAGGAGCTGCTATAATGAATCCAACTGCTACGCCTGATGGCAACTTTTTTACAATCTCGATCGCTGAGTTAAAACATAATTTACTTATATGGGAGGTTGAAGATAGTGGATGCCATTGATCTTGGGTGGAAGCGTCAAAAACATAAACTCGTTGGTTAAAGTAAGTTACATCTTTTTTTAGTGCAGCTTCGCTACCTGAAAAGCAATAAAATACTTCCCCAAAATGCACATTTCTTATGTGAAAAGATTTATTATTAATACCCCTTTCAAAAAGAATCATGTCAAGTGGATGAGAGGCAAAGTTCTTGCTCGGTGTAACCTGAATTAGAAATTGTTTTGAATTGTCAGAGAGTGTTGAAAACGACTGTGAAAAGTTATTAAGATGATCAAATATATAAAGAGAAATCTTTTGGTTAGGAAAAGTTGAATATCCAGAAACAATATTTCGTTCACCATAATCTTGGGTATTTTGTAATACCATGTTATGCTTGAAAGAAATCATAGGTGAAAGTGCATCAGTCAAACTTAGACAGAAACATATAAATATCGAAATAAATTTCATTTCTTGAACAATTTATTTTATAGAATTTAATCTAAGATGTTTTTCCTCTCTTGTAAATTTGATCTAGATGGAAGTTTTTCCTTTGGTTGTACTTTTGGTAGATAATACTGTCTTATATGACGTGGCACGATGTAATATAGTTGTACAATAATACAACAAAATGATGATCTCAATGAATTATTGGAGATTTAACACATTTCTTACTGAACTTGTAGTTTAATTATTAAGTAACTCAAATAGATCATTAGGATAAAATTATAATATAAATACATAAGTACAAGAGCAGAATACTCAAAACCTTCACCCTTGTGTCTTGTTTTCTCCAGGAAGAACACCCCGCAAATTGCAACCTATCTTATGGAATACTTTCACGGAAATTGAAAGAAGACTAATCTTGTGCTACAACTTATCATTTATTTTATATAAGATATTTTATCCTTAGTTTTAACCGTTTTTTCAACAATACCGCAATAGCTCGTTGAGGCTACAAATAGTCATGCCACTTAGGAATAATACTAATCTCATTTTATAATACTACTTAATACAAAGAATGATTGCTTTATGTTATAATAAAGGACCATTTCCCCAAACTATTTGCACAAAATTATTTCTGCTACTCATTAATATGAAACTGATTAAACTTTTCGACAAGTAACTCCTTACTTAGGCTATAGCTTTATGATCATTTGAACACGAAGAAACTTAAAATTTTTAGAAAATGAATTCTTTGTATTTATTGATTCATGTACTGAAAGTATAGTGAAAACTTTAGAAAACGGTACTGGAGTGCAACACAGAATCCGCTCCTAAACATTATAACTGTAGTATTGAAAACTGATCTGAAGATTAGTAAGGAACTATTAGGTAAAGGTGTTAACAGAAGGCTAGCATATATCATTTTTTAATAAGAGGATTATACTGTTCCAATCATGAATAGCCTTTAATTGATTATGAATTAAGAAGTAATCTACCTAGTACATAGCCGTAAAGATTTAATTTATCTGATTTGTTTCTTGTCATCTAAAATTTTGAAGTTGTGGTACAATGAGGGACTGCAGAGCTTAAAAAACCTTTGAACCAAGTTGGTGCAACTTGTCACGACTGAAAAAGAATCCAAAAAATAGTTTTGTGCAATGCAGGTAAATGTTATCTCTTGATGTATGAGGCTCAAATATGTTCTAAGTCTTGCTCTATCGGAACCCAAATCATTCCAGTAGTTATTATCCTAAGTTATGTTATGCTTCCCCTGTTTGAAGCGAAATTAAAACACTTTTATTTTAAAATGTACACAAGCATCTGGCCTCAGTTCTGCTAGGTTTCCATAGTCTATTTTCCCTCGGAGAAATCCTACACTTATTGGTTATTTTTTTTTCTGGAAAAAGAAAAAAGGTCGCACCAAGCAAAAACCCTTCTATGCAGTTTTTAAAAGGGTGCTATTGTAATTTTGGGACCGCTGAATACCACCGTTGCTCTATGAGGTATAAATATTTATGAACCGGAGCTCTATTTAAGTTAAAGATAGTCAGCTACTACGAACAGGACCATGTGAACGATATTAACTTCAAAACTATTTTTTCTTTTGTACTCATACTGCAGCTTTGTCACGGAACCTGATTATTACAGTGCAATAGCAGTTCAAAATTGTCTGTGATATAATACCTAGCGCTCTGTGTTATAGATAAGACGGTAACAAAGCATCTGATACTGTTTACAAATGAAGAATGACTTAAATTTTGGGCATCGAAGTAGGCAATTTAGGTCAATATTGCTCTTGAAATGGATGATATTAATGTTTAAACTCAACAATGAGTTTTCAATTCGGGCTTTTTAAAGATGGAAAGCCTGTTAATCTATTGTACATTCTTTTAGCAAACGGTGCGTGAATGAACAAAAGAAGGATGAACATGAAAATTCTGTATTCAGATCAAAATGTTACCAGTTCAGGACTTTTAACTACGAAACGAAATTAGGACACATTTCTACCAGTTGCTACCACGCAACCACATTTCTGGAAACCATTAGGAAAATCAATTGAAGTTCGAAACATAGACTGATAAATATAAAGACTTTTATAAATGATAAGCTTGAAAAAACTAGCAATATGATGCTTAATCTAATAACTTTAGCATTGGTCTAGCACGTTTGAGTTTACTGTATAATCTGTTTTTGCTGAAAAAAAGAAAGTGATAAGAACATGGTTACTGAACCCCAGTATTCCTACAATGAGTGTTTTGCCTGGGCAATACTAGAAATTCAGGAAGGACTCCACTATACATATCTTTTCTAGTAGGGGAATTGTACAGCTTAACGAATTTCAGGGCTTTGGCTACCATACAGAAGTTTCACTCAAATTTCAACAGGTGTTATGGTTTTGTGGATTTAGAATTGGCAAGGAAGGCAAGGTATCTCTATGGTCTAACATTCCACCTAAGGTGCAAAATGATCCAAACTACCATTTACTCGAACTCACTTCAAGATATTCTTAATAATCACTTTCTGGTTGTTATTTCTCATACAAATTTTGAGAATTTTCACTAAGTTTCCTTGCTAATCAGTTTAGAGCTGCGCTGTGCATAATCTATAAAGATTCTATGTTCCCCAAAGTGTTCTGCAGTTCATTTTGCACTTATTTTTTAAAAATACATAAAGTCATTTTCATGATGTAAATATATTTATCATTTAATGCTGATAGGGGTAACAATCTAATAAGAAAGATGCCAGGGAAAGCTCTTTCTTACTTTAACGAGATTGAAGCACCCTGATTTTTCAGGGTGCAGAAGATTCTAACTTGAGCGAAAGATGTCAATTGACGCAATATAAGAGAGGGTGTGAATAAGATCTAAGAGTACTTCGTTCAAACAAACAGAGAATATTTTATTAAGTTTGAGTCCCTCCATTTCCCAAAAACTGAAAAGTTCTTCATGGTTGAAATAAGAAATCAAGTGGTTGACCAGCCATGATTTCTGGTTATAGGGTTAACGAGAGGTCCTTCTGAGACTTTTCACAAGGCAACTCTCGAGGTGTTACAGAGGAGACTTGTCAAGAAAAGATAAGGATTGCGCTTGAACAAATCGATTCAAAAGAGTAGCGCCTCCTTAAGAGGACCCTAAATGAAGGTCAAACCAAAATTCACTTTCTGTGTGGATGCCATCATAGGCTCAATGCCTTGGCTTGCAGCGCAACAGCGACTCGACCGGCAAGCAGAAAGAGCCCGAAGAGCAATTCAATCGTTTTCAGAGAATCTAATTGTTCTTGTTCTTTTGGCAAACATAGTACCAGATAATCATAATACAGTCTGGGTTTCAGTAACTGACAAAAAGTGAATACCCTGTGGATTCGATGATGTGAATCTAAGATAACTAAAATGCCACAGGAAACACATTTGCAGAACTTAAGAGCCCTTTGCTCATGTAGTGTTGGTTCGTGACCTCTATGTCATATTTTTCTAGTTTTTCGCCCCGATAATTGAGCACAATGGTTTTGGACTAGAGTATATAGTATGACACCCACGAGGGTTATGAGATATGTGTTGGCTCAATTCCAAAGAGTGACATCTGAAACCTCAAGGCAACTAAGAAAGATGATATAAGCAGAAACCCTTAAGAAACCGAGCTAAAGGAGCAGCCCTTAACAGTCCTTTTGTTGCATTTGCAACCCTTATTCATACATACTTCTTTTCATCTTTTTTCATAACTAAATTATGTTCCTTTTTTTTGTGGCAACACTTTTATCCATTATATAAATATATACTTTTTTCTCATTTTGTGAAGAAAATCCCATTCAGAAACTAGAATTAATTCACAAGCGAGACATAGAAATAATTCATTTGCTTTGTTTCTCATCTTGGTAATGTACCAGTGAGATAGCGTACACATTCCCCGAGTTTTCGACACGTTTCATGCACTGTATTCATCCCCCCACGCATCTAGGCAAAATGCTCCATCGGCAAATTTCCAGTATTTTGTTGCGATTCGCACAAACTCAAAATACAGACAGAGATTTGTCTGTTTAAAAGGTTATCAAATCGTGTATAAAAGTTTAACTCGAAGAGCTCACTCGTAAATCCGAAGTGGTAGATAGAAGTGGATTAACATAAAATAAAATTATCTGAATTTCCAAATAATAGAAGTTTTGGTAAGGTTATTTTAAATAGAAGGTTCAACGACTTGACCAAAGAGAGTAAAGCAACCCTCCTTTTCAAAAATGAATAAGTTGCAAAGAAAGAGGAGTAACATGTCAAATCTTTCGCAAACAGGGAAAGAATACTCAAATAAGACCTTGGATAGGACTCACCGAAGAAATAGAAATAAAAGTTTTAACATCGTCAATCAGAAGAACCCACAAAAGCCAAAGAACTTGCTCTCTAGGCTAACAAACGTTGGACAGAAAAGTCAACGGACAGCACGATACTCCTTCTCTTCAAACGGATATAAGCAAAACTCACCCTCTTTTACGCACCGTTTTTCAATGTTGACTATGAAAAAGAATAAATCAGCGAAATCTCTGCATGCCCGAAAAGACTCTGAGAAGGACGGGTTAAGTGGAGGTACAACGGGGATTCTATTGACTGGTGGTTTAGATTGCTATAAAGGGGGGATATTAAGAGTAAAGCTTCAGAATACAGCCTCAGTGGATAAAATTGTGTATTTGAGGGAAGGTGTTCTTACTATTTGCGGGCTTGATGATGAAGTGGAGTGTGAACTTGGGATTGTTGAGCTGTCAGACATCGTGTACAAAAATAAAAAGACAACATATTTTGACCTAGTTTTTCGAAAAATTAAGTTCATGAATGAAAAATTTTGTGAAGATCCAGAGCCTGTTGAGGAGGTCACTTTCTCTGTAAACAAGAGAGACACATTGCGAAGCAAGTTTTCTAAAATGAGCATTCAGAGCTTAACGTCGCGAAGGTCAACTTTTTATTATAGTGCTCAGAAAAAAAGGTTTACCTTTAAAGCCATTTCTGGAGAAGAAGCCAGTCAATGGATTCAAGTTTTGTTATTTGAGCTAAGGAATCAAGCATTTTATTTGCAAAAGAGCATTGGCGTTTATCTGAAAAAACAAGAGCAGCAAAGAAAATACGGATATAGAACAGATGCGAATACTGTTATTCGAAAAGGTTCTTCTAAGAAGAAAAGTTCTCAAAATAATCAAGCCGAACACCCTATAAGCGATAAGTTAGAGAGCATGTATAGACAAAGTGTTGATATGTGGAGTCTAGCTAAAGGAAAGAGTAGCGTTGAGGCAATTAAAGCAGTAGAGGAACTTTCTCAATATCTCTTACTTGTAGATGAAGCCGAAGCAAATTTTTGGATGGAAATAAAGGAATCTTTGGAGCAAGAAAAACTGAAAATAGACAAAATGCAAAGTCAGACTGGTAGAGTCAAATTACCTGCATTAATGCGGTTGCAAGAGCTCAATGAGTTACAGTATCATAGTGAGGGTTCTCCAAACCCGAAATATAGACCCGTAGATCCAGAACTACTTGCGAGGGATCGCAACAGAAAAGACATCAAGACTTTTAGATCAATTGGAAAACTTGAGTCCGCACGGGAACTCAAGGACAGAAAAGATCACACTGAAGAGATGGCCTTACTTAACAATATTCAACATCAAGCTTCCGAAAGAAGGAATCAGTTGTACATATAACGAGTATTTATATTAATTGCTGTCCGTCGAAAATAGTTATGAGAATATTCGTGTTAATGTTTCGCTCATACATTTGGTTATGAGAGCAAAAATGATATTCCACGAGAAACAGTGTTTCAAAGTAGTTATAATGGGGTGAGAAATCCTTGCAAAGTAAATTATTCAATCCTAGTTACGCTCAGAAATTAAGCTGTTTTGAAGAGCAAACCAAGGTTGGAATATAAAAAAATCGTGTTCTGTTTTAATAATTGACAGAGGAATTAATAGGCAAGAATGCACTTATACATTGTGGATAGGCAAAAAGACCGATAGAGAATGTAGCTGAACAGTTTAAAGAATGAGTTTTTAGTGGAACATACTGTCAATGGTATTATTAGCAGGGCGAACTCTTATTTCATGCAATTATTTATATTATAGAAATATTCGCTGTAAAGGGTTCGCAACAGAGGTAATGATGTAATGAACTGCATTATAGCAATGACGTTACTCACTTGAGTAGCTTAAAGGGGTAGTGCGGTAGGTACGACCTCAGGGTAGTAAACTGCTTCATATTATCATTTGGTTCCGCGTATTAATGCCAAGCAACATCAGGTCTCATAGAATGTGGTTTAAAGAGTGCGTCGTGGTTCCCTTGTATAATGTGTGACAAAGAGAAGCGATGACTGCCTTCATCAGGTAAAGGTCTTTGACAAGGAGTGAAGAAAAAGCTTTAACGCTGATTAGCATGATGAATCATAGAAAGCTTTTATTTTAATTCATCTAGTAGCTAATGTGTCGTCATGCTTAGGCAGATTTGTATGTAACAATATATATGCCTTATGTGGAGATGTACCATATGTGAAATCTGGGCTTGTAATATCCATTATTTGAGCACCAAAGCCTCTATGATAGCACTCAATGGGTCCCGTGTCTAGTTTCATTATATGTTTCCTGTTGAAGTGCACTAAGTCAAGTATGACCTCATGTATATTTTCCAATGTAAACTGGCGTAACCTAAAGTTATTTGCCAACAGTGGTAATAAAAAACGAATTTATTACTCTCGTGAAAAACTTCGGAGTAAAGATATCCAGTTGTTTATGGGCCTGGAATCAGGTTTCTGAGAAACCAAGATACGGGCGAATCAAGAAGTTCAGCTACGACAATACTTGCTGAAGTTTGATAAAAAGAGTAGTGTGGTGATCCATATAACAGAAAAATGTGTTCTATATACCTCGAATACCAAGAATCTTTGCGCAAATTATCTGGAATAGCAGTTCAACTATTTGTTTTTCTTGCTGGGTTGGCACAATGGAAGGTTAGTCTGATTTCAAGACCTACATACCTCGATGCACTCAAGGGTTTTTTAGAATAACAGCTGATTAAATTTATTCTTAGTGGTATATTACTTTCAATATAGTGTTTCCTATTATCGCTCTGCCTGGACGCCAGTTTGCACCAGTTTTATCAAATCGTGATTTCCCTCCTTCCGTTAATTTCCTATGCTAATCCAACTGCCTCTGATTCTTTTCAGTTCCCAGCTCTGGTATCGGCCTCAACAATGGTAGAGATGATTTCTTTATTTTTTTTACGGAGCTATACTATGTATCCAAAGACTTTCCGTCTTGGTCCAAAATATTGTAACTCTTACTTATCGCGACTAAACCATCCAGGAAACCAAAACACATATACTCTGGAAGAGCCATGGATTCTAGTTAAGAGTAATTGCTTAGACCTTTCTCTACGAAATCACAAGCTTAACCAACTCTGTTCTCTTCTCGGTTGATTAAATTTTGATATTCTTAAATATACGTTCTTAACCAAGTCCATGACTAGTCTCCGAAGAAACATGTAGTAATCAGATTCTTGCTGATCACCTTTCCCTGCTAACACTAATAGGAACTGGTTTCTCAACTCTACGGGAGTATCGAATCTCGCCAAGTCCATCATGGCCCACACTCTGTTAGTTTGTGAAACTATAGAAAAATAAATTTCTTTCTCTTAAGTCTTCTCCAGAGAAAGGACGATCGTTTATCATATTCTAAGAACTCATGGTTTCTTAGGCGATACCTTCATATATCTATAGTTTAAAAAACCGTTTAAATGAAAAGGTTAAGATAATGCCCTTTCTCTGTTCTTATCTGATATTTTGTTGGCTTGAATCAATGCTAATATGGAGATCACAACATCTTTCGAAGTAATTTATTTTTCAGTGCTAACATTATTGGATTGTGATGGAATGTTGCGCCGTTTGCATTTTGCAATTGCTGGAAACATACTTGACACCAAACTTGATATTTAACATTCGGAGACAAAGTTTTATTTTCTCTATCTTTGATTGAACTCGCTTTCTCTGCCTTTTTAGGAAAGTTATAACAACTCCCCAATACTGAGCATGGTACAAGTGAAGTGTTTATTCTCCATCGTTACACTGTATAGTTTACTCGTTTCGGCTCTCGAAAGTAGATGTGTATATTGAGTAGAATTGACACTAATCAACGTGTACTTATTTTGATATTGATCTTTAACACGAATCTAAAAAGTAAATTCTCATTAACTTATTATGATTTTATTTTAACTGTAAATCGATTGCTGATAAATAGTTGGACTATATAACCACAAGACAAAATCACCTACAAAGTACATACTTTCTGCACCATTTAAAACCTTTCATAATTTATCCCACTAAGGTTCGGAGAAAGTTCACGAGGAATTTGATCATGGCAATAAGCCTAACTCATAGATCTACTGAATAATCCAAAAATGTAGTACAAAATACTTCTTTTGGCTGAAACTAGGTCATGTCGCCTAGCTCACTAATATATGAAATTGTTATTAATAACGAGCCACTTATGTTGGGGGATTATCAGCAATTATGAACAAGATCAATAATAATTTAATGATTTATATTAACGAATTAGGATTCACATATATATGTCAGCAAAACTCTTTATCAAAGGCAGATATTTTCGTGATAGTGTGATAAGTAATTCTACTGCGGGCTTACACACAATAATTGCATTTCTCGATAGGGGGACGAGATTAAAGCCAATGATCGTTGCACCCTCACCTATGCCGATAGTTTGTTTTACTATTTCTGGACTTCAAGTTTTCTCAGCATTCATTAGACCAGCGCCCAAAGGAAAGTAGTTAATCTAGATCACGTCCAACTAAACTTTGGTGAGCTATGAGACAAGTGGTTCTTTACTGATGACCCATTGACGATAGAGTGGTATTATCCAGCCATTAACTTTGTTCAACTGGTCGATGACACAGAAGTGCAAGTGATTAATTGGATTATTCAATACTCCAGGCCTCAGGCATGGTTTCAATATTTTCGGTATAAGCTTGCTGTACTACGAATTTGAAATCTGTTTAGAACAGTTCATCTGTTTCAGTTATATTCTATATAAGTACACATCTACAAAACTTACTGCAGTTAATATAGTAAACAAAGACAACATGTCAAGAAATTCAAGGACTCTAAATTATTTTTTGGAAATTTTATCCTTCGTTGCAACAACATAGGTTGAATAATGGGTTAAAAATAAAAATTGATATATCTTGAGTTCACTTCAGCCTTGAAGAAAGGTGGAAAAAATTAATATATGTCATAGCTTTATCTTATTTCGACCTCATTTGGATCCTTGATGAAATTATTTGTAAAATTCCTAAGAGCAAACCATCTTTGTGAACAGATATCAGGGTCTATTCTTGCTCGTAACAGAAAGATGTTAGAAATACCTACACCTTGGCTATATCTTTGGCTTAAGAAAAGGGTAACCAACCCACAGAAGCTTTGATTTTCTGGCCATTTGTATAGCCTCATTAGGTTCCTCATTAGTATCTCTCTCAGGTACATTAGAATTAATATTCTTGAATGTATGTTTCTGGTTCATAATGCTATATTCATTAAGCAAGCTATTTAAGAGACTGTTTCCATAATACTCTAGTTTTATTAGAATCATCGGATGAAGACATCATGGTGCCTAGTGTAATTGCAAGGGCTAGTTCAATAAAAATGTCATAGCGTAGGTAGCATATCCATTTTTTTTGCTTCATTCAGAGTAGAATATATTTAATAAAGTTAGAGCAAGAAGATAACTCTTTTTTACATTTATGTCCAATATTTGAATCTGGTTTCTTTGAAAATTGAAACAAGTTGTAAAGGATAGGTTGTAATATCTGGACACTAGTATCACTGTAAATGCAACAAAAATACTATCGACTTGGTTCACTGAACTCAAAAGCTATCCCGTTGGTTCAACTAGAGAGTCTTAACACTATGTTTTCACATTCTGGTAGCGTCTTATCTAATACTTAAAAGAGCTTTTGATTTTTTCTGTCAGATATCTACCATCGCTGCAACTATGGAACCTCATTTGAGCTTATTAGATATAGTATTCCATAGACTATTCTTGTTTATTGATATGTGACATTGCTCTGTGAAATAAGCCCTTAATAAATATTGCAACCAAGAGAAAAGCACAAGCAGTGTTAAACTTTGTACCCATTGGGTAATATTCTTTTCAAGTTTACGACCTATCATATATTTTTAATTGCTGATCTAACTTTTATTATTGATACATTGCGTTTTATTAATACTATAGGTATATAAAGTATGTACAAAGCAATGCAATGAAGAAAATAGGGACGTAACACTAAATCTACTTATTATAATATTGCATTATTGAAGATCTTGAGTTGTTTCTCATGACACAAAAGTATAAAAGATAATAATATTACGTGCGAGATATAAGAAATTCAAAGATGTTATCATATATAAAAGTACGATAGAACCCAACACCTTATACCATAGTTACTCTTGATAATATAGAAGGTTGGGGTATTATAACGTGCTACAAGCCCATCTTGCTTCATAAAACCAACGGCACTTGAGTTGAATTTTATTTTTTTTCCTACCAGACCTGGATATAAACCTTACAAACTTAGAAAAACTAGATATTTTTGTTGTTGCTTTTTAGCCTATAGAAAAGTCAACAAAATCTAAAGAAGCTTCATATATTATTTTTCTTTGATTAGAACGAACTTAAATGGAGAACGTTTCTACAAAAGTTAATTTAACAAGGAATAAAAAGTACAAGATGTTTATGTTCTTAAGGTATAATATAAAAAAAAATGTTTTAAAAATATTGAGCATATAATTCAAGCCTGATTTTCACAATTAAATGAAAAAGTTCGAGAACTTTCTTACGAAGGTAGCATATTCAATGAATCATAGTGAAATTTGTAAAACAAGACTAGATAAAAGACTAAACATACTAAACGAAAATAAATTTAAGAGTAAAACTGCAAGAAGTATTTAACTTTCCAAAATACATTTTATGGGTCTAGTTCGAATAATTTTTCAGAGGATATACCGATACAAGTCTATAGGATTATTGTCTTGTTAACTTTTTTACACTGTACAGGTTTTCAAAGTCTTGTACTCTAAAGAGATTTTGATACTAGGAATTTAATAGGAGGAAGGGCTTGTTAACTTGAAACACAATGTAGAAGACTAGCTCATGCTTTTTTGTCAGTTTCATTGAGGCAAAGTTTGCTTTTCTATACATCCTTTGTAGCGTAAAAGAAAGTTTTCTGGGTAAGCACCCTCTGCATTTAAACCTTGCACTCCACAATTTAGGATTTTAAAATTAGATAGTGAGAACTAATTTAGCCATACATATCAAACCCAGACCTAGGAGTTTCCAGTTTATCTTTGTTGTTGTCAATGAACTTAGCAACTGTCTTGAGAATAGAAATCTGTCCTCGCACACTCTTCTTCAAATCTAAGAACATTTTCATGTCTAGGTTAGCAAGTCCCTCCAAGTTCTCCGTGGAAGCGTTTCCTGCCTTCTCCGTCCTCGATGTCGATTTGCTTGTTCCAGTTTTATCATCACCAATAGCCTGTTCAATTGTATTCTCTTTAACTTCAACTGTAACTTGTTTTTCAATCTTAGCAACAGCAGATCCTCTCTTTTCATACCAACCTGTAACACTATCATACACCTTTTCTATATCTTCCAACTCTTCTTTCAGCATTTTCACAAGTTCTAGAAAATGAAAACTCTTTATAAAAAGGTACGCATTTGGATCCGAACACCAAAGTTTCCACCGTCCTCCACTTTAGGGATAAGCAACTGAACTTCGGTTTTAAGATCTTGCAAGGTTTCTACTGAGCTTTGAGAGGCATTAAGCACCTTGCTCTTCAATTTCTTCAATTCTTCATTGTACAAGTTGTCCTTACTATCCGTCTTTTGGTATCCAACTAAGTATCTGTCAAAAACTTTGCCAGGTTCATTTCCTTCTCCATCAAAAATTTCCTTAAGCCCTTCTAGATTGCTCACTAATCCTCCGATATTCTGCACAACCTTTTCCATATCTTTTTATCTCTTAGTTTTCAAGAATGATTTTTTTGTTCTATTCGGATATTTTGGGCAATTCTATTTTTTCCGTTTATTGTCCGAAAACTAATGTTGATCGTTCTTGTCCGTTTAAGTTTCAACGCAAAATGGAGAAAGAAAAAAGAGAAAATGGAAATGCACAGATTTTGGCTGAAGAGTTAAAAGCTATTGATAATGAGACTAAAATAATACTTCAAAGGATTTCTGTATCTTTTTTTGTCCTTTGAAGATAGGCTAGAATCGAAGCTGTGCGGACAGGTACTGCAGAGGCGGTGGACAAAATTTGTTCGAAGGTCTACGATGAAGTGGAAAAGATGGCTGAAGGATACAACAAAGATGCACAAAGCTTAGAAAACAATATTGGAAAAATAATTGAACAGGAGAATATTATAAAGGAAAAACTGTTGGCCCTGCAAAATGTTCTTTGTATGGAAACAATCTAAGCAAGTAGAATCCGCCTAAGCTGGTACCATGATTCTAGGAAGAAATTAAATAAACATGAAAAAGAAAATTTTAGTTATTTTACATGGTTCTATTTCATCCATATTTTTTCTCCTAGATGCATCAGTTTAAGGTCTCAAACTATTGCCATGATTTGCTCAACTAGCAGCCAGGAAACTAGACAAAGACTCGATGAAGATAAGAAAAGGAGTTCTGTTACATGTTTGCACTGAACTTAACATCGGTATTAGCACTTATGGCATCAAAGAACTGCATCCGTAGATAAATTTTGAAGAAAATTTTTGCAAGTATCCAAGCGAAATAACATGGTTACAGGACGGTCATGGACCAAATCAAGTTTCATTGAAATAGCAATTTCAGATTAATTATTTATATTTTGAAGCTAACACACGTTTGATGTACTTAATCTTTGTTGTAATTATACTTTATTAGCATTGATGAAAAAGTGAAAATGGAATTTTTCTGTTTTTTTAGAAACACAAGAAATTTAAGAAATCAATAAACATCTAAAAATAACACAGCTGAGAATAGGTAAGAGCATCTTCTAAAAGTAAATTATCTTTTTTAAATTATTCAAATAAGAATATTTTACACAACACTGCTTCAGAAAAACTTTATTTAATTTGCGTTTTGGGTTGAGAATACTATCAGCAATTGCCCCTTAAGTATAAACAAAAAAGGACTTAATGAAGACTCGATATTATATCCAACTGATGTTCTACTCTTCAGTTTCAAGAATGATTCTCTGTGATTTTAATCTTTTGAGAGGAAGGAAATTCATCTTAAAACCTAAACTCAAGCTCAGGGCTGCAACCCCTAGTCTCACCTAAATGTGCTGGCGCACTGAACAGTAAGTGTAGGTGCATATATGCCTTTTCTCTTGCCCAAAAGCAGCTATAAGTAACAAAACGAGCCATACAAAAACTGAAGTCATCATCGCTTCATGCACATAATTTTAATTAAGTAGTAAACCCATAGCCATATTTTACTAGGTGGCCCACAAAGACTTCGCACCTCCTAAAACATTAGCTGGTTCCCCCAATATGTATCGGGTTGGATAAATTTATCACCAATTACTTTATAGGTCTCTTGATTCTAATTACCAAGTACAGAAGTGAGATTTTGATAAGTATTAAGGTTTTGTGATAGTCAATAATCAATTAATGTGGTTGCTGAACTATCAGAAATAATCACTAAGAATTATATGTGCGAACAATTTATTGATATATCATCAATAAATCAAATCCGATCTCTATTCCTCAAGCACAATAACGAGATTCCAATCATAATGAGGAGTCACTTAATCGCTCCAACTACAGCATTATAACTATGTGTTTTTAGTATCCGTATGATCTTAATTTTTACGAAATCCTTTTTCTATATTTTGGGGTTCTCAACTCCTTATTTCACTAATATAACAAATAATAATAATACTAATACTATGCTCAAATATACTCTTCATAGACTTCTTTATTGTAATTAGCATTAAGTAAGGTAGGAACTTAGACGCTTATTACTCTTCCAAATATCATTTGGAGAAAGTATGTCGGTATTTGTCCTAGCTGCCGATTCCAAGGTTGCTCCACTGAAAAAATCTAATTTTAATTTGAGAACACTCGCCAGTACGATATTTACATTCTAATTCTAATCATTTCACGGATAAGATCTCTGCTTGGTTCTGGAAGTTTATTATAAATAGGACTGAAAAGTAAAGCTTCATCCATTCTCAAATATTGGGAACTATGGACAACGCCTCATTGATTTTGCAGATAAAGTAAAAGTAAGTCATGAAGGCCTTATAGGTAAGAAACTAAGCTTTCAATAATTGGCTCTATGGAGTATTAGTAGTTCGAGTTTTCATTTCCATAGCAGCAAAACATTCCCGGGGGTTAATTTAATGGATTCAAGTCCCACAAGACGAAGAAACGTTTTTGAGTCAATTATGTCCTCCTTGTAAAACCGAAGTATTTTCAACCTCCAAGTAGTCCTCATCCCAAGAAAAAAAGCGAAAGTAGCCATTGAAACAACACTTAAAGAAAAAGTGGTGTATATAATGTGACCTTGCAAAATCTGGAGAGGAGTACAGAGTTTCTGCGATTCTGTAGATATCAATTCCAGTTAGTGATGAGTTGCTGGCAGTAATTCGTAAGAAATATAAAAAGTGTCTTTTAAGAAAGGGCAAGATAAAAGTAGATGGTGTTCCAGCAACATGATCGTTCCCAACACCAAACAAGAGAGGGCAATGAAACTAAATCTAATCTCACTTTCCTCAAAATAAGATTTTATTCCCAAAAATCCTGTTTTATTAATTCATGCGGATTGTAAATTAGAGTTGAACAGGTGTTTCGCTCTCCTTGCGGTTAATCCTGAAAGTGATTTGGTTCACCGATGGAAGAAATGAGCAAGAGTTCACAAGAATGGGCTTATTAGGGGAAAATCTTCGAAAGCCCAAACATCCTTCATTTTCAATGAGTGTGCCTTCAGCCATGGAAGATTTGAAAACTATGGAAAGGAAAATTTGGATGATTCAATTTTTGAAGTGCGCTTTAACTTGTACGAGCGGAGAAAACTGTAGGCTGACTAAGTTAAAATTTATTAAAAATATATTTGGTGCTTGGCATTTCCTAATCCTTGCTTATATTTGGGAATCGTTTTGATTTTCCTGTGAAATTTAAAGAAAAGGGGCATCTGCACAATACCATGAACTGCGTAAAATTACACAACACGGTCACATTGACCAAAAAAGAAAAGTATAACCTTCTTTTTAGATTTCTGATAATTTTTCGACAACTAAGTTTTCAATTAGTAGGTGCACTCCTTTATTTTGTTTCGAAAACTTTATCAAATTTGTTATTCCATATTAAATTATTCGACTATTCCATTAACATTATAAGAATTCTTATGAAACTTGTTCCATGGAATACATTTTCCAATAAGAATATCCAACTCTACAAATCAAAATTTAACTCCAACCAATATGGGCCATTTGGCCATCGTGAATAAATGAGAGCAAAAGGATTAAAAAAAGACTATACAAATATTGCGCTGTTGCTTCTACTCTACACATTACAAGGCTTGCCTCTTGGCCTTGCAAGTACAATAGACCTAACACTCCAAGAGCTAAAACTTTCTTTTGAACAACAAGGAATATTTTCTCTTGTATTTCTTCCTTTCTCGGTGAAATTAGCATGGGCGTATAAATTCCTTAGTACATATAATTTATAGGCCATTAGTTGACTCAATATATTTAAAAAAAATAGGAAGAAGAAAATCTTGGTTAATACCAATACAATTTTTACTAGGTTTACTCTTGATTCAGTCTTCAAAAATAATCCCCCAAATACTGGCTGAAGATGAAATAGATGTATTTACTGTTACTGCCTATATGACAACATTTTGCTTTCTTGCTGCTACACAAGATATTGCTGTTGATGGATGGGCTGTTTCTTTGCTTGATCCAGAAAATGTAGGATACGCATCTACTTGCAACACAATAGGTCAAACCATTGGTGGATACATCGGGTTCACAGGATTTCTTGTGTAGATCTTGCTTATTATTTGCTTACTCTTAGGCTTCGGATGTACAATATTCTTGACCTGGAAGGATTCATGTATTACTGTGGATTAGTCTTTTTAATTGTCACGCTGATCATAGCAATTTTTAAAAGCGAGAAGATTGAGAAAGAGGATAATAATCCTAAAGAAACTGTAGCAGGAACTTATATGCAAATGATACACGTTTGCTCTCTTCCTGCTGTACGAAAATTAGTATTTTATACATTTACAATGAAGGCCATATACACAACTTGTGATGTTCTTACAATGCGAAAGTTAATTGAGCAAGATTTTCCTAAAGAGTTGGCAGCTTCTTTGGCTATCGTATCAGGAATCGTTTCACTTCTCGTACCAACCCTTCTCTCAAAACAGATCAGTTCAAAACCTGTGCAACTTTTAACCAAAACACTCTTTCCTAGAATTTTGCTGTACTTCGGATCTATATTGATCGTATCGCTGCATCCAGAATTTCATGAACTGGATCCAGAAGAAGGTTTATTTGCAGCAGCCTTTGGTTCTACGTTCAAAACAACAGTATTCTTTCTCTTTTTGATTCTTTTTATCATAATTCAAACTATTTTCGGAACCCTTTTCTTCGTTTCCTCCATGGGGTTTTACGCCAGTATAGCAGATGAGCGAATAGGTGGAACTTATATGACACTTCTGAACACGCTTAATAACTTAGCAGGAACCTTACCTACTCAATTTGTCCTCTTTGCAGTAAACAAGTTGTCAATCGGAGACATTGATGGTTTCTACGTTCTCTCAATGTCCAGTTTTTTCTACGGGCTAATTTGGCTTTCTCAATTTAAATCAGGCTTTCTTAGCATAGCAAAAATTCCACTTCATAAGTGGAGGTATGATCCAAAACGCGAGCTTCGCAAAAAAAGTTAGTTTAGAATATATATATAGGTCTGTATATTCATTTCAAGCAACATTGCAAGTTTAGTTTGGGAGGTACAGTCTTGATTTCTTTTTTGATAAAGGCGTAAACACAATCTTAGCTTCTCGCGTCTACCACACCGATTTTTTGCAATAAACTTGTTGCATCCATGTTTAGCACTACTTCTACAATTCTTCCATTTTCATCAAATACGAAGAAACATTCCGATGGAAATTTAAACCTAGTTTCCCCCGTTTTGTATCCTAGCCGCCCGTGGTAAGCTCCAGAAACGATGCAACCCATCTGTACCTTAACAATACCGTTCTTCTTGCTATATCCAAGACCTTTAACAGGAAGAAAATTAAAACTCGAAACTTCTATATCTCTAAACGCCTTTGTTAATTTCTCTACGTAACTCAAAACTCCCTCTACTCCGTTGAAGCAACCGCCAATATTAGAATCCATACAGCTCACACCCTCTTGAAACAAGTCATGTTTCTTAACCCACAGCCTGCGTTCCTTGCCACTCTTGCACTCGAATAATCTCATGAAATTTGCACAAGAATCTTGAAAAGATTGAACCTTTGTCTTTAAGCTAACATCAGAAGAGGCAAGATTCGTTTTCTCCAATTCTTTTAGACTGCTGCTTAGACCTAAAATTGGTTTGATGGTTTCATTAGCGAGCAACCCAAGTTTTTGGATAAGTTGCAAAGCAGCCCAAGAGAACACTATTTGATTAATCATAGAATCATCTGGTTGGAATTTATACTGTACAACAAGATCAAAATTGACACTTCGATTTGAATGAGTCGCAGTTACCACCCATGTACTTTTAGCTGTGTTTACTCCATTAGCTTGATACTGCTTCAACTTAGTTTCCAATCGTGAAAATGCTCTCTTAAACTTGATAAAGAAGAGACAGAGGCCATCATGATTTGAAATAGGCCTTCTAAAATTAGGATCTACTAGAGATGCATCAGATGTAAAACATCTGCTTATTAAGTTAAGTACAGATTGATATGTTGCATGTGAACTTGTAACACAGTTTTGTTGGCCTTGAAATATTTCTTGTATGACTAATGCAGATGATTTTCGCCTTTCCGCAAGAGTTTTTGAAACTTCTTCTGGTTTGTTGTTATGCTCTTGAGACATTTGAAGTTTTGGCATGAGCGGCAAAAAAGAGCTTTCCATGGGTGTTGAGTTCAAAGATATAGCATCCATGTTTATTGCGGGCAATTTCTTTGTTTCCTCTTTAAGGAACCTTGAAAACAGATCACCAACCTCTTTGGCATCTAAACTCTTGGCTTTCGTCAAAAACTTGGCGATTTCAGCGCTTGAAAGACTACTTCGAAGGCACTTTTGCGTGAGCTCAGTGAGTTTCGCCAAACTATTCTTTTTCCTTAAGAGCAGTGCAACAGAATTAATTTTTTGTACGGTTGAATTTATTGCGTCAACTACCAAGCGAGCTTTATGTCTTCTTTGAGTTAACTTGTTCTGCTGCTCCTCAGTTATGTTTACATGAGAGGAAATTTCATTCCACAAGCTATTCGTAGAGTTCTTGAAAAAGTCATCCTTTTGAGCAGTCTGCCAAAGATAAAATTTTGTAACATTATAAGGCAGCGCAAACTGATTCAGTCGACTAAAAAGGTAAAATAAACTTTCTTCAACTTCAGAAAGTATGATCCCTTCTTTATCAAAACACTCTTTAATTTTCTGATTCAGCAAGCTAATTTCAGAATTAGCAGGATCCACTTCAAATTTGTCATCTCCATCAATTGGCATTTCTTTAGTTCCTAACAAAATTTTTCTCCTTAAGTTTGCATTTTGAAGTTTCAAAGTTTCAATCTTTGCATTCAGCAATAATGCATGCTCTCTTTTCCTCTTACGACAGTCTCTTACCGCTTGCCTGTTTTTTTCCCTTACTTGTTCCGCTTTACTTAAACTCGGTTTCATTTCGGGCCTTGTGGCCACGGAGCTTGGCATAAAGAATTTGTCCGTTTGACGGTTGTCAATGGCGCTTCTTTGTTGATAAGTTTGCGAGTTTCCTGAAGGCGGAATAAACTCCGGAAGGTCATTAAAAACTGCTGAAAAGAATGATGTATTGTCAAAGTTGTCTAACGAGGTTGGCCCTGCCCCTGGATTCGGTAACGTATTGTCGAGCTGAGGGAAGTTTGGCGGCTCAATTTTAAGAAGAGAGTCACCTGGGTCTGGAGGATATAATGGCTGCTGGGGCTGCTTCAGGTCGTTAAAGAAGAAGTCAAATATGTCCTCATCATTGTCATTTGTGCTGAAGAGCGGAGCGTTCGGGTCAAAACTGTAGTTTGCGTTCATTTAATTTCTAATATCGATGTTTTTTGGGCAAGGAAGGGAAGATATGGGTTTATGCAATCTGCACATATTTTGGCATTAATTGCGAGCCATGGTGGATGGTGTTTCTTCAAGTATAGTTAATGACTCTCTAAAATTTTTAACCTTATGCTCAGAAAGTTTTATTACCTTAAATATATTATTTTAAGATATACTCTTAATTTTAAAATTATCACAGGCTTAAAGTAAAATTATCCTTTGATTGGGTAGAATTTTTCAGATATAACACTAATGTTAGAAACTTCACTAATCTATGTTAGCATAAATGTGGTCAGTTATGATTACGACCTCATCTTCAATCTATAATAAGAGCTATTTATATGATAAGCTAATAAGATGGTACCGATATTCACATCTATAATCTCAGAATAAAGAGCTTATCTATGAAATAAGAGGGGCAGTACTAGTTTATGCTCATTTTTAGAAAAGCTTTCACATGGTTCTATTTTCAGGAAAATAATTTTCTACTTATAGCCGAAACTAACTTAAACTATTTAAGTTTATGAATTACTATGTATTCTATGCTTTCATATAAAGAAAATTCACAGCCTTCACGATGTATAGTTGGATAGAACCGGGTAGCTGAATAAGACGTAATTATCAAATTATTGGTTCCTATCAGTTTCTAATCATATTAATTATTTTTGAAACAAGCTTTAGAAAATGTTATCGTATTTAGAGATACGTTCACAGAATGATGGTATGGAAACTGAAAAGCAACCATAATTCTGTTACATATTCCTAAATAAGTGCTCTATTTATATTGGGAATTACGACAACAAGTGATGATGCGATTCAGAAAGATAAGAATAACATTCATATTGGCATAAGAGAAAAGCTTTTGAGTTAAGTCTTACGATTTCAAATCTTTTCCACACTTTCTTACATGCTGTATACTTGGCGAGGAACCTAGTAATTAGTACAACTAATGAGACAAAGTTCTACCTTTGAAGTCTCAAGAATCCCAATATTGTAACTTACTTTGTGCTATGGAATGCAATAGCTATGTGATAAAAAGAGCTTCAAAGAATTACATCGAACATAACTTTAAGATACAGGAGTTGAGATCTGATGAAAGAGAACTAGCTAGTGAACAGTTGGTTTCATATTTCTGTAACAATTTGCCGCTGCCTGGGCAAGAAAAATCACGAAACAGAACCATCTGCATTATTACCTTACATATAAAAATTTCAATATCTAATACCCTAGAGAAAAACCTTATTAAGATGTACCACATAAACTGTATATAAAATGGATAACCCCCTTCCAATGTTTATAAAATGCTGAAGAAGATTCAATACATGTTTCTACCAAGACCAGCAATATTGTGGAGATGAAATCCTACCAATGGTCAACTCGAGAGTTTTGACTTAAGAGGATTATTTTCAATAAATTATTACATGATTATAATTATTAAGAATGATACAATTTTTAAAAGACAATTTGGAAATAGCCCGCAACATATTGTCCTACATAGTAGTCACGTCGTATTTTTTCATAAAGCTCCTGGATAATAATTAAGGGAACGCTCTTTGCATCGTCGAATCACTAACCTTGGGGAAGAAGAGACAAAGAGAAAATTCATTTAACCAATGCTTATAATAAGAGTGTAATTAATAAACTTAGAATATTTCTACGAATATTAGTGCTGACATCCAAGAAAAGGTTCCTAAGTAGTACATGTCCCAATGGGCCGTTACTAAATTGACTCAAAATAATAGCAACTATTCTTTGTTAGCTATCATAGATAACAGAAATTCAAGAAACTACTAAAAAATAACGTGCAATTGGCCGCAATATAGTAAATCTATTTCTTGATTATGCTGCAAAAGGAGATTTTATTTCCGCATGAGATATGACTTAAAGAATGTCAACTCAAGTTAGCACAGACTACCTGGAACAGGCGTTTTAACGTGTAAATTCATTTATTATATTTCTATTGCAACCTCTTTCTTAAAATAAGTTTTATATTTGTCGCGTGATACACTACTGGTTTTAATGGTCGTCTTTCTTCGTACAGAGAGTTCATGAAAGTGCTTCTAGTATGACATGCTAGTTGTGTAATATACCATCTTCCATTGCTCTATGTTTATTGCGTTATATACTCAAACATGACCAAAATACAACATAGAGTTTTAACTCTGATTAGGATATTTATTTTTAGAGCTTAGTATCACTGGCAAGAGTGTAATCGGTATATAGGCAATGAATGATACTTAATCTAGTTCATATTTTGGAAGGCTTAAGCTTGAGGCATGGAAAAGCTATCTAAATAAATTCAAAACTTTAAGCATACTACTTTAACATTTGGTATTATATTATTGATAACAAATACTTATTACTCCAATAGAATTCAACCATATGCCACTATTGACATCCAGAGTACTGTAGTACATGATCCGTTAACTACCATGTAAGATACATTAACTCTGCGCTTAAGAAAACAGTACCTGTATCTAAACTATAGAAAAATGTTTTTTTGGAAGTATACTATAGGGTATTTTGTAGAACTAAACAAATTTAGGCTTTAATGGAATTAAACGAGTATGGCGTATTGGAGCATATATCAAGAAAAATGTACTATGATGCAATAGACATTCTAGATATTTTTACTATAAATATCAATAGCTATATTCTGTAAAACAAGTTGCTTCGTTAAGTTGCTGTATTTCCAACTATAATTAGTCCTTGGTACACGATACATAATTCTTAGCTAATTCCACCTAATGCTGACATCTTTCTCCACTATGTTAAACCTTTTATGACAAACATTTCTTGCAAATAAATCATTTTTTGGAACGTAGTATATCCAGAACTCTTGATAGAATCGGTATGCGGTCTAAGTGTACTTCTTTCATATATAAGCTACAGCTCTAAGCTGAGTTCACAATACAATGCTTGAGTTACCCTGATATCACGATACATCAAAGAACTACTGATTTAAGGATCATATTCTTGCCTCATATTCTTACTCTATGTCATGATGTGTTGTGTTACATTGATTAATGGGTTGCATATTCGGTATTTTTAATAATACTTGGTCAGTTTTCCGGCCAATAACTATTCTTAGCTTGACTTGAACCCCCCCCCCAGTTCCATACTTGAAGTTAACAAGTTCAAGTTCTGCAGCAGCTGTTTATATATATATATGTTGAAAAACGCGCAATATATTACTAACTGGATTTATTTTTTTTATTTTCATATTTTCTTCTAGAATTACCTTTAAAACTATTTAATTTTTATATTTTCTGGTAGAAAGCGCTTATCCTTTTATTTATATCAATTAATTTCAGATCGTCAAATAAGAATGAAACATAGTTCAAAGCATCTACTATCTAGCGGATATGCAGTTATAGGCCAGACATTATTTTTCAAAAATATTTGAAGTGGCCTTAATATACATATGTATAATTGATTATATATAATTAATTCAACAATCAGTCACATAGCTTTTCTGCTAAAGTATAACATAGCCAGGAAAATAAGCATAAGTGTTTGTATAGAACGAGGATAAATGTTTTTTCCATATGTGTGTAAAAAAACGCAACCCTAAGCAACGAGGTATAAATATAACCCACGATACCAATAACATTTCTAGGCAATGGCATTGCTTAATTATTCAATCTGAAAAAGTTTTTAAGAATATGGATATTTATCTGATTGAAACCCAATTGTGACAGAATCCTCGTAACAGATAGTATAAAGACATTCACACCCTTTTTTTTCAATCTCCTGGTTTGGATAAGATTGGTGTTTCTATAAATTCGTGGCCCAAATTAACGGAGTATGAAATCAATGTCTTTCAAGCATTTTTTTTATTCTTAGTCACTGATTTACTCAATAAATTACATCAATGATATCAAATAGTTTGAGACGGTTAGTGCTGGGTAAGGATTAATAAGCTCGATTATAGCTGTAATAAAAAATGTCTAAGTTTTGGTACGCTCAAGACAGCAATAAATTACGATATTTCTGGTTGTAAAAACTGCGACAGAAAAGATTGTGGTAGCACAATACAACTTTGCCCGTAAAGATTTTTATATCAAGTTTAGAACTGAAAGGGTTTTTGGACTGAAGTGGGCAATGTGGGTTATCTTTCGGCGGACATATAAACTTGTTAAAAATTACTCAATTTCAATAAACCTACCGGAGTATGAGCGAACCAGATTAACAACTTATTTTTCTCTTAAAAGTTATATTATGTTCTCTCTGAATGTAAAGAATAACCAATTTTAAAAGAAAATGTGGAAAATTACAAATAAATAGTAAGATATTTAATTATAATTTATGAAGCACTGATTTGTCTTAGCCGTTAATCATTTAAGTTGTTGCAGGTTGTTTTAATCAGAGTAATTCTTAGTCGATTTAAAGAATGGAACTTACTTATCTGCACGAGATAATTATGTTTAGAATAGTTCTCGTTGAAGATTAATAGTATTTTTTGTATTAGAAATATTTAATTCCTTAGTCATCTGCTAAAAAAATAGAAACTACAAAGATAACCTCTATTGCCCCCGCAATTTAACATACTGAACGTATAGAATAGAACGGGGATTCAGAGGAAAATTACCAGTATGCGCTGATATTACAGAAGTGATACTGTCCATGTTGAGTGGGGACAAAAACACCAATACACGGATCGATTCGGGAAAAGGGAATGTAAAATAAATGAAATACTAGCTAGTTACCCTTTCCTCTTAGCACATTTACTAAGTTAAGAAACTATTTTTACATTTGTTCAGGCGGTATTCGTACATATTTCTACTATATAGCGGGTATTAACTTGAAACCTGCAACCTAGCTTCTAGGAAAATTTAAGTTTACTTTGACCACACGATTGAGAAAATTCTTTATTAAGAGACGAGACCATCTAATGATGTACTTCAAATTTGTCAACATAAGAAATGCTAAGCCTTGAGGGTTCAAACTGGACAAAAGAAGGCTCAGCTATAAAACAAAAGAAAAGAAACAAACAATGGAATAGAGAGTCAAGAATATTTGATCCGATTTAATACAAGTTTCCAAACGCCTTCAAACATATGTATGGAGCTCTTACTGTATGACAGAGGAAAAAATATTTTATTTGTGCCGCAAATAAGCTTGCTCCTTGAAAATAATTCTCTCTAACCAAAGTGATCTTCTTTTCATTTTCATTATCAACAAGAGGCGAGCATTTTCTATTTTTTATGAACGGTTGTGAGCTTATTTTAATTATTAATAGATTTTCAGTACCATATTGGGTTGATGCCCATTCTTCCTATTTTTGCACCGTGTAAAAATGCCAAATAAAAGGGTTAAGGACTCCGAGGATAATCAGGGAGCAAACTGTGCATGCGTTATAGGGTCAAATGATGATGCAAAAGCTTTGGATCATATTGTACAAGCCTTGTTAACCACTTTATTATTAACAGTAGATAGACACAATAAACAAATCCGTACTCCTGCTATATATCAAAATAGTAAGAAACCTCTGAAGCTGTTCACTTCGCATTATTCTTCAGTCCAACCGACCAGAATTTATGGGAGAAACCCACATTTCGGAGCGCTCACCGAGGGTAAGACTATGGAGAACTCTGTTATTGTGCACTAATGTGAGCAACAGTATTTTAATTGCGAAGAAACATGCCTTATAAACAGAGGAAAAACATGTATTATGGATATAAACAGAAGCTACGGTCAATGTTAACTCAAGAAATGAGAACAATGCTAGCTTGCAGCCCCATGCCCAACGCCCTCAATCTCCTGAAAATGGAAAACAGGGAATCATTAACATTACATTATTTCGTTTCTGAAAATATAACTGAAATTAAACTTGATTTATCGTCTTGATATTATTGCTTTATCATTATACAACCTTATTGTCTTGCCTTAATTCCCTTTTTCGTTTTTTCTTTCAAATATACATTTGCATCGATGTGACATAGCGATGAATTTGCGATCTTGGAAATAAGTTTCCGTAAATGACATATTGCATTAACAAAATATGCATTTTACTAAAACTTCTTATTTCGGATTTCCAATTCTTTTGGGCACTGAAAAAATACACGGAGCTGAGCTCATGGAAAAATACGAAATTTCTCGTCTGTGCTTTTTAATTCTTTCGAAGCAGTTGCATCCCTGTCTCTATCCACATTAGAAAAGAACTTAATCTGAATTGGAAGACATAGGAAACCGTTATTTATTATGCAGACCCCCCAAACTTTTGCAAAGCACTTATTGTGTTTTCAAAGAAATGCGAAGGCAACAAGTGGGAGAATTAGTTCTACATAATCTTATTTCTCCATTTATCTTACAGCAAAATGATTAGGAGGTTAAGTGGAACAGGTAGTAATTGACTGGGTTTTTAAAACCCTTTTTCTTAAAATTAAATCCTAGTCTTGACAAATGCGGAGTTGTATCGATATAGTACAAATATATTAAAACGAAAATGAAGACTCTTATACAATTCTAAACTTCATAACTCTTAGCCCAGCTAAGCATTCACTAGTCCAAGAGACCTTTATTTCTGCCACCTCAGTCTACCGTGGTCAAGTTCTTACAAAGCAAATTCAAACTTCTTATCCCATCCATACAAGACAAAAGATCTTTTTTTTTTCATCCAAGTCTTCAACTACTTGCTTAAGAGTAAACAAAAATGTTCTACACCCCAGTGTCACTAATATTCCCTCATTGGTTCCTTGGTTACAGTCCAGTATAATTGTGAACAGTAAGCGAACCAAAATTTGGGAAGATTTCCCGTCTTTAAAAAAAAAAAACGGTACTGAGCCCGAAAGAATCCCGAAAACCCGGTTTTGTTATGCTTGTGCATTGTCAGAAATGCGGAATTCCGTAGAGGTTTGTGCTTTTTACGCGTCAAAATCTAGAAGATTTTCTACCTAGATCATGTTCCAGAATCGGAACTCAGAGCACAATTCTTACTAAACCGAAACTGAAAAAAAGAACTTCATTAAGAAACAAAAGATAGAAGAAGACCTCAAGAGCCATTCCAAGTCGCGCTAAATATTCCAAAGTCTAATCTCCACAAATATATTACCTGATTTTTTGAATCCCTGCAAAATTTGTCGCGTATCGCTGAGATCTTCTCCTGATATTGCTCTTATCTTCTCAAGGTTCTAAATCAACAAAAGCAACTTGATGGAAGGAAGAAAAGTAGAGAACTATGTTCCCCTGGAGGTGCTGCGTCATCTGAACAAGAGAATAATTAATCATACTAAAGCTCTAGGAAAAACTCTTAATCCTGGTGAAATATGGGAAACAGTAAAGCCCCCTGATAGTAACAATCTGAAAGTCGTTGTTCTTTTCGCCGATGTTTCAGGATACACTGCTCTTACAGAAACTTTATCAAATTTAGGAAATAACGATACTGCATTTGAGGGTACAGATCTGCTTGCAAAGAATTTGAACTTGTATATGGGGACTCTGGTGAAGAAGTTGGGTAAGAATGGAGCCGATGTGATTAAATTTGCTGGGGATGCGCTGGTTGCCATTTTTAAATTAAGGTTAACTGAAAGTGAAGCAATAGAATATGATGAAAAAGACATACCGGCTCAGATTATGGAAGAAAGGTCTGGTCATAAACTTGGACAAGGTCGAAAATTAATCAAGGTTGGATCTATGTCAAAATTGACGCACAAAGCTAAAAATGGCGCGAACAAACGGGTAATGCTGAGTCAGATACCAAGTAATCTTGCAAGTGGTCATGAGACTGATGATGAGGAGGAAGAAGATTTGAGCCTTTCTTTGAAGCAAAAGGTTGAAGATTATTGCGAATATGTTACCTCGAAAGCACTTGAAATGCAAGAGGATCAGACAATTGGAAAGCAAAAAGTTTTGACAGGGATGTCAATGGATATTTTGGAAAATAATTTACATGAGATGGAACGTAAACTAAAAATCCAGGAGGAAGAACGACAGAGGCCAATTGAAAGATTTAGTCGACAGAAGAAAAAAAAGGCCCTTCAGAAAGCAGAGCCTGATGATAAGCCTGTTGGGTATGATCTATTAAAGTACATTGTAAGAGAAGCCAAGCAAATTAATGACAACCCAAAAGATGCTCATGCGGGCAATGAGACGAAAACAGTGCCTCCAAACACTAGAAAAGGTGCAAAGCCCCACGTTCCTGTCCAGACTGAAGAGCCACATGCAATTTATCTAAGAGTGAAGTTTGGAATTGGAGTAGGCAGTATAAATCTGGCTCACATTGGTGGTGCTAGGGATAAGAATGGGGGAGAAAGGGTAGAGTATGTAGCTGTTGGAGATGCATTAAAGCAAGCTTATGATGCGGAAGGTCACTGTAATCCAGGTGATGTTGTTCTTTCAAGAAAGGCTTGGAAAGCTGTAAGGAATCGGGTCAACAGGGTTGAGAAGAAAAACTTTTTTGGTTTTAATAGGACTAAATATGGGCCTTATGTGAAGCACAAAATGGGTTCTGGGGATAATAATTTCTATAGGGTGACTCTAGCGAATAATGCTGTCGGGTATATGGTGCCTGAGAACGTGAAAATTTTTCTAAAAGATAGGAAAGGTGGGGATTATAGAGGTATTGTTCCTTCTTCAGTGCTGTATTCCTTTATACCACTCTCTGTTAAACCATACCTAGAAACGAACCAGCTACACTTGGAGCAGTTAGTTAACGAAATAAGAAAAGTTACTACAATATTCTGCAATCTGGGCTTGACTGCTGAGGAGCAGGCTGCTATTCAGCAGGGGCATGAAAAAGCTATAATGAGGCTTCATTCTCTGTTTAAAGCCATTCAAGCTATAGTTTTCCGAATGGACGGGCAAATAAACAAGTTTTTGATCGATGATAAAGGATCCACTTTGATAGTATGTTTTGGACTTCCCCCTTTGGCTCATGAGGATGATGGTACACGTGCTATGATCTGTGCTCGAGGCATAAGTGGTCTGGTTCCCGAAGCAAAGTTGGGAATTAGTACTGGGATGGCCTACTGCGGGTTAATTGGAGGAGACAATGACAGAAAGGAGTACACTGTTATTGGAGATTGTGTTAATGTTTCAGCAAGGCTAATGGGCAAAGTTGGTACGGTTCCAATAATAAATGATGGATCAAATAAGGCCGAGACAGGCATGCACGTAAAACAAAAGGAGGAGAAAATTATAATTGACTATGAAACACGGCTCTCTCTTACGCGGTTCAAGTCCTCTTTCTTTTTCGACAAGTTTAAAAAACCCTTCGACCTTAAAGGTAAAACAGCACTCGTCCAAGCATTCTGCTTTAATCAGAGCATTACTTCAATTAAGCCAATGGTTGGAGGTGAAAAGAGATTGTTGTGTATTGTGGAAAATCATGTGGAAAATCCGCAAAAGAATACGCGATCTACACCATTTGGTAAGAATAACCAAGGCTTGACTACAATGCCACTTAGTTTTGTTCGAAGTATTAAAAGCTTGTCTTACAAAGCAAGTGTGGGGGACTTGTTGCGGCTCTCTGTGAAATCGAACGGCGCTTTAAGCTCAGCTGATTATCAACTTATTTGGTATAAAACAGCCAAAATCGATGATGTTAATATAGGACAAGACGTTCACCCTGATGAAAAGTTGGGACAACTTGCTGCTGAGGCAAATACAGAATCTATACTCTTTTTTGATTTGAAGCTCCGTACGGGACCAGATCAGTACATAAAGGAGGAACCGAGCGAACCAAGCAAAAATTCTAGGGCAGGTGCACATTCGCAGGTAAAACTTATTAAAGATGCCAGTTACAAATACGATTTAAGGGATTTATCAGATATGGCTCAATTTATGGTTAAGAAAAATCCAAGAACAAATAGAGCAGTGAGTCAACATTTCATGACAGTCAAAGAGGGAGCAAGTGCCCTGTTAAATGCATCTGGTCCTCCCCGTAGCAGGAGAGTTGCAGATACTATTTATCACTATAAAGATTTTCTCTCACGGGAATTCGAAGTAGATGGTGAACCGCATTTAGGTGTGTGGTACCAGTGCGAGGACACCATGTCTGTGATTAAAACTCTAAAAGGTGTAAAAAAGAAAGTTAACACCGGTGTTCAAGTCGTGGTTATCGATGGTGCTCACGGAGTTGGAAAGTCATTTGCAGTTAACCATGTTTTCAACAATAACAACTATAATCTTCCCGAAGATTACAATTATGCAATGAATAATATTCGATCTGCAAACGCTAAACCTGGTATGCAAAGTGTAAATTTGAGTAATAACCAAAACAAACAGCTGGTTGTTGTGAATACCAAGTGCACAGATCAAGCTACTGCAGCTGAAAGTCTGTTTGTAGAAATTTCACAAATGGTCGATCAAATAGTCGCTTATGATCTTCGTGAGAATAACAGCATTAAAGGCCCTACTCAGCAAGAAAGAAGTAAGAGTCTGGCAGCTGCTTTTTTCCGAGGAAGAAAAGTGAAGAGTTTTATTGTTCCAGAAGGACATTTGGCAGAGTATGAGTTCCTCGGGGGCGTGTTCGATTATGAGCCAACTGAGAGAGACCTGGATTTGCTTGAACAGATAAAACTTGATGATGAAAAAAAGAATACTTGGTGGTGGGCGAATAAACTTGCTATTGATAGAATTTTTGCTCGAGATGACATGTTTCGAGCTATACAAGAGTTCAACGTTAATCGCAGGAATAGCGTTGAAAATCCAAGTAAAGAACCATCTGAAGCAGATAAGCTACTCTCTGTCCTATGTTTAGTTCTTATAGGGTATGCGGAGATTTTGGGGCCCATTGCAGTTATTTTTGAGGATGCCCAGTATATCAGCCCCTTCACACAAGCAATACTTCTTTATTTTTGTCGAGAGGCTCATAGTGTCAATATTACTTTTGTCTTACCTTGCCGTTCGTTAGTAACAAACTATGGTTCCAAGTATCTTGACCTGAGAGATGGAGTAGCCTCTAATGCAGATTTTGCTAAGCAGTATGGGGTTGAAGAAATAGTAATGAACATGATTTCTGCCAATGTCAGCAAGCAGTTCAACAATGATGATAGGAAAAACACTGTTATGACGCGCACACCTACCGCATTTCCAGTACTTGAAGATAGTAGACGGGACTCGGGGTTAGCCAAGAAACTCGAGTTTAGTCCCAGCGGATCTCAATCTTTATACAACTTTTTCGATGATGGTGATTACCCCATCGGTGACATGATTGCAGATAGTAATTTGCTTCGAATTAGGCTCATGCAGTTCTACCGTTGTAGACTTATTCAAGTGAAGGCAAGGAGAGAGTATACAGCAAGCCTAGTTAAAAATATCATGGAGGAAAGATTTCCACCCAACTTCCTGATCGACACCCTAACTAAGAAGACAAACGGAAATCCTCTTTATATTAAGGAAACAATCATGTTTTACCAAGCACACAAAATTTTGAAATTACACAATCCAGGAGATGGGGAAGTGGCCGATGTAGATAGTCCCCAAATTCGGACTAGGCATTCTCGTGCGTTAACAAGACCCTTAGAGCATTGGTATCTCCAAAATAATCTACTGAACACAAAGTATTTTAAACATGTCCCAAGTTTAGTTGAAAGTTATTGTGCAATGGTTGTCGATCACTTTGACGTGTATGGTCAACTTGCTCTCAAAGTAGCAGCATTATTGGCTACATTTGGCGATAAAACTGTTGATGAGGATGTGAGAGGTTGCTTTACCTTTGGGATGATCCTTCGTTGTCATCCTTTAATGAGGGCCCAAACCAAAGAAGAAGTAGAGCAAAATTTAGAACCTGAACAGAAAATCAGAATAAAGAGCGAGTGGCGTTATATCAAACGTTCTAGTATAATTGAAGTACAAGACGGTCATTTGGAAGGCGAGCATGGTACACTTTATCGATTTGGAGACGAATGGTTACGAATGTGCTTACTAAGAAGACTTACAATACCTGTTAGGGAGAACATATTGAAGAAGTCGAAGGAGTTAAAAAATAACTACGATAACTCACAGCAAAATAAAGTGGAAAGGGGAAGACAAAGGAGACAAGGTGGGGATGGAGGAGAGAGTTATGCCAGTTCGGAAATTAATTTCCGGTCTAACTCTTTGAACTCAACAAGAAATACACGTGATGGGGTGTCAGAAGCGAGATCAAATTTCATGCCTGCTCTGGGCCGAAATCGATCTCATCAAAAGAAACGATTTAGTCAAATTCAGCAATGGCTACATGAGAGAGCGGGAAATAGCGGAGTCTCCACCTCTAACTAAGTACTGTTGCGTTAGTTAAACTTGGATTTGAAATTAAAAGCAATATATAGCTCTTTTTAAATTTAGTGCTTGGTTTACCTTGGAGCGATGGTATGTTTGCAAGTAAGCCTTTTTGAGATTATTTAACAGGCTTTGCGCAGTATTGAATAAATGTCGTGTTTGTACTCTCCCACTCACCCACATACCACTCTGACAAAAGCTCTTATCTATATGAGCTTTCTCTGTTTCGATTAAGCAGGTCAGTTAATGCTGTGGGTTCCATATGAAAGCAATGTGCTGGGGTTTATTGTCAAATAGTTTCAAAGAAAGAAGAAAAAATTGATATTTGTATTTGCGCTTAAGAGCAGTCTCTACTAAGGGGTTTAATTTGGTTTGAACTCTGAATAAATTTGTCTATTGTTTATATAGGACGCAAAATATGTTTGCTAAATTAGTTTAATCCGCTAGTTTAGTAAAAGCCTTGCCCAGGAATCTGTTCGTTGCTTCAGGTGCAAAATCCATAAAAAAAAGGTATATGAGCAAAAAGAATGAACAAATTGACTAGTCAAGTTGCTTAACACTTGGTTTGATCCATTTTTTGAAATGCTAGATTCTCAATTAATGATTGTTTTTGGGTTTGGTGCATGAAAGATTTGGAGTAGTAATTCTAGGTGCTCCCAAAAAACTCATGTGCTAAAGTAAAGATGAAAATACTGTCATGAAACTCAATTATTTTCTGTTCATTTCTTATAAACGGTGGTGGGTGATCATTGTGTTAATTCTAGCCATTTAGATAGCATATTCGTATCGCTTCGATTATCATACTTAAAGAAGTACAACAGAAGTGAAACGATTCCTTCACGATAAAACAACTACAGTTTAGGTAATAAATATAGGACCAAACTATTTCTTATACTTGAAACCTGTTACAAACACACTTTGGGCCAGGTGCAGTCCGGTATCTTCTACGCCTTGGGGATGATATTAACATACCTAACCCAAGAACCTGAACTCCAGATAGATTAGAGCTTGTTGGTGGTGTAAAAACCTTAGGAAAAGTCTGATCTCCTTACGGAGTTTTTTAAAACATTACTTCGTTGATGTGAAAGTAGAGAAAAGGTTAAGTAATTTCCATTGTTTCTTTCGAAGAGGGTCTTTAAAATATCAGATGTTGGGCATAACTAAGAAAGGCTCTGTATAGCATTCTACCTTCGGAATGAAACTAATTAACACCCTGGATACCTAGTGAAGTAAACCTAATTTGCTTATGAACTAACCTTCGTCTCCGCATATGATTAATCTTACTCATGGATCAAATGCTAGGTCCTTTTGGAGTTAAATATGTATTAACAGACAGATTCTTACTCTGCTGTACTAATTTTTCTAGTTGATTAATGACAATCTAATCTAAGAAGAGTCATAAACCAACCACCTTGGTTGTCAGCTTTGAGCTTATTGATATCCTTGACCATATCAATAAACTAAACTGTAATTTTGCAAATACTGTCCGGGCTTGTATAGCATGTGGGCACTGATTTTTCATTGTTGCAGTGAACTAAATAAGCTCTATAACCAGAGAGTATTAGTTGATGTTAATTTCCAAGCGAAATAGTTAATCGTCAAGACTTTTACTAGAATTGGAATATTCATTATTATTTTGCACATACCTGAAACATAAGTAAAGCATAAAGGGCAGTGATAATAAAAATATCTATACTTTGATCAAAGCAAAGGAACAAGCTGATGCCAATAAAATAAATGCAAATGAAGAAAGCTAATGTTGGCCTTAGGATATTGTTAAAAGAAATTGCATGAACTGTAGATAGACCTAACCCTAATTCTATCCTATAAGCTGTCTGGAAGGCTTTCGTGTGATTTAACTAGGAACAACAGGCATAGGCAAGCAAGTTGAAGTTAATTCTTAATTGATATTCTGCGGGTCACTCTGGATAAGAGCCACAATCCTAGATAATATATGGATGAAGTTTTAAGTGGTAGAGGATTCTAAGTAGTGGAAAAACTGTTCTTATACCTCCATCTTCGTGTTTTCATATCTATGTTACATTTACCTTGATATACCCCCCCTTATGGAAATCTGCTACTTCTACGTTAGTAGCAGTAATTGTATAACTGCCTTAGAACCTTTCAAGGTTAATTGTTTCAGTTATATTATAGAAGAATAAATAGGTGTTGTAAAAGAGTTTTTTTATTACTTAAATAAATTGAGCTAATGATCTAAGGGAAATTATAAACTACCGAAAAACTCGTTAAATTTATCTGGAACCGTTGTAATATATTGTATTCATGGGAACTGTTTTTTCGAGACTGGTACTCCTAACACCCAATAAGTTGAGATATGGGTAGTCATGGGTAAGTATTTTGTCAAGTAAGAGGATAAATAATGTATCCTTCTTTGCAAATATTACTCTTACTACCAACCTCTTCGCGTTTTACCATTAGCTATTTTTTTTAAATTTATTTCGGACTTAGGTTACAATATAATCATAATTCTTTTACAGAAAGAATAATATTTCGTATGAGGAATAGCGTGAAAATACTTAAAGAACTATAGTCTTGCGGGTTCAGTCATATCTGGTTTCATAGGTTTGATTTAATCCTCCTCTTGTAGCTGGAGGAAATTTAGGGTTTCGGTTTGATGAATTTATTCTAAATCTTTAACCTCTGTATAAATAAAGGAAGAATGATGCACTGAGAAAATACCAGCCTTCCTATTGTTCTTAAGAGTTAACCTGTTACCTCTCGATTAACTTATACTAGAAACTACCAACCCAAATTAAAAAGAAACTTGGAAGCTAATTCGATATCATATCCTAGAAAATCTAATGAGAAACTAATAAATTAGAATTTTGCTCATGATCTAGATAGCAAATAGGTTTTTTTCAAAATGGATATGCTTCATTTATTGCAGTAAAATAACGTGTACAATGTATCATATATGCTTCATTTATGAAAATCTCTGCGAGAAAGTAGGTAATGGTTTAAAAAATTGGAAAATAATTGTATCTGTAACATAAACATACACAGGTCGTTTCTACCGGTAAAATGCAAACAAAGAATTATTGACATTCCCAATTCTTTAGCATTGGTATTGTATGAAATGTGAAATCACTACACTTATAAGAGTCATCTAAATTTTCTGACTTAGTAGATTAATAAATCAGTTTCTTGGGATAGGTGAAACCCGAGATTATGATCTATTGCAATTAGATCGTTTGGAGCTCACTCGATCCTTTTAAACGGTAGATTTTCTAGGGTTTCCATAAATCTAGTGTGAATGCCGCAAATGATTTCAGTTAACATTATATACTAATAAAGGTAAAGAGAAGAATTTTCTCCTTGTGGATGCAAGGTAAAGAAAACAACATCCCAAAATCTGGCCGATTGTGTGGCCTTGCTAATTACATCAACAAATATCTTTAAAGGTATTTTCCGGTTTCAGAGAATATATGAAACTTGTGGAAGCTATAAGAAGTGTGAATACCGCGGCACGTAGTTTTGTCAAGGTTATAAAAAGTCGAAGGGATAAGAATCGTAGCTTTTGAATTATTTATCTTGCATAAGAGGTTACATAGCTACACATTTGTAACCGGGTTACTATTAATATGCTAATTTGTTTAATACCCTCCTAAATTACTCGCTGCCTATTATGTTTATTATTGGGGCACTCCTGGTTAGCTTAAATTAAGTTTAATAGAACTTCAAGTCAATTTAAAGTCTATGCCAAGAATATATTGTATCAAAAAATAATTAAATAGAATATAACTGGCGAGAGCTTCTGGATCTATTTTTAGTTTCTCTTCTGATTTTGGGAACTTTTAATACAAAGGGCTTTGCATAGACCCTTCTGTATCAACATTATTGAGTAGTCGAACTAGATCTTGTTGCTTCACGACTTCCTTATATTGTTAGGTTTGAGAAAGGTTGCATTTAAACAGCTTCAGTATTGAAATCAAATAATATATACAGTAATAAATTTCCTAATTACTTTTACCTGAATTAGCTTTCTGTATCAATCAATACTAATTACCATTCTCTTATTAAATTATTTCTCAATTTTATATCGGAGAAAGAACACAATATGAACAATTGTTTGATTCCATCCCTTTAATTAATATCTATTGCACCAATTTAAATTCATTAGTTTCTAATAAATACCAAAGAATACTAGAAGTATCGTTGAGATTCTATTAATATTCCTTCAACGTCTGAATAGTTTGTGACCTCTCTTTTCATCACATACTTTGAGTTGCTGAATATATAAAGTGAAATTTCTTGCACTAGCATATTTAGAAAAGGTTAAAACCAACTAAAAAATAAATAAAGTTTTAGTAGTTCCTTTTTCGTTACTCTCAAGTTGAAAGGTGATTGTTTCAATTGTGTACCGAGAGTTGAAAACAAGTGCTACTCTTTGGATATTCGAGCTGGACGCTTTTAACTATTACAGGTACAACACTGTGAGAAACAGACATAATTTCCATAGAATATTTTTAATATTAGAAAAATTTGATACAATAGTTGAAGTTTTTATAACTTTCTTTGAGTGAACACTGTCAGCTTCTTCGGAATAAGTTTCTCATATTCATCTATGCGAGGAAATCATAACATACTTGTTTCAAATATATATAATCTGCAGTTCATAAACTGGCTCATTACTATAAATATATTTATTAATACCTTTATTTTTAAAGTATTTACTAAGGAGAAAGAAATACTATGCTTCAAGAAAACCCAGTCATGATCTCTCACTTCAATACGGCATTACCACAGAAACCATAACTATTACATCTTGAAATTACAACTGAACAGCAAAAGAGAAAAGAAAACAGCTCTTCATGGTTGGAAAAATGCTTAATTCTTGTCAAATATAAGTCCATAAATATTTCTCATATATATATATATATATATATATATTCGATGAATACTAAAAATTCTTCCGCGCTTTTGGAAATCTCGAGGAACCTTCCAGAGCCAAGAAATGTCATTTTTACACCGATATCAACAAACAAAAATCACGATAGAAATATCCAAAAGCTTCATATGAACCTCTTTTGTGATAATATAAATGTATAAATAAAACTAAAAACAGTTGCAAAAAGATGAATCTTCGCAACCAAGTAAGTTATAATATAACCCTGGTTTTCAACAAAAATTTGACTGAAGTTATGGTTCGAGTTCAACAAGAAGATATAAACTTTTATATTCGTGCTTACCAAAAATATATTCAAAAATTCTGTAAAAATTAAGAGCAAATTAACTAATATTTTGGAAACACCTTTTATGAAAGAAGAAAGAATTGAAAATTTTTTTTAAAGTATTTCAACAAGATAAAAAATCTGGAATACATTTTTCTTATGCTACAGTATCTTGTTTCTTTGAAACTATTCAGCAGATTATAGATAAGTTAAAGAAATCTTTTAATATTAATAAGCTTGTTGTTTCTGCGGCTGCATATTTTTGCACTGAGCAAAGATACAAAGTGCTGAATAATTTTTTAGCAAACAACTCAAGTAAGTTTAAAACAGTGTTTTATTATCCTTGGAATTATTTTCAATGGCCATCTTATTTTCAATTTAATGAGGAACAAGAAGTGAACATATTGAATACATGTTCTGAAGCTATCTTTTCCGAGGAAATAGAGATTCAGTTGAAGGGTGATATATGTGATTTTCAAAGAGACTTCCTTCTTTTTACGAAATTATCTTTCAATTTTTGATATTTAAAAGATGTTAACATATGCACTTTCGATGGTCAATGTAGATACAGTTCTGAACAATTTTTTACGCTGATCTCGAAGATACTCTCAGTTGGTTTAGTATAGAAGCTTGGAGTACTTTGTATGAATTATCGTTTGGAATCTAAAGTTGATTTTTAAACAGTAAATAAACTACTTTGGAATGTGGGAAAAAAATTTAGAGGCTTGAGAGAATTTCAATATGATGTTGAAAAAAATCAAAAGTTAGTAAAGTATTTTTTATAATTGCTTAATATATAAAGAAACACAAATTAGTTCCATAATTATTCTCTAGTATATTTAGTAGTAATAATAGAACAGCTGTTTGAGTATATTCTTTTCAATACACAATAGTTCAATGTCTTCCTTTGTTTATCTAAATTTTCTACCTCTGTTAAAAACTTATTTATTAACTATATACGTTCAATTTACGCATTTCTAACCTGCTATATAAAGTTTTTCCAGTTCGTGCGCTTTACCAAAATAAGTTCTTAATTAAGGCCATTTTTACACTTTTTTCTTGGATTAACTAGAGTAAAACATAAGAGCAGGTGAATAAAAGCAAGATCCAAGACTCAAAGTTGAAAGAATGTCAAGGAAATCCACGCTGCTCAGATTCCCGAGTGATACCTTTTGCCATAGAACAGATGACATTCTTTGTTAAAATTTCTTGATAAAAGACGCAGAGAAAATAAATATATCAAAATCTTCTGAAGAAATATACTCTTTTCGATAGCTTTTAGTTATTCATGATCTAAATCAGCTACAAACTACTGATAAAACCTTTCTTTTTCTTGATAGTTTCATTGCATTCTGATATCATATTTTCAAAAATCTATGCTGCTTGCTGAAATCTATCCATTCCTCCACATCCTTGTCCAAACAAAATATTAAAAGACTCAGCAAAACCAAGCTGAGCTTCTTCACCATTAACAACAATCTTTCCTTCATTCGCTTCAGCTTTTTCCAGATCACTTACCCAAGGAAAAACAGATATTGGAAAGAGTTCTTTCAAAAACCAAACAAAACCTAATAACCATATCCATCTTATTTAAGAACACACACATATTAGCTGGGAAAGATACAGTTAAACAAGATTTCTTACTCATTCATACCTTTGATTATAGTTTCCCAATACATTATCAAAAAAATGGTATAAAAGAACAATAGCTTCAAAGAGTTAGACAAGTAATTGTCCGTATCGTCTATATGTGTATGAGGATAAGTATATTAAATTAAATTAACTGAAAGAGCTTGAAAAGAACTTTAAAATGATATAAGTAAGGTCTTCTAACTCCCAGTAGTTGTTGAGATATTGAGGTTTTACTATCTGTTGTTTCCGGTGCTTATGTATTAGTAAAAATGTATTATGTAAAGTTGCACCAATTGTGCAGTAATGTAATATTGTATTATAACTATGTAAAGTGTAAACAGTCAGTATGGAGAGAGTCGTACACTCGACTGCTTAGTGTCTGACTCCATGCGGTCTTTTTAGATCTTCAAATGCTGCCACTTCATCCTTGAATGAGTCATGTTCCAAAGTTTTTCAAACTCAGCTCTTGGATTCTGTTTCGTTTGAAGATCAGCAATGTTGAATTCGCGTTTGATGAAAATCACCTTTAGTTTTCCTGAACGAATGAGTCCTTTTAAGAAATGAATTGCAACGCTCATGTGTTTTTGCTCTGGAGAAACTGTCTTTTCTAATGTTTTAGTTGAACTAAGTGAATCTGTAAAAATCACTGAAGGTAGCTTGACTTTGCAATCTAAATCCATGCACAATCCATAGATTCCTTGCAAATGTTTTGCTGTTTTGTAAATTTCAATCAGCTCAGCTCCAGCAGCAGAGATAGCAACTGTCCTTTGTCTTGAACTTCTGCCAGTAATGAGCGATTGACCAAAGTAAATGAAGTTACCACTAACACTTTTTCTGTTAAGTGTGTTAGAGGCCCATTCAGCATCACAAAAGGCAAGAAGTGTAATTTCACCATTTGATTGATCTGAGTAAAAAATTCGTTTTTGATGTTTCGTTCTACTAATGTAGCCTAATGTGTTGAGAATTGATTTTACTGCAAAACTTGTCACGTGTTCAGAAAGTTGACTAAGCGCATGTAACGCGTAGAGTAAATCAAATCTTGTAAGTCGTAAGTAAATTAAAGATCCAAGCAATTCTCTGTACGGAAATTTAATGCTTTTAGCATTGGAATTGTTCTTAACAGCCTCAGCGAAAGTAGAAGGTAATGGTGTAAATTTGTCTTTAGTCTTGAAATCCTTGAATTTTTCTAAAATTTTCTCAATGTGTTTGGTTTGGTCAATTTGGTAGTCTCCATTGGGTTTTCTTTCAATGTTAACTCCTAAGAAGTCTGTTTTCTGATCTAGTGTTCCTAGTGTAATTTTGTAAGTTTTCCCAAACTGTTTTGAGAAGTTTGTAATTTCTTGTTTTGTACCGAGCATCAGTACATCATCAACGTAAAGTAAAGTAATTAAATCTTTCTTGTAGAAGACACACTCGTCAAAGATCGCTTGTTTGAGTCCAAGTTTTTGAATTGTAGCAGAAACATTGTCAAACCAAAGTTTGGGACTTTCCTTCAGACCGTAAAGCGCTTTCTCAATCTTCATTACTTTAGTCTTGCCATGTTTCAGTTCATGTCCATCAGGGATTTCACAGTAGAGTGTAGTGCCAGCAGGTAGATCCGCGTACAAGAATGCGGTACTAACATCTAAAGTGTTAAAATGGAACTGTCTTCGAGCTGCAACTGCTAGTGCAACTGCAAGACTGTTGTAGTCTAAGGTAGGAGAACTGCGGTAAGGTGTAATTTTGAATTTCTGAGATCTTCCATTGTAAACACATCTTGCTTTGAAACTACCATTGCGTTTTTGTTTCACAAGCATCGTGCATTTTCCAACGTAAGCATTTTCAGGAAGTTCAGAGCGATTAATCACTTTGAGAACCTTTCGTTCTTCCAAAGCTTTGAGTTCTTTTTCGACCGCTTTCTTGTAAGATGCTTCGTCTGGGTGACCTCTTGTGTCACGGTAAATGGAAGGTTTCTGATCAATTCTAGACTGAATGATCTTCTTCCGTAGCTTTTCTTTCTGACCTTTTGTTTTAGGCTTGATGATGTGTGTTGTTTCTTCAGTTGTGTTCAACGTGAAAGCTGACATCCGATTTAGGTCGAATTTCGTTGCATTTCTCCCAGATCGCGTTGTGACTGGTAGACGAGCATTGCTGTTTTCGCTCGTTTGAGGTGTTTCAGGGTTTGTTACTTCGGCAGATGGGGTTGGATCATGTGCATCTTGATCCTGATCGAGTTGAACATCTGCTGAAGGGGGATTTTCATCGAAATTATCATCATGCTCAAAATCATGATTTTCTTGTTGATTTGCCTTCTGGCCATAACGTACATAGTGTGTACCAAAATCTGGACCGAAATCATCGTCATCATCAGATTCAAAATCATCCTCAGAAATTGGGTCATTTTCAGTTTTGTCAACAATTTTGATGTCACCAAATGAGAAAGTTGGTGGATTTTGATCGATTTGATCATGTGTTCTTGATTCTTGGAACCAAACATCGGTTAGTTGAGGGTAAGTGATTTTTCCAGTATTAAGTTTGTAGATGATTGCTGTGTTGAAACTTGAATGTTCCTGTAGTCCGAGAAAGAGACCAGTGTCTGTTCTTTCTTGAAATTTGTTTGTCTTCGTTCCAGAAGATTTCAACGTAAAACAAGAGCAACCAAAGGTTCTAAGTGAAGAAAGGTTTGGTTCTTGCCCAGTTTCTAGTTTGTAAGGCGATTCACCAAGTGTTTTATGATGTACTCTGTTCTTGATGTGACTTGCAAATTTGACTGCGTAGATCCAAAAGGAGTCATCAAGTTTAGACTGTAGTAGGGCGGCTGAAGCCATGACCTTTAAGATGCCAATCGTTCGTTCAGCAACTCCATTGAAAGTGTCATGTCGATCTCTAGGGACAAAACGTAAATGAATGCCTTTTGCGGAAATTGAGTTGACAAAGTGTTCTGCCGTAAAACCAGATTGGCGGTCTGTAACAATGGTTTTTGGTAAAGTTTTGAGTGTAGAAAGAAGGTAGTAAAGAGCTGCAAGTAAATCTTTTGATTGAAATGTTCTTAAAGGAGCAACTCTAATTAATCTAGTTTTCAGGTCAACTAGAATCAATGCAGCCACAACACCATTGACTGGTTTCATCGAGTGTTTAGGCGGAATGAGTAAGTCCATTGAAAAAGCTTGACCTCTGGAATCAGGAGAGAGTTTCATCTTGTGAATTAAATTCTTCACTGGGTTGTGTTTAGCTTTTGTCTGAAGACAGACTTGGCAGCTGTTCACTTTTTGAGAACCCTTAATGAAACCAGCATGTTTAAGTTTGTCCTCTGAGAGGTGCATCAATCTACGATGCATTAGATTTGGATCAGAGGTTTGTAAAACTGATTTCCCTAGTGGAATGATTTCAATGAAGCTTTTCTTTCCAAGTAAAATTATTTTTAATTTGTTTCCTGTTTCTAGTTGTACATTTCTAGATCTATGGTTGACTTTAACATTCTGTTGCTCTAGATCGTAGGTACACAAAATGTTGAAATTTGCACTTGGCATGTAAATTGCCTGTACTGTAAAAAACTTAGAAGGAAATTCTTTGAATGCAAATCTGGCTTTTCCAGTGCTTTCGTAGCTACCAGAATTTTCTGTAAGTGTAAGTTTCCCAGGCTTCTCATCCATGTGTGTAAAAAAATCAGCGCTTCTGAAAACGAAAACATCGCTGCATGAATCGAGCCCAGCTAAAGAGTTTGAACCTGTGGTACAAAGAGAAGTAGCGAAACTGAAAGGATTAAAATTTTCTTTTGTAGAAGTTACTGCTACTGTTTTCTTTGTAGGCTTTTTCTTCATCTTGGGAAGTTGTAATGTACGTTCTGGGTTGGTAGAACACACCTTTGCAAAATGATTAGGTTTACCACAGTAAGAACAGGTAGCACCTTTAGCAGCACATTGTTTTCCTTTGTGTGGAAAATCTTCACCGCAATTGAAACACAATGTACCTTTTGAATTAGAAGAAACAATTTTCTTTGTAAATGCAACAACTGATGTACTTGGAGCATCAAAAGGGATCAAACCTGAATTGTCATGCTGAAGTACGGCTTGTGTCACTTCACTCATGTAATCCCTTAATGGTAGATCTTTTGAATCCAAATTGTTTACAACTGTAAAAATTTTCTGATTGTTGTTTCTTCTGAAGAGAATCTTAGTTTGAAAAAGTGTAAGTAAATCAGAGTCATTTTGCATCATCTTGATCTGATTAGCCTGTTGTACCAAAGAATCAAAGCGTTTAACGAAGTCTGTAATGGGTTCTGATTCCTCCCAACAGCTGTAAATCAAGTTTCCAAAGTTAATTCTTTTTCTGGTTTGTGTAGGTAAGAATGTAACAGCCCCGATGCGTCGCAGGATTTTGCAAAAACGATGTGGGGTTCGGATTGTTCGCAAGAAAACAACGTCTTTTTTCCAAAGAGAAATGATGTCATCTGAAACTTCATCGTCAATTTCTTCCTCTAGAATGTAGTTAGATTTTTGAGTAAGCGGATTGTAAGATTCTAACAGCTCATCAATGATGCTGCGATCATGAGATTTAAAAAATTTGCGTAGAGATGTTCCATTAATTTGTAATTTTAAGGCAAGCAGGTACATCTCAACACCTTGTTTCAGTAGTTCGATTTGGTTTTCATCAGTTTTTGATCGTAAAAGGTTTTCCAATCTTTTTCGTCCTTTTTTGTAGAATTCTTCGTTAATTGCCTCATTTGTAATTTCTAGCTTTGTAAGTGTTCTAGTTGAAGCAGGAAAGTTTTGTAAATGAGTTTCCCCTTGGGTTAAGTTGGAGTTTTCACTCCGTGCTGTTCGTTCTTCCACGGGATCGTTCTGATTTTCGTTTACTACCATCGCAACCAAGTTAGACAAGTAATTGTCCGTATCTTCTATATGTGTATGGGGATAAGTATATTAAATTAAATTAACTGAAAGAGCTTGAAAAGAACTTTAAAATGATATAAGTAAGGTCTTCTAACTCCCAGTAGTTGTTGAGATATTGAGGTTTTACTATCTGTTGTTTCCGGTGCTTATGTATTAGTAAAAATGTATTATGTAAAGTTGCACCAATTGTGCAGTAATGTAATATTGTATTATAACTATGTAAAGTGTAAACAGTCAGTATGGAGAGAGTCGTACACTCGACTGCTTAGTGTCTGACTCAAAGTTCACCTATTTTCAACAAAGACTTGATGCCAGCATACAAATTCTTATTTCATTTCTTGCACATATAGCATTGTCTTGCTCAGCTAAAAACTGTTTCCATCTTTCCTACAATTAATTTTGCCCAAAATGAATATTTAGCTAATTGCCCAAAATACTGCATCTGGACGGCAAAGTTTAACAGAAACTAGTCAAAACTTCAGGAAGAAAACAATCGATGGATTCAAGCACTCACCTTCGAGCAGGTACATTTGTTCATTAGCTAGAGAGCTGATTAATAATAGAGTTTTACTGTATAGGTGCGTTTGCTGGTTTAGTTGCTGAATCTCTCGTTCATCCACTGGACACCATAAATACCCGACTCAAAGTTAAATCTTGCCCGGCCTCACCTTTGGAAGTGGTCAAGCATCTTGTCAGAAACGAAGGAATATCTAGTGTTTTTAGAGGAGTTTCAGCAACAATAACATGTTCAATTCCATCCACTGCTCTATATTTTTATGCTTACGAGACATCGAAGCAACAAGGACAAAAACTTGATCTCAACCCGCTTTCCATTTACTTAATCTCTGGTGCAAGTTCATTTTTTTTATGTTTTTATCTTTTAAAGTAAGTGAAGTGGCTGCAAGTTTGTTTTCAGTTCCATTTGAAGTCGTCAAATCAAGAATGCAACTCGGAACAACACCAGCAGAAACATTTGTATTTTCTTTTCTTTGTTTCTAATCTTTAGGCTGGAAACTTTAACGGCTCAAAAAAATACAACTCAATGTTTAACGGCTTTAAACAAATTGTTGTTTCTGAAGGATTTCTGGGTCTTTATGCGGGATTTAGACCTTGTTTGGCACTGGATTGTTGCTTTTCTGGACTTCAATTTGCTATTTATGAAACTATTCACCAGCAACTTGAGACTTTGTTTCCGAATTGGGAAGCTTTTAGCGATTTGTTTTCTGGATCTTTCGCAGGAGGAACAGCTGCGTGGTTGACGAATCCTTTGGATGTAGTTGTGAATCGCTTAATGGTGCAAGGAATGATTGAAGATGTCTCCGAACCTTATAGAAAGCTGACAGCTATAAAGTGTGCAAAAAATGTAATGACTCAGGAAGGTATTTCAGGGTTCTGGCGAGGATCCAGCGTACGTGTTCTTACTGTAATGCCACTAAGTGGATTGACTTTTGCCGTATATGAATATGCAAAACACGCTTTCCGATAGAAAAATAAATAAGTTATGCTTTAGGCGGAAGGGGAACCAGCATAGAAACTCGTTCTTGGACAAGTTTGTATTCTGGACGTGTATTGAGAATCTTTTTCTCCATTAAAGGAACTGAAATGAATATGAAGAGAAGAACCATTGCTAAGAACCCAAGACCAGCGAAGTATAGATTAATGTCTTTTAGCAAAGAAAAACTCCAAACTCCAAACCAGAACAAAATTTCACGAAAGTAGTTTGGATGTCTTGAGTATTTCCAAAGACCGCCTTCAAATATTTTCTTATCCTTGGTGTTCTTAGTTCTAAATGTTCTCATTTGCTCGTCAGCAAAGTACTGAATAACCGCTGCTACAATGCAGGTAAGCAAAGGAATGATCAAAGAGAATGAAGTTGCAGTTTGTTCTGAAATAAGTGAGTAATAGATTGGGGTGCATCCTAGAAATACAAGTGTTGTTGGCATGAGCATAATACCCCCAAGAGAAATAAATGGCCAATAGATTAGAGGGTGTGGGAACTGTTTGTGAAGTTCAATATATCGGAAATCCTCCTGATCAAGTCCTGACCAATCCTAAAAAATAAGAAAATATAGTATTGGATATACTCTAGCCCAGTTTGTAGTTAAACGCACTGACCATGTTAAGACAGCCGTAATGATAGTTAAACTTTCTATATCAAGTGCTCTATAGTTAAATTAAACATTTTATATTACGCTTTGATTTTTACAACCCAAAGGAGGATAATAGCAACAGGAGCAACTGACCAGTAAGGATCGTAGAGAGAAGAGTTATTGAACCAAACTGCACTCAGCCATATAAGAAACGTCCAAACCAAGTCCAAAAGGACACTCAATATCATTAAACTATCCATATTATCACCAACAAACCAGTGTGAGAAACGTAAAGATCCAATAAAACTCAAGATATATGTTAGACTAACAACTAACAGATCTTTGTGCTTCTTCATCATTTTTGGTTCTAACTCTTGGCGTGATTTGATTCGCTGGAGTAAATTATTTCACCAATAAAATTAACAAAATGATTAATTTTCATTTTATCTTAGAGCTCGTCAGAAACACGTTCTTGCAAAGCGCTGATTTATCCGTTAATGAACTTCGAAAACTTGCACGAAAATATTCAACCGTTGAATTAAAGAAGAGAAACTTTCCTCTCGAAAAAAATGAATTGAAAGCTTTCGTTAACGGCATTTTGCTAGAAAGGTTAAGAGTAGAGGCGTTTGATTCATTGGTTACGATATTTACAGCTGCAGTTTGCCTAATAAGTGTTTTGTGGATTGGGAGAAGTATTTCAGAGGAAAAGGCATTCTTTATGAGACAGCTTGGTTCCATGGTGTATTGGCTACGTATGTTGGTCATAGTTGAAGTGATCCTTTCGTGGGTAAGTTTTGGAGGAAGCTTCGGTTTTGAAGAGTATTTGCTGTGGATAAGAACCGCCTTCATCTGGATATTCAAACCATTTCCACCATTTGATCAGTTTTCTGTTAATGTTCTTCCCATGGTTTATTATAATCTATTGCTCTGGCTGGAAAACAAGATATATGAAAAGGCAAGTCAATGGGAATCGGAAGAACATGGACTTAGTGATTATGAGAAATCAGTGCTCATTGCTCAATCTCTAGGTGACGGAACCAGTTTTATATGTAACAGATGTGAGGAGATTATTGCCACTCATCGAAGGGAGGAACACGTGCTTTATTGGTGCGAGGGGAACTAGCAAAACATCAAGCTTTTATACTGCTGTTTCTTTTATCGTCTTGCTGGGGGTTGCATAAGAATACCTTAACTTTCTTGTAACCTTTTTGCTGCAGAAAGGACGTGACTACGCGAGAATAGTTACTCCGTGCCAAGAAGTATCTGTGAAGCAACATCGTCACTATATAGTATCACGATCCGCAGTTTCTATGAATTCATTGAAATACTTGTACTCTTGATTTTCCTCGTTGAAGCCTAATTAGAAATGAGTTGTTCTTACAGCTCATGGTCTTCGGGGAAACTTAAGGAAAAATCTTTGAAATGATAAAGGGGTATGAAGATGATGTTGCCCAAGTAGTGTTTCTGAAGTCAGCATATTGTACCAAGCAAGTGCTCGATCAAAGGGATCCCAAAGACAAATGCTTTTGTTTCTGTATACGAAGATTATCGTATGCAAAGGCCACAAAATGATATACTCTTATCTCTCCTGAGAACTACTTGTAACCTGATATTAGGCACAGTCCTCTTCTTGTTCTGCGTGCCAGTTTTCTTACTACTACTGTCTGAGGAATTCAGTTTTTAGCTAATGCAGAGCCAGATCAGTTCATTAGATGTTTGATCTTATAGTTTGCTATAGTCAAGAACAGTGTTTATATATTTGAATCTGAGTTAGTAAGAAGAAGGCATTTTTATTTAGGTTTCATCTCCCAACACTGTAATGAAAAAGATAGAAGATACCTTGTTTCTGATGTACCGCGTTCTTATAGTTTCCATCGTTGTGAACTTCACTATCCAGGTAGAACACACAGCAATAATTTTTTTTCTTTTTTTGTTTGCAAGCAAGGATATGACTAGAATGAGTTCTAGAGTATTGGAGTTGAGAATGGATAGGTTTCAGGTTTCACAAGACGCTTATTGAAACTGGACACAAAATAACAATGTATAATAACAAGAATGCTATGTGTTTGTTGAATCTGTGACAAATCTTGCTCATTCACTGAACTGTATGTGTTTTACAGGTAAACACTGTTCTGCCCCCTGTGCAGCTTCTCGAAGTTGTGGTTGAGAGATACTAGCTTCTGGTGAGATCATGACTTGCTTCCCTGAAAGATTAGCAAACTTTCTCTGTCACTTGTAAATATATTTTTCATATATGGAAGCTTATTCTAGATACCTTTAAGAGGAAATTTTTTGGCGAGAACTCAAGCATATAAAACTGAGATGCAATTCAATCTTAAAGGAAGTCTTTTGCTCTTAAGAGAAAAAGAACAAGAGCGTAGTCATCTTACGATCATATACATCAGCTTTGGTTCTTATACCGTGCTAAAAATGCTGACAGCTTTGCATTCCTTGCAATAATTTTTGAAGAGTCGATCTATGGAGCAACCCTTTAGTGAAACACGGAATTTACCCATATCGCTGCTTTTCATCTTTTCACCAGCTCGTTATCACCAATATTAGAGTCTATTATTTGTGCAAATTTAGCAAGAACACCCCTAAAATCCTCAGAGTTTTAATGAGGAGCCTAAGACTATTTACTTTTTGTTGTGAAAGCTGCGCTATTCTGAGACAAGCATAATGATCGTTCTGCTTTCGTTCTTAGATATTCGGAGTGTGTCGACCAGCACATATGTTTGGAAGCTGGAACAAAAAAAAAACAAAACGTAAAATAAAGTTGTGCTGCTTTTTTTGGCTTAAGTGCGACTACTTGCAGAACACAATGTCTTTTTTGTTTAAGTTTCCATCCCAGGCTGCATTAAGACAAGAAGTGTTGGAAGCGTGGGAAAATATTGAAGATGAAACTAAACCAAGAGGTATGGAAGTTGTAGCTTTTATAATACCTTCGCTAGAAATACTCCGTTACTTCAAGAAAGAGAGTTGGTGCAAAGCTTCAAGAAAACAATGCGAAGACTTAGGCCTCTCACAGCCATCAAGGATCTGTCTATTAATTTCCTTGTTTTTAAAGACAGTAACTCTATTTCTTTCTCTCCTGATTTCCTGCGTTAGCTCAACATTTTTTAAAGAACAGTATCTTGAGTACTTTTACACGGATAAACATACGATGTGAAAAAATTTAAACACAAGTATTATACTTTTTGAGACAGGAGTCTTGGAGTTTGACTATGAACTAGTGATTTATAGTCCAAAAGGTTTGTATAAACTTGTAAACTTTGTAACTCTCTTTATAACAAATTCTTAGTTCTTATTTCAATTGACTCTCTAACGTACAAATAGTCATAAACTAAACACTTATAGCAATGGCATAAATCACTAGTCAGAGAAAGAAATTTTGGTGTTTATGAATTATGCAAGGCAGCGTTATGTTGGAATGGACACTACCAGGAATATAAAATTAAATCCTATTTTTTATGGTGGGAAAGATATATACCCTGTAAGAGGATTCAGTCAAGAGAATATGATAGTCGTGGATTAACATCGTTTATATTCTACAGAAAGGGAGGTGCTTTCGCTGGGCGTTCTACTGAATATGTTCTTTCAAGTGAAAATTTTGACCTTCTGGCACAGAGTTACAACAATTGGAAGAAAAATCACATGGTGTAAAGTGTCTATTTGCTACATTCTTGAGCTTATGTTTGTGCCTTGAGCATTAAACATCACGGACAGAATTAGATTTTAAGATTTTATCCTAGAGGGAACCATAAAACGTGTATGTCCGTTAAAAATAGCATATGTACACTGTTTATAGCCGTTAAATGAGAATTAAATAACTTCATAAATAAAAGAGAAAAACAATACAGGCAGAAATGCAATTGGATTAACAACAGATTCAAAAAGAGGGTTAAAAATCAGCAACCCAGAGAACAGAGTTTCAAATATCGCTGCCTTATATCTATTACTCTGTTCTTGAAAAGGATCTGGCTGTGATCCATGGAAATACCACGCGAACAAAGCATGCGAAAGAAAATAAAACACAATCCCGATAATATTCTTCCAAGAAAAGAGAAACAAAGGAATCAGGCAGACAAGACCCAGTTTTATTATTCTCATGGCTTTTAATGATGCAACACCTAAATATAAGACAAAGAATAATATTCACCGCTGTCTGGATCACGATCCCGCTTGTTGAGTATAAACTGTTTGCCATCAAACACCTTGGCACCAAAGAAATATGCATCTTGTCTTCCAATACCTACATAATCCTTATCCAAAACAAGATGAACTGGGTCATAAAAAGTTCCAAGTTCAGTTTGTATGGATCTGAAACCTTTCGAGTACTTGAGGTAGAGATCAACTTTATACTTGAAAAATCGGACTTGTCGATAAAGCAGTTGAAAAAAGGGAGTTATTAAAGGAAAAAGAAGCTTCGGAATGTTATTATGCAATATAGATAATAATAATGTAAAAGAGAGACATAGGAGAGTTTGCATACCTATTTCTAGGCCGGTTGGGATTGTTTCTGTCGTTTGTTTATTTCTCCGTTTTGTCATTTTATTTGTACACAGTATTGTTATTTTGGGCAAATTTGAAATCTGTATTTTGGGAAATTGTACTTACGGTGGGACTTGCCTATAAGACCACTGGGCCTCGGATTTGATATATTGCTAATTTACCAATAAAAATTTTGTTCATATTTTTCTTATTGGCTGATTCTGATAATCTGTCAACCTTTTTTATTTATTATTGATAATCAATTGATTATCAAAATAAAGTCAGAATCATTTGATAATAATCAAAATCCAAGTTTTTGTATATATAATCAGAATCAAAATGATTATCAAATAGTTGCAGATAATTCTAAGAAAATTTGACCCCTAAAACCACACTAAGTTTTTGGGAAACGGAAAATTTGGAAACAAAGAAACCGTTATGAGTTCCGGCAACACTCAGGCAGTCGAAAGACAGTCACCAGTCAATGAAGCGCCAGATTCCAGAGTAATTTCAATTGTCTCTGTGAATGTTGACCGTCTCGCCTCCTACAAGCTCAGGTCTATCGAGGAATATGTCCTAACTGCCGATACAAACGTCCTTGCAATACAGGAAGTTGGTAGCAAAGGAGCGGAATACCTCGAAAGAGCGAGCTTCTCTAGACTAAACTGGTTTACAACAGATATCTCTAAGAATAAAGACATAGAAAAAAACAAAATCAATATTTTAGCAACATATTTGAACAAGAACATGGACAAAGAAGCAGAAAAAGTGTTTGGTGAAGATAGAATTTTAGGTGTTAAAACTAAACTTAACTCTAGAAGCTATTACATAATCAATATCTATGCACCACACGCAGGAAAAACAGCAAAATAATACAGCCAGTTTCTAACAAGACTCCAGAAAGCGATCTCACTGAAAAGGAAAAAAGACCTCATGATAATCCTAGGCGACTGGAATACTCAAATACGACACAACGAAGTGACAAGCAATGGAAACTATGGATACACGACAAGAACGAACAGGAACGGCAAAATACTTCGGGACTTTTTGAACAAGTACAATCTGGCCATCGTCAACTCATACTTCGCTACTGGTGCAAAGAATACAAATAGTCATGTAACATACTATTCAAAGCATAAGAATAATCAAAAACGCTCAGAAATAGATTTCATCATAGTGTGTAAAGGCAGCACCCCACTATTCCGAAAAATTCGGATAAAAAGAAAACTAGGAGAGAAAATCCACAAGAGAACAAAGTTTGATCATCAACCAGTTGAAGCACTAGTCTCACAAAAGTTCAGGAAATACTCCAACCAAAACCCAAAGATGCATCGAAACTACAAAGAGTTCTTCAAAATTGACGCAAACCGTTGGAAACTAAACGAACAAATACGACAAGGTTTCGAAGAAGAAATAGCCAAACTCCCACCATCCAACAACTCTGGAAAACAACCAAGACTAAATTTCCAAACATTCAAGTCAACAGTAAGACAAGCCATTGAAAACTGTATCCCACTGGTAGCACATGAACGACTCTACAGAACATATTCAGATAGAACAGAGACTTTATTCGAAATAAGAAGAAGACTGTGGAAATCTCTAACTGAAAATGAATCTAAAATACTAAAAAAGATGATAAGAAAAAGTACCTTGAATGACTACAAAGCCTGGCTGGACCTTCAAGTAAGAAGAGTAGATACATCTATGGCAAAGAATGATATCCATGAAGCTTTCAAACAAGCAGAAAGGATAGTAGGAAAAAAGCGGAAACCTCAATGCACCATTACCATGGAAGATGGAAAACACCTAAACGATAAAAAAACGAGTAAAAGTATTCCAAGAATACCTTGAACTCACCCAAAGGAACAGAGAAGAAAACATCATGGACAACGAACTGGATATTCTTGAAGCCAAAGCTGAAGATACAAATATATCTCCTCCGACTTTAGAAGAACTTGAAGAGACGGCGAAAACACTAAAGAACTATAAAGTACCCGGACCAGATGGAAACACAAACGAAATCCTAAAGAATAACAAAATAGTATTGAAATACTTGTAGCAACTTGCAGAAGAACTATTTCTGGATCCAAGTGGCTTAAACAAAAGTGAGTTTATATCTCTCTCTACTGGGAACATCATCTTCCTATACAAAAAAGGAAACCATCAACTTCCTTCCAACTATAGACCGATATCCTTGCTTAACACTTCTTACAAGCTAATCACTAAGATAATAAACAATAGATTAAAGAACACCTTGGAAAGAGCAGTAGGAAGCTATCAGTCTGGATTTCGAGAAAACATGGGAACTAGACAAAAAATTCAACTTCTCTTTAACCGCTGTAAACTCAGCCAAATGTAGAACTCGAAGATACTTTGTCTCTTTATAGATTTCAAAAAAGCTTTCGACTCTTGTAAACATCCTTTCCTTGAGCTTAGCTTAAAAGAGAGAAAAGTTCCTGCTAACTTTATCAATATAATCCTTTACCTACATAAATATGCTGCAGTCCAAGTAAAGATAGGAAAACCTATAAGCGACAGAGTAGAAATAAATAAAGGTGTGCTACAAGGTGATTTACTAAGTCCCACGTTATTTGTACTTGCTCTGGACTCTCTGCTTCGAAGGATAATAAAGAAAATAAACTTGAACTTTCCAGAAGCAGAATTCTCCTTTCAAAATATTCTTGGATTTGCTGACGACCTTTGTATCATGAGTAAAGACAGAAACATCTTGAAACACTTTGTGCAATATACAGAAGAACTCTCACAATTGTCTGGCCTAAAGATAAATACGCAGAAAACTCAACTCATGGGAATAGTCAGGAGAAGAAAGCTCAAAGATAAGCTTTCAGACACTGCAATACAACAACTGGTCAATAAACACACCTGCACGTCTTGTTCCAGAAACTTCTCGTCAAAAGATGCCCTTGTAGGACATAAAGCACAGTGTCTTGGACCGGGGACTGCGTTAGTTCGAAGTAGAAAGGGCACTACAGCAGTTGCTGCAGCTGAACTAAACTTCCTCTACAACAACATCCCAATAGAAGAAAACCTGGAAACCAACCTTGGAACCATCAAAGGAGTAAAAACCTTTAGATACCTCGGAGTGGATATAACAGCAACAGCTGAAACTCACGTTAACCCATCCGCTAGAATTCGCTCTGCACAAGAAACTCTTCGGAAACTGCAACCGATACTGAGAAGCAATATGCTGACTGCCAGAAGGAAAAAGAACATAGTGAAAGCGCTCGTGGTCTCAAAAATCCAATATGGCAGCGAGTTCTGGAACCTGGAAAACAAAGATACATCCAAAGCCTTGAAAAAACTCTCTAGAGATATAAAACGCACCCTCCTCCAACCTAATCTAACGCAACCACTTGAACACACGAAGAAAGCTAACATCCTCAAAGCTGGCGATATAAACATCCTAAAAATATTAAAGGAAAAACAAAAAAGCTGGCTGGAAACATGCACAACGACAGAAATGGATATGGAACTGGCGGAATCCTCAAGGAAACTTGAAGCATATCTTTTTCCACAAACTGCTACTCCAACTGAAGACTTGAACATACCACTGGAGCATATAAGAGAAGAACTAGAACACCATGAACCACGCCCTCCCCTTCACCCGCCACCACCCGGGGAGAACATGCTAACCCCACCACAGACGACACCACAAACAACACCTTAGCTTATCACTTGATAAAACTCCCATGTGCATTTAAGATAACTTCGACCCTCGGTTGCTTCTTGAATGGATAACTGGAGCATACTTATCTGGATCTCTTCATAAACCACGATTATCTTGTAAAACAGAACGATGAGCGACAGTAGAAGTAAAAAACTGGTGCAGGACATCTCGATATGATCAATAAAGGAACTTGAAACAATTTATTTGATATCAGGAACACTGGATACGACGCACGACAATATCTCAATCTCTTTCATGATTTCTTGCGTGATTTATTAATTTCGATTTGGATTGTTGACAAATTTTGGGAAATCGCGATTTTGGGAAATCACTATCTAGGAAGATCAAATACGATAAATGAGTACAACGGGAAAACTATCGTGATCATACCAATAGTGTCCCGAAGTCCCGAAAACCAGATGATAATGATTCAGACCTACACAAGTACTGGGAAAACACTATCCTGGGAGATCAAATGCGATAAATGAGTACAACGGGAAAGCTATCGTGATCATGCCAATAGTGTCTCGAAATCCCACAAACCAGTTTAGTCTAGTGACAGTAGGAGCACGGGACGGGAAGCTTCCCTAGTGAGCGGCGGACCGGCATCGGACCCTAAGATAAACGCATAGGCGGGTTTGCAGATGTAGTACCTTACTCCCACCTTAACTATTAACTATTAACTAACTAAAACCACACTCGTCTTATTTTGTCTAGATGAAGTTTCTTTATTTTTTAGAGAAAAAAAAATCATACTCTTATTACTTCTGTAGAAGTAACATCATTTGAAGTGGTATTTATAAAAGAAGTTACTGGATCTAGTTGGCAAGTTTCTCATGGGATCATGACTCTGTATCAGGTATAGTTTCCAACTCATATTAATTTTAAGAATAAATTTACCTTCAAAACTGTTAAGAACTTAAAACCTCAAGGTCAAATCCTGGTGATGGGATCTGTGCTCTAGTATGAGCATTTTTCTGAGCCAATAAAATTATGAAAATATTTTTCTCTCACATTTTATTTTCTTTTAAATAGATTGGTTGCTAGAGTCCAATTGTCCTAGAAGTATGACTCGCTGTTGATAGACTTAAAAATTATTGTGATAGACATACTACCTTCGACTAGCTTTAATAACTATTCGGTAAGACTGAAAAAGTTTTCATATACTCATGCATCATATATAGCATAAGCTCCATGTAGCTAAAAAATCTCAAAATAGTACTGAAACCAAAAATTTCCTAGTACCATGACATACTTTTCGTCATACTTGCCTTCTAGGTAGTTCTAAAACCATGACATATAGGTTCATGTGTTTCAAATATGAGGGAAACATAACAATTGTAGGAAATTCTTGGTGGTAGAAAGTTTGGGGGTTCATCTCCAGTTTTTTTTATAGATTTTCTTGCTAGATTGCTTTATCTATGAACTATTTAATACGAGAAATGTATTACCGTCGTAATTTAGTCGTCACTTCAAGAGGAATATTTCCTTTTAGGTTAAACATATCCTAAATTTTATATTTATTCAATTCTTCATAACTAGTTTGACTACTTTCACATTTTCGGATCTGTAGCTAGAACACTTAAATCTAAAACAATTTTATATGGTATCAAAACTATTAAGCTAAAAGAATCATAAACTTTGTTACGTTTTTAATGCACTTAGAATTCGCAAAAGCAGAAAAATAGACTATGGTGTTCAATATTCAGTTATTGTTCGGAACCAAATTATTTTTATCGAAAGTTATTTATATGTGCAGTACAAAACCTCGAATTAATTTAGGTTTCTAGAATATAAAACGTAATAAACTCAAGCAGTACACATTATCTAGAAACCACACAAATCTAATTCGAATCAGCGCCTCATTAATTTTACCAGGACTTTCCAAATAAGATTCCAACATAGACATGGCCTGGCTATAGTTTTATGGGATAATTTGCTTGACTCAATATAGTATGGATAATGTTAGGTATATTAGCTTTTGTGTCGTCACTGTATAATTTAATTAATCAAAGCAGCAGGTAGGTACTGAAAATATTAGTTTTCGTAACACTATATATCTATTCGCCTTTAGTATCTCTTATTGTAAATAGTTTTTTATGCTTTGTAGAGCCTCTGTTTTGAAAATTTATTAAATGCAAAGGAGAAATAATTAAGAATACGAAAGGTTTTGCTATTTTTAATGTTTTCCAAGGCAAGATAATATATACCAATGCTTGTGCTGGCTGAAAGGTCAACATATGTATGGAGCCAAATTCTTAGCACCAAAATTTTACCAGTGCTTAGAACTAAGAAGGTCAGTGTGCAGATTCATTTCAGCTCAATTACTAAATCTAACCCTCCCTTAAAAAGTACTAGTAGTAATTAGATACTAGTTTCTATGGGAGAAAAACTGTTTTCAAAATATTTTGAATCATCTTCTAGAAATTAGCGAAACCACGTCTGGGTGGCTCAACTTTCCACCAAAATCTAGTGAGAGTATCAGAAAAGGAAATTCATCTAAATCTATTGGAAAGTTTCTAGAGTGAGTCCGTATATACTGTGAGAATATGTTGAACCCCTTCCAGAAGAAGAATTCCAGAAATCTCTTTATAATAAATATTTCTTTTATATCACCATACCATTAAGAATTTATTCTCTTATTGTCACTGATGCAGCTATTTCTCCTATAGAAGAATATCTTGATAACAAAAAAACAAACAGTCAGTGTTTTGAATTATAATACAACTATTTATTGAGTTATACTGTCAGTTAATATTGACAAAAGTTCAACAAATGCATCAAAATGTCCTGTATTATGAAATGTTTTCTTAACATACTACTTTCATATATTTTCATGAGCTCAATGAATGTATAATCATTTTATTTATAAAGTATAAGAGATGAGAAAATGAGGACTATTCTCAAGATACAATCTCTCCTTCCTTAAATATATTACAGATTTTTTCTGTTTATAGCTGTATGCGGTAGATTCCTTGTAGAAGCTTTCTGAAAAGAATTTTGGATATAATTAGTTGTAATTGAAGACTAAGTTGAAATCCAAGGTATAGAGGGAGAGAACGATCTAGATGGATTTTCTCATCTTTGGAAATAATAATAAGATATGGTTACGGAAGTGATCGCACAGTATAAAGTGTCTATAATTTAAATTGAAAAACCGTTGATAGTGCAAGGGTATTAATTTCAACGTAAATCATTTCAAAAAATTCTTAGAGTGGCTAATCGATATTTAGAAAAAAAATCTAAGCTGTTTTTCGCACAAACCTTAGCAGAAATATTTTGTATGTGTTCAATCCATGCACTAAGAGCAGGAATCTGAAAGCTTTATTTTGATTTAGTATATAAACGCCTTTCTGTATGCATGATGTTTATTATGTAAATGGTTTCAAGGTTCCAAGACAACTCTTATATTGTCAGATTTCTTATTTGTATATTTTGATAGAAAACAAAAAGTAGATCCTACGAGATTGAGAATTAAAAAAATACGAATAACTTTAATATTTCCAAAATTAGATTATATTTTTCTTAATATTTACATCCATGGGATTGATTATCCGTGCAAAATGTTGCTGAGAAAACTAGTAGGTACTGTACTCACCAATAAACCCGACTTGGCCGACAATTTATTGTTAAATAAAGTTTGATATATGTTAGAATATCGTTTTAGCTATGAATTTTTATGTAATCTCAGACTTCAAGGGTTTACAGAAACAAGAAAAAACAGAAATAAAATTTTATGTCAAGTTTTTGTTTCGTTTATTTTGATGCTACGAGAAGGATTTTGTTGACGGATAATAAGTTAAAGAGTAAAGTTCTTCAAAATTGCGTGGCAACATCTTATAAATTTTCTTCAGTCAAACTTAAAGAATATTATGCTATTAATATCTAACTAATATGTTATTACCTCAACCCCGTGGAGTTATTGCAACATACTCAATTGCAATAAAACCGTAGTTAACTTAAATAACATAGTTTAGTTTTACAGTATGAGTCCAATGAAAACATATTTTCTCAAAAAATACTGAGGAAGGTTTCTGTTCTGAGTAAATTGAATAAGCATATATAGGCTAAAAATGAACACAAATATTTTAGTTTATATGGTATCTAAGGTTTGCATTGCAAAGGGACTGGTTGTGTCCTGTTGAAGCACAACACTAGAGCACTCTGTGTGTATAGCATCTATGATTATTATAAAGCTAGATAAGGAATAAACTATACCCCATAGAAAAGTTACAAGCTTTGACTCTAAAGAGAAATTGAGACTTTTGGTGTCATAATGCAGTACTTTAACAAAGGCGAATGAGCACAGGAATTAATATCGCATAGTACAACGAAAAAATAACAATAACTCGGGTCATGGTGATAAAATCAGAGCCATTACCTGCCACTATGAAGATAAATTCCTCAAAAAAATTAAGCTAGTTTAGGAAATGAAAAGTCAGCTGTTGCACTGGATCCTTTGGGCTGGATTCCAAATTATACTTTACCAGTGCCGAGATCTATCAGGTTGAATATAAGAGTTGATGGAAGTACACATATATTTGCGAACTAAAATTTAGGGATTTTATGCAAAATCAACGTCAAATATGGTATATTAAGTGAAAAACTGGTTCAGTAGTCTAGAACTTACAGATTTATTCTTGAAATATATCTACAATACAAAAATTGAAGTATACTTTTGGGGAAGACTTTAGCAACAAACCAATCCATAAAATTACAGTGGCATAAGACCGAGCAAAAAATGGTGAAAGTAGCAGATATATATATGTATATCGCGCTCAGTGTATTTAGAAAGAATGATACAACAAACTAAACTTTGCTATAGAGTTTTAGGATCAATATTGCTAAACAGTTCGAGAGTATCATGGATTAGTAACAAACTTAGGAAAGGTCGCACTTTCCCTCCCTTGAATCAAACAAAAAGGTTGGATTTTCTAATGGAGTTAACAAATGGTTGTAAAATGATTAAATTAGCTGAATATCTTGGTTTTTTTTGTCTAAATTCTATATAGTACATATCCATAGCGATTAAAAGAGAGTGCAATTGAAAAAAAATCTTAACTACATATTTTATTCAAAACTCTCAAGCAATCAATTACTCTGTTAGTATGGAACCATGAACCTACCCTATCGAATAGTACTATGTTGGAAAAAAATTGCTTAAGCTGGCTTCAAGAAAACTCATACGGTGAAACAAAGACACCTTTTGAGTTCATTATTAAACGGAAGATTTGAAGATGTATACACGTCCAGTTTAACTGAAGGCTCTAACCATTCGTGTTAAGTAGGCTCCCACCCATAGTGTGCAGATGAAACTTCAACTTTGTTAATTATTACTTTGATTAACTAAACTCAACAATTAGTAATTTGGCGATATGCTATTTTGTGTCTTTCTACCGCCTATCCCATGCGAGAGTTTTCTGAGTCAGCGGTCCACTTCAATTAAATATTCGTTTTGTACATTTTTTCCCTTTTCTTCAAGTCTATAGCTAAACAAAACATTAATCGACAATATCCCTATGGTGATGAATCAATGAGTTAAATGCATACTGGAACACAAAGAATACTGCAACAACTTCTACTTCAGCTTGGAAGTATCCTTTTTTGATGAATTATTTTGAGTATACAACATTTGTTCTGTTTCTAATGAGATGAATCATATATGGAGGAGAACATTAATATATTACGCAAATGTGTTAGAACATAATTGAGACGAAGCAATTGCAACCGGCGCTTCTAGATATTTTCTTAGCCTGTACAACATCTCGAACAGGGTTGTTAAAGTAGGAACAGAGTTTGCTTCATATAACTACTAGCAATGTCTCTAGTAAAACTCCGGCCAAACCCAAACTCAATAGCATATAACCTTAATCGAATTATGGCTTAATGCTTTGTAAGTTGGCTAGCCCCAAGTACGACCTTCGACTAGGAGAAAAGAGAGTTGTAACTTTGACACTATGCTTAGAGTTGTATATCCTGCCGTTCGAAACTATGCAAGGCTATAATTTCAATATCGGAGGTTGAAATGTGATATTTATGGCCATAACTAAGTAGTTACATCCCTATACTTACTAACCAAATTGTCGCACTAATTAGTTTATAGTGTAAATTTATAGGGGTAAATTTTCCTTGTCAACTATACACAAGTTCATTATGTACAATTCTGCAGAATTAAAAGGTAAATCAATGGAAGGAGGTCATCTAAGGTAAGAACATTATAGGTTATGAATTAATATACGCGTCTGTAGCCCATGGAATAATCGTCTCTGTTTTGCTCATCCATCCTCGTTCTGAACTACATTTTGAATGTTAAACCCACTTCAAGGGGTCTCAGCCATGAATAGTTAATTTTGGTCAAAGTAACTTTTTTGGGTTATTATGAGGACAATATAAGTTCATATTAAGCACTCTTTGAGATCATAGAAAACGATATGTTAGCACAAATAGAGTAAGTTACCCCGCAAAACTATTCAATTGGAAACATGTTATTTTTGTCAATATGGTTTATTCCTTTCTAGATGTCTCTCTAACAAACAAACATTCCATACTAAATTCTAAATATAAGATGCATCTCTAATGGCTGACCGATAGAAAAATCGCCTCAAGTACCATGCAAGTAACTGATGTTGTCTCTAAATGCGACTGCTTAGACTTAACCCAAACAAGAATTTCTATTAAAATATTTGGTTGAGTTAGAAGACTAATAATAAATATAATGCTATAGAACACAGCATCAACTCTCAATACAAGATATGCTCAATTTTACTAACTTTTTGTAATTTAATTGTTCCTGAAACTATTTTACCTGCGAAGGTAGAAAGTAAACTACCAACCATGAATATCATGTCTTGATTCAGACTTGTTCTCGTTGGTTTTTCTAACTTTAATTTATTTATACATTTCTTCTGAAGACAATGCTAAACATAGTTTCTGTAACCACATAAGAAAAAACTAAATAATAACTTGAAATGTAATACTTCAAAACCAAACAAGATAAATTTATATTTCTTCAATCTATCCAATACAAATAAATCTAAACCTATAAAGAAAACTTCACATCCGCTGCATTTAGTGCGTCAGGTGTTGGTTCTAATATATCAAAACTTGGTTTCCCAAACTTTCTGTTTCTAGACATACCAGCACTTACATTTGTTCTATCCAAGGTACCACCTCCCAAATCTGTAATTGAAACTTTAGAAGTCCCAACTTGATAAGGAGATCTTGGAAGAGTACTCATTGCACTGTTAAACTTACTTGTCTGAACTTGAGTAGCCGTATTATTTGTTAATGTACCATCTTTGGTTACTTTTGGACCAATGACACCTTTAATTAAACACATCGACATCAATGCTCTAAGACCAATAAAAATTGGTGTAAGATAACTTAGAGTACAAAACTCTAGTTGCTTTGCATTTTCAAACCTTCCAAATGTGATCATTTCATCAACAACAACGTTTTCCACAATAACAATTAGAATAAAGAAACCAAAATAGTACATAATCCAAGAGCTCAAGTGAGTTGCTAGCAAATATGTTTTTTTTGACGCACTGTCTTCTGTGAAACCTCTTGTTTTAATGATACTATAAAGTCCAAATCCTGTTAATTTTGTGCACCAAGAGGCATTTACGCTAGATTTTCTTGTTGTATCTGTTCGCATATTTGCTCTTAACTCAAGTGTTTTTAACACATTAGTTACAAATAAATAATTTGTGATTCCAAACAGAACTCCAATTATTGAATCTAAAACAATAAACATAAAATTAACATCGGGAAGAATAACTCCAGGTTGCAACAAATAATTTTCTAGTCCAATAAGAATACCTATAGCTACAACAAAACATAAATAAAACCCAGCACCTCTAAAAAAATTCTGTGTAAACAGAAGTCTTGGAATAATTAACCATTTTGAAGTTTTTAAATGAGACATTCTAAAAAAACATTGAAATGAAAGAAACGCCCAGTAATAAGTACAGATCAGTGTAGTAAAAAAAGATAACACAGTATTAAAACCAATGAGCGCAAATGCAATATTTGTTTTATATTTTCCTCCTGTTATCCAAACAAATCCATCTGTAGAAGGAAGGTTAAAGAACATAAGAAAAATTAAAAACATACTAAAATATTTCGTACAAGTAAGAATAAACCTTCTTGGTTTTGTTCCTTCTGTAATTTTCATACTTTTTAATCCTTTCTGAGATAAATATAAATTATTTAATGCAAGTGGTATAACAAGAAGAGATAAAAGTGGTTCATAAATAGTGTAACACTTTTCATATGGATTCTCATCTGCACAACTATTAATTTGAATAGTAACATTTTCTCCAGTTTGCTGCAGTCTACCAAAAATGTTTATTAGAAATTCAAAACTCGTATCTAGAATAGGAATCTGAATATCATCTTTTCTAAAGCCAATATAATTCGTATACATAGAAATTCCTCCCGGTCTTGCTCCAGTATTCACCACTGCTATAGCTCCCAGCTCTTCTAAATTTTGAAAAACAGTTTCTTCAAAACAACCAAACTCTTGAATAAACGCAACAAGAATAACTTGTCCTGATATATCTCTTTGTATTGTTCTGCTAATGCAAGGATTTTCAGTTGGTAGTAAAACAGTTCCAGGTGCTTCAATTTGACATTCTCCACTAAATTTAGCTATATTTTCCGAAAAACGGGGTGTGTTGAAAGGTCCTAGAGTCTGCTGGATAGCATCAAAGGTGACAAAGAGCTCTGCTCGTATAACTGTTACGTAAGAAAAAAAAAGCAACTTGACAAAGTAAGCACTCAACATATTCTTTTTGTAGTGAGGCGGGGAGATTTTTCTGGTTTTTATTTGAACAGGACAATTCTAATGGACTTCATAGTAATTACCATTTAATAGACGTATCAGAATGGTAAGTTCTCGTTACATATTTTCTATCGGCTTTTTTCATTCTTTTCTTTTTTTCACAATATTTTATATTAAACAGCTAAATTTTCATGAAACCGTTGGGAATAATTCGTGCGTCTGGTATTAAAGGTAACTCAATATTATAAACTATCAATATCTATTCTTAGTAAATAAATTTTATAATTTATCCGTATTGAGACTGGTTCGCTTTCTTATATTCATCGTTTGCGAAATCAGTCGAAAGCAGAAATTACTATGATTATTCGTTAAATTCTGATATATTCTTATTTTTGGTAATGATAAATGACAATTAAAAGAAACACTTATTATTCGCAATATTTCCCCAGTTTCTTCCAGATTGTCCCAAGTAATTAAGGTCAGATGCACAAGAAATAGGGATAGGAAACACTACTTTAACAAACTCTGACACTCGTTAGACTCTAAGACGTAAGAATTAGATCTACCACCACTTGCTAGAGGAACAAACCTTCCTCTAAACTAGAGCTGCTTCAGAGAAGGTTACTTTGTCTAAACATGTATGGATCTCATAAAATTTAGCTACTAAACTCTCTGAGTTCTAGGAAATTGAATTTTGAAGGATAATAGTACTTCCTATAACTTGAGAAATAGTTGCCAGTTATAGAGCAGCTTCTAAACAGGGAACGAAGATGATTTCTTAGCAACATAATGATAAATTCTTGCACAACTCTTTTCTTGTTAGTTCATATCGATAAATAAACAACAAAATTCGTAGATTACTACTACTCATTTGTCATCATTAACAAGTTAAACCTAGTTTTCGATTATATTAAGAACTACCAATATTAAATAGATTCTTGTTTTAAGTCTTCTTTTTATTAAAAGCTTCAAAATTTGTATTGGATGATATAATTATGATTATAACCTGTGTATCAAGGATCAAGTTTTGGGATGAAGTGAATGAAAAATTCTGCCCCGAATCATCTTCCCAGTCTTCGGCTGTAGCTTTGAACGGATTCATTGGACTAGCCAAACAGTTGCGTTTCGTACTTGAGTCATTCTAACGGAAAGACGAAGTTTTGAACATATCTAACTATCGTATATGTGGTGGACCACATAACCTTGGGTCCAATGGCTCAGTTTGTGCTTTCTTATATGTTAACCTTTGTCAAAATGCACAGAAAAATAGCCAATTGGACCAAGAATTTTTGGCGCTGTGGTTCAAGGATAAAACGATTCATCCTGGTACAAATTATAACGCAGATGATGTCAAACAACACAAATATCTGTATGATTATTTATATAAAAGAGAGGATCAGTCAATAATATAAATATCTAGTTATGGCTAAAGGCTGGCTACGAGGGTAAGGAGCAATACCTTCAAGATTCAAAAACAAAACTATAGCAATGTCAAATCTCGTGGGGTTTAAGGACCACAAATGAAAATGAAAACGTAATATTCTTGAGATTTGCGCTGTATAATCCCTTATGTTTTCTTCGCCTTGGTGCTATTTTTTCAGAGTTATCATACATGATCCCAATGAGTTGCAGAATTGTTTCGCCTTCTTTTCGATCTGAAAAATGTATTCTACAATATCTAGGCATAGAGCCGTATGACCATATAGTTTTTTTATTGGAATTTTTTTATTTTGAAACAAAACCCTGAACATTTGATTTTCCTGCTACTCTTAATGTAGGGCACAACAAAATCTAAGGGAAACAGCTTCTTTATGTTATGTACCCCATGGCTTGAAAATTGCATTAGAGTTTGGATATTCTTATTCACACCTAACTATGTGCTCCCATGGATTAAAAAAGTGTCAGATAGAAATTTCCAGGTTGCATTACATCAAACTTAGATTGCACAAAGGACAGTTAACTAGCAGTGTTACTGAATCTTTCGCGATCAGTGCACATTGACCAAATCTCCACACTTTCCAGCGTGTTTTCTCACTATTGTTAGAGAGTAATTTGGCTATACTAGTAGATTTCCTTCTGACTTCAAATAAATGCTTACTGCAATAAGGTCATTCCCTTTCAAAAAAGCCCATAGTGCTAAGAGGATTTCAATGTCTGTGTAATCTACGTTTTCAGTTAATTTTCTTATTTATAATTCTTAGAGGATTGTACAAGAGATCCCAAATAACTAAGAATTTGGGCCTTTAAATTTGTATATTTATGAAATGTGTACCGATTAAAACGAATTAAGCTTCAAATCTTGCGTCTCGAATATTATCAACTTATTTAAAAAATGAAGAACATTATCCAAAAAATTGTGGAGGGAAATTGCTTCCATGCAAGACTTTTAGAATTATACAAAGACCAGGATCAGTGAATATGAATGATAGTGAAGTTGAAGACTTCTAGTTATCTAGATCTACTCGTAATGGCGAAGAAGATTGAAGAGATGTAAATCGATTTGTGGAAATTGACTGCTTTCATGCAAGCAAAAATTAATCTATTATGATATAGAAGTTTACCTTTGCTCTTGTAGTATATAAGTGCAATAGCTACTCGGAAATTAGAAACAAAATCAAAACAGACCTTAGAAAGATGTAGAACTGGTATATACTAGTTGAATTTTAAATAGAATAAACTTTTTATACCATGAGAGTAAATATCAATGGGTGGTTTGGTCGTTGGAAAAGGCATAAGTTGAGTCTGAGTTAAATGCTAACTGGTTATTGCTGCTAAAGATCTTGTTTGTCATTCTCTGCGCAAGAAATATATGTATATATATATTGTTTAGAATCTTCATCACACTAAAGTGAATTGACACAGTATATTACTACGAGAAAGCAGGGGGTTGTTGTCAGGGTCTTTGAAGACCATGGGTCGTTCCATAGGAAATACTCTGCCGGTTGAAATTTCCTCTTCAAAGGGGAAGGACATTTTTACTGAATGTACTATACATGATTACTCGAGCATGTGATTTTTCAAATAACCCAAACCTTATTTTACCTCAAGTAAACCCATTAACTGAAAAAGGAGTAGCTGATTTCATAAAATTTTCCTTAGGCAAAAGAATCGATTTAAGGCTCTTCACATGATACATCCCCCCATAAACCTTGGGTCTCTAAGGCTTGAAATTCCATCTAAAAGTTTTTGATAAGAGATTTTTATTTCGTATTTTAACCTATGCAGGATATATTTCTGACTAAAGAAAAGATCAGGACCTTTCTTACTATATTCTTCCAGGCTTCAATAAGACTGTTCACATTTTATTTTTGGACACATGTTCGAGCTTAAGATATATACATACCCATATTAAAAGTATTCTAAAACAAAGATTCTCCATACAGGAACCACCTTAGTTATATCAGTATTAATATTCAAGAAGTGAAATTAAGGTATATAATGAAAATTATTGGGAGAATCAAATGATATACACGTATGTTAAATTCATTACCACGTATATAGAAAATTTTCTTCATTCCATACCTCAATATTTGTTTTTGGGTTGGTCTTATCTGAGATCTTTCCTATAACGTGTGTAGATTTCTAAATAGGTTGAACTTATCGGAGCTTTTAATTGCCAAATAAATATGCAAATAAATTCAATTTTTATTTTTTTCTCCAGGTTTGATACTGGGCTGATGATTTATATTTCAGCCATAATGGTTATAGCGTTAATGATGGCTGTAAACAAAGGGTCTACATTATGCAATCTCTGTATATTTTTTTTATGTGTATAGAAAGAAGACGTGGTTAATAGTTTAATTAGAGTTAAATTTTGAGTGGGACTAATTCTTATTTAATAAATAGAGCTCATTTAAACGATAATTTGTACTTCATAGAAAATGAGGTAAAAGTTTTGATACGATTTTCCATAATCGACTTCATATACCTTCATGTGGAATTATTGAATACATACCAGGAATTACTCACGTCATTCTAAATTAGTTAATTTATTGGCGTCCAATCCAAGCTCTTGGGATATCACTGAATAAATCATGGAAAGGGGCTTCTGGTGATATTTCTGTTTGGTCTTCTGAGAGAGCTATTATAACAAGCATGCTTACTCAGTTTGTGGAAATAAAATATTGTAGAAATCAACATTCTCAGGTCTAATACGTTATTTGTCTAATGAAATAGGAGGTGAAAGAGGGTTAAGTTTTGATTGGAGGATATCGAGATGTGTAAGAATCTAACCAAACGGATATGTATAACTAAGAGTTTGTACTGTTTTCGTGTATATGCATTATGAATGACGCACATAAAAGCATTTGGATTATTAATTTTAATTTATTGATTGAATTTTTTGAAGTGGTTATAGATAATCTTCTATATTGATTGATTAAACTACAGCGCTTATGTAGATTTTAAGAATATATATTTTTTATTTCAATTTACACTTAAATCAACCGAAGGAAAATTGTATAAACTAAAAAGTTATGATTTCACCACCCAATTTTGTAACATTATGGCTCTATCTTATCCAAGATAATTAAGACAGCCAAATTGTTTTTCCAAAAATATTCCTACAACCGTATTGAATGAATAGTAAAAGCATTAGGGGAGTTTTTGAACTAGATTTTCTTTATTGTTGATTCTCTATTTAGCTAGAAGATATTTGCTATTTGGTGCCTGGGTTATGATAGCAGTAGGGGGGGTAGATCGTTTATATTGATGTGTGAATATGCTTAAAGGAGATTTTAACTGGTGGAATCTTAGGCTACAAGATTAAGCTCTGCTATATTTCTTTTTGATGACAACCGGACTCCCTGGTGTTATTCACATGCGATGTTTTGGTGCTTAATACCTGAAATCTGAATTTGTATCTTTGGCAATATCAATGGGTTGTTTTAATTTGATTTTCATGCTAGTAATTAACTTTTGTATAGTTCTTGAGATTAAACTTACTTTATTAATATTATACATAAGGGCGGTAAGATCGAGTAGGCTCATTGTCCTGGCATATCGAGTTAGACGAACAATTGTTGTTACGACTATTGACAATTTTTGCTATGGCAATTAGGGATCTCTGTATATGAGTTGCTCTATCTAAACGTACAGAATGGTTTAAATTATATTAAAAGCTACTAAGTTGAGCAATCGGGTGTTATAGCTGTCTTTTCACCTTGATGTAGTCATGCTGTTCGGGGTGTGTTGCATTATTTTTTAATGGTTCGTTTCTTCATTTTTGCTTACTTTTTTTGATAAACGGATTTTTCTATAAATACACTTTTATAAGGCTTATATTAGTGGGTTTCAGTGACTCAGACCGTATCTGGTTCTATCCAACAAATACTTGCACTTCAAAATAACATGCAATTTTGGACAGACAGCTTCAAGGTGTCCAGTTACTAATATTGTTGAATAAAAAACAATTCTTTATCAAAAGGTTTATTCCTCTATACTATATATTTCAACATTGCTCTAGACAATATAATTTGCTTTCACGAAGTTGATATTTTTTTAACTTCAAACTCTTGATGGATTTCTTCTATATAATGGGAAACAGGTTGGGAGTATTAGTTTTGGTTTTGTGGCCAGACCCTTTACATAATTAAGCAAAGCCCCTTTGCAACCCTTAATAAAACTTAAAGTGAATTCTTTAATAATATAACTTTTAGACTTTCATTGAGATATTCTATTACTCGCGACTAGAATATGATATAAGAGTTAGACATATAATCATTCGCACATAAACCTCAAATTACTGAGTTCCATTTTTAGTCTGAATATAGATCGATTAGAATGCAATTTCAATAAATGTACCAGAAACAAAAATGAATGATATTATTATTTTAGTTTTGAAAACCATTTTTGGAAAATACCCCTTATTGTAAGCCTTGCTACACTAAAAAATAATAACATTTAAAATCCCTCTTAATCCAATAGAAAAAGATTTTTATATTATAAACAAGACAGTATTTTTGCTGGGCTCATTCTACCTAGAAAAAAGAAGGTACAGAGGCTATAATATATATTAATATTTATTGAAATGAAAATTATTACACGACCAATTTGAGACCTGTTGCAATAAATACATTCACGTCTTAGGTGCTTGTTTACTGATATAAATGACCACCTAAGTGATGTTAGTAACCCTCAGAATATAAATCACAACAATGAAATTAAACACTACCATTGCAAAGTTTTTATTCTCTACTACAGTAAGTTTGATTTTTTAAGCCGCTTAGAGTTAACGACATATAATTAAACTAAGTATTGTGCTACAATGCCCCTAACATTCAATGAACCATTTATATTGGTAACTTAAGTATAAATTATGTACCGAAGATAATATAAAATTTAAACAATTTCAATGAAAGTTTCGTCATGTTTCTTCCTGAAAATATATCACATAGAGAACCTACAGCGATTTATTGTACAAACCATATTATACTTCATAATATGAATATATTTACACATAGCACCTTTGCTTACTGTTAACATAATATACTAATAAGGTTATTCTAGATATGAGTAATTCTTCTGTGATAGTTATTCTATTAACATTGCAGTAATTTCATACATTTCATGTATCTGCTTCCCTTCGATTTTCTTTAAACAGATCACCCAAAATCACGAATTCTGTATATTTAATAATTTTCAGGGAAAAAAAGGAGCTTCTATAAAAACACGAAGAATCTACTTTGATTTTTTGCTTTTATGGCAATAGGTTTCCCATCAATGAGCGTTATATCATCAGAACGGGGAGATATCATGCGGTAATCCATATTCAATGCGAAGCCAAAACCTTTCTTAGTATTTTCACTTCATTATCTAATCTTTGAACAAGGAACGGTTACTATATTTAACTAAATGATTCTACAAATCATGAAAAAAGGATTATGATTAAAATTTATCGAACTGTTCCCAAAGTATTGTGTTAAATAAATGAAAGTATACATGTTTAATTATTTAAAATGTTAATTTTGGAAGAATGAGCTGAAATGTGAACCCAAATAGATGCATATAGCTAGTCCTAATGAAGACTACTGTAGTATTTTTTTAAGCCTCAAAAGCGACTAATAACCAATCGCACAATATAGATTGGTAACACCTGAACAATACTGGTATATTTGAAGTAGACAACATTATATCCCCGCAAAATACTTCACTCTCATCGATAATATCTAGATTTCATATGTTTTAAAAAAATATATTTTTATGGATCATAAATGAGTGATTTGAAAAATGTCTGTATTCAATTTTATTCAATAGCGTTAAAATTTGATGTGATAAAGAAAACTTTGACATCATTATAAGTCTGGTTAATAATTTTGGAATAGGTCTAGGACTCTTAGCTTAGTACAACTTTATCAAAATAATTTATTCGTATTTAGTATGATTGGATAAAAAAAAATATTATAAGCTCTAAGCTCATTTAGGTCGTATTATCTTGATCATATAACTACATGACTTACTTCAATATTAGATCCACTGGAGACAATTTTCCTAGAATCTTGTTAATGGAGGAAATATAGAGAGTTTCAATGAAACAGAGATAGTGTGAGAAATTTTCAACAAAGTTCCAGGGTGTACAAGCAACAATAATTCTAATTGCACATTTGTCCGTAGTTGTGGAACTTGAAATGAGGAAAAAACAATAGCTCAACAGATCGACTAGATATGAAACAGGTAAAACTCAGTAAGTAATGATATTTGAGACTATTAAAATGGTAATTGTATCAATTTAATATCGTTTTATGATTCATTGGTTACTACATAACATATACTTATTATTAGCGTATTACGAGAACTTAGGCTTAGCCATATGACGAAACTCATGAAGGGATCACGTTTGGGCCCTACCCTGGTATTCGTTACTAATGTGTAGTTTAAGAAAGAGAGATAGTAATAATCTTAGATTGTAAATTACCTTTTTTCCATCACAGATCTAATATGGGTTTCCAACCTTGAGTTAAAAAGATATTCACTCCACCAGTCAATCATAGGTATATACTCCCCAAATAAAACTCTCGGAATATAAATTATTCTTCATGAAAATTAATTTGATATCTTATGCTCTAAATCTATCTCAGATCAAGAAAAGATAAAGGTTTGCCTGTATCGCCCATTGATAAGATTCTTTCCAGTTGTGTGTACATATTATTACAATGTATTTCCATAAATGGAGCAGCTTATATAATTCCCATGCAATAGCAAATTACAGTTCAAGAAACGCTAGGAACGGTATCAGTTGTAGCATTGAGCTCTTATCATTAATCGATTCTTGTCAGGACCGCAAAATTTGTTTGCATGGATGATGCATATGCTCTCATGAGCTTAAACGTATTCTGTATTGTCCATCCCAAGTGGACTAGGTTGCAATATTAACCTAGTATTTGTGCAATGAAAATTTAACCGCTAGTAATTGAATCGAGAACTAAGATAATGAAATAAAAAGACTTAGTCTTAAGATATATATACCTAGAGACACTACAGTATGAACCAACGCATAACTCGAGCAATTGGGATTGGCCAAGAGATTATGTGTCTATAGCCTCTATTAACCCAGACGTCTAGAAGCTGTTTCCTAAGGTAAACCACGGTTACTGACCGGTGACTCCAATGCATTGTTTCTGTAAAATACAATCTGAGAATTTTAGACTTGTGTTGTATCATCGACAATCTATGATTGTAAATTGAAAATTTCTACCATTTAGATTTGGAAACTTTCTGAATCTTCTATGGGAGAATCTCAAACCGATTTAAGGAAATCTATAGACTATAATGAAAAAATATGAAATAGGTAACCTAATTTCTGTGCATGGAATCTGAAACCAAGTTACAAGTATTCTAATCGCTTGACGAATAGCCCATTACCTCTTATATAAGATACAATAATGTTTTGTATTTTGAAGTACTAAAAGCAATATCTTGACTAAGATCAAAAGATTAAGAAATATTCAATCGTCTAACGTTATATATCTCGAGTCATTTGATGTCAGCAACGCTGCATTTCCTATGCATGATTTATCTGGAATTTGATAACTGGAGGGACTTCTTATCATATTTATGAACTTTTTGAAAGGAAGAAAGATCTGATTAATACATACAAAAAGGGAAATGGTACTTTGATTTCCCCCTATTTTCAAACATATCGGTCTCTAAATGTAGATAATAATCCAACCGTGTAGAAAATCGAAAGATAGGGAAGCGCTGAATCGACAAAGACCGAGATGTGTATATTGAAAACCTGCGCAGCCACCTGTAGTGGGTGACAGATTCTTGTCCAAGGACTCGGATGATTGTAGAATATGGTTCCCTATGAATTAAACATTCTATAACTACTTCCCATCGAATTTAAAACCAATTCTCCAAATTATATCTATAAACCAAATTTTATTATTTAAAATTCCATTTTTATCCGGGGTCTTAGCCCCAATACCAAATGTTAGCTTGATTTCTCAATAATTCAACTACTCTCTTGGAATTTTTCATGTTCTGTGAAGCAGCCAAGAAGACCAATTCCACTTTTCATGGTTACTTATTGCTTTTAAAGTTTCACTGTTTCTGGGATCTACTCTAATTTGAACTTGTAGCTTCTATGGTAACATGGGATATCAAGCAACCTCCATTAGCGGCTGGTAAATACTGTTTTTCCTGTTAAATAGCAATATTTTGGCTTTCGAGATAGTAAGCACTGTTATGGGCGTTAAAGAGCAAATAACCATGTCCTTTCTGCTACCCATTGTATTGAACGTAGGCATCAGATTTGATAGAGCTTAGCAAAATTTATTTGATAATTATCTTTACTATGATTACCAGCATAAAATATGAATCTTGATTCTTATCAAATGATCCTGATTATATTCTTGTTATCAATGGATTATCATTAATCAACCACAAAATATTCTATCAATATTAATCTATATCAACAAGAAAAACATATATGCAAAAAAAAAATTAAAAATTTACTAATGAATCAAATCCGACCCTTAGTCACTGGTGAAACTTTTGATCTCGAAATTAATGGGGATTATCCTGCATATAAATCTTGATAATTGATTAGAATCCACATCCTAAGATCCTGTTTTAGACCTCACTTTGGTTTAATCACCTGTTTAGCATAAACTTCGGATGGTTTTCAGTTTCTTTTCCATCTTTTTTTAAAGTTCTCTTTCTGTAGTGAACGGTGATAGTAAAACTACCGACACAGCTAAACTATAGTTCGAAGCTCTGTTCTTAAAGGGCTGTATCCACTAGATGTAGTTTTCTCTAAGCAGCTTTATTATTGTTCTTGAAAGTAACTTCTTATATTCAAAATTCCTCCGCTCAAAGCTTGATGTTCATAAACTCTGCATATGGGAAAACTGATAACACATACCATCAATAAACCTATGTCAACCTTGAACGTGAATTAAGGAAATTAATTAAATTATTGCAGTGCGCTGTCATAAAGTTGAATAATGAGTCATAGAGCAGATTATATCTCCACATTTAGTGCAGTAATCCCCTGAACTCGATTTAACCATATCGTGAATAGTTTTTAAATCCACTAGTTCGTGTAAATATTTATAATAGGGTTCCCATTCTTGTTATTCCTATTAACTACAAAAATTAAGTACAATTTTAACAAAATTTAATACAAAATAAAAAATTCAAACAGGAAAGCAAAAAAAATAAGACAACATTATTATAGAATCAAACAGATTGTTGCAAAAGACGTGTTCTAATAAAAAAAACAATCCACTACTATTAAACAATAGAACAAAGACTTAGAAACTAAACTTCTCATGAGCAGTAGATACAGCACTCTTTGTAGGCGCAAGTACGTCTAAACTTAATCTCCTAACAGGTTTTCTATCTGATTGAACTGAACTCCCCTTCTTACTCTCTTGTACATCAGTTTGCACATCTGAAACTGAAAATTTTGGATTCGTGAAATAATGACTAGGTTTATTAACAGAGCTTAATGCACTTGGAAATCTGCTTGATTTCAATCTAGTATTTGTAGTAGCAGTCAAAGTACCACTTTTTGTTTCATTTGGACCAATAACCCCTTTAATTAAGCACATAGCCATTAATGTTCGTAAACCAACAAGAATTGGTGTAATAAAAGTAAGTGTACAAAATTCTAATTGCGTTGCATCTTCAAATCTTTCAAATGTTATCATTTCCTTAACAACAAAATTATCTACTATTACAATTAGGAAAAAGAAACCAAAATAGTAAACAATCCAAGAACTTAGATGGGTTGCAAGTATATAAGTTTTTTTTGAAGTACTGTCTTCTGTAAAACTTTTTGTTCTTATTATGCTTAATAGTCCAATCCCAGTAATTTTTGTACACAGAGAAACAGAAAAACGTGAAGTTTTTCTACCTTCTACTCTCTTTGTTCGTCTTAATTCAAGTGTTTTTATAACATTAGTAACAAAAAAATAGTTGGTAATTCCAAAAATGACACCAATTATTGCATCTAAGACTATAAAGAGAAAAACAAGATTTGCAAGATTAATTCCAGCTTGTAATAAAAAGGCTTCTTGTCCAATTAAAAGAGCAAAACAGATAATAAAACAAAAATAAAACCCAAACCCTTTAAAAAAGTTCTCATTGAATAATACTCGAGAAACAAGCATAAACTTTGAGTTTTTTAAATGTGACATTCTAAAAAAACACTTAAAAGATATAAATGCCCAATAATAAGCGCAGATCAATGTCGTAAAAAAAAAGAACATATTATTGACACCTATTAAACCAAGTGCTAAATTTGTTTTATAATTTCCTCCTGTTATCCAAACAAATCCATCTGTAGATAGAAAGTTAAAAAACATAAGAAATAATAAGAAAACACTAAAAAATCTTGTGCAAGTAAGAATAAATCTTCTTGGTTTTGTTCCTTCTGTAATTTTCAAACTATTTAATCCTTTCTGAGATAAGAAGAAATTATTTAATGCAAGTGGTATTACAAGAAGAGATAAAAGTGGTTCATAAGTATTATAACACTTTTCATATGGATTCTCATCTGCACAATTATTTATTTCCACTGTAAAATTCTCTCCAGTTTGTTGCAGTCTACCAAAAACATTTATAAGAAATTCAAAACTTGTATCTAGAATAGGAATCTGAATATCATCTTTTTTATGCCCGATATGACTTGTATACATAGAAATTCCTCCCGGTCTTGCTCCTGTATTAATTACTGCTATTACACCAAGATCTTCTAAATTTTCAAAGGCAGTTTCTTCAAAACAACCAAATTCTTGTAAAAAACCAACAAGAATAACTTGTCCAGATAAATCCCTTTGAATACTTTTTCTTACACATGGGTTTTCATTCGGTAATAAAACACTCCCAGGAGCTTCAATTTGACAACTTCCACTGAATTCAGCTATATTTTCTGAAAATCGAGGAGTATTAAAAGGTCCAAGTGTTTGCTGGATGTCTACAAACGTAACGCTTACTTCCGCGTTAAGTAAATGAAGATTCGAGAAAAGTAGTAACTTGAAAAAGCAGGAGCTCAACATGTTTATTTTTACAGAGAGTAAGTCAAATATGTTTCGGTCTTATTCCACGGTGCAGGGTATTCTTTATAAGCATTTCGTATATATATCTGGACATAATTGGTTTTCTAAACGGGAACTCAAATGGGTTTTCTAGATTCGTATTTTACTGTCTATTATTCTATTATAGCAGTTTTTAAGAAGTTACTCGATAGAGTTCGTGTATTAAAAAAATAGATCGACTATATTTGTGTGACTATCAATATCAATAACATATGAAAATACAACATAGAAAACATTATTGAGAGTTTGTATAAAGGGTAAAGAAAGTGGGCGTTTGTTTAGATAGTATAAGAAGAAGATGACCGTAAAAAGTATAAGAAGATTCTTTTTGGTTAGCTGGAAAATTTATTTTTGTATTAAAAGATACTTGAGCTTTGTTTTAATGAATATATTTTAGATATAAGTATAATTTTGAGAGATCCTTTTAAGTTAGAACTATCGAGCAAACACTTAGAGTTACTTGATTTAATAGTTAAAATGTTTCTATATTAAGTTTCATCTATATAGCTTTGATATTATAAATAGGAGAGTGAACATTAGTTGAGAACGAGCTTACCGCCATAATTTGCTTAAAAATGTAGTGGAGAGAACGCGTGATAAGTAGCAACAGTTATTTTGGAACTTATGACCCACGAAAGTTGAGGAATTGGATATATTAATATCGCTATACTTGACGGTATGCTTTGTGGGCTCATGAATATCCTAAGAAGTCCAAAATAAAAATTTTCTTTTTGAAGCTGTACAGGGATGCTCAATTCCACCAACAGTAACGTACAAACATAAAACCACCTCAGGATCTATACAAGACTCTTCGATGAACCCTAAAAAATTACTTGGTTACAATGTATTGTGAGTATGCTAGATTTAGAAGCTGGTTTAATTCTACAAAGGCTCAAATAATTCCCGTTATCCCGTAATACCTGAATGGGTAGAGTTGTAGCCATGAAGACTCAATTGACCAATACTTTTGCAATTAAATCGAGTACCTTCTTAACCATCAAGAAAGCAACAATATTCTCCAATCTTATTCAATACTTAATATCAGTGAAGGCCCAGGTTACATCAAGCGTAATCGGTTAGGTTTTAATAGTTGGATGGGGTTTGAACCGGAAAAGGTTGAAATCTACTAGATGAAGTAGAGTCGAGTTAGCTGTTATACAATGCAAAAAGACTCTCTTCCATTCACGTTAATTAACCCTAGGTTATATTTTTACTCTAGTAGGACCAAGTGTTAGAATTATATTTTCGTAAAATGTAGAGACGAAGGAATAGTATCGCTAATAGAAATTGGTAGCGAAAATTTGTATATATATTTTAAACTTGACAAGGGAATGAACAAACTAACAGCAACATATTGGTTACTTCGTCCTCAATTCACCATCCTTAGACTACTTAAGAAAGATATGGTTTACCGTAGTAAAATCTCTAACTTAAGCTTGGTTCGTTCCCCGTTGCAGCAGCGGGAGAAGCAATACACCTTTTCTTCTTAGGAAGTCGGATTCCTTGGGGTTTTGGAGTTGGAATTATAAATTTGAAAAGTAATCTGGAGATCAGGTCAAAATACCAAAAAGACTAATATGGGAAACGAGGAGGTTGGAATGGTTTATTGTAGAAAGGAGGAATCCATACATACCAACATCGACAAATCTAACTTGAATATTGGTTGCGTTGATTATGTACGGAATAACAACCCCTTAAATATGATACCTTTATACAGTTGTTTGCAGAAATGGTGACTCAAGTCATTATATCTTGGTTTATATACTCTGGTGCAGATTTCGTTCTTCAGGGTTTCCTTGTATTTGGTCTTTTGTGATCGCACTTCACAATTGGTTAAAAAAAGTGTTTCTGCTCTGATCTCTTTGAACCATCTAACCATTGGAAGGTATACCTCCAAGAGATTAACAATTGCTGAAGATTTAGACTCGATTGCTTAAAGGGTTGGGTAAATTTTTTCTACGAGGCTTATAGTTCTTATGAGCCAATTTTGAGTATTATGTTTTCTAAGTAATATCTCCTGAAAGTTTAATGTTTAGAAAAATTAAATATTTTCTTGAGCTTTCTTCCAGCAATAAATCAAATACATTGTATTTTACAGCTTTGGCATACAAAATGACACAAGTAGCTCTGCTCACTAATTCCAGTAAGAATGATTCAGTAACATGTAATTTATGTCATCATAAAGAAGGGGTGTATTTGGGTAGCATTTCTAGGCAATTTTCTGAGCGCCATTTAAGTTATACCGTCAGTTGGAGTGGAACAATAACATAATGTAATGTGATTCTCTTCGGGATAAAAAATTTAGAAATTCTGCTCCAGGTTTTGAATTTCAGCTATAGTCGTAACCCCCCATTGTGTTTTCTAAGGTGGAATAATTATTATATAACTGACCTTTGAGTTATAGTTACTACTCTCTATTCTTTTCCTCGCATCTTCAAACTTTTTCTTGTACTTTGGTTTTTCTATTCTCGATAAGTTTAGGATTTTTAGTTGAATTTACTTTTTCTCCATTTTATATTTAACCATCATTCTATGCATTATGGTGGTTCTCAGTATTTATGCTGAGTGTTTTCGCTTTAGGGGCTACCCCAGATATACCAAGAACTTAACATTTAATTCTCGAGGATGTCATAAAATATTTTTGCTGTCTATAATAGATTTTACTTCAACTATTTATACGTAGCCAGACAAACTCTTAATACTCGTGATTTAGGTACCGACGAAAAAATTCCAATATTCTTTACCTTAGCTCTGATCCCTTGAAATCTTTTTAGAGTGTATCACCTAGTTTCCATTATTTTCCTTCATGCTTATTATGTTCTTGTATAAATTCAATATACAGGACATAGTGTCCTACTATATGATATATTGCATATATATAAAACCTACCCAGAGATTAATTTCTTTACAAGATACTTAACACCAGGTCACAAATATTGTATTATAGCTAGGAATCCATATTTTTAACACAACTGGTAGGTTTTGCAAATATTTAGAGGCTTAAATACTAAGATATTGGCTATCTTCATGAATCAGAGTTCTTGGGCACTGGAAAATTTTGACAATACAATTTACGACTATTTAAGTATTTTGAATCTCATTCAAAATCTTTATGCTACCTTTCTAATGGACGTATATAGCATCTCCCCATAAAAAGAACAACTTGATGATCCTGGGATATATCTAAATTTTTGTTGCTGTATTCTGAGATGTATTCAACTTTGAGTGGGGAGTTGTTTTGATGCATCGATATACGGACATATTATGTAATCTTGTCATCAATGAAATAAGAAAAATAACATTTTAGCAAGAGCAATGAAGATTAGCGAAACGAATAGACCTTAGCTATCATCAGGTATTCTTTGATGACCTTTGGGCTCAATTGATCTTTTTGAAATACTTATTTTATTTATTAGTGGCGACACACTATCACAGTCATTCATTAAGAGTCATATATTTTTTTATTTCACTTAATTGTAACGAGATTGACTACATGTTGTCGTTCAGAATATGCATATGCTTTAAGGAACTTGAATCCTTTGTATAACCAATTTTTAAGGATTTAAACTGCGGTATCCTTAAATTGACATATAAAAAGTTTTGTGATTCGTTGTCAGATATATATTACGCAATTATGAAAGGGTCAATGCACCTAAACAGGGTCTGAATTAGTCTCACAGAAGGTTTAGCAACCTATCTTTCAAAATTTGATACAGCTTTTGTCAAAAGCAAAGAGTTTTCTCATCATTAAAATCTCCCCTGAAAATTACAACTTTCATCTGTTATTGGGCAATTATATGTAAGAAGTATCCTTTAATACTAACTTAGCTCTGATTTAATTTAAAATACTAATATTTTGTTTCAATCCTCGGGTAAACTTGTTCCATATTTGTACAATATCATGCGTAAGTTTTTTAGCTCAGGGCTTTATGGGTTGGTTGCTTAAGCACAGCATTTTTTTGAGTATATTAAATTTAATTCAGAATAAATTGAATTGTCCATGATAAATTGGTAAAATTTAGAGAATGTTTTAAAGAAAAATTGATGCTTTCAAACTTTGATTTTACAAACAGCTTTCCCATGCTGGTTTAAATGGTTTAGTGTTACAGAACACATACCAACAGACCGAGCTAATATACAATCATTTCCTTTTGAAAAATATCCAACACATATGACTTTGACGCATATGTGCAAATGATGATTCCTAATGCAAATGACCCTCTTAGAATGTATCTTGTGCTAGATGTATCGTCGATCTATGTGGAATCAGTTGAAAAGGTTCACAAATGGTAGATATAGCTTTATGATCCCCCCCTTGAAAAAATATAGCAACTCTTTTCAATGGGGCAAAAAACTTTTAAAAATTTGATAAATAACTTACTATTACATATTTGAAATACGTTAAAAATGTTCGAGAACAATATTTGCGATGTTCTGTACATCTAGAAAAACACCAATAAACATTAATTGAATATATGAATTAAACCTTCTTTGAAGATCTTGTTGTTGACACAGACCGCGATGTGCTTATAATCATTTTACCATAGTTTACTCAAGCCAAAGTCAATAGTAAATTTTACCAATTAAATTGTTAATATAATATGTGTGTACTTACCCTTAAGCAAAAAAAATCTGCTGTGCTATAAGCCTCTTAAGGAATCGAGGGAATCTATATAGTAATCAAGCCCGGGCCAGGAAAAAAACATTTATTCATGGAATTTAATATTGCCCAGTGTGCATTTAACTTGCACAATTCAATGAAAAAAACCGACTTAGCAATTCAAAGTGATGTAAATATATCGAAGTAAGCAAGATAAATACAATTTCTCTAAAAAAGACATATCCTCCTCTAGGCCACTAGAAACTCCGAAGCAAGCACTTTTGATTAAGAAAATGACCCACTTTAGGAGGCGAATGGTTTTGATGACCCTCCCTACCAGGTAAATGTTCCATATGAAGAAAGCACTACCTTAGCTGATGGTGCTCCATTTACCTTTCATCAAAACTTTCACAAAGATACTTGGTGAGGTCTTTTTTCCAATGGAATTTAAATTTCCTCAATCTACAATGTGTTTAAACTGGTAGGAAATTCAACATCATTTGCTCTATACCCATTCAATGAAAGCGGTTATGCTGGTGGCTGTAGAGGAAACACAACACCAAAATCAACATTGCAATCAATAGCAGATCACATTGGAGCTCCCTAAAATCAAAAACTTAAAAATATCAGAGATATGTAAAAATGCACTATTTAAGCAAAATTAAGAATTTCCAAGAACACCTGAAGAGTATGTTAGAAGGAACTCACGATGAAAAGAGGTTTCCAGTCCTAAGAACATTGGTGGATGATTCAGAGTATAACGTAGAAGTTCCAGAGTAGCTGCTCCTACTTTAATAACATTATTTAAAGAAATTAAATTTCTGAAAATCAGTTGCAAATTTTGATGTTCATATTAATAACTGTACTCCACTCTCTATAGTGCTAAAGAGGATTGTATTATACGCTTGCAAAATAACCGAGGCAAGCACTAGCAATTTTAGTGTAGAGTTATTCTTTTATCAAAGGTTCTCACTCTAAATTCTTATCCCGCAATTAAGTTTTAACGCGCGCATAATGCAAATTTAGATTGTATTTGTTTGCCATTAGCTAAGTATCTATATGGAATATTCAATATGATTAAATATCTTTCTGAGCAAAGTAAACTAAAAAATATTTCTTATCTTGCCCTAAAGATCTCTTCAATATCTTCTGTCATGTATATAACAGAAAACTTACGCAGTCTGTAAAGAGAGAATACTGATACATCCTAATCTTCCACTTAAAGATTGGGATTAAACTAAGAAATGGCATGTATTGAACTGCCTCTTATTCTAGATCAATAACATAGCTACCTCGGAGTTATATACTATGTAGGTGATTTCTTCGACAGATTTAAAATTCTTACAAACCTTTATCTATAACTTATCTATTGCATCAGACCTTCTTTTATTCAAACTTGACTCAAAATTTGACGCGCCCTTGTTGCAAAAGTGAATATAAAAGTGATTATCTGAAATAACTGTAATAAACTATAACTTATAGTTTTATAACATTATATGTTTTCTATAAAGATATTTCTGAATCTACTACGCACTATTTCAAACACTTCGACAATTATGGGAACCTGCTTCAATACTCTACATTCATCTGGAATTAAATACAGATAATAATAAAAATAAGTCATGTGATTAAGTATCCCAATATCTTTTGACCGATGAAATGAAAAAAAAAACCACTGTTGTTGCTGAAGGATTCAAAACTAATAAATATAATTAGAGTAATTTATCAAAATAAATATTTTAAATTAAATAGTTAACCAACTAGAGGTTACATTTAAAGTGAGTTTAATTGCTAAATTAAAGCACATAATATCATTTAATAAGCCAGAGAGCTTTTCATTCAATGGTTAATCGACCTAAAGATTTATTAATTAATTAGCTTAGGAGTTTAAATTCAATCCGTCGCAAAAAGAGATTTCATATAAAAGAAGTAACATAGTCTTCAATAGCTAGACAGTAACTGATAAAGATTCAGTGCTACTTCATCACCAACTGCATTGAATATTCCTCATGCATCCACATTTTTTTCAAGCGCGATTTAGAAGCTCCGCCAAATATATGAAAAGATATTCAAATACGATCATATGAACACCTAGAATACTTAATTGCAACTATTGCCTTCAATAATGAATAAAAAGTTCATAGCATTAGATTTCAATATGGAAAAATAAAGTTTGAGGCTAGTTATTACCAGTAATGGTGTGATATTTTATTTAAATTCTCAATACGAAAGTTTCATTAAATGTTCAAACTTTAAATAGAACAGAAGAAAAACTGAAAAACCCACAGTATGCCTTTAAAATAAGAAAGAGCTAATTACCAGTTACTTCTTCTGGTAAAATACTATTTTCTTTTCAAGCGATTGAAAAACCTTTTCAATTTTACAAAACCTTACTTTCAAAAAAAATAATAGCTTTCTGTTCCGAAACTTGAATTTTATATTGCATTCGTGCAAATAATTTTTATTCTTGATTTCGAGCATGTGAGCTAAACAACCCAGAGGCCTGTTAAAGTATATTGAAAATACTTTAGGTGAATGCATCAAAATATAATATTCTTTAAGCAACCTTAACATATGGAAATCCCTTATACCTGTTTTTTCATGAAGAAAGTCATTTAGAATCGTGTGATTTTTTTGAAGCTTTTCTTGGTAAACTAAATATTTCATCCATTAAAGTCTGCCTCAATACCAAGATACTTTTCAATCGACTACAATTCCGACTAACTACTCAAATAAAACTGCTTATACAAATGAAACATTGTTCACAAAGCAACATTATTCAACAATTTTTATTTTGTTTAGAAACACCTGTTCAAAAAGCATTTTATTTGAAAAGCTCTTGTGAACAAAGATGTGAATCAGCTCTAAGATTACGTTACTGTATTGTTACATATTGATCTAGAACAACTGCTTTTCTGTATAGAACATAGAGAAAAACAAAGGTTTTCTATTTTTTGCCCTAAGTTATGATAATCTTCATCTCTTAACAAAATTTAAAATAAGCAATACTCTACTTACCAAATGTAAGTTGCCTAAAAATAATTTAAAATAAAATCTGAAGTATGAATTAATGGCAGTTTCTTTTTTAAGAGAACAGCAGTACTAAGAAAAAGAAAATACTTTTCAAAATGTACCTTCTGAATAATTTCAAGTTTCTATATTTTTTCTCAGTTCTCATCTCATAATACAAGAACAACGCAGATTTTTATATCTTGAGGCGTGACAAGAACTAATTAATGTGTAGACGCTAAACTTAAAGCTAACATAGGCTTTCTTTCTCGGAATGATTATCCAGCCTCGAGAAATTGTATGTGCTTTAGACTTTCACAAACCCTGGACGATTTTTCATATTAAATGTAGGTTTTGCTGTTCGTTATTTTGATACTCTACTAAAAGAATATTTTGTTATATCTGTTCAGGGTATTTCTGTCTCCATTGGTTGATTTTTAAAGTAACTTTCTACGGGAGCAACGCACTACTGATTTAAAAAAGCTCTTCTTTGAGTGCATGCCTTCGTGTGCAAGGCACAGAACTTCTGAGACCTTCTCAATTACAGCACTTTGAACCTCATCTAACCTCTCTAACTCATTTTGCAGTGGTGGAAGGGCATCTTCAGCAGTACTTTGCACCCTTGGATCAACCTTTTCTGCTTCTTCTATTGTCATTATAGTCCATCCATCTTTAACCTCATCCATTTTGCTCTTAAACTCAGAATCAAACTTATCCAAATCTGTCTTCAAAGTCATAAATATATGCTGAAATTGTTTTACCATTTTTTCTGCTTGCTTCACATGGTGTTTCATTCTCGTTTTTTTATCATCATGCTTATGACAACAATGCCCAATTTCGAGACTATCTGTTTCTTTTTCAATTTCGTAACATCGTCGTAACAGGCCGTTCAATCTCTTTGTCAAACCTTGAAGCAAACTTTGAGCCTTTTCAGTTTCGTAAATTCTCCTCCTCTCATTCTTCTTTCCTGGAATTAAATGGGATATTATTTCTTTCTTTACCTCACGAAGCAACATCCGTTCTTTCTTTAATATCTCTTGCAACTTAGATCCTTCTTCAAATACCTCTTCCTTTTGGATTTTTTGTAGAGCCAACTTCTTCTGTAAAACTTTATTTTCTTCCTCCAATCTAGAAACCCTATTTTCAATCTCATCGTTTCTTTTTTTTAGTTGCTTCACAAGTTGCAATTCTTGATCCCTGTGCAACTCTAACTCCATAATCTTCTTCTGCATTTCTTTGATATCCTTCTCCAATATACCTTTCTTACCATCTAAATCCTCTAATATCTTATAATTAAAAATTTCTTCAACCTTCTCACTTATTTTTGCAAAATCTTTCATATACTTCATCACACATTTTAGCATTTTAACTTTTTTTTCATCTCCAACGGTAAAAACATTTTCTTCCGTAATATTTTCTTTTTCTACATCTAATCCAGAAAGTTCTAGAAATTTAATCACCCAAGATGGGTACATTAAAAGACGCAAAGTTTCTATTTCTTCTTCAGGTGTAATATCAAATTCAAAGAGCCTTGTTGCTTCACCAACTAATGAAGGGTCAATTTTGGTGTCAACAAACGGAAATTTTTCTAATAATTTTTGCCAAAACGTACCATTTATTTCATGAATGTTTATTTTTTCACCCAACTGGGAGCTAAAGTAGTCTTCAATTTGGATTGTTTCTATTTTATCCATTTCTTTGAACCGTTCACTTCCCTTTTTCACTTTTTCCAGTATTTTGGCTCTTTTGGTCAGTTTTAAACGCTTAATGACGCAATTAAAAATTGGACATGTCAATTTCTTATACTAATTTTGGGCTGTTTAAAATGATAAAAGATGCCTCTCTTAGTCGTGTTGTATGGATACAGAATTACCTACATGGACGCAAATTATCCAATACTTTGAGAGTAGTCTAACAAGGTTTCTACCACTCCTCAATCTTAAAATTTTTGTCTACTAAGAAACAAATAACCTTTTCCCATTATCCAAAAGAAAAAACAAATCTTTGTTATTAGAAAGGCTTTTATATGCTGAGGGAAGGCTTTCTTCTGAGAACAAACTTTTATATTTTAGCTTTTAGTGATGTATTTATGAAACGGACATCACTTCCAAGATCTGAGGTCATAGTGCGCAGTAAAGGTATACAGCATCTTCAAGTCAAGTTAAGCGGGAATGAGAAGCCACATATGAGTAGCAACTGTAACAAAATCCCTGACAAACAACTAATTGCATATAAGAGATCAAAAACTTTTAGTATCACTTACACACTCATAAATACTGTTACACTGAAAGTAACAGCGGTGCTAAGCGAACGGATGGTAAGGTTTACATTACAGAATGCAGCAATTTTGTGCGACACTCTACCACAAGAAAATAGAAAGTAATAAAAAAACCTGTCAATATTGTTGATTAACTGTTAATTACTGAAAGAAAATTTTAATCTGTCAAAAAATAAGATTAGAAATAGAACACAGAAATCATTGAAAAAGCTATACTCCAGTTACGAAACATGAGTAGATCTGGAAAGGAGTTCAAGCGTCTGAAGATAGCAAACACACAATGAGAGCTTAGTTCTCTTAACTATATGGACTAGATAACCAAATTTGAAAAATTACACAGCAAATAAAGAGTCAGAAGGCACTGCAACGTCAGCGAATACCCATTCTTGAATAAATAAAATTCGCCATTCATATCTGTACACACATGTTTCTAACATTATAAAGAAGCATTACAAGTAAAGGTGATGTACTACACAGTATCTTAATTCTACTATTCTGCCTTGACAATATTGATAAGAGGAGTGAGATTATTTCTTATTATGAATTCAACGTTAGCTGTGTGGGTATTCCAATGTACTAAGTGTATGTTGTATATTTCGCATTAGGTTTGAGTTAAAAGGGACTAAGGAATTCATGGCATTATGTATCACCTACCTATTTGAATCGATACTTAATAAAGCCTATGACTTCAAGGTACTTATTCATGTTAAAGCTATAGTAGAACAATATATATTTGATATTTGTGCTATCATTGGTGCTTATATCCACATCTTGTTTAGCTTTTCCGAAAAACAAAGAACAGACCCTTTTAACAGAGCTATGTATCCAAACTAAATAAAGCTAAATTTTCGTGTTTTTTTGTAGATGTACTTGATTAACTTCTGGGATAATGAAGGATATATAGAAATTTTTGAAGTTATTATAAAGTAGTCCCTGGAACCCAATGCATCAAGATGTTTGCCAAACAATTATCATTATTCTACCTCCATAGTTATCCTTAAAAGAATTAATCACATACATAATTTCGCAGAAATAACGCAGCTATGACCTAAAATTTTACAGAATATGTTAGATAATTCTTAAACTTTATTGAAAAATCAAATTATATTTACTGTTTAATGATCTCTCCTTGTACAAAATCTTTCCTAAAGTATCTGAAACTTTCTTCATTTACATGGCAGAAAACTTATTTACTACCTAACAAATTGTCCCGGTTTTATTAAGTAATCAATCAGTACAAGCAGAAGAAGTTAGGTAACCCTTAAAGATATATATTTCTCTTTGCGTATTTTGTCACAAAATCAGGTTAACTTAATTTGATCCATTTTTGCTACAAAAATATAACTTTAAAGTTAAATCTAACCAGTACTGCTTTTTGTCTTATTCATACTAATGCTAACCCTGGATACACCTAAACTGTTGCCTCAGCTTAAAACCCCGAACAGACCATGACCCTTAGGTAGGATATTGCAATACTTACATAACTGGGTCAGTTCATATAAATTTAGCTGACATGATTTCTAATTTGTCAAGAAGCTCATTGTATCTATATTAAGGGGGTATTAGGTATACTTCAACAAGAAGACTCAATTTGCCCCATTACTATGTTAATTCTTATCTTACTTACTACTGTTTCCATATATGGGTTACGAGTACCCAGTTCACATTTTTATTGCTTTAAAGCTAATGGAGTGCTATCTATGTTTTTCAATATATATATCGTTCGCAAACGTGCCGGTTTTTAGAAATATTATCTCTTTATAATCTGGGAACCACAACTCTATTATTATATTCGTTCGAAAATCATTTTGAATACTAGGTGCTTGAATTCATATTATTTTCCTTGATTTTACTTTTAGCGAACATTTTTTTTAAAACATTTAGTTTCCAGTTGGTACAAATATAGATTGTTATCAAAAAATTATGCTTAAGTTTGTGCTGCCTTTGATTTACTGACATCCTGGAAATAGGTCCATTTATACACTAAGGATGACAAAATGTAATAAACTAGGCTTTTAGAGTGGGGTCACAAATGGATTCAATAATATTTCAAAATTTTATATTTCTCATACAAATCCAGCTCAATGTTATACAATTAACAAGGTGAGAAGGATAATAGTAACGTAAATTCTAGGAGAGCTTAAGACGGAGCTTGTGAAATGAAAATGGTATAATTGATATAAATGGCATAGTTTCATGATTCAAGCATTAGTGGTTATCCATGAAAAATTTATGTGGAGAACAGTTATTGAGCTTTTTTCTGAATTTTTGAAGTCAAAAACTGTTGGCACCTGTAACATAGAACTACGGTGTACACTTACACCGTTGTTTCCTGAAGCCTTTCTCCCTACGGCAATTCCAAACTGAGGTTTTGCATAATGAAAAATAAGCAGTTTCCTATTATTACCAATGTGTTTTAAGTCTCAAGTAAATTTTTATTAAAACTCATGCTTGTCTTTAATTCTAACGCAGGGGCCTTCTAAACAATACTAGTTCAATTCTCAAAATTGGTCTACCGGAAATTGTATAATCTATGAAACACTATGGTTCCGTGAAAGATTAAATAAATACATTTATATCCTAGTAATTATTAGTTTTTCTAGTAACTCCCTTATATAATAGACTCATTGGGACGTAGCTATTTCTGTACTCAAGAGCGGCTTTGGCAATTTCGGTAATTCTATTGTAGTCTCAAAAAAATTCTATTCATCCAAATATTAGAAATTGTGTTTCTTTATATAATTTATTAATTTTTCGTTACGTATCTATATTTTTATACCACAGCAAGTAGTAGTAGTAGTAGGGTTTCCAAAATCTTCACCATTAACTATTGTGTGTTGAGCCGTGGCATTCCCATACTTGATGAGTTGTCCTTAAAAAAGGTTTATAGTTATTAATTGATATTAAATCTTCCATTATATATTTTATTAATCTTTAGAAGAAGGTAGCTTTGTTTCTTGTTAGGTTTCAATTTGTTTCTTGTAATTATTCTTTCCTGGAATGCGAACAGGAAACAATAGTAACATCTAAAGCAATATGACATTACCACCGGGTACCAGAGATTGACAACATGAGTGCAATCATCGAAACCATAAACTTTTGCGACATATGCGAAACCCTGCTTCCAACGCCTAATCATGACCCAATAATCTGTCCTTGCTGCGCCAATAAGACATCCTACTCAGGTTATCCAGTATGAAATCATAACTTTTTAGATATAGAGCCAAGGAAACTCATAATGGAAACTACTCTTGAAGAAAAACCAGAGCATGAATGGAAACTTGAACTGTTACGAAAAATAGAACGTGAAAAATCAGGAAAAGATAAAACGACAAAACGTGCAATTGTAGAAGAAGAGTGTCCAAGATGTGGACACAATTTAGCAAGTTTCTATACAGTTCAATTACGCTCTGTAGATGAAGGTCAAACTGTTTTTTACGAGTGTTTAGAGTGTAAACACAACTGGAGTCAAAATAACTGAACAGATTTTACAAATTACACAAGACAAAATCTATATTTTATCCTCACTATTTTCTTTTAACCAGTTTGAAGCTTGTATCTGTGTATAATTTGGTCGTGTTTTTGGATCAACTTGAAGTAAACTATGAATAAAAAACTTTGCTTCAGAAGAAATGTTACTCCATATATTTTCTGGATGAAAAACAAAATATCCCTCAGTTTGAAGAGTAATATGTAAATGACTCGCAACTTCATCACAAACTTCACCTTCTATAAATTGTTTTCCAATCCAAGAAGCAGGATTTAAATTAACTACAGAAAGTCCACATGGAATAAATCCACAAAGTAAAGCATAAGTCATAATTCCTAAACTCCAAATATCACATTTATATGAATAACTATTAATAGAAGGGTTTACAACTTCTGGTGCTTGATAAACAATACTTCCGCATCTTGTTGTAAATAAATCTTCTTCAAAGTTTTCAACCTTACTTTGTGCTGCATATCCAAAATCTGCAAGTAAAATGTGAGATAAATCACCTGGTTTTTCAAGCAAAACTTGATCTAGTTTTAAATCTCTATGTACAATATTTTTTTTGTTGAGATAATCTAAAGCTGAAATAAGTTGTTTAATTACCAATAGGGTCTCAAATTCTGACAAACGAAGAGTTTTTCTACTACAAATTTCTTGATCAAGATTTCCTCCGTGAGCCATATGCATAATAGTATAAATATCCAACGAATCTTCATAAAATCCAATACTTGAAACTAAATTTCGGTGTTTAAATCCTTGCATTAGTTCTGCTTCCAGGTGGTAGCAGTCTAAATCGTATTGGTTAATTGCACACTTGCTTTGCTGTTTTACTGCAAAAACTTTATCATCTTTTAATCTAATGCATTTTTGAACAACGCCAGTCATTCCAAAACCTAATCCTTCAGCAGTAAGTTCATACTCTTCCAAGAACTGTTCAATATCCCCAAGAGGTTGCCCCCGCGTAGTTTCGTAGAAAGTTGATGTTCGGTTGTACTTACTTGAACCTTTTGACCGAATGAGGCTTCCAAAGTTACCCAACAGTCCAGTTTTACTTTTATTCTTTAATTTTTGGATCATATTTTTTGTTAGTTTTATTTTACTCTGTTCTTTTTTTTGGGAGTTGAAGAAGTTAATTGTCTGTCTTTAACGGACACGTGCTGGTAAATTCGACACACACTGTATTTGCAGTTTAACTACAGTTCCGAACAATGGCTAAAACTGACAGGGTTCTGTTTGCATAACAGTATTGAAATACCGGAAACTTTCATTTAGTTATCCTATGTGCTTTTTGTGCTTTTAACAATATTTTCTTCTATAGTTCCAATATCTAAGTATATACAGCGTAATATTGCAATTGGTTGTTTGAAATAACCCTGTGTACAATCCGGACATTCCTAGGTCCTCATTTTTTGGGATACAAAAAAGACAATAATATGTCTAATAAACCCAGAAAAAAACCATTCCTTCAAGGAAAACTTTGCAGTTTTCCCATATATATACGTATTATTCAAGGATATATAGCAGTGAGTACTTAATATTTTACGACAGTTCTTTGTTTTCTATGTCCAGTTTCAACAAGAAACTTGGACGAGTCAAATAGTTTTCATAAACAATGCTTTATTTCTACTCTGTTATGTCTCTTTCAGATGAGAGTGGCTTCTTGAAAAAGTTTTCTGTCTGAACTCAACATCATACTAGGTATTTACGAAGCTATGTAGACTTTATATCCAATATCTTGTCATGCAGTAGTAATTCCTTCTTGCATATTGGATTGCTTAAAATGATATGTATGACCACTAGCCCAAAAATGGGTTATCACAAATCCTCCAAGAGATTTAAAATAAAAAATATAGATAAAAGCAGCAACAACAAGTTTACATATCTTGAACATTTACAACTAAGCTTCTGTGAATGTCCAATTGGAGATTAAATAGCAGCTATCACTATGTAGAGAAGTCTTCTGAAGTACACTTAATTTATGTGATATCATTGCGAAAGAGTTAGAATCTCTAGAATAACTATAAGAGAGCCTATGCAAGACACCAGTAGTTCTTAGGGCAAGTAGCGGAGAGTCAAATTTTTGCAGAATTGTGCTCCAAGTGAGAACTATTCACAAATTTCTTTAAGAAAGTTAACTTGCTCAATCATTAGCATCGCATGTAGAAACAAAATTCACTCAGAACTAGAAAGTACACAATGATAGAGGAAACATATTAATAAATTGCTTTAAGTGTTTAGTGCAATTTTGATGAAGATAAATTCCATGTTCTATTTAGAAACGTCATTTTCCTGTTCTCTGTGTAATGGGATAGGATAGAAATAAATTTACACGCTATAATTATGATTTAATTTTAGATTCCAAATAGCAGAGTCTAAGCTTCCTCATCTTGTAAGTATCATTCTGGCTTAATGAGAGTCCTAGTTCAGGACGCGGTTGTTTTATTATGAAGCTAATTTTATTGATACCCCTTTACTTATTGGATGTTTTCAAGTTACCAGCATCTTGGTTTCCCAGAACAAAGCCCATGAATTGCTACATGTCAGAAGAACTAATCTTTCTTTAAAAAAATTGCATCATTAAAGAAATAGTAGCACAATTCAGTTATATGAAAAACAAATTTGGTTACCTTAACAATAGCTGTCTGACCGTCTTATAGACAATAAACACAAGTTAGCTGAAGATTGAAGTAAAAATGAAAATATAAGGTAGCAACATTATTTCCATAGACAAAGTGGTATTAAATGCGGATTCAAGGATCATTTAGTTAGAAGAATAAGAAAGAAAGTAAGAACAAAACAACATACACACTTAGTTGCAACGAATCAACTCAGGAATTCTCAAATCTTGTACCAGAATGATTTATTTGAAGAGTTCAGGCTAAGACGTCGTTGCTACAGAGAAAAAAATGTTACTACGAAAGTAAAAGTTTATATATATACGGTAGAACAAGAAGTGACGGAAGTTACACTATCTTTTTTTTCTTAGTGCTATATTCTAACATAATTTAAGCCGAAACTCAAATCTTAGCATATTTACGAAAATACAAAGTTGCACAATATGGCACAAATGCAAGATGGGCTGGATGAAGCTTATATATATAAATTATTTTTTAAAAAATCAGCGTACCATTAACCCCTAGTAAATATATTCATGTGCACAAGAATATACTACTTACTTTACTTCATACATGTCTTGAAAATGGAATATAGAAAGTTGATGCTTTCAATATGGATCAGCTATCATTTTTCTAAATCATACTATCTGGTGCATGATGGCCTACTCTTCTGAGATGGTTGCATTATATTCAGCCTTTCAATATTGTTTGGCTTTTATTTTGGGTGGGTTATGGGTTAGAAACTCTGAAACTTCATGTCAATCTTAGAGTTCAACATACATTTTAGCTGGAAGCAGTCAAAATAGCACTCAATTTTGGCAGTTGCAAATTTATACTTTGGGCCTTTGGGTCAAGATGCACTTATTCTATTTAGCTTCTTACCTGATATTATTTCACTTTTTGTCAATATAGCTAATAAGTAGGTTGGTGAGTACCTTTGAGTCGCTCATGTAAACCTGACTCTTGCTTCTAAGTAATGTTAGGTCTTAAGGATTGTCTCGCTGTTCTCATGGCTACAAAAATAATAAAACATCCTATATGTGATATTAAGACTTTACCCAATAGGTTCTGCTATCCACTTATGCACTTGATATCTTCAGAGTATTTGATTTTGACTGATCACGTTCTGAAAAATATTAAGTTTAGCCATAAGATTGCTCAAGTTACTTCTTACTACAAAATTCTTCACCTTTACTTTACATCGCTCTAGATCAGGGCTATTGCTACTTTTGTTTGAGATTATATAAGGAATTGTAAAATATTTTTGAATTGGATGAGTAAGATTATTCCAATAAGAACTGTTTCATAGGGTGTTATCTACTACTAAAATTAAAGTCATGTAAGGATAAATGTACTTCTACCAGTATAATGGATCAGCGATCTCATGTTCATCTCCACTATCACCATAGTATCATTTATATATTTTTTTATATTTCATAGGTGGCTAAGACTTTTCAAATACAAAATCTGAGATTTCTTTCAGGTTGATCTGAGAAATTAAATAAATGCTATAGTTTACTTATTTTGTGGGTAATAGCTAGTTCAACTCCCGTCAACATGAAAAGAGCAAATTTATCCTAAATGAGTTACCGTGCAAAAACAAACTTAATAATAATGGCGAAGAATCCTTCTTAACTAAAACGGTTTTAAACTGACACATTCATCAGTAACGAAACAAAATTTTGTCTCAATCCAATGATGCAGTCACGAAGAAAATCCGTCACACATGGTAAATTACCGAATGTAACCTCTAAAAAAAACAAGAGAGTTTCACAGGAGAAATAACCTCTGATAAAATCCATGTGGCATACAAATCTATTTTTATGGTATTGGCTTAAATGTTTTTCTCTCCTTGAATACTGTACAAAATTTTAAGTTTTTCCAGGTGCCAGTTTGTTTCATAGATGTGTAAGCACCTATGTGTGTATCTTGGTCCGGTATTCTGCTGTTAGAGCCTTGATTTCCTCTGTTTAGAAGTTTACTTTCCCATTACACATCGGTCATATAAATGAAGATATCTTTCCCATCGGATTTTTTTAAGCTCTTAACGTTTAATTAATCACAATCTTCCAACTCCGATTTTTTTTTGTTATTTGCGATTATTAAGACAAACATACTGAACACCGTTCTTATATACTTCAATTACATCTATCAATGTAGAACCGATAATATTTTGAAAATCAATAAACCCAACTTTCGTAGATTTTCACAAGAATAAAAAACTACTTTACTTGTATACTACTGCAATAATTATATACTAATCAAAGCTAACCAAAAGTGAAAAAAGTTTTCTCTTGGAATTAACCTCATTCCAATCCCAACAAGGCTTAACTATTTACCTAGAAATAGTAAGCAAAATAATTTTGTTCCATGAAGACTAAGTAAAAATTTCCATTACTTGCATTAATATCTTCACATATATTCACATTGCTCTGACTTCGTAGTGTATGTTTAGAGATATTTATTGGGACGAAGGTTATTTTGAATCTACAAATTGTTTCATTAAGGAAACAAGCTCTTAGTTTGGGACTAGTTTATTAGTAATTCTATGTTATTTCATCATTCGGGTTGTCAACGTAAAGTTGTACTAAGTTGTTGTTAGCTCTAGTAATTTGAACATCAAACGAGTTGTTTTCAGTTTACAAATTAACAGAAAATGAACTAATTATGCGAGAATTCTTATCTAGTTTAAAAGTGAAAAAGATTTCATGGATTCTATAATATATCAGATGTGGTGGAAATGGGTATTCACATTTTACTCCTTAAGCCTAGGCAGAATATTCTGATCCACATTCCTATATTTCTGTCTCTGTGTGTCTTATACACGTCTAATGAAAAGTATTCGTGTAAATCTTACATAGTTCAACCTTTCTACGATTCTCGTTTTGACTTAAAGAAACCCTTTAAGTATATTTCCTTGTGTGGTCTACTATCTAGGAATGTTAGATTCTTGAACTTGACGGAGAAAGGTCTTAAGCCAAGTTTACTAAACACTAAACGTTTCTTGTAACTCTCTGGAAGGTATATAGAGGAAAATATTATTTTGAGAAAAGTTGTATTTAATACCAGAGTGCTGTAAAATATATATTTTTGGACCGATATAGCTTTTTCTTAAGCTGCTCACACTTCAGAAGAAGATGAGGATTTTGAAAATCCTGAATTACATCCCGATTGCTTTGAACTACTCACTCTTAGTGATCCCTATCAAAGTACGGTCACTATGAAGAAACTCAATATATTCTACATATGAAAAAAAAATCTTGTGTCTTATGGGAATCCATATTATTACTTTGCATATTTTCTACCGCAACGACCTGGAAATATTACTTATATCAACTTTGCTAGGTGTGTTTTACTGGACTAAAAAAAGACTAAGAATAGTTTATAAGAACAGGGATATCGCTCATTTTACTTCTAGCTATGTCAAAACTAACCTGTTCTCTTAATTAAAGGGAAGGTACCAAAGACCAGCAGTCTTAGGTAGTGCATATGATCACATGAATTTAACGCAAGGTTTCTTACAACTAGTAAATATGTTGAGCGAAATAAAAAACTAATCAAGTATTTCTTATTTTAAAGTAACTATAGCACTATTTTCACTCTTTTATTCTTATTTTCATTCTAACTTGTTACTTTAAGTCTATTTCTGTATCAAAATAAATTTGTAAAACTGTTGCAACCTACTGCTATGATTTTCTCCTTTCTATATACAACCTGCAAATTAACCGGGCTTCCAACGAGAGAATATGGTCAACAAACGTTGCTGATTGTGATTAAACCGTCTTTGCATAATTCACGATTTTACAGCATTAACACTATACACATATAGTGTGTACTACTTAAATATATGTTTCTTTGTTAGTTTATACCAACATTCCCAAAAAGCAACAGGGGCTTTATCCCTTGGGAGTATTCTTGCCAAATGCCCTTTCATAAATATCTGTGCATAACACAGTTGTCGATTGTATAATATTATAATCCTGGTTTATTACAGAAACATCATGAGTTCACACCAAGTATAAAAGTTTATTAGTAAGAAGATGTGATCTGATGTCCAAAATGGGCAACAGGTTCCATAGACCAAAATTGAAACAATTCCGAAAGAGATAAGCGCAAGATTTACAGGATGAAATAAAATGTAAAAGGAAAATAGAAAATAGAAGTTAGAAACAGGGAAAGCAAGTCTTAAGAATAGATTGGATCAGGGAATTATTTGGTGTAAGGAGTTCTTCTATCCACATTAGCTTCTAAAAGATTGAAACTAACTGCCAAGAGCTTGACAGCTGGACTTTAAGAGAAATATTAAATTTTATTCTAGAACATAAGATAAACCTGTATTGAAGAAGCCTATCACTTGAGATATTTTTTTGTTATGAACATTTTAGTTGGTAGAATAGGGCCATAACTAGACACAATAGAGCTATACAAAGCAACCAAAGAGCATTCATACCTTGCTCAAATATAAATTGAAATGCTAAAGAATACATAAGAAAAAGAAGAATTCCAACAAAAAGTGCAAGAGCTAACAGTGTCACCTGGTCATTGCTGCTGGAAGCCGCATAATCAAGGATAACCTGGAAAAGCGTGTGATTTACCGATTTGAAACTAGTAGTACGAAAGATGGACAGATTTTATAACTATTTCTTGTTGTGATATTTCTTATTAAAACAACAGAATAAAAAATAGCGCAAAAATACTAACACGCCACGATTCCTGACCACTTGATATCTACTGGCCTAAGTTCATTGATCAAGAAATTTTGATACTTCGATGCATCCTTACACAGCGTAAATAATGTACTTTTCCAGTTTGGTTTCCTCTGAAAAAAAACCAAGCAAGGCGACATCTTTGCAACAAACTCCATTTTATTTACTAAACGCTGTTGGAGTAACTCTGTAGTAGTAAATCTGTTTACCCTACCTTTTCTACGAAGACCTCGTACTCTTGGAAGTCGAGTAAGTATTCTAACTCCCTTTCTCATACCAAACTCTACTGTGAAAATACTTTTATGTCGTGAGTTTAGATAAATATTAATCATCTGAAGGAGAAAAGAAAATGTCTGATATTGTGAAGGAACTAAAACAACTAGTTTGAGATCAAAATCAATTAGACGACCTTTCTCCAATGCTTTTGATGCCAAGAAAAGAAAAGCTCCAACCTCTCTGTAAACCCGGTCAGGAAGATAGGTACGAAGAGTAACTGAACGCGCTTCATCACCATTCATTATAAGTGTCAAGAGAAACTTATTAAGTTCTCTTAGTTCTGACTCATCCTTCACATAAAGCTCAGCTAGACTCAAATGCTCAAACAAAGATTTCGGATGCTTCAATAGCGAAACAAAAACTTTCGAGAGTGGAAGCAATCTTAAGATACATATGTTTCTCATCCGGTCTATTGAGCAAGTTTTTACAATCTGCTGTGCAAAAAAGTTCATTACCTGTTTCCTTGCTCTCTTTAAATCAACGATATCAATTTCTTCCAATTTATTCAGTTTAATTATACTTTTAAAAAACATTTTTGTTTCTTCTTTTGTAAATGAAGCTGGATCTAGTTTTAGGAAATGTATTATTTTTACATTTTGGCAGCTTTCTGTAAGCAACCCAAAAAGTCTAAGCAAAGAGTCTGGTTTCGAAAAAGTTGAATCGAAATACACATCAACCAAAGCATTACAATTTTCAAGAATAAATTTAATTGCATCATAATATTTATCCACATCATCTTTTGTAAGTGTTTCAAATTTAAGAACCTTAATTGAAACGGCATTGAACCTTTCAGTTAAAGCCTGTAAGAATACTTTGCCCACTTTCACCGGTGCACCGATAGTTTTGGAAAGAATGAGGGTATTTTTTGATTTAATATAATAACGCAACACCTCATTTAACTGATTGGAATTCATTTTCTTCTATCTTTTTTCAATATATTTATTTCAACAATATTTTTCTCAACGGAACTTTTCGTTCCTACTATTCATCCAATCAAATGAATATCACTAACCAATAATTTGAGAATTATCAATGTTACCCAAAATATATTAGTAGAAAAATCTCCAAATAATGTGTCCAGTTTAGACATTAGAGGAATACACAATTTGAAAAAGTTGAGTTATTAAGAGTTTTAAAAACAATTTATGTTGCTTTAATATATATATAAGCTAAATAATTTTACATTACCTGGGAAATTATTACGGGATCAGTTTTTAACCTATATTTATAAGCAAGTAAAAGCTAAAGCGGAAGAAACTTAGGTGCATAATTCCACGCTTTGTATTTTATACCAGTTTTCTTGTGTCAAGGATTCATAACTAATTCTATCTATTGGATCTATTTTAAGTAGCTTCTTAATAAAACTAACTCCATCAGACGAGCAGTCAACTTCATCAAAACTCGCATCCACAGCTTCTTGATTACTTAAACATATTTCAATTTCTTTCAACAACACATTTTCTTCTTTCAACTGCCCAAAAGATTCTTCATTAATACTTTGTATTTGAGATAATTTTGAGTTATAATCTAAATGAACTTCATGCGGTTGACAAAGTTGAAATAAGCCAGAAACAAAATATTTTCCTGCAACTAAAATATAACAAACAACACCTAGACTGAATATATCACATTTATATCCATAACTTTCGCTTGGTTTTAAAAACAATATTTCAGGTGCTTGATAAAAAATAGTTCCACAAAATAGATCAAGTCCACTAATACTTTGTTCCTTTGATACTTTCGTCGCAAATCCAAAATCACAAAGTGCTATTGAGTTCAAGTCAGTTTCATCACGAAGTAAAATATTTTCTAGTTTTATATCTCTGTGACAAACTCCTTTTGAGCTTAAGAAACAAAGAGCTGAAATAAGTTTTGAAGCAACTATTTTTACCTCGTGTTCTGTAAACACTGAACTCCATTTGAAATCTTCTTCATCTTCTTTAAACTTGTATCTTTTCTCACAGCACAACTTATATAAATCTCCCCAGCAAAATTCTAGAATTAAATAATAGTTCTTAATATCCTCAAATACTTCAATTAACTGAACAATTGAGTTATGAGAGTTTTGTAAGGACATTAGTACCTTGGCTTCATTTTGAATGCACTTCAACTGTTTAGTAGAAGAGATTTCAACAAGTTTGAGAGCAAAAATCGTTTTAGAATTGTTGTCTTCAATTTGTAGAATTTTTGAAAAAGCTCCATATCCAATTTTTTTGTGCTTTATACTAAACTTGTTATCTATAATATTCGTGTTTATCATTTGTATTGTTGTCTCCAGAATATGTCTGTTCCAGAAGATTAAGGGAAACTGCTTATGAAATATCTAAAATTAAAAATACACCGTACCATACAGCAAGAACAATCGAAATGTGTTCTTCTGGGGAGACGATTAGGCGATAACTATGCGAAGAGTTACATTTTGTGTTTCTTCGTACACTTTCATTTCAATAAATGTCTATAATGGCCATGTTCTTGTTTTGGACACAATTTTGTTTATTTATATTTTGGACATATTGTGTTCAGATTACCCAAAATGTAGAACAATATGAAACTTCCCTCATTGAACAAAAGAGAAATTCTGTAAAAAACATTTAGGACACTGTTCAACTCTGAACCTCCTAGTGTGCTACATTGAGTAAATACTAGCTGAGAAGCTAGACACTTGAGACATCTCTTTACTCCTGCTTGAAAATAAATACGACACGACGCTTGAATTTTGTTTACAACTTTGAAACCCAAAACTTGGAAAAAAATAAGTTGAACTGAGAGTCTAGTACATGCCGCAAATATAACATACATATTTATTTCTTAGACTTTTTTGTAATCCTATTAGCATCTGTATACATCTCGGGGAACTAATGCGCCACATTAACACCTTCCTGTCACATCTGTTGATAGAACGTAATAATATGGTCTTGTCAACTAAATTTACAATGCTCTTTATTAAGCTAGAAATGAACTAATAAAATCTTAGGGCACATTAGCATTTTTTGGTTCTTGAATAAAAGAGCGTAAAAGCAATTTTATTAGGAAGGTTGATTCAGAACGAAGCTACCAACATATGTTGAAACTCTACATTTCATTAATGCTTAGATATAGCTTTTTTCCACGGTTATTAGCAACAATCCAAAAGTAAACTGTGTATTTTCTTTTGTTTTATTCTTGAGGATCTTTTAAGAAGCACCATCTTTGCTAAATGCAAGAACTGGGTGGTTCTATTCGTGGAGATACCCATTCCGGTAGTTTCTGCGGTCACCTACAGTACCAGGTATAGCTCAGTTAAAGCTACTGAAATTAATTTGTTATGTTTACCTCTAATAGTTTTCTTTATCTATTTGCCACACTTCGTAGCAGATATCAATCACTGTCAAAAGTTCAGACCTCAAGGGTAGAGTAGAGGAACTAAGATTAGAAAATAGATAAAGAAAATAACGTAATCAGTCTATATTCTCAAACTTTGAACTTCATCTATTCTCGAAAGAGTCTTTGAAATCATTAATAACTTCAGCATCATGCGTTAGTGCCATGAAAGGATGATTAGTTTCCATTTCATTTACTTCCACGTGCTGTTTTTTTTTACTATGTTTAATGATTGAGCACTTATTTCAATTGTAATTGTAAGAGATACAGTATAGAGAAACATAAAATATTATCATAGCGCAAGTGTCTCCAATTAAGTTACCTGTTGATATGACAAAGCGAATTTGAACTTACTTAGGTTAGAAAATCTTAAACAGAGCTGTTTCTAGTTATCGGGAAATGAAAATTAGACCGGGGTCTAAACAATACTGATCTACCCAGAAACCTTAACCAAATCCACGTAAATGAATTCTTATCATGTGTTTTCGCTAAAATCTTTGAGGCATTTTTTTTCTATATGTCATACTGTCTTCGATATTGCCAAACCCAAAACATTAATCACTGATCATTTCCATCGCTCATTCTATTTATGCTGAAGTCATACCCTGCTGAAAATGAAAACTAGATTTTAGGGATAATTGCAAACATTCCTGCTCCTCAAATTTTTTGACTAATGTACCAGTACAATACACATCATAATCACCATACGCTTGAACACAGATGTTGATGCTAGATTTTCCCAACGTGTCAGCCTATTAGGCTGTTAACACTTTTCATAATACACATAATTAGCATTAATCCATGAAAAAGCTATTCTTGTGGTTTCTGGTTGCTGTGGTATCCTGTTGGTAGTTGTTTAGCTTATGAGAAAGGGATTTGTTAGATTGTTTTCTTGAGTGTAAAAGTTTTGGTTTTATGATAAGGGCTTTGTTAGGATGGTTGTTTGAAGGAAGGTATATCAAAAGTCTAAGTTAGAAAGGTACCAAAATCAGAAGCAAAAGAAGAAGAGAAAGAAGAAAGAATATACATATCGTTTCAAACCCTATATAACTTGATTAAAATTTAAGTTTTTGAGTTCAGGGTTATACTTACCATTGAATAAGACATAACACTGGTTCCTCTGGAACATGATAATCTCTGTCAATTATTCAAGGCCCTTGTTATTTTGGGGATAAACAATTGAATCTTTCTCACACTTTTTCAACTTGCTTAACCCGAAAGTTCTGCCATAGCTTAAGAAAAACTTAGTTATCATTTGATCACATCTCAAATATCATTGAAAAATTACATTAGCACATTAATGGAATTTGGCCAGCAGGGAGCAAGTAAGCTCGATGACATTACTTCTTTTTCAGTTGTGGTCGAAATGCCATTGAAATTCCCCTTCTGCTTCTTAGGTATGAGTCGCTGAGTAACTTCAACATGTAAAAAAATTTCGAACGTAGCTTTGACCTAAATATCCAAACAGTATCTTTAACAACACTTTCTACTACTAAATCATAATGAATACAAATTTAATTTTTACATGATAGGACCTAAATAAAACTCTCATCAGCATTGTAGAGAACATCATATAATCGAAAAACTTTTTCTTGTTCCGCAAACTTCTCAATGTTACTAAACACTGTCATCGCATTTACCCCGCCAGCTTTCCAAGCTAAGTAAATATCCAGAAGCTCTTGTTTATGTGCACTTAATTTTGCTCTTAGAACGATTGGTTCAAAAAATTCTAAAACCTCCTCAGTATTCGTTAATTTACTAAAAGCAAGTTGTTCACCCTCAGTACAATATTTCTTAATTATTTTTGGAACAGACTTTAAAAATTCTTCATCAATTATTTCTTCTTCCCCTTCATCAATTTGAGAATAAACCTGGGCTAATTTCTCATACTGTTCTTCAACCATACTCATCCACTTTCTTACTTCATCCTGATTTACCTCTGGAAAAGTAATTAGCTCCAACTTTGCATAAAATCTTTCTATTCGGGTTTCGAAATCCTCCTCAAGCTCCGATTCTTCTTTTAGCATTGTAAGAATTTCCTCATCGTCTCCATAATAATCTAACACATCTTTTTTATAATCAAACTTTTGATCCTTTTGTAAACCAAGATCAATTGTTTTTCGTACAAATTCTTCTTTTTCCCGCTCAAGTTCATCAACATCTAACTCAATATCCTCTTTTAACTTTGTCAGGGCCTTCTTTGAATCAGCCACCCGTCTGGTATGTTTCTTTTGCTTTGTCAACATATCTCTCTTCATCCGCATAAAACTATTCTCAATTGCTTTCAAAACTTCATTTTTCTTTTCTTCTGATAGACCAGAGATCGTATTTAAAATTTCGCTTGCTTCCTTTGTTAATACTTTAAATTCAGATGAAGGAATGTGCATGAAATTAAGGTAACTACTGAAATCATGAATTTCGTGTTCAAGAGCTGTTTGAAGCCCAAGTGAAACTTTCATTAATTTCAACTCTGCAGTTTCTGCTTCTAACTCTTGAGCTGATAATCTATGAAGAACAGATCTTTTTACATAAGTAATATCCAAGTAAGAAAAGAAAGAAATCATCATGAAGGTGAAGACAACCACAGCGAGGAAGAGCAGGGACAACATCACTAACCAATAAAAACCAAAAAAATAAAAACTTGTATATTTTTTTACAAGATAAGCTTTTTCTTTGTCCCCAGCTCCTGTTTTTGTCTTTGTAACTCCAGCCTGAGCGTCAACTGTCAAGACAAGTAAGTACCATTTCCAACCCTGTATCCAGAGCTTTGCCTACATTCGCTAAAAATCTTATTATAATATTAAATATACCATAGAAGTCAGTTTTATTGACATTGTGTTTGCTGGTTGGTAGATAAGGAGGTTTTTGTCCAAGGACTGATTTCATTTAAATCTTTCTTCAATTTTTAACGTTATAAAGATACCTGGTAATGCAACCATGTGTTTCTATATAGATGAAGTAAAGCTTTTCCGCAAGAAAAAAAAACAGGTTAGTTTTTAGATTGAAACAACATTGTTTAAAGTGAGTGAAAACAAAAACAAACAAAAGACACACTTTTTTCAAAACATTTTCTAACACTATATCCAACCTAATGCAAAATCTCACAGTTGCAGAAACACAGGTTAAAACGAAAGCCTTTGAACAGAAAGCTGTCCAAGATCAAGTGCTGTAAAAGCAGATTTTGATTTGAATCGTTCAAAACTATCTCTTTCCATCAACAAATATATTTCCTGAATACTTTCATCAAACAAATTTTGTGGAACATCTACACTTCCTTCAAGCTGCTGTCTTACACTTTTTGGTATTTCATAAGGCACATTAACGGGAACAACACCAGATGGACTTAACCACCGATTATAAATATTCCAAGCAATTTCTTTTTTTTGTACCATCGAGAAATCACTATTAAAATTTTCTTCCCATTGTTTTGCACTCAAGAAAAAATCTAAATTTTCACCTGAAAACTCATTGAGTAAATGTGCTTTGAACAAAGTTAAACCTTCTTCATGACTTAAAACCTGTATAAGAGTAAATTCTTCAACTTCATCTCCTTTTGTATGTTTAATAAGAACTCCAGGAAGATATTTTTTATGTATTACAAGAAAAATTGGAATTACAATTGTACGAATATAAAACCACATAATTGCAAAATCAATAACTAAAGCGTAATGAAAATATATTGGAGTGTTTGAAGATCTATCTAAAATATTGAGTGGATCAAGCATATTTGAAACAAAGCCCATTATCCCAGTGGTCACGGCAGGAAAAAAAGCTCTTTTCATTTCAGCAAAGATATCAAAAGGATCAGGATAATTGATAGATAAATGTCGAACATAAAGAAAAAAAATAAGAAACACTAAAATAGGAATCAAATTAAAAAAAGCTGTTCGAGGGGATGAAACTCCAATTGAGATAATATCACACTTATCGTTTCTTTTTGTAGGACATGTATCTAATGCATTGAGAAAAGCGTAGAGAAAAGAAAACAAGACAAAAAAGGATGCCAAACCAGCATTGAATTTCGAACTCAGGAATATTTTAAACTTTCGCAAGTCTTCAAGAGTTTCTTGATTAGTTGAACACGAGTTCTCAGTGCAATTGTTTTTCTTCAGATTTACTTGATAGAGTGAAGCATTTTGTTCTGTATATTTTGATAGCTTCTTGTTAAATCGAACTCGTTGTAAAATATACAAAACCCGTACACATTGAACAGAAACTATAATTGGCACCATTGCATTGAGAAGTGTTTGAGAAAATGTACAGTTGTAAAGAAGTCCTATCTCATCTTGAAGAAAATCTAATTCTTCCTGTTTTTCTTGGGGTGAATCAAGGTTTACGTAGTCAGAATCTGGAAAGAGACCTCTATAAAGTGGTCCCGAAACGAGGTTTGCAAGCCATCCAAGAGAAAAGAGAAGAATAAGAGGAAATTGCCGATACTTTAGGTAAGAGGAGTTTCTTAAAAAATACCATCCAATCAAACTTCCTACCAGTAAAGTGATCCCTACGAAAAATAGGAAAACAGAAGAAGCTTTCAAAACAGGGTCGTACCGGAATAATTGTTCTCTTAGACATAAGTCTGTGAAGTTTTCGTCTTTCATATCAAAAGAAAGTTAATAAATCTAAATAAATATTCTGTTCCGCTTTTTTGTCAGGAATGGATTCTTTTTTATTGTCTTTCTTTTGTAATCTTAGGAGAAAGTGAGAATTATTCAACAAACTAAACTCCATCAGATGTGTAACATACTTCTCATTTGGTCCTACCGGCATAACAATACTACCACAGCAGGACATTTCACTTATAATTCTCCATTAACTCCTCTTACCGATAGATTACCGATACGGGCAAAATGTTTCTAATAATTCGTATATAGTAAGTTCCGTATGCTGAACTACTGTACTGATTGCAGTTTCCCCGTCTGTGCGGATGTGCCCAGTTTGACTAACCATATTTGAAAGAGACGAAAAGTCCCTGGGTTCAATTCCGGGGGTGTGAAGAACAAAGAGTGGAATATAGAGAGCATGACAATAGCTATTCGACTTTAAATAATACTAATCAGATATCAGAACTGCAGAAATTATATAGATATTCGATCTAGGGAGGTAACGTCCGCCATATTGAGAAGCTTATAGACTGGCTTGGCTTGAAACCTTCCAAAACTGTCTCTTTCCATTAATAGGTACACTTCGTCCAAAGCTTCGTCAAACAGATCTTTTCGAACGTGAAGATCATTTAACAGATTTTTCTCCACTTTCTTTGTAATGAAAAATCCTACATTTACTGGACTTACGCCCTTTGGACTCAACCATCTGTTGTAGATGTTTTTGGCGTACTTTTTTCTTTTCTCCCAAGATGCAACTGAGTCGTAATTATCTTTCCAATTTTTTGCAGTAATATAAAAATCCAAGTTCTCAGATGAAAATTCAAACAAAAGATGAGCTTTGAAATACTTCATGCCTTCTTCATTCCGTAACAAATCATGAAATGTAAGTCTTTTTGACTCTTCTTTTGGATCAAATCTAGAACTTTTTTCAAAATTCCTTCTCCAAAGAACTATCAAAACTGGAATACATATAGTTCGCAAACAAAACCAGTTTAAACCAATATCTATAAGTACAGCATAATCAAAACCAATTTTTTTCTTAGAGTTTTCTTCAAGAATTTTAAATGGATCAATTGCGTTTAAGAGAACAGCAGAAAGCATTAAAACTAAAGTTGGAATATAAGCTTGATTCATTTCTTCAAGTAGATCAAAGGGATCAGGATATTTTTTCGATATTCTTACAACATAAAAGAAAAATAAAATAAATAAAACAGCAGGAAGAAGATTGAGTAAAGTTGTTCGTATATTGGATATACTTGCTGCATTTATTTTACACACATTTTCACCTATTTGAGGACAAACATCAACAGCAAAATATAAAGCGTAGATAAAAGAAATTATTACTCCTAAAAAAGCTAAAGAGAAACTAAATTCTGAAGTAAGAAAAAGTTTTGCTTTACGAAGTGAATCTAAACTATGTTCACTTTTTACACTTTGTGCTTCTGAAGAGGCTGGATTACGTAAATTCATATGATATTGTTTTGCGTGTTCTTCTGTATACTTAGCTAATTTCTTATTAAATCTAACTTTTTGAAATATTTGCCATACGCGGACACATTGTACACAAACAAAAATTGCTACAATGCTGTTAAACACTAGTTGATCAAACACACAGTTGTGATTCCATCCAAGACGAGAATCTATGGATTCTATTTCATATACTTGTTCTTCAAATGTTTTTGCGTCTAAAAAATTAGTTTTTGGAAAAGTTCCTCTATATAAAGGTCCTGTGAAGAGTGTGCAAAGCCATCCAATACAGAAAAGTGGGATGAGAGGAAACTGTCTGTACTTTAAGTATGGTGTTTCTCGGAGAAAATGCCAAGTTAACACACAAAACAGCATCATAGACATTGCTAGAGAAAAAATAGTAAGAGAAGCTATTTTTAGTCCATTTGTATATCGGAGAAACTTTTCTTGAAAACAAAAATCAGTTTCGTTCATTTTATTCTGTGTATTGTTATTGTTTATGGGTATTTTTCGTATGTTGAAATGACGTGTTTCGTAATTCGAAGTTTGTTCCGATACGAGACTATTTGGTATGTGTGGGATACAGTTTGTTAATAATGGAACGAGCACTATTTGGTCGCATTATTGCAAAAAGTGTCCAATACTAAATGTTGCTTTGAGATAATACTTGGGAAACTTGAGCTGAGAAAAGATTATATTTTGTCAAGCTTCTTTCAGGGTTGGCGTGGAGAAACTTGTAGGGTCCTCATATATAAGATGCTAGTTTCTGCTGAAAAAAGAAAACGATGAAATAAAATTCAACATGTCCTTCGAGCATTGCAAATGCAGGTTTGTCGGTTAGAATTATGTAATTCAATTCAATAAAGAGAACATTTTTCTTTGTGGGTTGGGAAGTTTCTATTTAGAAGGGCTTCAAAATGAGTTTCTAATTTTCTCGTTCATTAGTAGAAAATTGGTCATGGCAGAAGGTTAAGTTTTCCAAAGTAACATCTAAAGTCTGAACCATAATGAAAACGCAAATTATTGCATGAAAGCGACTGCACAGGTTACTGGATTAAGCTACACTGGAAATGTTAATGGAAAAGTTGAGACAGTTATGAGAAGTCCAGTTTCTTGAAGAAGGAACTCATAGTATCACCACCATCAGCTTCTGGCAAAAAAAGCCTTATTTTAGCAAATTTAAAGCTCTTTTATTGCGCCCTTTCATAATGAGTTCAAATTATGCTAGACCTTAGATGTATGAGTTAAAGTACCACTTGAACCAAGACATTTTTCTTATTTGATCCGGAAGAGGTTCAACAGAGCATGACACTCTAACCAGTTCTATAAGTTAAGAATATGAAGATGGATGAATATGTTTTGTCTCTTTCTTAAGTACCAATTCATGGGTTTAATCATTTGCTCAAACAATTTAATTAACGATTACGCCTTTGGCCATCTGTCCTATTTCACTCTTCAATGTTTGCTCCAAGATGTATTGGATTCCACAGCATAATATGATATATCAACCATGAGAAAAAAGCTCGAATTCTTAAAGTAATAAAACGAAATGAACATCTTGAAGTTGAACATCTCTATTTACAGAGTTAACTCAAGCGCGGGGAAACGATACATTGAGGGCAGAGAGTCGCAGTACACAGCACCAACGCCAATTATCTCCCTACTACCAAACTTGCCAATTTCAATAAGGACATCCTGGAAGAATATGTGCCTTTGTTGCGCCTAAAGGCTGAAGTGCCTTTACATACAAGAAAAGTAGAAAATGTCACCCTTGCAATTGGGAAGTTGGTTTTTAGGATGTATCTTATTAACCCTAATATGGGCGCAAACTTACTATGTAATTCCTTTTTACAAAAAGTTGAAGAGTGTCTATTGTAGATAAAAACCTCTTATGAGCTGTGTAGCATATGGACGCTAGCTCTAACAAAGAAAGTAAATATCAAATCATAGTGTAGAAAAAAAGAGAAGAAGAAGGGAAACCTATTTTATTTCTTTGTCTATCATAGAAAAGCAATATCGGAGCAAGAAAACTAGTAATAAAAGCTATAATCGAGAGAGGAAAATATAATCTTGTGAATATCAAACCTATGAATCGAACAATAAAATCGTGGAGGACAGCTTTGTATATGACCACTGAAAACATAATGTGCAAGACCCCAGACTGTAATCACTCGTAAAGCCTCAATCTTCTGCTCATGAAGATAGGCGCTTGTTCCGGTGACCTAAAGCTCGTGAACATATCGTCAGTCTTTGACGAGTTCAACCACCAAAGACCGACATCAAGCTTAATGATTTTCCTTTCTTCTGTTCTATTATATTTACTTAGGTAAATATATTCCAATCAGTCCAAATATATTGCATTTGTTGTATATTCTAAGAATAGCTGGACATGAAAAAGACAAGTTCTTACGAAAGGTATTTAAGCTAGATAAGAATTTCTCAGTTTCAAGATATAATTCTGAGGCATCAACTAGATTTTCTAAGCAAAAAAAAAGACCAAATTAGAATACACGATTTTAGAAGTAATTATTTTCCGACAAATAATATTATGTCGAAAACTGAAAATTTCCGTAACAATCACTTCAACGATTTTCGATATTCAACCTGCGTTGTAACCATATATATGTATATATATACAGTGCACCTTAAAGAAATGGTCGATAAAATCTGATATTCTTACCTTACATTTTGAGGCTGTTCAGGAATAATTGTGAGAAATTATATCACCCCCGCCGTGTTTTCCTTTTATGGGAATATTATTATATACAAGTCTTTATGCTGGGGTCCACCTAAGATGTTTCCAAGTTTGACTGAGTAATGCTGATTAACCTCCTCATCAGTACTCCCATGCGGATTAATTGATTCTATTTAATTCCAGGTGAAGGAACAAAATAAATATTGTTAGAGCCCAAACCGAACTTTGTTAGAGAGACAAGCACGACGCAATACAACATATTAACTTAACGCAGGACAAATTATAATGTCCCATTTAACCAATGGTAAGAACTGCATTAACTTAAACTGAGGTTAATCTTAGTCTTATGATTTACTCATAGCGAATAAATGCTTGTGCAATCTGTTTATTGGGATGAAACTAAGTCACTATGCAAACACAACTAATAAAATAAAGACTTAGACCTAGTTTCCTTAAGAGAACTTGATATTGCACAAGCAAGATACTAACTTTCTATTATTATGATCCACTGAAGACTGGATTATCCTACGACAAGTTATTCAAGTGAAATGCATTACCTAATTACCTAATGGGGGGGTTTGGTTATAGTATATCCGATGCAAGTAAGCTCACATAGATTGTATCATCTTTCAATGTCACCATCATTAATTGTTAAAAATTTCATTGAATACATACTTTAGGTAATGAAATATATTACAAAAGTATAAAATTTTTCATTTCCGTTGAAAACCTCCTATAATTTCAAAGTGGTAATAAGAATTACAAGTCGAATTAAATTATTTTATGAATTAGGGATATTTATCAGAAGTTTTAAAATATATTGAAGCAACTTTTGAAATATTCCTTAGTTTAATATATCAAGAATCAGGGGATATTAAACAAGTCCAGCAATAATGTTTGGAACATTGGACACTAAATTAGGTATTAGTTGACTCCGTTGATTTCAGGGTTCATCTCTAAGGCTCAAAAATAAGCTAAATTTTGACTCTCACATACATCTTTTCATATATTGATCTTCACCTCCAAATTTCATACACTATCATTTTTATTTTTCCTTAAGATATACTTATTACTAATCATGCAACTTATCCTTGAAAGGTGTCTTAATGCAGTGCCACATAGATTGCATGCTCTACTTTTACTGAGAGCAATGCAATAGCATGTCATCTCTATTGACATATAACTTACCTATAAAACAATAATATTTTAATATAATCCCTTTGGACCGCCAAGTAAAGTATTATAATGACCAATATCCTTAGAAATTTTCAGTATTAGCACAGTAAACATATATTGATATAATCTCACAAGATCAATTGCCCAAAATGAATGTTTGTGCTTTTAAACGCAAAATATCAACAAGGTCGGATGTAGCCGCACAAACACACTTTACCGTTGAATAAAAAGAAAAGCATTAATCAAAATGCTGAACAATGAGCAGAAAGCAGCAGTTGCATTGTTCTCGATGCTTGGCGGATATACTCTAATATTCAAGAAGCAGATATTCGAGCGCAGGAACAAGATCTTGAAAGAAGCGAATGGGAAGAAGAACGTAGTGCCTACGACTACAGACAAGATACAAGACCATCCTTTGGTAGCTTGGTTGCTTTCGAATATTGGCGCGATTGGTACGGCATTTATAGTTCGAAAGATTCAGATTCTCTTGGGAGAACCCAGAACCCCACTAACGAGGTACCTTCGAGTAGTCTTTCGTAACCTTCTGGGACAGGATTTGTTGGTGGCTTATTGTTATTTCCTTACAAACTACGTATACAAACATATACCACACTTTTCACCGCGAAGTAAGATACAAACGCTTCCCGAACTTATCATGGATTATTCAAGTTGTAATTTTACTGCAGTCATTGGATTTTCGGTGCTGGAAGCGTTTGTTTTCAATGACGCGATCAAGAAAGGAAACCTTGAGTTTACGCAGAGAACTGGGATTACTTTTGATAACTGGTATGCATTAAAACCAACACACTTACTTCAACGCCCATTTATGTTTATTTTGAAAGTCTGGTTTACGAGAATGACGACTGATTTCTTTTTTTGGTTGTTTCATCGGGCCTTGCACTTACGCTCTGTTTATTGGTTACATAAGAAGCATCACGAACATGTTAATCCTCACATCAAGACAAATTATCACTTCTTAGCTTTGGACTTAACTCTTGAGGCTCAACTGCCGATTCTCTTAGCGTTTATTCTAATGGAGGTAATTTTTCCAAAAGATGTTTTTACTGATAACTTCGAAGGAGATTTAATCTCATACTATTTGGTGCAATTAGAAGTACTGTCTCATGCAGGGAAAGCTGTTCCAACTATGAGCTTGGTTCCACCAATAGCGCCTGCACTCTTTAAGTTTGATGATTGGAACCCCTGGTTTCATGAGCTGCATCATAATGTTCTCAAGTGTAACTACAGTATCACGCCTTTTTGGGATTGGTTATTTGGAACAGCCAGGTGGGAATAAAAGCTTCCTTTCTGCATAGTTTCTTTGGTTTGTTTGTTTTTTTGTAAATATTACTTTATTGAATATTTATTTATTTTAGTAGGAATCAATTATATTTGACATTGCCCGAATAGCTGTCTTAGAAGATTAAGCACTGAAGCATCAGAACTGATTATTATCAGCCTTTTAGGATCTTTATTCTTTGTTTATTGTTCGCAGGCGAAAACTTTATTGATGAAAGTGTGTATTAACAGTCATGAAATATTCTTGTAACCATCAGAAATTCATATATAGACAGCGGATGTACTTCTCATGTATAAAAGGTTTTCGTTAGTTTAAACTTGCTGCAATGCATTATTCACGGAAAAGGTTTAGTCGATACTCTTATGTACTCTAGACTTCACGAAGTGTGTTAGGCTTCTTTTTATTCAATGTATATGTGCTGAATAGGGATAATTGAACCGGTCATTCCTAGGCGAGAAGTCAGTGGTGTATTTCAAAGTTTTTGTGCTACAGTAGGGATTTCTTTTTGTCTCGTTCTGCAGGGTTGCATAATCAAATCTTTGCATTTTATAATACATCTCACTCATCGCTCCAATTTCTGAAACCACTATACAGTAAAGCCAGATGAAGGATCAATTTACACCTAGGTATAGTCTGATCTAAATAGCAGTCATTGAGGAGAGACTGATTAGCCATACTAGCAAACACTGATGAAAGAATATGAATTAGGAACTGACTCTGTTTAAATTTCGGAACGTTGCCTTGCCCAAAGCACGGAATGTGTTGTGAGGCCCTTTAAGCACTAGTTATGAATACAGTATATTTGTATTTTATCTTGATTTCGCATTTGTTCAGCTTCGGATTGGTGAATAAACAGAGCATCCATTGAGACTAAATAATGGCACGTTTGCAGTGTTTATATAGTAAGTAACTCTATAGTAATTGTAGGTTTTCATATAGAACCGGACATATTAAGGTCATAATCAGGGATTAAAGATTGTTTTCATAGAATTTTGAGACTATGAAATAGCCTGTTATGTATGTTTGAAACCTCTGTAGGGTTCATTTCACGATCCTTTAGGCTTTTCCCACTGAAGCTATGGAAAGAACACTCGTGCTTTGAGATTAATTTTCTGTTTGTTTTAGTAGCATTAGTTGGTTCCAGAGCCCCTAAGTAGAGGTTTAGCTAGAAGTTTAAAAAGAATTAGTATTATTCGAAATTAATTCAGCATGAGTCTTATAAGCCCTAGATCAATAATTTCTCGGTACTTGAATTTTTATTACCAATAGCCCAAAGTTTAAATGTATTGTTGCTGAAGAACGTTTTATATACAAGTTAAGGTTCTATCAATTAGAATATGAGAGCTACTGACGTTTCTACAGAGACCCCTAACTACTAAATCAAATACTGCATTCTTGGGCATAACATCTTCTCCTAATTTCATACCCTATGTTATAAATAAGCTCTTGTCTATCTTCCGAAATCCATTCTATTTTCAGCTTCTGTAAATACATCAGCAACATTGTTCTCACTTTTAATTAGCTTTCACTCTCACGTTTTCTAAGTCTTACCACGAATATTTTATTCTAGTATCGAGATATTCCGTTCCTCCTGTGATTTCTATATATGTTACTATTTGTAGGGCACTCTTACCATCCATTAACATCCGAAATATAGTTCTTTGCCCAAGTTACTCCGGAAATATGAGTATATGGACCAAACTGCACACAACCAAAAATGCACTCATGTGTTATGTCTCTGTTTAACTAACTCTGGTAACCCTTTACTTCTGTGTCTTTCTTAATAACCCAGAACCGTTCATGAGTGTCACTCACCAACCGCGCCTTCTCCCTCCATTCTCGTCGCGAATGACATAAATACAGAAATCCTCACTTCATCATTCTTTATAAATTTTTCCTAACTCATTTATTTACCTTTGATTTCTTAGATATGCCATTGCATTAATTTAATGTTTTAATAAGGCTTCAAGACTTCCTGTAAGTGTTTGTAAAGTTAGTGTAGAGTGGAATATTTACCCATCCTCATTAAGCTATTGAAACAGTCCAGGCCTTTCACTTTTCATTGATATAGCTTTTTTTAGGTTTCTTTCTCCGAGCCCATGAATTTTATGCGGGGGTCTGGAATCTCTAGTTGTTTCATAGCATCCCGCTATGTTTCTTAACTTACTTTTAAATTCGTACCTATTCTGAAACTGTTACTTTACCTGAAACTATCTCATGAAATTTTAGCCTGACAATCGTTCCCACTTCGAATGAACTTTCGGTTACAATTTTTCTTTAATCGCAGTTTTAGACTCCTTTGCTCATGTTGTACTTCCATCGCATTAGAGGTAGCTCGCAAGATTGAGAGCCGATAGAACTGTATTCCTTCTCTTTCGATTATCAAACAAAACAACATTCACTGTGGAGAGACTTTAGCTTCATTGATTAAAACACTGCTACAACTGTTTCATATCATATTAACTAGTTGTGCTTAACCCCACAGATAGAGGTTCTCGTATTCCACACATAACCGGTCCCGATTCTTGATTAATAACCGACCAGGGGTACTAAATATTCGTTTCCCAAGAACTTCCTATATTAAATCAGGGGTTTCTCCTAGTTGTTATTAGTCACTGGCTGGAGCTTGCACAAGCCATAAATATGCTAACAGTAATCATGGATAACTCTGGTGAGTAAACTATTGTGGACTATGGGAAAAAGATGACATTGTTATCACATCTGGCTATAATTTCAACTTTTACTATTGTGTCTCCTGTCTTATTTTATTTTAATCCCTATGTTTCACCATGGGCATGGTTGTATCATAAGGGAGTTTTGGTGATACTTTAAAACTACCAACAGTTCCATGACCTGACACTTCCCTTGGCACTACTTTGTACCAAACGCCCACATTAGTTATTCCTTTAACACATGCATGGTTTTGTAGTATTTCGTTGTCTATAGTATCACCCACACTGTTAACGAACTGGTTTGTTATTCTCTTAGCGGATACTTTATTACACTGTGAAATATCATCAAGAAGAAACAGATGAAATAATGTCGAGGGACCCGGCATATTATGTGATATGTTTTCAACTCATACTTTTTGATTATTTCGTAGTTCTCCTTCCTTATCCCCAATACTAGTTTTTTTCTTCTGCCTAATCACACTACAAAGCTTTGAATATAATAAAACAGGTTTCATGTAACGACGGAGAGGTTAGGAAATGCGTTTAGGTTCTTGATAGGATGCAGTTAATGTACATAACTCCTCTGATACTACATCTACAATCTACCGGATATTACTTATTTGAATATTGTAAATAATTTTAAGCAATAAGTTGTTATAGCAGCACAAGATCATTACCTTAAAATTTAGATTAACTTTCTCCTTATGATTTACTCTTACGTATGCTCTGGATCCCAATGAGATGATCTCCTCAATCTCTACATTTCAATACAACTACGAAAAAAAAAGAACTTTTGTGTTCTATTAAGTAGCAAATGACTTAGACGGAGTCTATGAAATGGAAATACAAAGTTTGAATCTTCGGTTTATAGGGAAAATTATATCAATTCGATACTGAAAGATTGTTTAATCAAATCTTTTCATTATATCAAACTTAGAATGTTGATAGCTGCATGACCTTTAGTATTTGGGCTCAATTTAATACAAATTTTTGCAAGTACACATACTCTAAACCAATTTCAAAAAAACACATCCAAATTTTATTATAAAAATCAACCTCCTTGAGTTGAATGATTATATTTTTCTCTATATTTCCTTTGTTTAGCAGCAAGATGTAGACGGCACCTTGTAAATCAAGCGACAAGTATTATTCCAAATTCACTTTTTTTAACTCTACCAGAGTTCCCATACTTCTAGTATTTTTCCTAAAGTCCTCTTGTGCCAAATAGTTCTTTGATTCATTTGTTAAGTGATATTCTTTTGTATTCTCATTTTGCTTGCTCCATATTCAATGTAGTTTATTCTCTAAGAACTTATATTCCTCTTCATCTAGAATATTATTTGTAAATTACTGTACTCTAAATTATTTATTTTATCTCTAAAGCTAAACGGCTTGACTTTTGTGTTTGAATCGTTTATCATCTCTTCTGCTGGTTTCACGAGCGATGTTCTAAGGTTTCATGTACAATAAAATGATTATTACGGGGTTCCAACTTCATATAAAAGAAGAATCTATTTTAATAGATGTGCCATTATTTTTGTAGGTGTCAAGATTTAATTTAAAACTTGCAACTATGAAATAATAATTCCTGGATGATATGTAACAACAACGACATTTTGAAGTCATAACCCTCTGGAACACAATAAAAGCAAATCCATTATTCTGGAGCCTGTGTTTTTGGTTCTGATATCAAACACTCTTGAGTTTTTCAAAACCTTTAATTTCTATTTTCTTTCTTAGTTTGAACTACCACAATTAATAGTATTAGAGGTATCATAGTCTACAGCAATACCCGTGCAATAATTTTCAGGTTTAGAAGTTTTCTCTGTAAATTCATCATCTTCATTCTTATCACAACAGGAGTTCTAAAAGGCGGCACCCAGATTATTTAATGAAGTTTTGGGTTGATGTTATTCTCCAGTTTGACCTTCTTAATGATGGCTATTTCTATTTTAGCGAATTTTAATATCGATATTAGGTGTACCTTTAGGACTTCCATGTTAAATCTCTGTATGTGTATCTTAAAGAATCACGCACAAAATATATTAGTCCAGTTTAGTTGGGTAATTCTGTTCTCAGTGTTGGAGGCTAGTTGAATTGCCTCATATTATCATAATTTTATACTTCTAGCAGAAAGCGTATTTATACAAATGCACAAAATTCGGTTATATTTTCTATAAGAAGTTTTTGTGAGATTGAGCGTTAGTTCCATTTTGGATTGAAGATTAAGTATTTCTTATGACAATTTCCATATTCTGAGTGAGTTGGACAAACATATACTACTAAGTTTTGAGTGCTATATTTTATGTATACTTTATTTAATAACAGTCTTACAAAATATCTGAAGTAGAGGATATATTTGCAAATAGCCTTCTAATGATCACTTTTATATTTCTTCTGTTTCTTATATTGGGATTTAGTATCTTCTGAACTTAACTTGCTCCCCTTCCCTGCGACTTCAGAAAAAGAAATATGGAAAAGGTTTAAATTTTTGTAAGTAATTTTCTCCGATAGATAGTAGAGAAGTTTCATAATTTGGAATACTCCTACTACCTTTTTGATTTAGTCATAGAATTTAAAGTAGTCTAATCTAATTTAATTTTATCTTTCTCTGGCTTTGAAAGGGTTGAACCACTTATACTATCTTTGAAGTAATCGTGGAGTACATAATCAGCCTTAGCAATTGTACTGAGGTTTCCATTTTTTATGTTTCAAATATCTTTTTTTTTCCTTTGCATAATTCTGAATGCTCTTTGGTGGTTCTTTCCACATTCCTAGCTTCGCTAATACGAGTTTATTCTACTTCCAATGGCTGTTCTAATACTTTTTATCCTTCTTGTTTTTCCTACTACTCTAACTTAAATGATTTTTTTAAATCCATCAAATCCTACTATCTAAATTTCTCATACCAAGAAATAATAGAATAAAATCTTTTCTGTGAATAAACGATGTTTTATGAGCAGGTTCAGTATTTTTTTTGACTTAATAAGGATAATTTATTCTTATTCTAGAATGATCAAAAATGTAATTTTAAATTCAGTTTTACTAATCTTTTTGGTATTGCTTTGTTCCTTTTGTTCTTTTAAATTCCTTTTCTTCGGCTTAGTAAGAAACAGTCAGTGATTCTCTTTGTCTACCAACAAAAATACATTCACTTATGATACTATATATTCATCTGCTACTATAATTAAAAGATGTCCTTGTTTTTAGGGTCGCGGGGATCATATCGCATACATAACTTAGAATTGAGAAAACTTGCTTCCTCAGAAATGCTGCTCAACCAGGTTATTATTATGTGCTCTCCCCAATAACCACTCTTTCCTTTACCCTACCAATAACACCAGCTACTTACATGAATTGTTTTAGAGGTCTCGATCTCCTTTCTGAAAGAAACGAACCAGCTGGTCAAATGGATAGGAAAGATATTATCCTGATAAGTGTTAGCCTCACGCCGACAACAGTCTCATATCCAGTTATTCCTGGATGTAGTATTGCCCTAGAGTGCTGCATTGTCTTTGGTACCTGATAGTCTTTAATTTAGAAACAATCATGATACAAATAGACACTTCACTATTAGGCACTAACTAACTCAGAAAAAAAATACTCGAACCAAAGATTTGTACAGAGATTGACACTACTAACTTTCTATGTGTAAGATCATTGACGTTCATTGAAATTGGAAGAATATTCTTCATTTTATTAGCTCTTGAAAAATATCTGACTGTGTTATGGAAGTTTTAAGCTTAAGGAGGATACCCAAAATCTTTTCCTATTATATTTTAAGTTTTTAAATAGTTAGTTTCATTTAAACCGAGACTCGTCTTTTATGTCCAATCTGTCCATTTGTTTCTTCTGTGAAATTTCTCTAGGCCCAAGTAATTAAACCGTTTAATACAAACGAGAAAGAAAAACTTTGTCAACAATGAAAAACAAAGATTCTCCTGCAGAAGATCTCAGCTTTTTCTATGATAGCGATACCGAAACCATTTCAGAAGGCGAAATTTTACTCCCCACGAAGAAACCAGGTTTGGACTATTCTGTCCATGTAAAAGATGAAATATACTTATTTTCAAATATCGCACTTCCAGTCTTATTTGTTTCTTTGTTATCTCAAGCAGTATGGTTTTACTCAATGACAATTGTTGGATCAACTTTTGGAACTGTTTATGTTGGTGCGTTTGCTATGAGTAATCTTTGCGGTGTTCTTCTTGGGAAAAGTTTCTTGATTGGGATCTTAACTGCCTATGATACACTCGCTGGAAATGCAGTTGGAAAGATAGATTATATTGAACTTGAATCTGTTACAAAAGTTGCTTTATTTTTTTCAATTTGTATAATGCTGTTGGTTGAGCTAACTTGGGCAAATATAGGTTTCTTGCTGAACTTAGTTGGTCAAGATCCAGAAGTAATTAGGTAATTTCTTGCTTGTTCTTTCAATTTAGTATTGTTGAGAAGTTTATGATATATTATAAAATTATGTTTCCTTTGCAAATTGTGGAAGAAGTTGTGAAGAGATTTTACCAAAGTCAGAATATTACTTTGCCCTTTTTAATCCTCACAATTTTAATCTCGGTGTTACATTTCCCAAGTGTCTATTTCTTAAGCAAGAGATTTGGGTTTGATGGAGTTGGTAAACTTTTTGTCCTATGTGAAATTTAGGTTACGCTCATTTAGTCACTCAATTTCTGACAAGTTTTTCATATTTAAGCTACTCAATTTTTTATGGGTACAAGATTAGACATCCAAATTCATGGCGAGGTTTTTTCTCGAGATCACTTCCTGAAGCCCTTTCTAAGCAAAACATCTGGAACTTTGGGAGGCTAGCGTTGCCAGGTGTCTTATCAATGAGTGAATGGTGGTTTTGGGACACAGTTACGATATTTGTGGGAACTCTTGGCAAGGAAGCTCTTGCCGCTCAATCTGTGATGAACAACATTGTCACTATGGCTTATATGGTTCCTTATGGAATTGCAACGGCAACACAGACAAGAGTAAGTACTTTCGATGGAGCCCAACATACACTAGAAACAAGTAAATACACGGGGAAGTTTTACATTGCAAAAATTATTTCAGTTACAGCTTTATTGGTGGCGTTCTTATTGGCTGTCTTGTATGGATCAATTGTTGTTCTCTGTAAAGAAGAGATAGTTGATTTATTTGTAACCCAAGATGAAGATGCAGTCAGGGAAGAAGCAAGCAGAACTGCAATGCTCTTGCTTCCTCTCTGTTTTTTTGATTCTGGGCAAGGGGTCTTAATGGGAATTTTGAGAGGACTGGGAGAACATTTTAAAGTTGGAGTCAGTATATTTTGTTGCATGTGGGTTTTCGGATTACCTTTCATAATTATGTTTACAAAGGGAAGAAACGAATCTGTGTTTGATGTCTACGTTGCATTAACCATTGATTATGCAGTGTTCAATTTAGTTCTTGGATGGCTAACTTTCAGTAGAAGGTGGAGTTAAATTAGTTTATTTCTCAATAATTCAGGAGCTGTAAAATAACTCTAGAAGACGATCGAAATATGGTTTGTGTTTGCGAAACAAGGCTTCGAAAATAAACGGTGTTTATACCAAGAAGGTTTCTCTTTCGTTTGTGTATTTCAAGTATTTTTCAAGATTGTGGGTTACTTTGAGTATTTTATTACTCTGTTTGGAAGATCATTGTTGAATTTGAATTTGCTGGGAATAGAGTTTTTCCTGAGCTAGGTTTAAAAAATGGATTTTCAGTGTAGGTAGATATGAGATCTAGAATTTGAAAAAGACAGGAAACAGCACAATTCTTTGAGAGAAAACGCTGTAAGCACATTCTTACACGTCATAACTTCTAAAGTAATACAAAACACTAGTACCTCCGAAATATTTGAAATGTGAAGGTTTCGCATCAGGTACTAATAATGTAGTTAAATCTCATTATTTTTTGGTACGTTTCTATACTATTGTGCTAATAATATAGGTATCATTGCAATACTATTGCGGTTACCATATTAAAGTACTAAGTATAGTTTCACATATCAACTCAAAATATACGGTGAGACAAATTTGATGTCTCAAGATGTGCTTACTTTTGGTGCATGCAGTCTCCAGACACTGTATTGAGATAAATCTTGTATGGCGGCTTTTCACTTGAAGTAATAGAAATCTTGTAGTTTTTTTGTACCTGTTAACCTAAACCTCCTAATTAACCCTCCTAAGAGAAATATTGAGAGAAGAATATAGAACTATATGTGAACATGCTGATGTTAAACAGAGGCTGTTGTGTTATTACAAATGAAAACCTAAAGGGAGAATATTAACTTCCACAAATAATTTTTTCTCTCAACTAGGTTAAAGTTAGCTTATTTCTAATTTTAGCGCAGCAAGTTCCCGGTAATACGTCTAAGGATCTTTTCAAGATTGAGTGGTGCTGTTCTGGACAGTATAACTGTAGAGTCAAGATGATATTATTTGAAAAGGGTTCATCTTTGTGGCTATTCTTCACATATAGAAGGGGTGTTGGACCTAACAGTACATCAAATTGATCATCAGAGATTTGTCTTATAATATATATTTCACCCTCAAAGGTTTCATGAATTTAAAAAAGCCTTCAGTTCTTTAGACCGCCACGGTTAATATACAAAAATTAGCGTGTTCACCGTTTTTTAGCAGGGATATTCCATGAAACATATACAAGACTGTGAGAAGAATTATTTTAGATTATCAAACCCTTGTGTAATTACTATCGATGGCTAGCTTAGAAGTTCATATTCTTAGGCCGTCATCATTTCAAACTATGAAATAAATCCTATTAGATTGCGCTGTTTGAACATTACTTGAGCTCCCTTAAGTTACTTTTGGATAATCTTTAATTAAATCTTCTACGAGAACTTGAGTTGGTCCTTGCCTATAGTTCTGCTTGAAGCTAGATTGGCTAATTGTTTGACTTTGTAAGCTCTAGTGCACAGAATAATAAAATAAATATCTCCTTAGCTGTATCTTACTTCTAGCGGCACCAGTTCAATGCACGCCGTCTTTTAGATGCTAAAACCAAATATAACTATTAAGATGGACTTATCGCAGGACGGATCTTCAGTATCAAAACCTAAAGAAGAATAAACCTGCTTTCTGAAAACTCAACCAATGATTTGTTTCTTCTGTAACGCTGATGATATCCTCTGAATAGTTCCAATCTTCATTCTTCCACAGCTCTTTCAAACTTGAAATAGGTTCTGTGCTTATTGTAGCAACCACAGGAAAACGAGCCTTCACCTCATACCCCACAAGTTTTATTAATACATCCAAAAACGGAGTAGAGAAACTCTAATGTTTTCGTTTTTGCTGTCCTCAGCAGTTTTCATAAGGTTACCCTACCTATCCTCAACAGACAGGTCATACTTCTCATTTCTGTTGCTACATACTGCATTTCTTCTGATGGGTGATAGTTAATCAGAACGTAGAAATGACTAGTGCGAATACATCAGCTCTTGAAGCATATACCAGCTGAGGGTTATAAAGTTCATGAGCTTGAATTTTTTCAATACCAGGCCTATGCTGAGTGAACTTATTTTCCTCCGTAGTGATTTCAGTATGTTTCATTGCACAGCCAAAATTCAATAATTTTTGGAACATCTATGATTCCAGTCATAAGTTTTGCGGGTTTAATATCTCCATGAACGAAACCAGACTTGTTAATAAACCAAATTTCCATCAGAAAACCTGTTATTAGAAAGGACACAAAGTTTCTAGGAATTTATACGTCCAACTGGACTTTTTATTGGCCTTCTGAAGTACAGAAAATGGCCTATTCTTTCCAAGAGAAAGAATACGACAACATAAATACTCTAAAATAAATAAGGCATCTCTAGAACTTCCTAAGTTGTCCATAATCTTCGCAATAAACTGAGTTCCTGCAAAATTTCTCATTTCTTTGATAACTTCACTTTCTCTCAACAGAGTCCTTTAGAGTTGTTCTAGTAAGTTCAAGTCTCCCCTTAAAAAAATCAATATGTTTTCATACCCGTCCGCAACGTATTCAGTGGAAACCTGAGTTGTAGTGGGGATTGAGCCATAGATACGTACTTTGCAACCAGACACTTTTCTTTCTAAAAAAAGTCGAGGGTTCGAGTACACAGACATCTGCTGGAACAGATTCGAGATGATTTGCCCTCCTGTTTCCCAGGATCTGGGTAATGTCGTCAACGCTTCAAGGCTCCAAACTTGACTTCGGCATTGTCCTCGAAGGACACGATACAAGCATCGTCACACACCTAACGTGTGTATTTCTATAATTTAGCAATATCGCTTGAAATAGAAACATAGCCGTAATATTTGATACAAAAGAGCCGTTCACACTTAACATCTACAGGAAGAAAATCTTTCCAGAGTTAAAAGAAACGAAAACAGGAAACTTTTTAGTAATTGCGTGATGGAGAAAGCTCAATTTCTTCGTTACAACTGTAAAATATTAATTCTTGTGAAATTTATTATAGTTATTGTCTGTTTGGTACTAATGCACTTCTTGAACTTTCTCAAAGTAATACACCGTTGCTTGAAGAAACAAAAACTAATTACCAAAATGTATTAACCCTACGTCGCAATGACCAACCTGCTCAGCAAACAAGCAAATGACGCAAACATATCCTTCCTAACTTCCAATAAAAAGTTTGCTTTGGTTTCAAGGTGCCTACCCTTGGTAAAAGACTTGCAGAAGCCTTATTTTATCGGAAATGCTATACTCACTTTATTGCTTAACTTGCAAACCTAACGTCGTCTGCTATACTTAGTGAAATAGATCAATATCTTGTTTTCTTTTTCGCTGCTGCTTCCCTGCTGAAACTAATGCACAAGAAAACTTCTTATCTACAGTAATTTAACATTGACTACTGATCTTAACTATGAATTCACTCCAAACAATTGCAAAACGACTTCGAAAACAGGTTTTACCAAGTGAAGCCCGCTTGCCAGTAGTTTTGGACAAGCAATTGAACCATGAAGCACTATCTAAGCTATTTGCAATAGAAACAGTCGCCATTAAAGTCAAGAAGTTCTATCCGAAAAACCTATGTAAGACATTTTCCAAACTTGTCCTGGAGCACAACTCAAAAAATTGGACAGTAAACTATACAGATGAAGTGGTTCAATCTGATGTTAATACAGTAGGATTACCGTATAATACATTCAAGCCCGCAGAAGAGGATCTTTATTTTCAAAACGTCACAGAAACAACCAAACTTCTTCGAAGCTTAAACTTCTTGTCTCCAATAGATGCTGTTCGACTTCACCTTGATGAAAAGTTTCCACATGGCTGCAGCATCAAAAAAGATGCACTTTATCGTCCCTTTAATGCAGGTTTATCTAGAATAATGGAACTCGATGATCCCTTAGCTCCGAAGTTTCAGAGAGGACTCTTACATGTCGATGAACTTTCAGTTTGCAAAAACAGCGAAGGTCTCTTTAGCTACAACTTGTATCTGCAAAATCCGGAAGTTGGGGGCGAGCTCTTAATCTATCCAATAGTTTTTCGTTCAAGAATTCAGTTTTACTCTAATATCAGTTTCATAAATAAGTTTCTAGACAAGAATGGGCAGGATGACTTGTATAAAATAATGGATCAAGTTTGTCAGCCAACTCGTATCTCTGTTGATGAAGGCGATCTCGTTCTACTCAGTGCCCAAATCCCTCATGCAGTACAGAAACCACTATTAGGTGATACCAAGAGGGTTTCTTTTCAAGGTTTCATTTCATATAGTAATCAAAAACCTCTAATACTGGAAGTTTGACTTCTGCAACCTCTCAATTATCAAATCTACCTTTTTATAGCTATAGCTTTCAACGTCTTCTTTGCCCTCTTCAAAGCTTTCATACATATCATTTATTATTTCAAAAACTTTCTTATTTTTCCGTTCCTCTAAGTGTGAAAATGGTTTTTCTCTGGTGATAAACCTTTCAATAACCCTCCTCGTTTGAACTCTGCCCTTGTCTTTACGAAGCTTCACCTTCTCTGCGTCCATTATATCAAACCTCTTCCTAGCTTCTTCTCTCTTCTTGCGTTGCATATGTACCAAAAACTGACTCATATTAATTTCACCATCTTCTTCTTCTTTTGTATTCAAAATTTCTGCCATACTTCCTTTGTCCACGAAAGGATATTTTGTTAACAAATTTTTTCTTTCCATATCTGTTCCGATTAAACGAATATCTGAATAGATATGAATAAAATTGATACGTTAAGAAATTTACTCAACGAAAATCAAGAAAAACAAAATAGATTGCAAAATGTAAATATGTTGTTTGGAAGCGATGAAATTGTATCTCCAGAAGTTGGTTTCTTACTTAAAGAAAACTTTTCAACGCTCTTTGAGTGCCATGTTGACAAGGACTTCAGTGAAGAGGAAATCGAACAACTTCTTCAGATTTTGCAAAAGCTCCAAGGACTAAAATGGTTTCCACAGATTTTTTATCAAGAAGATTCTGCTTTTGGTTTAGTCCTGGGTTTTCTAGGTAGCGAAGCTCTTCCAGCTGGATTGAAGTTGGAAGTTGTTGGTTTTGTGAAGAAGCTTGCTAACATAGATCTCTCCCTTTTCAGGGAGAATGTTCTAAAAATTCATATGGGTTTGTCAAACTTGGTGGAGGTTCTTAATGTTCCAAGAGAAGATGTTGAATATGAAGCGCTGAGTTTGTTAAAGCTGTTAACATCAAGCGAGAAAGAGAATAATGAGCTGGAGATCTACCTCGCATTCTCTGGTATATTTGATAAGGTGCTGGCAATAATGGAAAGAGAAAAACATCTTGATGCTATGCTTGAAGATGGACTAACTGCGATATTGAATATCATGACCAGTCAACAAACTGTAAAACTCTTTCTAACAGCTGATTCAAACTTCATTTTGCGTCTTATTAACATAGTGAAGTTTCCTGTTTACTTGCCAAATCAAGAAAAGACTCAAGACTGTTATCTTGGAGATTGGCCATTGGAGGAATATTTTGTTGATTTGGAAAACTGTAAACCGACTGTGCTCTCAAATATTCTCCTCTTGTTACAAGTATTTGAATCTATCTTGGAGTTTTTGGAATCTACCGAGATAAAGCCTTTGGAAAATCTGAAGGACTATTTTTACGAAAATCTTGAGGAGCTCACAAATCTTGGTATCAATTTACAATCTCTATGCAAAAGATTCGTTTCAAAAGAGATATTTACCCCCTGTCAAATAAGTTTAATGTCGTCTGTGCTACATAGATTGATAATAATCTTGTATCATAATGTACGGGATCCAGATTTCTTAACGGATATATCAAACTCAAACCTTGATTTCCTGGAATATACTCAGCACCAGATTCTAGAAAAGTGCATGCGATTATTGATTTTGCTCTTTTTTCGTGTGAATTTTTGTGTTGAATTGAAGGAAGAGCTTTTTCTGGTACCAATTAATTCATACCTTTCTTTTTCTATTGATCTTAGTCAATCTAATCAAAAAATTAAACTTTCTTCTTTGAGCTTTCTTGTTACATGTTGTGAACCTGGTAATTTAGTTCCAACGATGGATACCTTAGAGAAATTTAGATACAGTATGAATACTTTGTTTCTAGCCACACAACTATTCCAATCTAATGAACATGTTATTTCACAGTTGAGTAACGCTTTAGGAAATGATAACTCCCTTGCCTCTATACATAAACTGAGTTTAGAAAACATGGTTCTATCGATGAAAAAGCCTAACAAGAACTTATTTTTTGTATACTTAAATCAGAAGCTTGTATCCAATATATTTCTAAGAAGAAGTGTCGCTGCAGTTGAACTATTACAGAAAGTTTCCTACAACTCTATGCCTTTTGCTAATTGTCTTATTGAAGCCTTAGCAGAACAGCTTTCCGATGTCAGTAGGAGAACGAAGTTTGAAAATATGAACTCAATCAACCAAATAACGTGGATGTTGTTACTTGTACAATTAATTTTCTTGGTGGATTCTGTTGAGGGAGTAGCTGCTAAGTTGTCTAAGGAACATTTAATTCTTGATGTTTTGAGGTTATGCTTTAAGGAAGGGTTTAATGACGATGTTGAAAATCTAGGCTTCTTTCAAATATGCTCCCTCTTTGTCCTAACCCTTCTAAAAAAGCTCTGCAATACAAATACTGAGCTAGCTAGACCGTTCTACGAAAGACTTGTCCAAGGTTATTCATTGGACCAATTATTTTCAAGTCTTGAGCCCGAATCTTTTGAAAATGTTGGATTGTTAAAATCTTCTCATAAGACTCGTTTCAACCTCGTGAATAATAAAGTACCATTTAAGATCTCGCTGCATTTTGATGCGAAAAACAGTATTGAAAATATAGCGTGGATAGATCGCGACTTTGCGAAATGGTTGGTAAACCTTGTTGAACCTACGAAGGAGGAAATTATGAAGTTTTCCTTATCCATACCAAAAGTTGATGCATCGCAGCAAGCCTTGCCTATAGTTGCTGAGAAGGCAACAGTCCCGATGGCAAAAGTTTCTTCTACATTGGATCCGCTTTTTTCTTTTCAGAATAAGCTATTGAATCAACTTGAATGCAGTATATTGATTTTTTATTTTATTCTTTAGATTTGTCTAATGAAAATATTTCGAAAGGGGAAAAGCATGCGCATTTTAGTCAAGTGATGAACTTTTTTGATCTTGTCATAAACCAGCATGAAGTGGACAAGAACAACCTTCGGGCTTTTGAAGAGGCCTTGAGTAAAGGTAGTGCTTACTCTTCTTCTTACTTTAGTTTGTGCCTTAGGATATAAGTTGTGCCACAGCTTCAGCACATTTGAAATAGAGACGCTAAGAGCATGTTACGGCCAGATGTTTTACTGTTTCTGTATGGAAGAGCTGGACAAGCAAGGAACAAGAACTCTTGCTTCGCGAGAGCATTTACTTAGAGTACTTAGTGAGCAACAAGTACAGGATATAGAGAACTATATTATTTCTCCAGGTTCAGATGATGATCTTTCTTAGTCAAGCACCTTTAATTCCTCTGGACAACCTTAAAAACTGCTAACCTCAGCGAACAAGTATGGGTTAGCCTATGAACCAAGCATCTGGAGAGCTTTATGTAGCAAAAATTTCAATAATTCATACCTGGAGCACAGATTTGTATTTTCTCTATTATCCTAATATTTCCTTCTTTCTGGCACAACTTAAGTGTTCTTTCTAGTGTTCTTTTTGTAGTTTTCTTGCCCATATTGCCACGTCAGCAGGTATCAATATAGCCACTTTTTAGCCAATCAAATACCGCCACAAATCCAAATTGGTCCAATGAAGTCACCAATGGAAAACAGCAACAAACAAGAAGCAAAAAGAGCATTGGAATTGGCCAAGAGCCATTTACTAAAGAATAATGTAGACAAAGCAAAAAAGCTAACACAAAAGGCACTAAAGATGTGTCCTGGTCTAACAGAAGCTTCTGATTTTCTTAGTCAACTTGAAAACTTGAAGACAAATGGCAGTTCCACCAAGCCTTCTTCGGCAAACAACACAAAACCAGCTGAAAAGCGTCCAGAACCAGAAAAAATTGAAAGAAAATTTACTCAAGAACAGGTAAAAGGTGTTAAACGTATTGAAAGAGCAAAAGATTTGTACGATGTGCTACAAATTGAACGGTCAGCAAGTCAAGCCCAAATTAAGAAAGCTTACCGGAAATTAGCGCTTAAGTTTCATCCAGATAAAAATGGCGCTCCAGGAGCTGAAGGTGCATTCAAAAAGATAAACAAAGCATTTTCCATTTTATCCGATGAGAAAAAGCGTCAACATTATAATATGTTTGGTGAGAAGAACATTGACTCACGATCTGGATTTCAGAATTTTAATGGAGAAGAATTTGATCCAAATGAGATCTTTAGACAATTTTTTGGTGGTGGATTTCCACAGCAACAAGGTGGGGTCAGATTTGGCAATAATGGGTTCGTCTTTACCACTTTCAATGGTTTCCCAAGATCACCAAGACACCGCAGCGAGGCGAGAGACGAAGGTTTCAAGTTTAGTTTGTTTCAATTTTTGCCGATCATTATACTTTTTCTATTATCTTTTCTAAATGCTCCAGAATCTTATGATTCAGTGTTTAGGCTAAGGCCTACGCCTGTTTTTTCCCAGAAACAGGTAACGAGAAGAACAAGTGGAATCTGTCCCGATATCCCGTATTATACGAAACCTAATTTCAACAGAGTGTATAAAAGTAACTGGAGAACATATTATGAGGTTGAAGATAGTGTTCAAAGAGCAGCTTATAGGGAGAGTGCTGAGCGATGTACACGAGAGAAAAGAGAGCGAAAGAAGGAGATTAAGAAGCTTGAGAAGAAGGGAAAGCATGAGAAAGTAAAAAGCCTAAACTCCAAAAGCATAGGCTCATGTGAGGAAGCTACTCGAATAAGAAGGTTCTTATAGTTGTAGGGTATCTTTGTTTTGGTTTGTTTTAGATAAAAACTCTTTTTGGTAGGTTGAGATGTAATTCAAGTCGGTTTAGGTTCATCTATTGTTTTCTTATCTTTTTGTTGTGGGTAAATGAGTAGAGGTTTTAGCTCTTAAGGTATCATAATATCCTCGTTTTCAAGAGCAAAGCAAAAAGAAAATAAAGTTTCAATCAAAGACGTACTAATCAAAGAAGTAAAACTTGAGAAAAGGAACTGATATATAGCTCACCACTCTTGAACAATTTATATATAAAATTTTTTCCATTATCTTGAAGTGATATGCTTGAGGATGGGTTCTTCTCTTCTTTTTTTAGCATTCTACATTAATTTTCCGATTAGATGAGTTAAAGACGGGTTCACAATGCAAGACTACAGGGAAAAGATGGATGTTTTGAATCTAGTTAATAAGCTGTGGAACCTAAACCTAAAATTTTGAAAGAAATTCTGTCGGAATAAGCGCTGTTTCTGAGTATTTCTATGTAGCAAATCGTTCATTTTTCTCAGTAGTTTAACTTTTCTGTCAAAGCAGAAGTTCACTATTTTGAAAGTCCTATAATGCTGTGAAACGGTGCAACTAAAAACCCATCTCAGCTTAGACCACTTAAAGGGTGGACTTGGTAATGATATAATAACTAGTAATAAAAGGTTTATTGAAACAGAGATGTGTTTATATTCCATTAACTAGTTTTCTTACCCAATGCATTTTCTACAAACACAAATTATCTGTTAAATATCTACCACAATTCGAGCTGCGTAGTTTATATATGATTCCGGATTCCACTACCACCACATCTAAAATATGTTCGAACCACTTTTATCGTTATTTTCATGTTTTCTTCGTTGCTTATTGTTCTCCATAGACTTGACAGCAAATTCGTTTACCAACTACAAGTAAGTGCTTCTGGAAACCTCTTAATTTCGTAATAAACTCCGTCTTTACCTGGAATCCTATCATGTGCAATAGAGCTCGCATATTTCTTCTAATGATCTGTCTAGAAAGCAACTAGTTTAATTATTTTATTATGTTATTTTTTGCAATATTTTGTGTTTTCCATTTTTATAGTTGATATGCCATCACCTAAGATGCGAAGAACTTCACTCTAATTAAGAACTGTGATTATTTTCTACCACTGCATCCACAATAGTACTTAAGTTAATATAATGACCTAAGACTCAGTATAATTTTATTTGAAGAAGTTATAATTTTTTGATTTTCAATTTGTTGAAGTACCACTTCGTCTAATTAGATTGCAATTTAACGACCTTACGTTAAAACTATTGTTTTCGAAGATGATATCTGTTTAAAATTTGACCTTCAAATCTTTTAATATCTTAAAATGCAATCCTATGTTACATATTTCATTGAAATACTTATGCATATTTTCAGCTGCTTTCAGGTGATTAATTTATGAAAACTTTATGAGGATGGATTATTGATGTGTAATGAAGAATACTTGTGCTCTAAGTATTTTATGTAATTAGCTTCAAGACAAAAAAAAATAGTTGTTCTTGATGACTTTGTTATCGATTTGGAAGAAAAATATATATTTATGCGCAATATATATTCTTTTTCTAGTGCGACTATATAGAGACAATGTTGTACCAGCAAGAATAGCATAAATAAAAACTAATTTTACTGATTCCTTGAATGCCAGTCTTAGATCTTTTGGGAAATTGTTCGTATGTAGCAGGTACTTCTATGAAATAGAGAAGAATAAAAGAAAATGGCTAGCCACATAAATGACCGTAATGAAATATTTACAGTAAAGATAACAGGACGACAGATTATTTGTTTAAAACATAGGGTAGAAGGAAAGCATTAGCAAATTCTTCTACCATAATTGTGTTTTCTACTTAAAGACACAAAGAAATATTTCGAAAGAATGTATGTTCAGTGAACTTGGGATATATACTTACAAAATTCTAGACTGAGTAGCAGATTATCACTGCAAAATACTTGGAGCCCAGAGCTTAAAATGGAATGAAACGCATATATTATTCTAACAACATGATTGGTCAGGTAAATTTCGTGAAACTAATCAAGAAAACACGTTCGGGAAGATATAAAGTTTGTAGTGATGAAACATGAAACATATTTCTCATTTTCCCTCTTTCCTACACTTTTAAGAAGAATTTATTCAGTCAAGCATTTTTTCAACCAATATGATATAAAGATATAGAGGCAAACCATGTTTTTCTATATGTACAAAGAAATAAGAAAATATTTTTATTTTCTAAAAATACCCGCAAAAATATTGATACTCAATTAATTGAACTCAAGTTATTACACTTCCTAGTATTAACAGAATCTTTTTTATAAATTTATTTGCTTCAGGTATAAAGTTTTGCAATATAGGCTCCACTTTATACTAAAGAACATGTGAAAGACAAAGTATAATCATGTGTTTCTACTATGCATTTGGATCTCAACCGTGACGATTGACATTAGTGTATAAGGAATTGGTTTCTTCCTACTTGATTTGATGTTGCAAACAAGGTAGTTTGGTACTTGTAATTAGCATCGAACTATTGTCTAAGATGAATTGAAGATGGGAAATAGAAGCTTATATTTCTGTTGAGCATTCTCGTGGTTCTATCCCACGCATAAATGACATTCTTCGATAAGTTCTAAAACTTCATTTACAAGTACTCTGTTAGAAAACTGAAAAAGAAAAATTGGCAGTATGGGCTCTACAGAATCTTAGAACATGGATTTTGCAAATACAATAAGAGACCGAATCTGTGCAAATAACTATAAAACTTTAACCCTATGTTAGCAATCGGCATATTAAGGAGAACTGATTAATGTAAGTTCAAGCTTGTGGGATGTTTTAAAACTTTTAGTTGCATTAGATAGGTGGGGATATATTACTACTCTAACGAAGAAGCAGTGATGAAAAAAGACTGAAGATACTTTTTGTCATGCTTGCGCAGGAGAATCCAGGGATAGTGATTATGCTGATTCAAAAAGTTTGTAACGAGGAGGTAGTTGAAGAGAGATTGCAATGAGCTGAATGAGACTTTAACTAAAAAATACGTAACATAAATATACTAAACAAAAAAATGAAAAGGGAACCGGGGATTGTTACGTTTACTCTTACTATAGTAAAGTGTTCATACATCATGTTATGTTTACTAAAGCGATATAATAGACATCTAAAGACTCGCAGAATTTGCCAATAGTTTGCATATGAAGCCGAAGACATACGCCGCAGGTATGGTTATAAAGTCTGAAGGTTACTATTTTTGTTTGTGGGCAGGCGACTTCCTTTCTAATGATGAACGTTTTAGTAAAATTTTTCCATTACGGCTACAATAGAACTACGGCCAGATCTTAGTTCAATAACCCTCCTATTGTGAATGAAAATTCTTTGTTAAATTGACCAACCATTAGCTTATGTATCTCTATAGCATTTTGAAAGTAAATATTGTTAGTTCCTAACCAATTGCAATATTTGCTCATTCAAATGACATCATTTATTAGACTAATTCATAAGTTGCATAGCCAAATCCCCAATCTACATCTTAAATTAGATATCTCTTCTCGTGAAGGTATTCCTGTTCATTCAAATCTGAACTTAGCTTAATCTTTTCGTGCTGTTGAAAATTTCTAAATTCTGATAAAAAATAGAGGTTGAACAAATTTTGAAACTTGAAACTGCCATAAAGTTATCCTGCTCTAAGTTCTCTCAGTGAACTGATCTCCATATCCCTGTAAGTATAAGAAATCGACTTCAATTTCCAGAAACACAAATGCACAACATAACGTAAGAGCAATAGTGTTTGGGTATCTGTTACTAGTATTCTTGGTTTCAAGACAAATACGAGGTACTCCAGTTTCTCTCGATCATATGCTTATGTAGGGCAAGTTGTGCAGGCGAGGAGCAAGCTAGATTTGCAAGAAGTGGACCATCGAATCCAATGAGAGGGTTGTTGAACCTATTCAAAAAATGTCATCAACTACACCGAAGCTCATCGGTGAAAATTTTGAAGTAGAGGGCGTAACTTATGTCAGAGATCTACTGTTCCTATAAAATTTTAAGTCAAATCTTCGATTAATGCGGTAAGACTTGTCATGATTAACATAAGGCCTATGGTGAACAAGAGAAAGAGAAAAGCATTTGCACAATAGTGATGGTTTACCACGCAGATGATGAAGAAATTGTTTATGATTTGCTTGATGAAGCGAATACAAATTCTTAGTTGAGAAGAACTGAAGATGGAGCATGTAAAGAAAAACTAAGTGAAATTATGGGTGCTACCTTAGGAATCTAGAACTTCTACATGATTGTGCCGATAACCCCTCGAAAATCTAAGGATTAAAAAATTAGAGGCAAGAAAAATACGTGAGAATTTGTAAGGAACTAATGAACAGTGCCCAATCAAAGTAGTAGTGGTACACACAGATGAGCTTCAAAAATTCTTGTTGCAGAGTACTTGTTTTTATGCGATTTTTATCCGATTCGTTGTTCTATGGTTTGTTATTCGTTAGATGTATGTACTGTTTATGTACTTGAATACCATACAAACTTCTCTGATAAAATAACATAATACAAATTTCGATAAGGTTAACTCTCGCAAGTTTCTTTATTCTTAAGAGCCCACAAGAACAATATCGAAAGATATATTATTTATGCATGAGAAAAGAGGAACGCCTTCATCTATTGAAAGAATTACGTTCTTCTAGTTATTGAAACTAAGAATTCAAGTACAGTTCTTGAACAAGAAGAGAGCATTAAATAGACTAAAAGACTAATGCCCTTACTATATTGCAAAATCATTATGATCAGAGCTTGAATTACGTGTTGCATGAGATAAAGGATCCTGAAAAAGCACCTGATATTCTCGATAGATATATCATTGAAAATAAAAAGCGAAACTATTTCAATTGAAAATTATCTAGATAAGCCCTAAGGAAGGCTATTTCTTCAGAAGTCTAATAATTTTAATGTGACATACAGAAGTTTTATTAAGCTTGGTGGTAATATTCCAGAGAACAAGGTTATATTCAAACAACTTGATTTAGCACCGTCAATTTTGAGCGATGTGTTACTAAGAATGATGCTGAAAGATACAGTACCTTATGATATATTTTTAATGTAATGATGTGCTTCGAAACTTCCAAGACTAACTGTAGTTCAAAAACAGTTGTATTTAAAGAAAATAAGAATGTCAAATTCATCTTACATGCTTTTTAAATGTAATCAACCGGGATATCGTGCATCAGAATGTACCAATTACTAGTTTTGTTCTCTATGTAATTATTTGGAATATGGAAATTCTCTTCGTAGAAATAGGAACAAATAAGATATACAAAAAAATACCAGCTGCTTTATAATAGCCTTTATCGGAATAAAAAATATATATTAACTTTGCTATATATAATTTTTGACAAGTACTAAATTGTGAGAATAAGTAAATACTTGAATCAGGTGTAAGCTATCATGTTTGCGGTGAATATTATTTGGTTCACGGTAGTGAGCTCATTCAACTTTAAGAACTAATATTTTTTGATGCTACTGGAGGAACAGTTTATTAAAGTAAGCAGGTAGTAACATTTAAAAACTGTCCTAGAAAATGGAAGCATGATTATTTAAGAAGATATTTACGTCTTTCTTGATCCTAAAATGTTCTTAATTTCGGTGACAATTTTACTTACTAAATTGTTGACTTTAACTGCAAAAATCAAAGAATTTTATAATATAAGAGATGAACAATTGGTCTTTAAAGCTGGATAAATTGAAAAAAAAACTTGGTTAAATGTAAATAAGAAGATATTGAACAAGATAATCTAATACAAGAGAACAAATAATTGAGGTTCCAAGAATTTGCATTTCTTGAAAAATATTCAACTGCCAGTATCTTTCCTTAACTTGTTTGATCATTTCGGAAATAGTGCATTTGAAAAAACGTTGCAATATATAAATATCAATTTTGAAGAAAAAAAACCTGGATAACTTATACTATGAAACTTATGATACAACATACATGAAAGGAACAGTTATTGAAAAAGTAAATGCAATTAGTTTTCCTACTGAGCTCGGTACCTTGTTACATATGAACACAGTTATAGTAGTGACCAAGTCAAGAGCAAAGAATGCTAGCTTTCATTGATAACTGATGTATAAATCATGTTTGGATATGTGTTTCTTTTAAGAATAAAATGGAACTTGCCAATAAAATTATATAATTTAACAGAAAACATAACGTTATTAATATTACTGAGATATATTCATTTCAAGGTTTCAAGCTTGTAAATCAGTGCACGATTTAGATTTGTCATTAATTTAGCAATATATCTACAACATTATCCCCAAATATTCATATATAGAGATAAATAATGGGCTATGAGAGAGGTCCAATCAATTTGGTTTTTCGAGAATACGATTCTTCCTAAACCATTTTAACATTGAGAAAGTTTTATTTAGATTTATCTACCAAATATAGTGTATAATTATTAAACGACACAACTGAAGGTACGAAAGAAATATCTTGTTTTAAACAAAACTTTAAAAACAAATCTAAATTAAAGATATTATAATTTTCTTCGTAATCGGTAGTATATTTAACTACTGTTGAAAATGAACCATTTATAACCGTTTGCATTTGACGAAACACCATAACGCCTGAGAGAAGATGAATCAGAAATACGCAAGATCAATGTCCCCTTTCTCCAAAAACACTTGACAAGGTGTGAACGTTATGAAAGCTGAAACTGGTTCAAACACAGAAAAACAGAATGAGGAAGAGAAAGGCAGTGACGTAATGGCCATAACGAAGGAGGTGAATTTAAGCAAATGGAGAGGAGTTTGTATTAACTTCCTAGGGGTGCAGTTACTAGCTCTACTAAATTTTGGTGCAAACTTCAATGCTATTGTACACAGATTTATCCACCGTCACTTATGTGAGTATAATTTGGACATTAAAGTGTTGAATACAGTTAAAGCTGCAAATTGGTCAGACATGGGAGGCTCACACACGGTTGCTATTCCTGTTTTTATAGGAGAAGTAGTAACCACGCTGGTTTTTAGGATTATTAATGACTTAGAAGTGGCTGTTGTTCTAGGACTGTCAGCCATACACGAAACTATTATTGATTTATGGCCAATAAGTGAACCATTCCCAGACACATAAGTGTTCCTTTATACTCCTGGTGTAAAGAAGATAGAATTTGCACAGTATTAAGCGAGAAAAATTTGTATGAGAACCTAGAGGAGGATCTTATTTTCACCCTACCAGGAACGGGAGACACTTCTTATGCTTGGGTAAAACATAGTCAGGTCGATGAAGAAGAGGTGAATAGGGCTCTGAAATTATTAGAGGTGGACATAAGAAACAGCATTCAAGTTGTTGAAGCTGAATCTGAAGTAGAAAATATCCAGTTTCAATCTAAGTTGCTGAAGTCATTGGCACGTTTATACTCAGTTTTGTTTTCTACCTTCCGTGGAGGTTTGTTGAAAATTAATCCATTATAGTTGTTTTTAACGAAGCACCCTGCAAAAATCAAGAATAGGATCATTTAAGGTATCTAACTTTATTTTTAGGCGAGAAAGGAATAAAATGGCCTCAATACTTGAGCTACGTTTCGATGAAGAAGAACTTTACACTGAATAGAAGTTTGAATGACACTGCGTACCACATCGTTTTTGGAGTGAATTCTCCACACTTGGAGTATCGAAAACAGAGACTGTACAAGACAGAGATTAATAACGAGGCTTTGGAGCAAGCTAGAGCTCGTGATGTTAACGAAAAAAATGTCGAAATCAATTTGGATTGGATAAATCGAAAGAAAAACATCCCAAGCTTCATCCCTGGAGATGTTGCTTGGTAGATGAACCCACGAATGAAGAAACTGGAACTTGACTACGAGCTTTGGAGAGTTGTTAAAAGACTTGGAAAGAATATTTTAGAAGTACAAAACATTAAATCAGGCAGAAAATCTATAGTCCTCGAGAAAAATCTTGCTCAGATCAACATGGAGTAATGACCTGGCGGGGGATGATGCATCCTTGTATTAAAGCCTTTGATATGTTGAGTATTAATGGTAGCTAGTTGAGTATATATTTACTCCATATTTATCTATGAAGGTAAAATACATATTCTACCTTATCTAGTATATTTATCTTCTAAAGTTGAATATTATTTATCTCCTTGTCTGAGGTGAGTTTTGAGCAAATTTAATTTGTACAAGCTAAAAAGGACTTTATATAGTTCTTAATTGTTAAAAGTATATTGGGTTGAACATTTTAACGGCTTAAGACGATAATATACAATACTTTACGATATTACCGGTATGTTCCAAAACTCTTAATCATGAGGCCATATGACCCAAAACAAGATGGATAAAATCTTTCAAAGTCAACAAGCTATAGATGCATTCAAAGCAACTGTTACCATTACACTTGGAGGAAACCTGTGTATTTTTATATTCACTCTATTCGATATCAACAAAAATCTTCTTCGAGACCTCTTAGCTTTCAGTATCGGTGCTTTACTCGGAGATGTCTTCTTACATCTCATTCCTCACGCAATCGAAGCACAGAGTGCTGAAAATGTTGGTATAAGTGTTCTTTCTGGTATTTTTTCTTTCTTTTTTTTTGAGAAAATACTTAAATTAAACTCAAACAGCACTAATTCAACTCATGGACATTCTCATTCAACGCTGAAGAATACAGATGGAGTTCATTGGATCGAGTTACTGAAAAAACCAGGTGTCACTTTGAACATGATTGCTGATTTTGCTCATAATTTTACTGATGGTTTAGCTTTGGCAGCTTCTTATCAAGCAAATGAGCAACTAGGATTTGCAATGACTGTGGCTATTACAGTACACGAAATCCCACATGAAATAGGTGACTTTGCTGTACTGCTTTCTGAGGGATTAAGTAAGAAACACGCGTTCTTGTTTCAGTTCATCTCAGCTATTGGAGCATTTGCTGGATGTTTGTTTGGATTAGTGTTTGGAGAAACTTTTGGTAATGAAAGTATTTTACTTGGGTTCACAGCAGGAGGATTTATATATGTTTCTTTGGTTAATATATTACCAAATTTATTCGAGCAGTCTGGAAAAGTATTTGATTTGATTAAACAGTCGGTTTTATTTGGTTTAGGGGTTGTTTTTATGATGTTTATATCTGTTATTGAACCTCATGATCATGGACACTCACATGAAGCACATGGACACCATTAACTTGGTTAATTAACCCTTAGAAATGTTATGCATACTCTTTTCTTTTTGAAACTCCATACTCCAGAAAGGCTGCTGGATTTTTAGATTTACTATATTTAGTCTATGATATTTGTTGTTTTTAAGTTACATATTCCAGTTTCACATGAAGATGCTTCTTTTTGTCTTGTGTGCTCGGCAGTCTTTCTTTCGAATTCTTCTAGTAATATTTCCCGAATCACGTTTTGTTTCATTTCCTCCTTGTCAAATTCTTGTTTCCAATGTACAAAGCCAATGGTTCCGATAGTTGCAGCGCATGTTGTGCCGAATACTGCCCATGCTCGACTAACACTCATATGCGGTTCTCTTCAAATTACAAATATACAATTTTATTTATGGTACAGGGTAATGCACCAAGGTTGAAAAAGATAAAGTTTTATACTTCGGGAAATAGAGCCTTTGAAATTTTGAATTTTGGGATTGAAGTTTTTTTCTGAACTCTGCACACGAGGAATCTCTGCTCAAAAGCTATTTGCAAAATAAAAATCTTTTACTTGCCCCAATAGGTGGAACGGAAACGTCTGTAAAACATCAACTATTTTTTGATTTCGTGCCCAAAAGTTTAGAGAGGAGGTGGTAGTATTCTTATTTCATCACGGGCAAATGCAAGACTAAATCAACTAGGAACAAAAACTTCAGAAGGTTAATATGGCCCAATAATGTTAAAAAGTTTGTATTTTAAAGTAACCCGTCAAATCCTAGTGAGCATTGAATAATATCTATTTAAAAGCGAAAATAGAAACTATAAAAAGTGCGCTTAGATTAATACTTTAGATAGTATTCACTTCATCAATGCCAATGCCTTCAGATTTAATGATACTTATTCTGGAGAAAATACATATCCCTTAGCCCTTAAGCCATATTTGGATATTTGATGCAAGCAGATTCTGCTAATATATGGGCCTGTCCATCACACTCCAAAAAAATGCATTAGCAAATCGATTTGCGTCAGGAAACTGATTAAAAACCATCGCGTTTCGTGTTATGATTCAAGCCAACGCGAAAACAGAAAACTCTTTTGGCTCTCAAGATAATTAAATCACAAATACATTGGTTCCTGTTAACTTTATTTCTTTACTCTTTATTGTTTCCGGTATTGATTGTAATTGAATTTTTCTCAAATAAAACTGTTTTTTAATTTATTTTTCATTACAACTTCACGTGTTTTCTCGCAGTGTAGTTCAAGAACTGTACTAAACTGGAACAGCAACACAACTTTTTCTCACATTTGTGTCATCAGTTATCACGTCATATCCTTTGACCTAAGCTTTGGCAACAGCAAGGGGACTAATTCCAATAAACCAATTTAACGATATGAACTACGGTTTAACTGAACTAAAACTACAAGGACAAAAGAATGAACTTAAGAGACAAAAGTTAAACCCTCAATCAAACTCAGTTTACTGGGAAAGAGTGGAACCGTCTCAACTTACTCTAAGAGACAATTTTGACATCGACTCAATCACCGCCGTCTTCTCTAGACAGCAATTTCAATCTCGTTTCAGTTCACACTTACTCTCTCTAGATTTTCATGCAGTGAAGCATGGAGGAAGGTTTTATCCTGGTGACCGGTTTTGGTCCCAGCTCTCTGTAACCCCTTATCTATTTATTCAAATTTCTGAAGTAGACGCTTTTATCGAAGCTTTAAGCCAATTTAGAAGAAGCGAGTTCTTGCAGAAGAACCAGTCAAACCCTGAGAGGGTCATGCCGTGGAACGTCTCCATGAGAGTTTTGATGCCCGACTTCCTCAAGATGTTAGATGCTGCGGACATTTCAAAAGTAGCGTTAAAAGAAGTTGGCATGAAATCACTCAACAATCTTTTCTGGTTAGAGAGACCAGCTGTTGAAAATGATTACCTTTAAGTTGATGTAGGGGTTGAGTTTGATGTTGTTGCTCCAGCTTTTACTAAGTCAACTGTTGCGTTTGAAGCTGACGCAATTTTTCACAACCACTTACCTAGAAGATTTGATGCAAAAACTTTTCAGACATTTAATTTGTTGTCGAAGAATTTTGTTTCAGTAACACTTGGTGAAAAGGTGCTTACATTCCAATGTACATGGGTAATGCTACTGATTTTGTGAAGAAGATAAAATCTCACGGTGGTCATTACCATCAATTAAATGGTTAGTACCCAATGGCCAGAAGGAAAAATAGTAAGGTTCCAGTAGCAAACACTGCAGCCTACAGAAAAGAAAAGTTTGGTTTAGAAAACATTTTCGAAGTCCCTTCAAATCAGCAGCAATCAATTAACCTTTATTTGAGAATGAAATTTACTGTCAGAAACCCAAATGCAGACAGATGGTTAAAGAGTTCGTTCAGCATGGAAAAGTTCAACTTCTTGAAGTGGATCTTGACAAAACTGCTGCGCTTCACAGTTCCTTGCTCAAGGTCGGGAATGGTTACAAATATTGTAGCAGAACACCAGTTCTTTGTAACAATTACATCACCCTCATGAGGGCTGGTCTTCGAATAACGAATCAGAAGTCGTCAGCAATGGAAGAAGCTAGAAAAATTTTGATTAAGTAATTGGAAGTAACCTCTGATGAGAACTTTTCTCTCACTGTTGATGTTGATGGAAGAGCAGCTCGATATGTGAGTCGTCAAGTTCAGCAGAGTCAAGAGGAGGATTCCATTGTAGTGAAATCCCTCAACGTCGACCTTAGATTAGAGACGACTGACATCATTGACTTTCTTACTCACAGCTACCCTTCGAACTTCGGATGGAACAGGACTCGTAAGTTCATGATGTTGAATCTAGTCAGCTACGAACGCATCTGGAACAGTGTTGTGAGTGAAGATGATGAACATTGGATTCAAGATTCTCTTGAAGCTTTAAGTTACATCCATGATTTCTGGTTTGATCCAGCTAAACAAGTAGCAGCTGTGGGAGCTGTACTTCATGTCGAAAACCACTTCGTTTTTGTTGCAGTCCACTTGTCTGGGAGAAGAGGAAAACACGTCATCGTCTACGACTCTCTTGCAGGTGACGACAGATTCAAGCTACTCGCCTTCCGAATTGGTCAGCTTTGGCAAAGACTCCTTGTGCACAAGCTCGGTAGTATAGACGATGGGTGGTCCTACTCCATTAAACCATTTCTCGAACAGCAGGATGGAAACAATTGCGGTGTGTTTGCTTTAGTCCACTCGTTCCAGTTCATGAAGTCCGCTCTTTTCAGTGGGGGCGTGAGGAAGGTGGGGATGCCAAAGGTTAAGCAGATGAGAGAAATCTTGTTCCAATGGAAACCGGAGCCAAGGTTTCAGCCAGCTACCATTTTATCTATCAAGCAAACAGTTCTTTTGGATGAGACTGCATTTCAGGAGGTACATGATGCGAGTTATGTTAAATTGGTTGATGACTAGACAGAAGATGGCAGTAGCACCGATCAAAATCAAAGCAGCAGTGGTGACAGCATGTAAATAGGGACAGGAAAGTAAATAGGATCTAATATGACGTAAACTGTAATAAACTGAGATATTTCAGAAGGTACATCCTTTTGCAACATCATTCACTCTATAATACATTTATTTGATTTAAATATATACTTTTTAATCATATCCACTCGCCTTTTTGTTAAAGTTTGTCGATCCAAGCTTAAGGGCTCAACAACATTTCGATATGTGTAAACGACTCCCTCCCCCCGTTCTTATTTCCCTCAAGAAAAAAGCTGAACTCAATAATATGTTTGTTTTGGGTCAGAAGGTAGTGCAACAAATCAGAAAACCCCAAGTTAAACTTACAGATAGACCCAAAAGAGGAATCTATGTAGTGTTTTGCAGTTGCAAGCTATATGGCATGGTAGCTTGAGTTTGGTTCAAAGTAGAGTGGCTCTTATGTTAAAGATAGGTTGGTTTAAAGTGGGAAGGTAGATTCATGGGTATTGTTTGTATACGATGCTAAGTCGGAAAAGGCTTATTTAGGAAGGTTTTTAAGAGAAAAACAAAAGCAACAAGCAAAAAGAAATGGCAAAAAGTTTTTTTCCGACTCAGAAGCTGCTTTGGTGAAAATTAAGAAAATAATAACTGGGTTTTCCCAACCAAGAATAACACGTGACGGCAATTACCAACTCCGATGAACATACATTTCTAGGCGAAACTCATAGAAAATAGGTTGTAATAAGGGATATTCTCCCACTTACAGTCGTCCTATATGATAAATCTGAAATATAGATGAAAATACAAAAGACCCTCAAATTCAGAGTGATAATTTAACAAACAAATGAAACACAGAAGCTTCAATAGAAAGGGTAAGAAGAAGCAATAGAAAAAAAACTCCAAATAATAGATAGGTTGTAAATCTATTTAAACAACTTACTAAGTGATGTCAAAGTTTAGATTTTTGGTTGAAGTCTATTCTAAAAAAATATGATAATAGTCAAGAACCATACATATATATAGAATAATAACAAAGGGCAAGCTTAGCAAGCCGTTACAACCCAGCAATAGACCAGTCACTAATATTGAGTGGGTAGCACCGTTTTTTTTTAAAGGGGCACAGAGCAATTAAAACATAATTAAATCATATGCCTCAACGGCAAATCTAAACGCAAAAATAAAAACAAAAAGATACTACAAACTGCCCAAATATATTTCAAGGATTGATGTGGTTCTTATAAGCGAAAGAAAAAGACCCCATAAAGGTCAAAAGATTCGGCAACATGTTCTTAGGAGTTGCTAGATTCATGTCTGAGAAAGGTAGACCTCATCAAATGCCTTTTCCAGACTGCCTTATATTATTTGGAAGAACATGAAAGTGACACATTTTTCATTCCTTACGTAGACGATGCTCTGATTTCCTATCAAAGTTCAAAGAATGGTAACGCGCTATTAGAAAGAACAGATCTTCGATATTAGGCACACTGATATTTCCAATTAATTCATTGGGTTCGAAAATAAGAAGACAAAACTAATTTTGTTTACCTGTTTGGAATTATATGGAATTCAAGGTAATCACATACCAAGTCGATAACCCAAGTTGGTACAAATCCCACACCAATCGGAAATGTGTTATGATTGCTCCGAATCGAAGATCGGTGCAAAATATTTCAAATCGATTCTTAGATCAATGCGTTTTTGCAGTCAAAATGTGTCAGCCCGATTATATTTTGGCGCTCAATCGGCTACATGCATCTTCGACCTCACCAGGAACTGAGTATTTAAGACAAGCAAAACGAAAACTAAATTACATTTGCATTTGAATGTGCTTGCACTGACCCTTAAAAAATCTGCAAAAGAAACAATTATTCAAATTTATTATGATGCAAGCTGGAAAATATACCAGCCAAGATGGCCTCCATAGACGGTCACATTATTCTTAAATAATACCACTATCATTTGGAAAATAGAAAATATAAGACCTTGCTCCGCAGTCAAGCACTGAAGCTAAAGCGAATGGATTTGCAACAAGAGATTCACACTGAAAATAGTTTGCTAACATATTAAAGTTCTTGAAGATGAAAACTACAAAAGGAATATTTGTATTAAATAATCAAACACGGCAAAATTGCTAGAGGTTCAAACCATTTACGGAAGAAGTAGTCATATTGACCTCAAATATTTTGCTGCGATGCTTGAACGAAAGAGAAAAAACTGAATGATAAAATATGTATTGAAGCACAAAAAAGTTAACCAATATTTTCGCAAAAACTGGTGAATAGAATTTTCTCCAAGAATGGAGTTCGAAAGTTAATGAAACCACTAAAAAAGGAAGATTAACTTAAAAACTACAATAAGTTCCATAAAAATACATAAATACAGCTACAGGAAAATAAAAGTCCAATAAAAATCCAATAAGAATTACAATTCAAGTAAAAAGTTGTTAAGAAGAAATAGAAAGGAACTTACAATTACACCATAGAAGCAATGAAGAGCGGGAAAGTACGGGAATATTGTGATGTAGTTTTAATGTTTGTAGTAAATGGGTATGCTGAGTTTCATATTTCATAAATTGGATTTTCTGTAAACTTTACAATAGTCCACAAAAAATAAAAACAAATAACTTGATACCCTATTAGAAAAAAGCTAATTTATAACAAATGTCAAAGAGAAAGAAGCCCTAACCTGATACCCATAAAATTTACCCCAATTCTAGTAAATTTTTGCACTACATCGTGTGATATATTTAGTCTTGCAAGCATTTCTTGTTCTACAAACCAGTTAGCACTTACAGATTCACAAGCTTCAACTAAATACGTATCCTGGAGATTTTATCAATTAACTACTAATATACAATAATTACTTCCTTATAGAAAACGAATACACATACCATTTACTCATTCTTAACTGATATTGACTTGGTTGCGACTGCCAAAATGATTCTCTACACTGTTAGGTTTGAAGAAAGTGTTATTTTATTCTAACCGATGAAAGCAGTTAAACTTATTCTCTCTGACGCGCTTAAGAACAAAGTTTTGTACGTGAGAACGCCAGAAAACTTCACCACCCTCAAAAGATTCATTGAGCTGTACATTACACAGTTGGACCTTTCTTGCCTAGAATCTACATACACCTACGATAGAATGTTGGTTAAAACCCCTGAGAAAGCTAATTACGCTGTTCCACTAAACAGAGTTTGCAAAGAGACAGGAAGAAAACACTTGGAGTTACTGGTGAGCTCAATCAACCCAGATGAACTTCCAAATTTTGCAAATTCTACCAAAATAAAATACTTCGCCCTTTCCGAAGGTGCGGACGAATTCATCTGAGATCATTTGATCACATGTTCCCCTGAACAATTTGAACACATTAGAAGTCTCGCCTACCTTTACAGACTCAACAAAATCATTCGAACTCTAGGTCACAGTTTTTACCTGTCACGTGACACGCAACTTTCTGCAATCTTTTCAACCATCATGAACTTAAAATGGAAAAACGAAGAAAGTCTAATGGATTTCAATCAAAAATTCGACAAAGCTCTAACCTTCTGTACACAACATGGAATGTTTACGAAGACGCTGGACTAGGCAATGATTTATGTTGCAAAAATCAAAGAAAACCTAACAAGCAACAACATTTTACTTTCTAGACTCACAAGTTTAGATTTAACAAACATCAAAAAGCTTAACACTGTTCAATCATAAATCTCTTCTAAGATCTACGCAGAGACCCCAGAGGCATTTTACCACATGACCAAATCTTAGCCGTCAAGTACACGAACTACCAAATCAATCTTCAAAAAAACACGAACACCTTAAAACTTCCACAAAATATTTGTGCTCTGTACAGAGAAAAAGTTTTTAAATGGGTTTAACAACCATTACAAGAGTTGCAAAGCAAAAGGAAACACGTGTTCATGTGGAAGAAGAGACCACCTAGAAATTGTTTGGAAGAAATTTGCTAACGCAAGAAGATTTTTACAACAACTTAAAAACAGGAAAAACAGAACATCAAAGATCTTCAACAACACTAACAAGCAAACTCAGTCGTCAAATGCAACATCTTACATCACAGAATACAAACCTCTTGTAGCTCCCGAGACATTTGTTACTTTCATCACTAACAAAACAGCCTCCCAGTCTTTCCTGGCTGAACAAAACGTTGGAAGTTTACAACTGGAGAGAAAGAGTTAATCTCCTGTGTTGTTGACACCGGTTTTAGCTGCAACGTTTTCAACAATCTTAACTTCTTTACTCATCTGAATCTATTAAAAATGAAAACATGATTTCAGTTCTGAAAAACAAAGTAATCATTACAGGTGTTGCAACAGTTCAGATTAAGTTTTCTGACACTAAAAAGTCTATAACACTGCCAGCTTATTACTTTAAGGATGCAGAGACATGTCTGCTTTCAAACAATTTTCTCTAACAGTTAGGTTTCAACACTGGCTACAATCCTTCACATGGATCGAGTAACTCTCCCAATGGCGGGCACAGTGAACTTCAGAACATCAATGGGATCAACAACCTTGGATTGTACAAAACGCGGATCTTTTCTATACGAACTCAGCTCAATCAGCTGAGTCAATTTGGTACTACAGGTTCATGCATGCATCAAGAAACAAACCCCCGCATCTTGGGCCTTTTGAAAACGAAAATTTTACTAGTGCAGATTGTGACACCTGTGCTTTAACTATGATGAGACAGATGCCTTTGAAAACTGATTCGATCCTTGAGACCAGAGCACTGAATAAAAATCAAATTTGGCATTTAGATCTGCTGCTACCAAACAGGTACCACACAGGATTAATGCTTGTGATTGCTGACCAAATTGCCCGATGGATTTGGATATCATTTTCATTTTCGACCAAATCATCTGACTTGAAACACAGTTTTAACAACTTGCTTAGTCAATCCAAAGCTACAAGCAATCTACTTGTTTTGGACAGATAAACTGGATTTTTAACTACAGAATTTCTTAGCACATTTCATGAAAACAAAGCCCATTTTAAACTTGCGACTCCGGAAAGACATGGAGAAACAAATGGTTTAGCAGAACGTTCAATTCTTTTACTTAGAACACTTGCTAGATCTGCACTTAAACACTCAAAACTCTCTACTGACTGGTGGAAATTTGCTGTCAACTACACTTCCTTTGTTGAAAACAGATCACCTCACATTACCTTAGAAAACTTAACGCCTTGTAAAAATTTTTCATGGTTACAAACCAAAACTTCAACATGTAAAAGTTTTTGGATGTTTAGCGCATAGAATTGTGCCTTCTCAACAAAGAAAAGACAAGTTCAATGATGTTTCAATTCCATTGATCTTTCTTGGCTTCGATCCACTTGCATCTTTCCTTACTTGTACCTTACTAAACAAAAGAACAAAAAGAATCTCACATTCACAATTACAAGACATTCATTTCGTAGAAACTAAATTTCATGATTCAATTTCAAGAGGAGAAAAGTTACCGTTGATTAAAATTTCAAAACATTCAACGAATCTTTACGAAACTGACTCTACAGAGAGTATTGACACTGATGATGACTCAACTACAGAACCAAGTCAATCTCTAAACTTTGAAACTAACCAGTCAATTTCTAGACCAGAAGAATCTAGTTTTCCAGATGTTGATACTGTCGCTTCTGCTGCTACTGATTCTACCACAACTACTCCAGTTAAATCTAGCAACTTAGACAGTGAACATTCACGAGAGTATCCGATCTTCAAACAATCATACTCACGAAAAGGAAGAACCCTTAAGCTTCCAAAGTGATTCGAAAATTCTTTGAGTAAATTTGTTTACAAAACTTCAGAATCAAAGGAGTACAAGATTGAAAATCAAACTCCTAAACAAAAGAAAAATAAAGAGAAATGAGGCTAGACTCGAAACTTAAGAAAAATCCAAGAATGTACAAAGACCTAGCCAATCATCCGCAAAACAAAGAGTACATCAAGGCAATCCAGAAAGAACATCGGAACATTCATGCTAGAAATTTTCTTACCGACGTAAAACGCTCTGAAATTAGCCCAAATGATTAGGTCGCACAATTAATCTCTGTTTTGACAAGAAAAAGAAGCGGCTTATTTAGAGCTAGACATATTTTTCACAGGCGTCATCAAAAGTACAAACTCCAAGAAAATTACTCATCTCCTACTCTACATTTAGACAGTTTTACTATGGCCCTGACACAAGCTGCTCAACAGCAGTTTTCATTCAAAATAGTAGATGTAGAAGCAGCTTTTCCTTACTCAACTCTACCAAAAGATGTTTAAATTTTTGCAGAGATTCCAGAAGGACATCCTGATTTCTCACTTAGAAATGATCATGTCTTTCTAAATAAAAGAAACCTCCATGGGTTATGTGAAGCACCGCTAATTTGGTGGAATCATCTTTCAAACATCATGAAAACATCACTCATGCTTACTCAATCACAGCACGATGAGCGTGTTTTCATTTGAAAAGACATCTACATTCTTTGTTTCGTTGACGATCTACTTTTGCTAGATTCTCTCGCTATGACTCAACACTACACTCAAACACTTAAGAAACATTTCAAATTGAAGACTAATGAAATCGATCAAGCAGTCGACTTTCTTTGGTGCGTGATTGAAAAAGATGAGCTTGGAAACTACTACATTCCACAAGAGAGCTACTTGCACAGAACACTAAACGGATTTCAATCTTACATCAAAGCCTCTAACATTCCGATTCAAGCTGAGTTTGACACATAATCAGTTGAAACACTTAAACACAAAGTGTTTTTCAGAAAGTGTCTGGGTAGTTTAGGCTTTTTGAGACACACCAGATTGGACATTTGTTAGCTTTAAGTAAAATTGCTACTGGTTCTAATGAACCAGCAGTCAAGCACTGGGTTGCACTTCAAAGAATACTAGGTGACTTCCAACAGAATCAAACTTTCAAAAGAATCTTTAGAATTGAAACAAATACCAAACCTCATCAAATTGTAGCAGTGGTTGATGCCTCCTTTGTAAATAATGTAATTTCCAGAAAATCAACTTCTGGTAGGTACCGCTACCTTGACAGCACTTTACGTCGACACATGTTCCTAATCAGGTAATCATTGCCACTTCGGCTCAGAATGCATAACATTACAAATCTACAACGGAACTAAGCACTTACTTTACATTAAAGGGTTAGTTTGTGAAATGACAAAATCAAGAGAAAGATTCGGGATCATTACTGTTTCAACATCAACTACAAAAACTTTGCAAATGCCTTTAATACTTAGGTACAAGTTTGCAGCAGTACAGGTAGCATTCATTAAATAACATCTCAAAATTTCTAACCTAACTGTGACTTACATCTCAAGATAATTCAACTTTTCAGATGCTCTTACTAAACCCTTGGAATTTACAACATTCAACAAGTTTTGGAAAGCTGCAACATCAAAATTTCAATGGAAACATACTGTAATGTAACTTACGACACAAATTAAGTTTTTTTTAATGGTTTTACCTTTTATTACCTAATCCCCGTTGACATATTGCGGGCACAGAATTAGCATTTACAAATTTACAAGTTACAATTAAATATATATTTTGGGAAATTTATCAATTAACTACTAATACAAAATAAAAATCTTCTTATAGAAAACATATACACATTCTTTACTGATATTAAATAAACTCATTTGATTTGTTTAACTTTATTCTTATCGAAAATCAGGTGACAGAAATTGCTAGAAAGTTTCACGGCAGTAACGAAACAAGTAATGGCCTTTTTGGTCATCCACAGAATCCGTAAAATAAGTCAAACGTCGGAGCAAGAACGACACATTTAAAAGTACATCACAACAGAAAAACACATCAATCACACAATCAAAAGAAATAAAATCATAACAGAGGTGTTAAACAAATAAAACCAAACTAAATTGACCATTGTTGACCATTTGCTGAACACTTTTGAACGAGTATTTCAATAGAATAGTTTTTAAATACTTTTTCACATAGAAAATGACACAGAATAATCCAAATCTACCTTCTTTAAACCTCCAAGAAACAGAGGATGATCCAGATTTTGCACCTCCTTTGAAGCGCTTAGATTCAATTGGCTCAGTCATAGAAAAATTTCACCAAATGCGCATGAACTCGGATTTTGACGAAGCGACGATGAGAGATTTGGCTACACCTACTGAGACAAGGTCACCATCAGATGTTCTAGAAAAATCGTTTCCTGCGTTTTCACCCACCTCTCCAGTTATTGACCCACCATTGGCCTCTCCAAGAAGACATTCGACAATCGAAACGAAGGATCCGAAGAATCTAGGTTCAACTTCAGAGCGCAGGGAGTTCCTTGATATGGATCAACCAGCTGGAGGATTGAATCTTTCTGGAAGGAATGATTTTAAAGAGTCTTTACTTGCTGTTCCACCTGGCTTTCAGAGAAATAGGTTTAATTCAAGGTCTCATGGAAGTGCAAATACTCTTGGAGCAGTAGGTTCGGGGATCCGTCCTGTTAAGGCAAGTCTCTTACCTATAGGAGAAACAACAGGTGGATTTGATCAAGTAGATACTTCATTTGATACTGGTTCAAAGGCTTCATCCTCTCAGTTGCTTGATAGAAGAAGAGTTACATTTGGAGTCGAGTTGAAGAAGCGGATGGAGCCCGTAAGAGCTAGCAAGTTGTTTTTTGACGACCATGATTTTAAATCTCCTACATCTCATCACTTCAAAACCAGTTCATTGGATTTTTTTCAGTCGGAGAACTCTCAAGGAAAAAATTTAGGTGGATTAGATAGTTTTCAGCCCTACGAGCAATTTAATTCACACCTGGATTCTCCTAGTATTCAGCCAATGGGTGGGATTGGACTTGGAAGTGAGCAGATTGGACAAACTCATAATCATTTTGAACCTAAGGCTCCAAGTCAGATGCAGTTTAATCAGTTCCAGCCTAGCTCTCCTGTTCATGGCAATTTTTTCGACGTGGGGCAGATGAGTGGTATGAATCCACCAAGCTCTGTGGGTCAGAATTATATGCAAGGAATGCGAAATGTACCTAATTTTTACCCAAATTCGCAGCAGATGGGCTTCAAAGGACAAAATCAGAGGTATCAGGGGTTCAACTACGGAGTTCCACAAGGTAATTTCTTCCCACAGCAGTCTCAACAAGGGTTTAATGTTCCAATGAATGCAAGCAAAGTGCTCCAAGAATATAGATCGACGGGAGTAAGACCAACCACAGAAGCACTCTTGGGTCACATAGTTGAGTTTTCTAAAGACTCGCATGGTTCCAGATTTATACAGTATAAAATGGAAAACTCGAGCGATGGAGAAAAGAATTTGATGATTAAAGAAGTTCTTGATGATATCGTCGATCTAGCTGGTCATCCTTTTGGGAATTATGTGGTTCAGAATTTTCTTCTTTATGCGACTAATGAGGATAAGTTTGAACTAGCAGAAAGATTTAAAGGAAACTTGACAAAACTTAGCACGCAGACGCATGGATGTAGAGTAGTTCAATCTGCTTTTGATATAGTAAGTCTTCCTCAAAGAAATATGCTCATTAAAGAAATAGTTGAACATATTGAGCATATTTCAAAGAATAATCATGGAACCCATGTTGTGCAGAAGATGATGAAATTTATTCTTGATGAAACGATAGAAGCATCAAAGAGAGTTAAGAAATCAGCTGACGATCAATGCAGGGCTGAAGGTGCACCAACGAGTGATGAAATTCTAGGAGAGATTGAAAAGACAGTTGCTAAAGATCTGCTTAATTTTTGCATTCATCCGCACAGTTATAGACTAGTACAACAAACTCTAGCAAACTGTGATGAAAATAGATCTGAAGCACTGAGAGACATTTTGAGAGAGATAGCTAAGAAGCAGTGGGCTCTTGCTGTTGATCAACACGGGAATTTCATACTTCAGCATCTGTTAGACCATGGAAGTGTTGAACAAGCAGATCAGGTTCAAGAGTTTGTTGCTTCAAGAGTCCTCGAACTATCGCAACATAAATTTGGGTCTCATTTAGTTGAAAAATGTCTTCAGAAGGGAACGAGATCACAAGCAAAGGAAATTGTCAGGCAGTTCCTTAATCCAGAGAATACTAACAAGAAGTACTTTGATGGATATTTGATGAACCAAAAGAAACAACCAAATGATCTAGCCCTGCAAATGACGCCTTTACTAATGCTTAGCAAAGATCCTTATGGTAACTTCGTTGTCCAAAAAGCGTTCGATGCATCTTCTGGTGAAGAGAGAAACGCTTTAGTGATGGAGTTGAGGAGAATGGCAGATATCCTATCAAGATTCACTTATGGAAGACATATTTTGTCACATTTGAACAGCGCAGATAACTGAGCTGGTTTCCACTGCTTATGATTAGAGTCATGATGTATCTTATTCAGCGTGTTAAATGCTAATAAACGGATTATAGCTTCTGCCGTCATCCTCATAGCTTTCTTTCCTTGGTTTAAACTTCTTGATAAATTTCGGGTTCCTTCCAGAAACCCGTTGCTTTGGTGTTTTTACAATCTTCTTCATCTTTTCCAAGCTCTTTAATTTATCCATTGTTTCCTTGTGAGTAATCCAGAGTAGAACGCAAACAAGAGTGAAGATGATTGGAATGATCGTGAGCCCAATAAGTGTTAAGATAGTCCGTATGAGCTCCTGCGTTTGTTCAGTTCCAGGATCGGCCTCTGTGATTTGGATAGTAGGAGCATTGGAAGGAACTTCTGTAAGTCCATTTGGGGAATCAGCTCCAACCAAGCAGTTCCTCTCCACTCCAAAATTAGGAGACTTAGCAAAGCAACAAACAGCATGCATTTGAGAGGTTTCATCATCCTCGAAGGAAGTTATGTTGATGAATTTAATCTCCTTATTTAGAAACGAAACACCTGCTCTGCACGATTGCGAACGAGTTTCTCCAAGTAAGTTGTCACAAAGTGAAATTCTTGAAGGTTGGCCTTTACATCCTGGTAAGCAGAAGTTTTCAAGAAGAATACTATTTGGAAAGGTGGACTTTATCGTTTCGCAACAGCTTTTACAACATTCTTCTTCATTGCAAAGTTCACTCATAATTTTTAACGGTTAAATCAAGATAATGGGCGACTAAGTGTTCCAAAAGTATTGTATTGAGTTTTGGCCACATGACCCATTCTACATATATGTCCGTTAAACAGAATTGTATTCCAGAAAAAGAATTGTTCCTGCTTAATATGGAATATTTTCACGCATACTAAGACTTTTTAGATTTGATATGAAAGATTGATTAAGACAAGAAGAAGATACATCCAGACTAAAAGCTGCTTCCGATGTGAGTTTGGCTTCCTCGACATGTCACTGAAAGTGTAGCTCTGTTCGAGAAAAGTAAAGAACAACGTGCTTGGTTTTCTTCATTAAGAAGTAAATTAGTTGCTTCGTTTCTTTTGGTAATTTTTTTATTCTGTAAGATGGTTTGATAGCTCTTAGCACCTGTTTTCATTTTTCTATGAATCAGAATAGATTCCTAATACGTTGATATCGAAATTTAATAAACCATGTCTTATTATCGTAGAGACTAACCAGTTACAACTTAGTGATCAGAAACCCCGCTTAAATCTACTTTTAAATTTAGTTAAAAGGTGTAAAAAATCTCTTTTATCTGTAGCCTTGTAGATCATCAGGAACCACCATTTTATCCTAGCCAAGGAACGTGGTAGTACAAACCCTCTTTCTCTTTAGTTGATAAATGTTACTGTCACTACAGTGTGTCAACTTGACATGTCCAATACCATGTATTTATCCTTATTGGGTAATAAACGAAGGTGATGAGAAGGGTGGAACATTCGCTGGTGAAATCTGTTGCACAATTCTTGATCCGGTGAACCCCTCGTGCTTCAAGTTTGAGGTAATGCCCAACATAATTAATGACTAGAACATACAGACCATAGAAATGTAATAAACGCCTGTAATATATGTTTTTTCATAGACATGCATAGATTGATTGTCTTAATACCTTCGCTTTAGGAAGAATTATGGTGATCTGGCTTGCTGGCTACACAGTCATAGGTACTCGATAAGGCATGCTTCACTCTAAAGTACTAAGCTGAATGTTGATAGAAACAATAAGAAAAGATCTGCAATCTAAAAATCCAAATGAGGCTGTTATTATGGAATTCTAGGCATTCATTTAGATACTTGAACCTCAAATGACCTATTATTTCAAAGAAATTTTAGACTCCCTCTTGCTGGTATTCCTATACTTCTTTACTCTAAAGGTTACCAACATAGCTCAAAAAGCTGTGATAGAGGTTTCCTACACGGAAGGATAAAAAATTCAAGCATACAATGACGAATGATGACATGTTTGAAAGAAAACAGAAAAACTTCTGGCATGTATGCTAGGTAAAGCTCTTGACTAAACCTATCAGCAGTACTTATTACGAAAATAAGAAGTTTGTAAGACATTTTCTTTATTTCTTATTTTTCTTTATTCTTTCTTATCGGCCCTATTGCGTGGTGTATTTTCCAGTTGCATGTTTAATATGCTACTCTTTGCATATCTATTTCTTATTTGTTTCTTCTTTCGTATATTTTTTTTTCTTTTGTGTTTTTATTCCTTTTCCCTATTACTTCATTTCGTTCCATAGACCTGACTCTGTAGGATCTTAAATTACTTTTCTTTTTGTACACCTTCTTTGAAGATTTTATTGCTTTGCTTGAAGATTGTGTTTTTAGAAGATGGTTTGAACATAATATCTGCAAAAATTTTCAACCCTGGTATATATTTGTGTTTCCAGTTTTTTTCATATCTAATCTCTGGAAAAAAATATTTTAGGTCAATATGACAGCTTCTTCCTGAAATTTCTTGTCCTAGCATCAATTTTACAGCTCCCTGATTGTCATTAAAGATCTTAAAAAACTTTGTTCTTTACCTCAAAAAATTCAATATTTTCGTAAACCATTTTAAATTAGAGACTCCTCTAACTAGCTCAATGGTTTCTGCTTCTCTGCTGCTTTGAGCTATTACCATTAATTTCTTTATCTACCTCAGTATTGGAGCTTTATTCCACGTACTCATGTATCCGTCCACACGTGCAAGTCTTGCAGGTACGTTTTTCTAACTAGCATCCGTGAACAATGATATCTCGTTTACTTTTGTATTTTCTTGAAATAAGATTCCAAGATTTGAAATGTAGAGCATATATTTCATTATTCTTTTCGATGCCCTAATGTGTTCCTCACCTGGTTTTTGACTCAATATTGAGAATCTGTTGAATATATAGGCCATTTCAGATGTACAGATCCTTCAAGCGGAGAAGAGTGACCCAATGATTGATTTGAAATGTCTTGAGTCTTCAAGTACTTGTTCTGTTGGTTTAAAACATGTTTCCGGCTGGAACGGTGTCTCCATCGCTTTACATTCTGTGCATTCGAAGACCTCAGCTTTCTGAGTAATGTAATCTTTACAATGCGATTTGATAAAGCTACCTGTGTCATTCACTTGAAAACATATGAAACATTTTTGTCTTTTGAGTAAACTTAACATCAAAAAGACTTTTCAAATTTCGCAATACGTGATTACGAGCTCCTAAATCCTTGAAACAAAAAGAATATCGTCGACATATGCACTTAGCATAAGAGGGTCGTCGTTGTTCCCCATTTCATATATCCCTAGCTCCAATAAAAATTCGGTAAACCCTATCTTTCTGAATCTAGAATCTAGCAGCAAGTACTAGGCACGAGAAGACTCTCTAAGGTCATTAATAGCCCTGCAACTTGTTCAAAAATATCCCGAATGACATATCTTAAACTACTTTGCTAATTTATAGTATCTTCACATTTTCAGGTTTGCATTTGAGTAAACCGTTGAAACAGCTAACTGAACAACGTTTTTACTATTTGCCACACAGTATGCGAAGAAAATTCTCACAGAATCGGAGTTTGTGACAGGAGAATAAGTGTCTTGCAAAGGTGAAGAATTCCTTCCATTTGCTGTGATAAGTGCTTTGTATACGTATTTTTTATTTTTGGTATCATATTTTAGTGAAAATAGTTCAACTAAGTCAAGAATTTTGGTGTCTTTGTAACTTTTAAAGCTTCGATGAAACTGTACTTTTCGACTTCCTGAAGCTTCTATATCCCTTCGTCATATACTTGGAACAATTTCTTACTATTCTGAAACCTCTTTGTTTTAAAATATGACCTTGGAACTCTCTTTTCATGTATGTCAAGAGCACATAAATACTCCGTTGGATGTAATTGTAATTCTTGTATTATCTCTGTATGATTTATTAATGGTGTTAGTTTCTCTGGGGAATGGAAGTTAGGTCTCTCTGTGACATTTTCCGTCCTCCTTACCCAGTCTTTTGCGGTTTCATTTGACTTCTCTTGTCTTGGTTCGTTAAGTTCTTCTTGATGATCTTTCTCGTTTCTGATCGTATTTGTTACTCTGTGAGAATTATATATATTGTGTTAGTCGTTAGTGATATGCTTCTACTCAATACAGCTTTTCTGTTATATTTAGCTTTTATTAAGTGCTCAGAGATTTGTTCGTTGAAGCCTGCATACATTGCTTCTCTAGATCCTTCATTGACTTTATTCTTTGTCTTATCCAACAAATAAAATCTTTTGGTCGAAAAGATATGTGTTTTTTAAATTGAACTTTGTTCCTAAGAGATTGAAGCTTGCAGTTTTATCTAGAAATGTATTTGAAGTGTTATTGCTTAAGAAAACCGAGAACATAGTTTGTAATGGCCAATATTTATGTAACAATTTGGCTTGATTCAGAAGACTTCTTATAAATACTAGAATTATTTGGTTTCCTCTTTCACTAAGTCCATTTGCTCCTGGTGTTTATTTTTGACTGAATTTTCTCTTGATACCCTTCTTTTTGCAGTATGATTTTCTTTTGGTATTTAAAAAATCTCCTCCTTGGCTCATGCATATTTCCCTAACAACTTTTTTGATTGTTTTTAGATCTATTCTATGAAATCTAATAATTTCTCTATAGTTTCATTTATTGTTTGCAAATTCTAAATACTTCTGAAATCAATGTATTTATCTGTGATTTGTAAGAACTCAGTTTGGACTTTGTAGCTTCCCGGCGTCTTTACTAAGTCACATCAGACTCTTTGGAGAGGTTCCGTTTTACGATTTTGGTTTCTTGAGTGAATCGGTGATATTTTCTTTCTTGTTGAACATATACCACATTGTAAGAGATTTGGGCACTTTTACTCTATTCCGTAGAAGCTTTAGATTTTACTTAGTATATCTGGAGATATATGCCCGAAAAGTTTATGATAAAATAATATGTTGGCTTCGTTTAATATGATATTCTCTTGCTAAAGAAATTTAAACTTACATTTAAGTATATTTTTTTTTCTGATAGGTTTTTATTTTTTTTTATCCTTTTCATTGCAAACCAATAGATTTTTCTCTTGTTTTGATCATTGCCCTGGCGTTTAAGAGTTGTATTACAGGAATCAAAGATTCTGAATTTTGAAGGAGCATTGTTTTTTTTCAAATTCAAACTAAATTAATTATGTAATATTACTCCAAGATCTACTTCTATGTTATTTAGAATGACGCCAATTACTACGTTTACACACTTGGGTGAAACTAAGTATGTTTATATAGTAAAACTTTGAACTTTAATTGAAGACTGTGACTGTTTGATCCGCTGTCAATGATACACTATCGCTCCATATTTCTTGTACTTGTTTTTAGATTGGCCCAGTGACAACTGCAAGCTATTCCGGTTCTTCTTGTGATATGATTTTTTGCTGGTTTTGGTCTGCTGTTTGTTGAACTGTCGTGGTTTCTGTTTCATTTGCTACGTTATGTTAATCGACACTGCAGTTTTGAAACCAATAAGTATTGGACTTACACGGAAAGCAATAAATCTTTGACGTGAAATTCTGGGTTAAGTGATCATTTCTACCACATCTCTTGCAGTCTTTTTTTTTGTTGGAACTATTCTTTGGACTAATTCTTAGCTAACTCTTTCTTACCCCGATTTTATGCTTTCTATTTTCTCAGCCATTATTCTCATTTCTTTCAAAATTTCAACATACTCTTTTATTTATTTGTGTAATCCAAGGTGTTGTTTTAGTGTTTCAACTAGGAAGTAGTCCGTACACATCAATAGGAAGTTTACTCTGTCCTCTAAGTTTAAAATTCCTCCTAGCGCCGTATACCGTTTCCAGTTTACATTAAAGCTATTCATCTGTTACAATATTGTATTACTAGGTGAATAAAAAAAATGTGGACTCTGTTTTGCTCAGTTTGGCTACCTGACGTGCAAGCGTTGCTGATTTGATTCCATGATTCATGTGGGTCAGCTATGCATCCTACTAAAAAGATAACTTTCTCCGATAAATGCTCACAGAGGATACGCAATGCAATTGCATCTATCTCCCCTTGAGCTCTATTTCTAAATATTTTTACCAACTGAGTGTCTTCTTATTTCTTGTTTTGGAGCACTCTATCCAAAATTCTATGTTCCTGAAGGTAAGATTATGGTTTTGTACTCCATATTTTGTAGCTGGAGTCAGGTCACAACCTAAATTCATTATTGGAAATCCTGCTGTCCTATTAAAAGTTAGTTGAAGGAAAGTTCGTAAGCTAATTACTTCTGTTAAGCAGTGACACTATGAAGAAGAAGTTTGTAAGACTTTTTATTTCTTGTTTTTTCTATATTGTTCCTTATCGGCTATATTGGATGGTGTATTTTTAAGTTGGATACTCAATATTTATATCCTCGACTTTCCATAAACTTCTTTGGTTGACATATATGTCTGAACTATGAGTATTAAAAGCGTAAAAAAATAGTTTTATGTAGTAATTAACTCTATTTAACACACTAGAACAGAGATCTTCGGTGCTCTATTCTGTTTACATACAGATGTATCAGAAACAAATATCAATATTCATGGCACATTGAAAATCTTGGCAAACCTTGTATAATAGACTGTGATCGGGTGCATCCTACATCGCAGGTTTGGAAAATGAATAAGGTTGTTAAATTATATTTTGTTTAATGGTCGAGAAACTACTTAGGACCGACGAGGGTGTCTCTCTATATCCCACTCCAGTTCCAGAACAAAAGTTGTTACGGTGCACTGATTTTATGATTAAGATTCAACAAAACATATTGAACATTTAAAACATCCAAAGGTACAATTGTTAAAGAAGTGCTAATTACTTTTATTGAAAAAGATGTAGAACCTATAGGCAAGAAATATTCCATTGCTGGTTAAGCAGTCTTTTGATTTAAAGTTTCAGGAAAAAATATTCTGAGAACGAAGACGATAGAGAATAGATACGTTTCTAACACGACAGGATATCCAGTGAAGACATATTTGCGCTCTGAAGTATTTTTAATCTGATGGTAGTATTGTATACATATGTTTGTTTTCATTGTTACTGGTTCTTGCGAAGTATATAGGTGTTGATTTTCGATAGGAATGGTTTGCGTTTAACATGTTGATATTGGTAACATTGATGTTGAGTTCTTGCTGATTAGAGCTGGAAGACTTAAGAGAATTAGTAGTAACGGGTATCTGGAATTTATCTAGGTAGAATTTATTCGATTAAGTTCAGAGGAGCTCTCGAGTGTGGTCATAGATTGTATTTAGGAAGTACGAAAAGGGTAGGTATTTGGTTTTGAGCTGAAAGGAAAACAACATTTGTCTTTCAAAGAGATCAAGCAATTTGTTTTTAGGACTTGGTTGTTTAGGTATCCGTTTAAGAATACAACATATAGTACTTATTCTAGCTCAAAGAGCAGTTATTCATAAGGTGATTCCATTGTGTTGACACCTGATGGCCCAATCATTTTTGAAAGAAATTGAATGCTTCCCTGCAGTTGTCATTCGCCATAAGCCTGAGTTACGTTCAGTAACTTGCAGAAATTGCTATATAAGAAAAGATTCTCGCAGCTCCTACAAAGAATGACACCAATACGGCCATCGAGTTATTGCAACTTTCAATTCTTGTTTTTAACCTTGGGAAATGGTTTGAGACCGTAGTACATCTACAAGAAATAGGATTCGGTCAATTAATTAGCTAGATACTAGCATGAATACGTTTCAGTCATGTGGAGCTTCGAACAGTCAAGTAGCATGCTTTAAGGGATGAAGGCAAATAGAGAAGCACCCAGCATGAAAGCTTGACAGTTTCAAATCAATACCATCTGTAAGGAACTATTGAAGAGCAATCTGGATGAAACAGATATATTTATATTTTCGCTGGTAAGCCCTTTATATGTAAACGATAAATTACTCGTAAGTTATAACCAAAGTAGTGCCCGCAACTAATCCTTTATGAAATATGAGGTTGAATAGGATCATTGACTTTAACCCCGAGTGCTAATTTTCAACATGTGGTGCAATTGCTCTCACCATTTCACAAGAGTTTTGAAAATTAACCTAGAGCTGACTTATCGCTTTGTTGGTAACATGAAATGACACGATGCCCATAAAATTCTAAGTGAAAGAGCTAGAATACTTTCAAGAAAGACAGGAAGCGGAAGGTAGTCCATGTATGTCCTTAAACCTTAATGCCTATGGTTCTTATGCTGCGTATGCTTCAGCAAAACTAGTAGCTTCAGCAGTCAAGGTCTTATCAGTCTCTTCTGTTAGTTCAGCTTTCTCTTTGATATCAGTCAAGGTTTGAGGAACAGTGCTCTTTACGTGTTTCAACCAAGCATCCTGGAAGCCACCAACATCCTTAAGTTCAACCTTGTCCAAGAATCCTCTCACACCAGCAAAAATGAGAACCACCTGTTCTTCAACAGGAAGTGGTTCATACTGCGGTTGCTTAAGAAGCTCCTGCAGTCTAGCACCTCTGTTCAATTGATGTTGAGTAGCTGCATCTAAATCACTACCAAACTGAGCAAATGCAGCAACTTCTCTGTATTGAGCAAGTTCCAGCTTCATGGTACCAGCAATTTGTCTCATAGCCTTCACCTGAGCGGCACTTCCTACTCTTGATACACTCAGACCTACATTAACCGCAGGTCGGATACCTTGATGGAACAGTTCATTTTCTAAAAAGATCTGTCCATCTGTGATAGAAATAACGTTAGTTGGAATATAAGCTGACACGTCACCAGCCTGGGTTTCAATTACTGGTAGCGCAGTTAATGATCCTGAACCAAGATCGTCACTTAACTTAGCGGCTCTTTCTAAAAGACGAGAGTGCAGGTAGAAGACATCACCAGGATACGCTTCTCTTCCAGGAGGTCTTCTTAAAAGAAGAGACATTTGTCTGTATGCAACAGCTTGTTTGGAAAGATCATCATAGATAATAACTGCATGGGTTCCCTTGTTCATGAAGTATTCTCCAATTGTTGCAGCGGAGTAAGGAGCCAAGTACTGAAGAGGGGCAGAGTCTGACGCAGTAGCAGCAACTACCACAGAGTAGTCAAGTGCGTCGTTTTCCTCTAATTTTGCAGCAATTTGAGCTACAGTAGATCTCTTTTGTCCAATAGCAACGTAAATACAGTACAGTTTCTTGGACTCATCATCCCCTGCGTTGAGAGATGCCTGGTTCAAAACAGTATCTACAGCAATAGCAGTCTTACCTGTCTGTCTATCACCAATAATCAACTCTCTCTGACCTCTTCCAATTGGAATAAGTGAGTCAACTGCTTTTAACCCAGTTTGCATAGGCTCGTTTACTTTCTTTCTTGCCAAGATTCCAGGAGCTTTAATCTCAACTCTTTCTCTGGATTCAGCATCAATTGGGCCCTTTCCGTCAATTGGTTCTCCTAGAGCATTAACCACTCTTCCAAGTAAACTTCTTCCAACAGGAACATCTACAATAGATCCAGTTCTCTTAACGACGTCACCTTCTACAATCATTCTATCATTACCAAAAACGACCACACCAACGTTATCGTTTTCTAAATTCAATGCCATACCTTTAATTCCAGCATTGACGAATTCAACCATCTCTCCAGCTTGGCACTTTTGAAGTCCGTAAACTCTTGCAATACCATCACCAATGGAAATAACATTTCCAATTTCATCTACACTAGATTTTGCTTCATCACCTTTGTAGTATTGGCTAATTCTCTCCTCCAAGATGCTTGAAAGCTCTCCAGCTTGCATTGCGAATGCTCTTGTTTGAAAGCTAGCTGGTCCGGAGCTCATTCTTGCTGCAGCAAAAGCCGATGGACGTCCAAATTTAGCCAGTCTTGGCACGTTTCTTGCGAAGCTTCTCATTCTGCTTTTTCTTTCTCAAAGTCCTAAATAGTAAACCAGGCGAAAGAAACAGAAAGAAGAAAGAAATTAAAACTTTTTATGCTTGAAATAGATCCTGCTACAAGTTGCTATAGTTTGGCAATCTTTGGGAAGCGAAATTATATGAAATCAACGAAGAAATTAGTTCGGCATTTACCTTGATGAATCTTTTTGTTGGTTTTTTGTTTGAGATGGGGTTTGCAGGGACGTGCAGATGGCATCGAAATTATATCAGTATTGCAATCCGTGCATAATGTAGTTTTCTAGCGGTTAGAAACTACTAAACTAATAGACAAGAGGAAAGAAGCTCATTTCTTGTCGTAGAGGTTGTCAACTAACCCTGGTTATTAAAAGGATAGGAGGCGTGATTGGAGAATATAAGGTAAGATATTGTAATCTTCAGAATAGGTGCTGGGTTTGCTGCCGAGGTTCATTCACCACTTTGTGCCTGTTAAGATGCAGAGTGAGGAAACATTGTCATAGAGGAATTGAGGATCCTCAAGCTCATAATCACTCATAAGAAACTTTTGAACTTTTTGGTTCCTATAAAGTAAGTTTTTAAACTCAACATCCTTGATAACTCTTCAATGAGAACCCTCAAAAATACTTAGAGAAACTTCAATAATCCTTCACCTATTCCTCAAAGAAAACCTGAATAAATTACCGAATGAGTTTATCATCTCTTCCTCAATGTGGTATTTAAATTTACTCTGCTTTGTTCATTTACACGAAAAATTCATCAAATTCAGATTGAATCCTCATTTAGATCGCACTCTGGACACCTAGCGCTACTTCACAGATTTCTCTCCCCGAAAAACACGGTAATCACTGTTACAGGATACTTAATAATATAATGGAGTACCCAGTTATATAATTGAAAGAACCAAACTGTAAATAAATACATCTGAAATTTTACTTTTACCATTTCCCCTATGCATGGACGTATTATTCATGGTTGTTCTTCCAGAGGGTTGTTCGAGGATTAGCTCACCCAGAAAACTCTCTGATGCGAAGGTAAGTCACTTACAAATATATTCAATAAAATTTTTCATTATGACTCTTTGTGTTAAGTATCGGCAACCGTGGTATTTTTTACAAATATCATTACTTGTACCAAATTGGGGCAGTTACAAGTGTTTTAGACAGTGTTAGTATGAAGGTCATATGTGGAGGTTCGATTAACATGCTTAGAATGGTAGTACAAATGTTTTAAAAAGATTATATTTAAGACTGCGACAATATTCATTGATTACTCCTGGTAATTGATAAGCGAAGGACTGTATACATTCGATAGAAAATAAAATTGGTTCTACCATGAATTTACTTCTTGCAGAAGTTTTAGCCGTATGGAAGGCGAACTGCACAGAAAAGCACATAGGCAGATGGCTTTAGATTAATATCGTTTAGTTGGTATTGATAGGAAGAGTTTCTGCATGGATTTTAGAAGCAACCTTTATGAACTTGTAACCGAGCTTATCTTCACTGCTGTCATGTTTGAACAAACTGCAATACTCATAATAAATACGTTTATTCAATTTTTTATACTATCAAATTCTTCAAAAAATATTTCACCAACAATAACTGATAAGTAACACACCTGCTAGTTGATATACTTAGAACTAGATACCATCCTTCAAACAAGACTAGTAAGCAAGGATTAATCTCTATTTTCTTAAGTAATCATTAGTTATAACTTCGTGATCTCTCTCTAGTAGAAAAGCAGCACATTTTCAACTTCATGTCATACACTAATTAATTCTATGCTTTATAGAGATAAAGCATATGAACTTTGCGTCACTAGTGAGAATGATGTGACTCTATTAAAGATGATTGATTCGTTGGCATTTCTCTAACAATAAAAATTTATATCATTCAAGTTTTTTGAAAACTTACCCATATTTATTAGACTTTCAGTCAATTGTACCTTGTTAATTCGCACAAATTTCGCATTCTGCAATATAAATGATTTAATATGATAAAAGTTTAAATTTACAACAATTGTTATCGCTTGCGAAAGTAAAATGTTAGAAATAATTCTTGACTATTTCGTATCTGTGAATTCTATATTTCCCAAGAAAAGTCATAAATTGTACCCCATGTTATCCTTTAGATCCTGTTTATGATATACAGAAACCTAGATCCCTTACTTTTCCACAGTCTTGAAGTACTAGAATACTGAGCATTAGGAAATACGGTAGGGAAGAATGACGTCCCTAACCTACAAGAAGCTATAGGAACTCATTTAAAGATCAGGTATATTAAGGGAGCCCTATTAATGAATTCTTTTTGTTAACAAGGGTTTCTCCTCCATATATATTCAGAGTAGTGCATAGATCTTCTGAGATAACTGTGGTACTTTTTTGTCGGAGTACTGGAACCATTTAGAATACGTAGTTTCTACTCAGCATTCGAAGTGATTAATTGTAGTAAGGTAGTGTAAGGTCTTTAAAGTTGTTTTTCTGGCATTAAGTTGCTTTTTTAAGAATGTAACGATTTCTGTTAATGCTACCGCGCAACGCCTTGTTTGACACATAACAATACCTAGGGATAACTTCAATATAAAAATAAGTATTTGTGATATTCACCGCAGAAGAGCATTTAAAGCATCTAGGAATGGAACGATATTCTTGTTCAGAAATCGGCATAGCCTATGCAAGCAAATGTAGCCTCTAAATATTTTTTTTAAAGAGTGGGGGTGATCTATTTACCCAGTAGTTTAATATTTTGAGAATATATATATACTCTGGAGAATTCCCTTTTCGATTCTTTAAGATAGATAGCTTCATTAGAAAGTAAGTGACAACTATGGCAAGTGCAAGAACAGAAACCGCCTTTAATTCGATCAACTAAAATTGAAGAAATAGCCACAGAATGTAATTAGATATGTAATACTACACCGATATATCCAGGAATTAATACTTGTAGCTTTGTCTTGTAGAAAAATGATTTTATTATATGGTCTCTTATGAAGTCCAAGAGAAAGTAAGCAAGAAAGATATTGTGTAAAGCCGAAGAAGCTCACATCTTTTTCAAAAAAAAAGGAAATGAACATATTCTCCTTGAAGGAAAGTAGTTTTACTCGACCGGCTACCTTCTAAAAATTGAAGCTGGTAACAGTTTGAAAGTCTTGTATCAAATTTGTACACGCTTATTAATAACATGGCGAGGGAACTGCATTAAAATTAATATGTACATTGAACTACACTACTTCTAAATCAGACGACATAACCCTTAATTCTTATTCATTTTTACTGTGTAGTACAAATTGATTTTTTCTTGAATAACGCCTTCACGGGTGATAATTACTGAATATCTATGTTTTCGTTGATATTCTTGAGTCTGAATTAAATACTATTACTGATTGAAAGCGCTCAAGACTAGGTAGACACTATTGCTGCTTAGATTTTCTTGGTTGGTTATAATATACATGAATCTTATTATTTCATTGCAGGTTCTATTCCTCTGTTAGTTGAAGTATTTTCATTATTTAGAACATATCATTATACCTAAATCCTTATTCACATCTAGTAAGGAGGCAAATTCGCGTTATAAAATTTGTAGCCAGCTTGTCTGTGCTGAAAAACAGCATGAAATCCCTTACACGTAGAGTAAACTCTCATCCAAATATGAAATAATTATTCCATTATAACATGTTCAAAACTCTTAATCTATGCTCTTAGACCTCAAAATATTCTAAACTTCATCTACGGCATATCAGACAAAACAGTAATCTCATACTGCAAGTCTTTATTCTATACTATAACCGGAAAAGCTACAGTAGATATATTAAAATCTCTGCATACACAAACTTCTACCAAGTTTTATTTCTGAATAAGTTTGATCTAGGCACAGTCATGTTAGAATTTGTTGGGTACTATGCATATATACTGAAATTTCTTTAGGTTGGTACAAGAAATCTACTGTTTTGATGGACCATGAGCATTGACTTTCTCCTATGAACCAAATCCTCTAATGTAGAACTGTTTTGAACTTTTCTTGAAAGTATATAATAGTAGATATCCCTTGTCTTGATTTATCAATTAAGAAGTTGACTCAATACTTTAGCAGTCAAACTCATAGGTAAACCTTTCAAGAAAAGTTTGAAGCTAATCGTGGTGCTGAACAATATCTTGTATAAGAAATTTAAGTTTACGAAGATAGGAATGTGACAGCTACTTAAATGTAAACTGTTTTCATTTTGTATCTCATCCGATTCAAAGACGATGGAGTTATTAATCCGAAAACATTGAGTTTGTTTGCAACGTGATCTCCAATGCTAATAACAGGAAAAAGACGATGTGAAAGATTCAGTACGGAAGAGGATACATCAAAATGGTAAAAACGATGAGAGTAAACTTTTCCTATCCATGGACTAACAGGTAAAAAGTCCTGTTAGATATTCTTCTGCAGCCAAAACAAATACAAACTGACTATAGAATTTCTTACATAACTTCAAACAACCTCCAAACTAACTGCCAAATACACTTCATCAAACCCATTACCTTCTTTTAGTTGAATTGAAACTTGTACTTTAAAATCCTCTGCAGTTAAAGCTCCTTCTAAAAGACTTGCCAAGATTAGTGTGTAGATTTCAAAGCCATCATTAAGCAGTGAACAACGAAACCAAGGAAAATTCAGATCGTGCAAAATATATGTTCCAGAATGATTAGTTTGAAGTTTATCCACTGACTTGTTAAATAAGTAGTTCCAAATATTCTTGCAGATGAACTTCAACTTGTCAATTTCTGTTTCAGGCTTTGTAGTGTCTATTTGTTTCTTTGGGAGATATTTAGATAGCTTGGAACCGATATCGAAAAATATCGCTTGGAGTTTTGTAGATTCGGGGGATACCGGTGATTTGATCATAGAAGAGGAGATAAATTCATGGACGAGTAATTCGAATGTAGATTTTGATATTTTTTCGTTTGTTTCCATTTCTCTGTGGTAATGCAATACTATGATTATAGTTCGAGACTGGTTCTCAATTCTTTCATAGAGAATACAGCAAAAAAATATCTTGGGAAGGAACTGTTAGAATGCACTAAAATAAAAAGACTAAGACGAAAAATCTATTTATAATCCTTACATTTTACTTTTATAAGAATAATAAACTATTTCGGGTAAAGAAAGGGAGAAAACTACTTAGAAAATACCCTCGAGATTTTGAGAAGGTGTAACAAGAAAATAAACAAATAAAAATAATGCATATAGTTTTGATTAGAGGAATATTTCCACTAAGTATTTGTTTCATGAGAAATCTTAATCCTTAAAATATCTGCAGTTATTCAAGAAACACGAGGATGATCATCTTCTGTGTTCAAACAACCCGGATATCGCTTCCTGACTTCCATTGAACCTTTTCATCAGCCTAACACCGTGATGTTGTGATAAAAAGTAATAGCTGTAGTTAATACCTACAGGAATTCCATCTAATAAGCTGAAACCAAACATATATGTTTCCTATTGAGCGTACTTATTTTTCTTAGTATGATACATGGCACATCCAAAGCAACTTACTAGAGAGAGTTCAACTCTTGGCTCTATAACAAAATGAGAACTTAATCTGTTACTAAAATAGAAAATAAATATCTTCCCTTCTCTTCCCCTTTCAGATCAGGAACAAAAGATTTAGTAAAAACTACAAATCTAGACCAGGCAAAATGGTATGTCAATGGAAGGAATCCTAATTTATTCAAGACTTCCCTGAGAAACCTTTTATATGAGCATAATGTTGTTAATTATAATACGCTAGAAACTTTGAAAAGACCAGCAATATTGTTCTAGACTTCATGGCTTAGTTTTACTCGCATCTTTTCTGTTGCACTCTTCAGAAAAATTTAAAAGGTTGAGCATCATCCAAAATTATGTAGTTTTCTAGCTATCACTGGCCACTTCTTGTAAATGGCACAAGAAAGCTTTTCCTAAGAGCTAGAAAAAAGAACAAATTTTAAGTTAATAGCGCATTTATGTTTTTCTTGTCTATTGCAGTTTTCTTTACAATATTCAGAATTGTCAGCAAGAAATTCTTTCTCCAGTAGATACTTTGCACAAAAAACTGGCTCGGGAAAGCGTTTGCTAGAGACCTTGCTGAAGTACAAAATCTGCAACCTAGCGCGGAACTTTCCCTTAGCAGGAGGAAAGTAAAGTATCATTTTAACTGACAGCTAGTAGAACAATAGTGCGTACCTTTCACAGTCCAGAATTAGTCTGCTGTATTATTTCCACCAAGCTAATTTTCCATAGTTTATTGCTTACCTACTCTTATGTTTTAACTAAAGAGATTAGCAGTTGCTCCTATCTGAAAAGAAGTCTAACACCCCAGGTTTCGTCTCTACATATAACCAAGGCCTCCGGACTACTGGTGGGCTCCTCTCTTGCGAAATTCATTGTATTGTCTCTCTTGTTAAGTGTCGCATCAAGGCATGTTTAGGGCTAGGCTCCTTCTCCCGATTTTCTTTTAAAGTATGGTCTTACACAGATATTACAACCCATATTGTTAGTACATCCTATACAGGTCATCTGAAAGAAACTTGGCATGCAGTACTTGAAAACTGAAAGTATGTTACTAAGAAGGAACGTACTCCAAATAAGTAGTACCTGCCTTCTAGGCGAATTTTTAACTTGAGTCTTGCATCAGCCACCCTATGAAAAAAGGTAGCCCAACTCAGGTTCCAACTGAAATTTTGGGCTACATGGAACGAAAAATTCAAAGTCAGAAAGAAAAAAAAGAGACAGTAAACCACATAAAAAAGGAAAAGTTAAAAGGAAATTAAATGGAAAATTAATGCAAAGGGATAAGAACAAAGCGCTCAGAACATGAAAACCCTGGATGAAGAAATAGTCTTAAACAAAAAAGGAGATACCTTTGCATGATATGGCCCTGTTCAGGTGAACCCAGGCATATTCTTATTCTTTGCTTTCCAAATCTAATTTCTTAGAGTATGGTTCGGGAATTCCTAAACCGTACTTCTGGTTCATGGAGATTACCTCTTCGCTATTAGCAAAATTCACGCTAATGTTGAAATTCTCGTATGGAATTTTCTTCCCAACCAGCTCAAGTGCACTAGAAATCCAACCACAGTCCACCAGAAAAGATTTATCTTGCCGAAGAGCATCACCAAAAGAATCCTGGGTTTTGTCAAGTGCCCTACTCATTATATAGTCAGCTTCTAAGTTTTCTAAATCTTGATTATCACCTTCAAGTGCTATATTGACCACACTGGTTATTGGTCCTGTAGTCATGGCTTGAGTAACTTCATCGCTTAAGTGATCATCGTTCGCAAATCTGCATACAGTCTCACCTGACAATACTGTTTTCAGAAAGTCTTTCTCAGTTTCTTTTACAAGAGAAGTGTCTAATTCATCAATGGGCGTTGAACAAAGGTTCAAGTTATGAAAGAACTCTTTGAACTTGATAGCTGCTGCTGTGTCCATGAAGTTGAGAAAGGCAGTTGACTTATGGTCCAACACTTTTACACTTTCTATTTCACCTCCAAATTTTCGTCCAAGTTTTGCAACATCCATTTTTGTTGCATTTCTCTGAACTTTAGCAAGGTAGATTGACCTTGCTGCTTCTCTAGTGTTTGATCGTCCCCTTTGACGAGATCTCTCTCTATTTTCTGTTCTTCCGCCTTGATGGTCACTTGTTCTAAAATTTCTTCTTTGAGCAACAGATGGATTTCTTGTTCCTGAGGAAGTCTCAGTTCCAAAACCTACTTTAACAGGTTTCCCACGAACCAAAATTTGGTTTCGCTCTCGATGAACATAATTATAGACTTTGATTGCAGTCTCAATATTTGTAAAGTTAACAAACCCAAACTTCTTGGTAGGGTTGTAATTGAAACTTTCAAGCTGGTTGTACTCAGTTAACCAATTTCTAAATACCTCTTCTACTTCTTCTGTAGTTATATGATCGAGATTATCAATGCTCTGAAGATTCAAGTACAAACACCTAGTAGCCTTCTTATTTAGCACTTCATTAAGTACATCATTTCGCAGCATACTAGATTTTCCCTTCTTTAATGTTATTGGGAATCCGTCTATTGTTAGCTGTGTTGTCTGAAAAGTTTCATACATCGAAGCACAATCTTCGCAAAACAAGAAATTTATGAAGCCAATGTTTCTTTCCTTTTGCAATACTACAGAGTGCAGCCTGCCAAACTTGTTCCCAATCTTGCACAGAGTAGTTACATTCACAGTTTCAGGCAATTGTGCCAAAAATAAACTTCTATCAGCAGGTCCAAACTGCTGAAAGCTGTTTTGCACCTGAAAACTTTGGTTGGGATAATTTTTGGAATACGTCGGATGAATATTCATCATCCTAGGTTTCTCCCACTGGGTAATATTCTTTGAAACGTTATAGTAATAGTAGTTTCCCGTATTATTATCAAATGCACGATCCCAACCAGGGGGTAGCGGTTCCTCTTGTGGTTGGTTTTGACTGATCTGGTTCAAGTTATCCCCATAACTTGCCCCTGAAGATGCACTTCGTGGTTCTTTCCCAAACTTAATATGTAGCCTTGACCCGTTATGGAAGATCCCATTTGTTTGCGAAATATTTTTTACGTTTGCAGCTTCTGCTTCAGTAGAAAATGTGACAAATAAGAACCCAGAGAGAGACCTGTTCAGAATATGGATGATTTTTCCATAAGGGCTGAACATCTGAGCGACCGTGTGATCACCAAGCTGCATATTTCCAAAACTTGAAACATAGATTGTACGACTTATAGAGGGTTCCATCGAATGCCGTCTTTTAGAAGATGATTGTTCTTGATCCTGACCAAGTGCCGTGTTAAATGTGTCGAATGATCGTTTAACCATTAGTTTTTTCCTGCTGAAATGTTCATTAAACGGTTACCAAGTATACGATGGAAATATTTGCTGACGTGGCATGTTGTTCTATCAAGAAAGTCGAAAACAATTACGAAGAAAGTTATTCCCAGTGAATATACGGTGTTATAGAATCTGGTAGGAAAAAACATATTTGACAAATAACTTATGTGTTTTTAAAAAGATCTCAAACAAATTCTCTCTTACAAATAGACATATTCTTTCTAATAGGTCTCATATTGAAAAACAAATATCCTAAAAAATCTAAACATATGTATACTTTTGCAAAGTTGTCTTAGTTAAACTAACATTGTCTGCATATGATTGCTATTTTACTATGGCTTCTCATATATATCTAAGTTTTGTTCTGAGTAACAAAGGTTTAAGTTATAAACTAGATAGAAGTTGTAGGGTTTAAGAAAGAATTTGAGTGGATTCTAACAATAAACAAGATGCCATTCTCTAAGGAGAAAAAGCTCGAAACCTGAAAGAAGAAAAAACAGATAATACCATCTGAACAGCAATAACTCTTTACCAGAGGATATTTATCACATCGGTTTTCATCCTTGAAGAGATCCTGAGCTTTTCAGAGTAAACTCTACCGGTGATGTCATGAGCAACGCCGAAATTATGTGTAAGGACTTCTTGACAACCATGAATGTATTGCGAAGGTGAATACCATATAAAATTAACACTTTGCGCCTTTTCCCTTTACGGGTCCACTCAATTTCTTTGACAATTTTAGCAGCTAGGGGAAAAGCCAGGAATGAGCTTCGGTTAGCAAACTTACACAAACCTCTGCTTTTTGAACATAATATTTTTCCGGAATCCTACACCTCCAAGCTTCACCAGGTTTTCATCTTTTCAGCACTTCTTTCCTGCATTCTATGGTACTGCTACCCGAGTGAATAAGTTGCGACGCCTTGTATCTGAAAATAAAGTCCTTCTAATAATATCTGCGATGCAACAGAAAAACATTTTTTTACGGCTGTTGGGAACAATAGGAGTTATTCTTTCGAATTCCACGGGTTTTTCCTTATGCCACATAGATTGTTGACGATATCTTTCTCATCTCTTGCATTAGCATGTTTCCGGAAGGCATTATTATGTTTTTTCCATAGCGGAACACCGAATCTCTTCCAGAGTATCTTCGTTTAGTTTTGTTCCAGATGCCCAAATTAGTGCAACATGTCATGGCAACTCTTTAATCTCCGGAAAACAACATGTTGCCCGCAACTTGGCAAGTTAATAACTTTCAGAACTTTAGAGATCAACATAAGCTGTTAGGTTAGTAGGAAAGTGACACGTTTATAATCCTATTTGATAATCACAGACCTTTACCTATTGCTCATCTTAATACCCGTAAAATAATAATTTGCGTTGTATCTACAGTTTTATTATTTAACCCAATTTATGCTCATCAACGAGAAAATTTATGCTACATTCAGGACAACTCTTTATCCATAGTAATATCTTTTTTGCGAACATTTCTCTCATTCAATTCGAACCTCTAAGGTCCTCCTCACTAATAGAATAATTAAGCACAAACCCCCAAGTTAACTGCAAAACATTTTACTGTACCTCATTGATACTTATCCCATTTATAAAGCTTAAGTGAAACCCCATAACAGTTAAGTTAGAGAACCTTAGGTTTTCTTCAGAACCTTTTATTCATTAGTGTAAACTACTCTCCCTTAACTTCTTTCAATATATCTTGCTACTGTTTGTTTTAAAGTTGCATCAAGATTTAGAAAATTTCAACCAAAGCTATCGAACTCTAGCTGAGTCAAAGACGGTTAAACAATAATCATTTGAAGAAATAGAGCTAAATGCTTTTTACGAAGAGTCTTCTCTGGGGTTGGCCCAAACAGAAACCATCAACTTGAGGTGTAATCCAGAATTCAATCTAAGTATAATCTCTCTGAGGATGAAATACCGGTTGTTAACGAGACATTGGATCAGGTAAATGATGCGTCAGTAAAGCAATTTATGAAATGATGTGAATACTAGTGACTATAGAACTTTAAGATTATTTAAACCGAACAAATAGAGTGATTAAAAATAACTCCCGTTACTAACCGAGTTTTATCATCTCATTCCAATTCAAGCTACTTGCTCCTCACGAATACTGTTTAGCTAGGGTAAATAAAGCACTAGGTAGAGAACTTTTTTGATTCTGGAATATTAGATTATATGGAGAACCAATTACTTATCCCTAGTGGGAAATTTTTCTTACAGCCTGTACTTAAGGAAAAATAGCCAGGAGTTCGATGATTTAAAGAAGTGATTTGAAGTAGAGGACAGAAAAAGCAATGAATCATGTTGTGCGCAACATCTTTGCTTATTTACACTTAAATTACTTTAGATCGTAACATTTGCTTTACCGTTATCTATGTTAAGAAAATACTCCGTGGATTGTTATTTAAGGGTTATATTGTTAAGAACGAAAAGCCTATTTTTTCTTGACTTCAAAATATTTTTCGATGCGAAACTCTTCTCAAGATGATGTCTTTATAAATTATTCTTACTGACTCTTTTAAATTGAAGAAAAATCTACCAACTCTGCCCACAAATAGAATGTTACCCATGTAACCCATTAAAAGGGACTATAAAAAGAAAAATATAACAATTTTTAAAACTTTACTGGTAACACTTGATTCGGTATAATAAAGCAGCAAGTATTTATATATATCATTCCCATTTTTTAGCCAAGCTTGGAATATTTTTTAGTATTTGGTTTATCTTCTTTGAACTTAAACTCAATTAGGAAGAGAAAATTTTAACTATGGAATCTTTTAAATACTGGAAGCACTCTGCGCTTTTGTGATTATCATTGTTAATGCTAACCTATCGCTATTACCATTGAATTAGAAACCCTGGGTCTTACATACGGTAAAAATGGTAAATATCCAAATCTAAGTCGCTTGATTATAGCATGGATACAACCTGATAAGGAACAGTTATGAGGTATCTTACGGACACATACTACCGCGGTGGTATCGTGATATTTCACTACATATGACGAGAAAATGGTACAGTTCTAAGACATTGGGTAAATCCTAATACTTGAAATATCTTCTCAAAGCTAAATTCAAAAACTAAAACACCCAATCAAAGAATACGGAAAACCCATTTTACCAACAACGAAACAGTAGGTTCATTCGTGGAACACGGTTTCTATAACACAATGATTGGTATTTCCTGTAAAGGCTTTAAATTCATACTCTCTTGACTTTAGTATGTTATGAAAACACATAACCGTTTTTCTCTTATCAAATAAAATCTTATACGATTCTGAAATATTAACAATTATTTGTATTAAAGACTGTCGTATAATCTTGGATGGTTTAGCCAGAGGAATAGCTAGAAAATAGACATTTCTACGCTAGAATTTGTTCTAATACACAGAGCTTTGTACATTTAAGCTGAATACAAATAAAACAAAACTCAAGAATGTTTTCTGTTTTCCGAAAACAATTCCCTGAACAAGACAAATCTTTAAGGTAATACGTCTTAGAACTATAAAGCATGAGCTATGATCTTACTAAGACTGAGCCTTAAACCAAATTGAGAACACCCCGACTTCCATTGTTCTGGTCGCTATCAAAGTTTTTGAACTCTGCATGAGAAAGTTCAGGAAAACTGCGAATCCCTCATAAATTAACCTGAATGTGGTTGTATCAGGCTCTTTATAGCTATTTCTTCTTATTCAAGGGCAGTTTGCATGTAAAGGTAAAATGTTTAGTATATGTGAGATCTTGCAAATATGGTAACTTGCTACGAAGTCTATGTAGAATGCTTCAATAATCGAATAGATTTTTCTAGTACTAAAAATAAATGTTATTTTGAGAATTGAGACCTGTTCAACTCCTATAGAGTTAGTTTGAGAGATATTTTCTCATTTGAGATTGGGGAAAATGGCATTTTGTCCGAGCAGTGAGTTTTCTGGAATTTTTTTTGTATATTTCCTCAAAAGAAAATACCGGGTCATAGGAATTATTCTTATTTTTTGCGGCTGTACAGAATAAAATTTTATAGGATCATGGAAAAATCGGGAGAACACGTATTTCCATATTTATATATTCTGGAAATCCGGCTGTTCTGGTTGAATCTTAGCTCAGTTCCACTTGACCAGAGTACAAGACCTTTGGTAAATGCTTTAAGAATCTAGGTTTAGTAAATAAAAAGAGTCTCAAAATAATCAGCTCATCTATAATATTGTAGTTCGTGGCGTTAAATTTTAATGTGTGGTTTAAGAAATTAGTAAACTTAGGGAAGAATTTTCTAAATACCATCTTCTACACTTAACAGTAAAAGTTTTAAGACTTTAAGATTAATTTATTTGTTAGAATGAAGCTTTGGCTTAGATGTAAAAGCACGTTTCTCGTTAAATCCGTGTAGTTTCTGCGTAATTAATAGTAACTTATGGTCCTCAAAAAAGTGCACAAATCTAACCTCGTAGACTTGTAACCGGGGGGGGGGGAGGTGTGGAGAAACACAACAAGAAAGACCGTTAGAATTAACTCTTTATAGGGTATGAAGTACCCATTTTTATCAATTAATTTACTAAAATACAAAGTTGGAAAGGTTTTTTAATATAAAACTGTCGATAGGCAACAATATTGTGTTAAATGAAGGTTTCACGGTAAAGCCAAACAAGTACTCTATGGGCCAATTTCAGTAATCATGATTTTCTTATGCTCTATGTTGCTTTATTCTTATATTTTTTGGCACTAGCGAGATTTCTATTGCATTTTTATTATGTTTCAAGATTCATAAAATAGTTGAGTACCTGGTCTTGATTACATGGTTGTCTTGCTGCATTTTTCAGAAGTGAGCGATTAAGTTATGAACACCCCGTCCTGCAAAATTCTACAGAAGAATACTATATGTAAGGAGTACTAAACTTTATTTAAGGATTACAGATGGCAGTTAAGAGAAGGGCTAAAACCGTTTAAATCACGGTTATTCAATCCATATGAAGCTTTTGTGCCCAAATCTTCTGGGATTTCCCCTCGAACCACTCTTGCTTTCTTAGTACCACATATTTTGTTATATGAGTCAATATAGATCCAATTAATTTTTCTGGACTTGTAAATGTCTTGTATAATCTTTAAAACTTGCCGAGAAAGATAAATGATTAATTTGAGATATTCAACCAAAAGTACAGGTTGACAATAAATGTATAAACTAGAAACGTGTGTTACTATCTTGAAATCACAAAAACTTAATAAGGCAATGCTAGAAGGTGTGTTAGATGTTTGTCTTCTAGGTTATGATTAGATTGTGCTTAAAAGTGGAGCTAAGTAAAATGAAAAATAAGAAATGGTTTGAGTTTAATCTATATTTCCAAAATATTCAACTGGTAACCTTAAGCATAAAAAAATTTCTTGTACAGCAAAAATAAAAAGCAAAAAATGTTACAAGTAATTATGTAGAATAAATTAGATGGTTTGGGGGAATAATAGTGAAAGTAGTTGATAAAAATACCAACCTTAATGACTTAAGTCTCTAAAAAAAGTATTTTTTTAGAATTTTTTATTCTTAAACTTATTTGGGACCACTTTAACTTTTTGAAAGACCATATCATCTGCGATTAGCTCAAAGGGAAAAAAAATTGCATTTGAATGAATTGCTTGAGCTTCCCCGAAAAACCCTAAGAGCTAAGATAGAAATCTTTCATTCTATGATTATGTATTCTTTTTGCTTTTTTAAAATTTTCTGTATTTCATTCTCAAATTGAATTGAACTAAAGGAAACATGAACCAGATTAGAAGAAGAATTACAGAAAGAGCTTTGAAACTGTTCATTTCATGTATACTTAACCTTCTTTTAAGTTCTTACTCTAACTTTCTTGTTTCATTTCAAAAATACTTGTAGAAAAGATCGAGGTGAGATATGATCGCCTTATTGGACCAATATTTCTTACACTGCAAACGGTATTGTCGTAACTTATCGTACAAGAAATCGTTTTTATTTAGAATCCTTACCGGTACAATTATGTTATAGATCTCGGTAATGAATTTGTGAAATTAACGGCTGTACCGTTAAGAAACTCTAAACTTTACTCTCAGTGAAAGATCAATATTGGCCACATGGCCTCTTCATTTTGGGAAATTAAGGATTAAAGAAATTGAAACCAACAAAGATTAAAAGAATATGGATGACAAAGAACTTGCTCAAGCAGCTGAATTAAGAAAGAAAAGAACTTTCCGAAAGTTCACATACCGTGGAATCGACCTAGAAACCTTGATGGACCTTACCAAAGAGGAATTAGTCGAGAAGGTAAACGCAAGAGCTCGCCGCCGTTTCAAAAGAGGATTAAAGAGAAAGCCTATGGCTCTTTTAAAGAGACTGAGAAAAGCAAAGAAGGAAACAAAACCAATGGAAAGACCAGCTACCGTAAAAACTCACCTCAGAAACATGGTTATCGTTCCTGAAATGATTGGATCTGTTGTTGGAGTTTACAATGGAAAAACTTTCACCACTGTTGAAATTAAGCCTGAGATGATTGGACACTACCTCGGTGAGTTTAGTATCACTTACAGTCCTGTTGCTCATGGAAGACCAGGTATTGGAAGCACTAACTCTTCTAGATTTATTCCTCTTAAGTAAGCTTTAAAAAACCTGGCTAATTTTTTTCGTCCGTTTAATACTGAATAAAAGTGAAGAAAAAGTGTGTTGAAAACTCGAATATAGTTTCCACTAAAGTGGAAGTGTAGGCAGTAAAATTTTGTTTCCTCCCATGGTTCGAAAAACTGACCACTACTTTATCTCATTTCGTTAACTTTTTTATTAACGCTGCAAGCATTATTAGTTTGAAGTGAGTGAAAGACGACTTGAAGATAAAAGTATGGAGATTGAGTTAAGGATTAAACAAGTTTATTTGGATTTTTTCTTGCTCATCATCTTTTGATAGAATTCAAGCTCCTGGCCTTCAAGAATATATCCATCAGCCTTTCCGCACTGACCTGGTCTTGAGGTAATCTTAGCGTAAAGTCGCCCAGTACTAAAAAGATCATCTAGCTTTTGATCAACACCTCCGTCTTTCTTTAAGCCTTCAGCTCTTTCTGCTTGTTTCTTCTTGTACTCTGCAGGCAAGTCACTAGATTCCTCGACCTTTCCTTGCGCTTGGAGCTTTGCTAATTTCTTCTTTCCTAACTTTTCCCCATAATGAGATTCAAACCACTGTTTGAATGGTGTACCGTCAATCTGCACGATGCACCCTTTCACAAGAGTCTTGGTTCTTAGTAACTCATTATTAGTTGAGTTATAACTAACATCTAGAATCTTGGTTTTTCTGGTGCAAACTTGAGTTCCCCAAGAAAAGTTTCCTGTTTCCAGGCGAAGAGCCCTCCATTTAAGGTTTCCTCCCATGCAACGTACTTTAGTTACTTTTCTTCCTCCTAACTTTGTCATTGCTGGCTGGCGTCCTAATTCATATTTTCTCTTCTTGATGTTAATCTTTCTTTTTCCACCAGTGTGCCTTCTCTTGTATCTACCTGCTCTTGAAATACCCATTTTTTTAATTCAAATCCAACAACTTTATCTTTATTTAATTTCCCAAAATATTTGGCCACATGACCCATTTATGAATTAGGCCACTTGGCCCCATAATTTTGGGCAACTCAAGAAATTGCAATTGAAATGGGAACAGATGAAAAAGAGATAGAGAAAGTTCAAGACGATGTAAACGTCGTTGATGTGGATAGAGTGCTAAAATTTCATCAAGAATTGATTTTTTAGGAACTAGAGACTCTATTGGTATTTACAGGAATAACATTCAGCTTTTGCTTGGTGATATATATCTTCAAACGCATATACAAGAGACGAATACGAAGTCATTTTATATTAAAAGCACGTTTTTATTTTTTTTGTTATTCTTAGAGTATTAATGTTCTTTTATTTTCAACACTTTGGTATGGATTTAGTGTTAGCTTGGTTGTTTATAACAAATGGTTGTTGAATGATTGGCAAGGAGGCTTTAAATTTCCACTCCTGATGAGTTCAATTCACATGATTTTAAAACTGATTTTCTCAACTTTTGTATTTTATATTTTTTTTATTTATTTAGATGATAAAGTGTAAAAAATACAACTTTCATATTAGTAAGAAGACGTTGTTGCAAAACGCTGTTCCAATCGGGTATATTTCATTTTGTTTTGTCAATATAGTATTACCACAGCTTTGGACATAGCTGCGTCAAACGCTTCCTATTTATATATCTCTATCCCTCTATATACAATTATCAAATCCTCCTCTGTTTTATTTGTTTTACTATTTTCAATTCTCTACAAATTACAGCCCTGTCAGAAAGATATCATTTTATCTACAGTCATTATTTCCCTAGGGATTGCTCTTGCTGTCTATGGAGAAGCGAACTTCTCACTCTTTGGTTCAATTTTAGTGTTGGGTGCATCAGCCATAGGTGGATATCGATGGGCATTAACACAAGTGTTAATGAATAAAATTGGACTTAAGCTAGATAGCGTTGTAACTCTATATCTAATATCTCCTTCGGCAGCCCTGACGCTCATTCCTTTTTTCTTCTTTATTGAGCTTCAAGATTTTACGCACTCCATTTTTATATCAGATAAGGATATTTTCCTCAAGGTATTCTTTAATATATTTTTTTCTCTATAGATGATTCTAAATTTACTGGGTTCGGGTATTTTTGCTGTGGCGATGATTTTCGTTGAACTTGCGTTGATAAAACACACGTCTTCTCTTTCAATGGCGTATGTTTTTTTCTTTTGGCTTATTTCTAGTGTTATTTCTTATGTTAAACAATTTATTCAAATTGTTCTTTCCATTTTAGTGTTTCACTCAAGAGTTACTGCTTTAAACATTATCGGGTTGTTTGTTGTTGTTGTTGGATTGTTTTATTACTCCTGGATTAAGTCTAAAGATTTACAAAGACAAGAAATGATTCTTGGCGAAGGAGAAGGTTTCCAGGAGTTTCAACCCCTTGGAAAAGAAATAGAAGACGAAAAGGAAGATCAAGTATTTTTGAGCTGATTACCAACTGCAAGCTCTTCATTCATTGTTTTGCATCTGGATGCGAAGTTGGTTCGATACTAGGAGTATTCACAAACATCAGATACTTGCATAGAATAAAAGGCATGTTGAAACACATATTAGCTAGTCCCTTTATTACAGAGGGCTGGAAGTATCATCATGTTCTACTTTTTCTTTCCCTTAAATTTACAAGAATAAGAAGAAAGTTCCGAACACGTGTTTAAGTATCTAAGAGCAGTCAGACAACTAGATTCCAAGGAAAACCTTCCAAACTCACAGGGAGAGATTATGTAATTCTATTGTAAATCGAATATAGTTGGGGAGAGCAATTTTCAAAATTAAAGTGCCATTGTGTCTCAGGTTCATGCACTTAAGGCCTCAATATATATAATTGCATAGGAGGCTTGAAAACATAAAGGTTGATCCCGTGCAGGGCACAGTTTAATTGTCAGCTGGACAAATGTTCATCCAGTTAAAGGACAAACTTGGTATTCCTGAAAGAAGAGCTCTGCGTTGCATTTGAAAATAGGTGCGAACCTAGATCGTTTGAGGTATATCAGCGTTTAGAATGGGTTGGTTAATACTAGAAACACTATCTGGAGTATGGATTCCTCTTACCAGCGAAATTAAACTTGGAAAACACAGTACATATTTTGTTAGATGCCATTTATTTTATCTTGAATTTTTTTCTTAACAATTATAGTTTGCCTTAGCACTATGTTTTCCTAACTCAAAATACTGCGAACTTTGCTCGCTACATCTGCATCAATATTGAGATCATGCTGACCTAGAAAACAAAAAAGAAACTATTCCGTCAAACAATCTGAGCTAAACAAGAATGTATAGGACCGGTCTCAGTTAACACTTCTCGAAGGATACTTTACGTACAAACCAATGTCTATCATCAATGTCATACAACAACCAAACTAACCTGATAATGAAAGCTGCCGGTCTGAAAGAGAGATATACTATTAGTTTGGTTTAGAGAGAGTTTCTAAAAATCTCTTAATCACACTTGAGATCTATATTTTTCAAAGAAACAGGATTTGAGTAGTCACTAAATTATTATAAAAAATGTTCTTGAAAACTGTTCCAAGTCCTGGATCCGATAATATTAATTCTTCAGGTAGGTAGGTACGTATCTTAGGTTATATTACTCACTCTAAATGCAAAAGTAATAATCTCATATCTTTTTGACTATATCTTGCGGTTGCATATCCTAGCATTTTTTCTCAAAAGATCATTGTATTGCGCTAACATCACTTGCGGAACATTTGCGTAGATATTTTTGCAGCCTGAGGAGATGCAGCCAGGTAACCACGTGACATCATTGGTGTGGCATAAAAGATTTTGCGTAGGAAACAGGGCTCTCTTCCCTTTAACCATATATCATGTTCTGTCTTAGTAATAACATATATGCAAAATCTGCAATCATAGTTTCGAAGTTGTGCTCTCCTGAATCAATGGTGCACCTTCTAGCTTTTGAAGAACATAATATATTTTCTTGGGCATTCTAAGATGACATAAAAATAATTGGCAAAGCCTGAAGAAAAGCTATTTTATTTTTTTTACATTTTCTTGAAGATATATCGATATTTGGCTGGTAAGTTGCTGCTTTCATCTTCTAAAAAATAAAAAAAAATAAAGTAATCATGACCTCGTAACTAAAGATTAAAGATGAATTAAGTTAGTACAAACACTCTTCCAGTGTAGTATAGTAGATTTGTTTCATTTCCACGCTTCTCGGCTCAAGATTTAACAAACTGCAATAAAACACACTCTAGAATGTCTATTCTTCATACAAGAGTAAATTAAGTAATTCTAAGATTTGAAATATTGAAGGAACAACAAGAAACTGCCACTCTAATCACTATAATTTTTCATTTCAGAGTACCATCATCGTAAATGATGCGAAACCTTTATCTTTATAACTGGGGTTATTACCTTGCAGTGAGTGGCCAAAGAAATGAAATATAATGTTGAAGTGATGCTATTTGCTCTTAAAACCCTAGAGAGAACAGGGCAAAAAAAAACAAGTAATTGTAGATTTGTTTTTAAAAGATTTTCCTACTTAACAGGACATATAGTAATAAATAAATGCCCTAAAAACAAAATTTTGATTTCATTGAATAATCAATATTCCTCACATATCGCACAAAGTAGGACCAAGTTAAAGTTTCTATTTTACATCAAGAGACAGTTATATCGGTTAGAGAAAAAAAGACATTAGTCTGTACTTCGTGTTAAGGGAACTCTCGGGTTGTTAATGTTTTATCAATAAAAGTTTCAAGGGATTACCGGTCTTGAATTGCGAAAAACTGAAACTAGAGCCATTATAATCTTCTGGAGATATTTCCTAAAGGAATAAGCTCTAAGGCCAAGCATTTGATATTTCTGGTATCTACATCACTTACTCTCAAATTGATTGTTAGATTTTGGCTGTGAAAAAAATATTTAACAACTAATATAATCACTCATTAGCCTAAGATTTAGCACTAAGAATAGTCTATTTGGCGACCACAGTATTGTTAGCAAAGATGTCTACTGCATTTAACCGCACCACGTCATCATTCAACCGGATTCAAATTCATCTCAATATGACATTTCCGTATCCAATTAGTCTAACAGTTCTTAAAAAACAAGTCAACAGAAAGTCTACTACCCGGATATCTCAACTAACCATTAGTAACCTGACAAACTAACATTCTCAATCTTATTTTGAAACAAGTTAAAATGTACTTGACTCATTTATACAACTATTTTTTTTCAGTATACACAGGGTAAAACCTCGACTTTTTAAATTAAATAGAGTTGCATTGAACTAATTTATATAATATGAAGAAGTATTATCTTTTATTTTTTAAAGATTATGCTATGCTTTACTTAGACGCAGTTGATTATGATTCATTTCATCTTAAGATGTCTAGAAGCCCTATGAAACTCTTTAGATAAGCGATCCAGTTGGACTCTTCCTTGATCCAGGAATTAGAAAAGAATACGAATCTAATAATCTTTTAATATCCAAAACTTCCAGTTCCCTCTTTTTTATTAACGGATTTAATTAAGGTGAATATTATGAGAGGTAAGTTCAAGAAAATGATCTGATGCCGTGGAAAAATGTAATAAATACCTTGCGTTCAATTTAAATTTAATAAAGTCTTTAATATAAGTTTTTAATGACAAAGACCAGTTTAAAATTTTTAAATGCAAGGTTTTGTTTTGAAATTGAACTAAAAACAGATGCAATTATTGTTGAGAACCTTTCATGAAGGTTTCACTCATTTTTTGTCTTGTATAGAAAGCGTTTGAACCATAAGACTTTTGCAGTCAAACTTTCTTTTACATCAATACTTACTTTTCTCAAGCTAGTAAACTAATTTTAAATGTTCCAAAAAAATGTTTTTTTTTGTTAACAAAGTATTTCTAACTCCAAGTTTTTGGGAACCAAAGAAATAGAATTGTAAATTGTTCAAGAAAAAAACCTTCCGTAATGAATCATATATACATAAGATTGTGCTTTATAATTCTTATGAAGACTCCTCTTTGTTTAACAAAAAAAATCTCTGCTGGAAGTAAATTGATCACTAGTATGTGCAATTTTCGCAAACGTATAGTTTTCGAGAATAATGTCTATATCTTAGTCTTACTGAAAATGATCTCCATCTGTAAGTTCATCTTCTTCTTAGAAAATTTATTTTAAGTTTATACTGGCACAAAGAAATAAACATTACTTTATGCTAGGTCAAAATTATTTTTTTCCAAAGAGAATTTTTGCTAACATTTTTTTTTGGTTTAGAATATTTTTTTTCAATTTTGTATATATGATACAACTGCTTTGGAAGGATTCAAAATCTTTTCCTAAGTTCCAAAGCAGTGAAAAATATTCCTATGGCAAGCAGTTATTAAGAAAATACCACTTTTTGTCGATGAAAGAAAAATAAAAGAGAAATTTCAAATAATAATTTCACTTGCAATTTAATGCTCCTTCCATAGCTGTTTCTATGATAGGATATGTCGAAGAGAATACATAACGGGATTTCAGAATAAGGAAACTTAGTTTTCAGCTTCATAATATAGTTTTCCATTCTGAAAAAAACCTGATTAATAGAAAAACATATTTTTAGTTAATTTAGTTTTTTTCCTATTTTCTATCTATATATATATATATTCTACATTCTTTATTCCAAAGAGGAAATATAACTACATTTTCTTGTTTTTTTTGGGGCTTGACCCTATCTTATTTCGACTTGAATAATATTATAAAAATTAGTATTAGTCAATATATAATGGCTATTTACTCGGTAAAATTAAATTTAAATTTATTTTTCTTCATTCTAAGGCTATAGATTCATACCTAATACATCCTATTTTTGCTGATCAGCGTGATGTTATATCATGAAAAACATCAACTATGTTTCGTTTCTTACGGAAAAGTAAAAGACAAACCTAGAAAATAAAACTAAGGAAGAAGTTGTAGCAAGAAGTATAAGTTCTACTTTAATTATCTAAAAATATTTTTATGAACATAGATTTCCGTCCCTTTTTAAGTACAATTGCCCAAAAATTTTGGTCGCATACTTGATTTTCTTTTACCCAAATTTGCGAACCTATAAAATACGGCAACATATAAAATAATAATAAAAATAAACAATAGTAGTTCTCAAAAAAATTTGTAAAATATTATATTTAGATCTTTTTTGTTTTCAAAGGTAAAGACCGGAGAACTTTTGGTTGATGCTGAAATAGCCTGGGGAAAGGTGAAAAATACTGATTGGTTTGTAACTCTACTCTATGGAACATCTGCTAATGTACACAGACAAGGGAATAATGGTAAAGTAGGGACTGTTTATCATGATCAGCCCGAAAATAGAGTTAATCTACAGCCATATTCAAAAAATTTCTTTGTGCAATATGAACTCATAGAACTTTTTCCGGAAGCGAAAAAATTATCCTTTAGACGAAAAGAGCTCTTAGGGTTGATTCTTCTCTTAGAAGAAGTGGAGGAGTTTCAAATAAAGAAAAAGGGAGATGGAAAGTGTAAAATAAAAAAAACAAATCATCCTTTGGCATATAATTATTCAATTAGGATGCTGTATGGGTCTATTATATTGTTTGTTGTCATCTGTGTTCTTGGTTCACTGGGAATGAATACTTCATCGATACCTCTAGTCTTACTCTGTTTAATCTTTATTGTTATGGCAATAATTATTCTGGATTTGAAAAGATATAATAATAGTTTAAACAAACGTAGAAAAATTGATTTGAAAGAGTTAATGTATTGAAATATACCAGTTGAAACTTATGAGAGTGAACAAGATATTTCTTCAACATCAAATATTGCTGTTCAAGCTTATTATGTATAAGTTAATATATATCTAAGTAATATATTTCCTTTTGCTCTTTTTTTAGTAGTAGTAGTAGTATACTTTTAAATTAACAATTGTGGAGATCTTAATCTAGAGGAATTCGTTTAGTTATGTTTATTTAAGAAATAACCGGAGAATAGTTTTATTATATTCTTGTATAATCTTGTCTTAAAGAAAATTAATAAGAGTCTTATTGAAATAGTTTTGAAATAAAACTTTTTAGAAGTCTTCATAATATATTAAAGGCAAAAACTAAATACAAAAAAATAGCAAAACAAGGAAGAATAATAAACATACCAAGTCATAAAACTCTAACTTCAATAGTATCTAGATATGAGATCAACTTAATTGCTGACTTTGGATGGAGATATTTAACTGAATATGATGAGCTGGTGATATTTCTTATGATAAGAATTTGTTGAGTATACTGATTAAAGAAATTTTCTTCAGTTGGTTTCCTTCTTGGAATTCTATTCTAACTAATGAACATTAAAACTTGTTTTCCATTTGTTTAGAGTTCAATACGAGTTAATTTTTTACTCTAATATAAAAAGAAACTTAATTATAGATGTTCTGAATATCGTAATAGAAAAATAAGTTTAAGTTAAATTAGAACTTACAAAGTCTTAGAAATCAAACAAGAAATGTGTGAGCTTGGGAGAGTTAATTAAGCTTTTTCTCAAGAAAATAGTATTCATGTATTTCTTAAAAGTATTTTGCTTAATGCAAAGAATTTAATTTTATATGAAAATATTTCCTAGTTGGTGAGAAAATTTATAGTTTTATTGAGTTCTTGTCTTTTCTTCCTTGTCTGTACTTCCTTGTCTTTACTTGGATTTGTTATTTTCTTCTAGAAAAAACAATGTATTGAATAGAAAGAAAATGAAACTAACTAAAATACAAATCATTTTAACTTCAATCAAGTACACACAAGAATTTATTAAAGAATTCATGAGGGTGATTTAATGAAACACCTACTCTTCATATAATGCTTTTAATTATTCACGAAAACTTTACAACCTTCTGTCAATTCTTTCTCTAATAAGTATGTCCTATTTATCCATAGAAACTTTGAATGTTTGATCAATAAGAAGCATTGAGTCATTTTGATTTAGTTTGTATATTTGAAAAGCTGTATATTTTAATATTCAACTTTGGTTTTTCTCTCATTTTTTTATTACGCAATTCTTCAAAAGTGTCAATTTAAGACTGAAAAAGACACAAGTTAACTTATTATTAACTCGATGAAAAAGTGGTAAACATTTTATAAAAAAAAAATAAAATTGAGTTAACAGTTATTTGGAAACTAGGGCGCAAAAAATATGACTAAACTAAAGTTAAAAGAAAACAAAACCAAAATAAAAATATGGATGAGTGTATTCATACAGTAAATTTATTGCTTCCAAAGAGAAACAAGTATGAAATACCATTAGATATAGAATCAGCTTGGAGTGGTTTATTAGATACTGATAGACTAATTATATTTCTAAGAAGTCCAAGTAGAGAGATTACAAGAGTTCAAGGTCAAGTAGGAAAAGTTGGTGTTGTTTATGAAAGTAAACATACAATAAGAAATAGAATAAGATTACCATCTCAGTTTATCATAGTAAAGTATGAATTAAAGAAAGTTAACGAAGAGAAAAAGAAGTTAGTTTTTCTACGAAGTGAAATAATTGGGGATCAAATTCGTCAAAGAGAAACTGAAGAATATCGACTGAAAAAAAATAAAAGAAACGTAAACTCTTGTATTTTGGTCAAGAAGAATAAATTAATTATATCTTCAGGAACATCAAAGCTATTTTGGGCAAGTGCAGTTTTCTTTGTGATTTTCTTAGCTTTAAGCAAGTTTTCTATATTTGAATTAGGAGTATTTTTTTATCTCTCTATTTTTTGGTTAGTTTTATCAATTTTAGGACTTTCAATAATTTCTATAAGTGAGAAAGTAGATGTGTATATTAGAAGAAGAAATAGAGATTTTTCTGACTTTTTCAGATATAATTTTTCTAGTGATTCAAACGACGAATCTATTGAAAATATAGAAATATGGACACAATCCATACTTGTAAACGAAATAAATGTTTAAATAAAACTTTTCCATCCTGTTTCTTATATTATTAAACTCAAAACAGAAAAACTTTATTCATTAAAGTTAAGATGTTAAATTTCATTTTCGGTAAAAAACATAATAAGTTTTTAGACAGCTAAAATATCTTCTTAAGGAGGATAATTTGCTAAAGAACTCAAGTATATACATTAAGAAAGTTTTCTAATTTTATTCCACCTTTTGAAGCAGTTTAAAAAAGTAAATTAGAGATTTACATTCTGGGGTAAAAAAATTGCTACATGTTTTGCAAGAATCTTTAAGGCTTGAAATGTTTCAACAAAACACTGAAGATTATAATCCAATACTAAGAGTCAATCTTCGGAATCTCCATTTTCATTCATCAAACTAGATGCAAGAAACCGATGAATATTAAGACATCTTGATTTAAAAGGTAAGAAAAAATACTGTATCTTGAATGCGAAGTAAATTTACAGATTTACATCATAAAAAACAGAACTTCAGAAGTATTTTTTACTTTTTATTTATTAGCGCCCAAAAGAATAACCCTTTCTGTCAGAAAATTTCTTCCTAATTTCTACTCTTAAGACTCTGGATCAAGAAAAGACTTTGTAGTACAAATCCAAGTATTTTTATTTTCAGATAGATATCAACATTAAATCATGGAAAAACTTATCTTTGTATTTTTTAGTTTAATTAGGTGATAACTTAATTAAGGATAAAAACTGTTTGTATAAAATCTGTTTGACATTAAAGTAATCATAATATATTACTTTGTCTGTAGAATTATTTCCTGATTTACAGACTAGTTTACCTAATAAATAACATTCAGCTGAAGTCTTCAAAGCATAAATTGAAAAACTGTAAAATTCTTACTTTCAAAACTCTTAGAAATTTTATTCAAGATAATTGAACATAATTCTTGACTTTTCTAATTACTTTTCTGAGGAAGATTAATATATATATCTAGCTTTTTATAGGAATATAAATTAAGAAGAGATTTTCTAAACAAATAATATCCTTCTGGGAGAATTTTTATATTACATCGTATACTTCTATAATCAAAGTTTTTTAGAAAAATATCTTTTTAACAAGCATTCATAACATTAAACTCATTATTTATATTTCTGAAGTTTCTAGAAAAAAAATCATATTCATTTCCGTAAGAAACAAACGCACTCTCATATTTATTGGATTTATTTGCTAAACAGTTTTTCTATAACTATAGTTTTCTTGAACTTATCAAATGCTTTTTTAACATAGTAAGTAAAATCAACTTTGCAATTACGAAAAATACTATTATAGATATCTTTCCTTGCTTGACTGCTTTTACTATGGTTTTAACCTTTATTTTATTCTCAAAAATTTTTCTCAAAGGAGAATTGGAATTATATTTGATTTGGTAATCTAGAAAAACAAAACTTCCAAGTTTGTGAAACGTTATCTCTTTGGGAAAGAATCTGAGTGCGATGGAAGATTGTTGAAGGAAAAGGAATACACAATAATTTTTCTTCTTGTCAATATTCGTATTTTTATTAAGATTTTTTATTTTGTTTTGTTTTGCCACATAAATGAATTCTAAAAACTTTCATGATAATTTTTTATTTTTCTTCCTTGATTTTCTTCTTATATTCTTTCAAATAATGTGATATAAATTTAATTCATATATTGATAAAATTATATTCAATCATTAAACCAATAATTGAATATAAACGTAACCTATGTATAGGGGAATGGACAGCAGTACTCGTATTAGTGTTTTCTTTCTTGGAATATTGACTATTTTATTTATGGTTTTATTTATTTAATAGATAAAGTAATGACGTGGAATGAGGAAAATGATACAAATAAAAGATGAGATACAAGGATTAACGGAAGATAACGTTAACGAAAAAGTATGGAAGAGAATAATATAAAATGGTAACTTAATGGAGATAGTGAATACCGCTGTGAATTAGCTCTAGCTAAGGAGTCAGTAGGATAGTATGGCTAACCTTTAAGTAGACAGTATTTAGCAATAAACTATATGTAAAAAGAGTTAGTGTCGCCTTTTTCCTGAAGAATTTTAAGTAGAATTTTGAAGAGAAGATTCACATTCGTGTAAAACTTTACAAAAGCCTAACAATATAGTAGAATGAGAAAAATACCTATAAAGTACTCTATAAATGTAATAAAATTAACAGTTTCAAGGCATAGTTTGGTTTTTTGCAGAAAAAAAACCTGTCATAATCTACTTGCACCCTCCCGAACAAACCTTAATTTAAGGTATAATTTTTATTTACAATGGTATTGTCGATATCATTACTCATAGAAGATAGTATATGCGAATTTAAAAATTTACTGCATCTGGTTTTCGGTTATTATCAGCATGAAAGTGATTTCTCCTATCTCAATCTAAAATGCTATTAATAAAAATTATAGGGCACCAATTACCCAAATTAAGTTAAATCTGATATGTACAAGTTAGAAAAAACATTATATACGCTCAAATAACAACAACAAGCAAGTACCTCTAACAATCCAAACTTTCTTGCCAAGTTGGGTATATTGGTAACAGTAAGAAATTATAGCTATATGCTAAGATTACCATGAACGAGTATTTATTAACGTATGGGTGAAGCTGCAGGTTAAACTACTTAGCTTGTTATTTAATGGAGGGTTATAGGTTGTTAAATAGGGTCAGTTACGTTCGTATTTGCTTTATATGAAGAAATTAACACAGCTTCAGCTCAAAACCCATCTTTTTTGCTCATGAAGCCTCAGACGGTAATCCTAACAATCGCAATATTCGTTGATGATTCAAAGGTGTAGCTCAAATTACTTAACTTGCTAAGAATATCCCGTTTTCTTTGGTTTTAAGATTTCTTTCCTATTTAATTTAGCAAAAGAAATGAACACTGCACTGAGATGTTCCATTTATATGTTAACTTCTGCTAAAAGGACTTATCTCACATATCGGTAATTACCGGTAACTTCATCGAACTTATGCAATTACCTGTATTGTTGCTGATATTCATGCATTTCCGCTAGTAAGTTCAATCAGGGAAACTATTTTGTTCTCGTCCTGTGAGGTGCATTGTTCTGGGTTTGTATTACCTTGATACTTAAGAGAAACGAATAGAATTGAATGAAACTATAACTTCAAATAAACATGAATACAACATATACACCAGTCATATCTTTAATCAGCCAAGATAATAACTAAATGGGAAATATAAATTTCAAAAATTTAAGGAACCGCACCAGCATTTCATCATTCTATTACCTATTGAATTTTGGTTCTCCCTTTTAAGAACATTATGCCAGCTTCATTAGAGTTCTCATTTATTTGTAACCGAAATCCCATGATTAATTGCCCTAGGTATAAAATAAAACCAGCAGCAAAAATTATTACTCCTGAAATATTTTATCTATATATGTAATTCTCTGTACTTTTTATAAACTAAAAATAACTCTAGTGTTATTCTTCCCAATAGAAAAAGAGTTTTGAAATAAACTGATTTAACAGCTACACAATGTATCAGACGAACAAATTTGCAAGTGCTGCCCAAATAATTCCCGAAAAAAGTATCAAATGGCTTTTATGAATCATTTGTTTATATTTTGCTTTGCATGTGAAAGTTTTTGTTTGCTTTCATACCATTTTTGTTATGTTCCACTTAAGTAGGAAAGATTGAGAACCCTTGTGAATTATCCAAGAGTGGGAAACTGAAGATTTTACAACAAATCTTAGTTTTATCATGAGACTTAGCTGGTAAATATCCTCGGTACTTAAGAGCACTAGGGAGTACAACTAAGACCAAGTAAAATTTGTAGTTGTCTCTGTTGATAAGAGATCATTTCATTTGTAATGATCTTCCCTGCATGAAGAAAGAAAACGAGATGAAAATTACAAATAGTAATAAAAACAGGAGGTGGTGCTCCAACAATAGAGACATAAGAACTGAGATCGGGTTGTCACAAAACTCTGAAGGTCTGGTAAAAGAAGTCTTTTTTATGTTTGATAAGATTTAATAATTAAAAACAGAATATATTTGAAAACAGAAATAGTTGTATACACTAGAAATAAATAAAGTCATCTACAAGCTCTGAGAAAAACTGAAACAGTAAAACTCAAATAATTGGTAGTAGCATCGCATAAAAACTCAAAAGGAATAAAGTTCCGGTGCAACAAGCTTCAATACTGTTACATTGTGGTTTTATAGAGGAACTGGGCGAGGTATTTAGAAGAAAATATGTTAGCAGTAGCCATTAGTATTAATATTATGATAAATTTTCGATAGATTTTTTGGAAGAATGTTCTTATTGGAGTGTAGCAGTATATGGTAAGTATAAATATATCTCGACAGTCGTAGTATTAGGTACGCCTAATCATTGGATCTGTGGCTTTTGATAATGAGTTTGAAATTCGGGAAAAATTAGTTGAATTTATATTCATGGTATCTTCACTTGATAGCCTATGTTTCTTGAATCGTATTTAAGTTTTTGCTTGTTAATACTTGTCAAACAGTATTTGACTTTATAGCTGAACAATTATTTATTCTATGAATTAATCTTCTCGAGCCTTCACTCTAATGGGCAACTTTTTAAGGGGGTTATCCGTGAATATATGGAATAAATGTAATATGTACTTGAAATTATCTTGATTGAATATATGCTCTGCAGAACATAATAATTCGACTGAAAGTTGAAATAACAGAGAACAACAGTGCTAGCCTCAACTCTAGTTCGAGCACAATGTAAATTCCACCAGGATCAAATGGTTAAACTAAAATGAGCAAATAACAGGGATATAAGCTCTACTACAAGGAAATAGAAAACTAATACTACCAGGATGATGAAATAGTAGGTAATCTCAAGGGAATGGGAAAAACTAGGATACATCAAGGCTCAAATCTCTTCATATATTTCAAAGTTTGATAAGTTATATTAACAAAAATTCTATTTCACCGCTACAATTTTTTCAAAAGTCACTCAAAGTGATTGTAAAATCCTTTGTATCACTCTTGAAGAATAGAGAAAAAGGAAGACTGCTTTTTTTCCCTATCACGATATTTAATAGTATCGCCAAGACTGAACGTTGTATACATCAACATGGCATTACCAGTTCAACTAATATTTTTTTAACTGTCATTCCAACAACTTTCTGGAATCAAAAACGATATGTTTCCGTTGAAATGATTCTTAAATGAAAAATCTTTTTAACAAAATTGTTGATATATGTTTCATATCCTTAGAACTTGATTCAGATTCATTTTCAGTTTTTGACGATGGGAAAAGAGCCATAGAAATTTTTCTCGCAGAAAGCACAAATCCAAGTTTCTTGATAGCGTATGGGGAGAAGCCGGAAAATTATTCCCAGCAGGAGTCAAAAGGTAATGAAGTTCGCAAAGGATTTCTGAAGTTATATTTTAAGAAGAAAATGAGACAAGAAAACCTGGATATTGTTTTTCCTTGCTTGATTTTTGCTCGTCGTGGAGCACGAAACGCTGTCGATAAAAACTTTGGATCCTCTGTGTCTTTTCACAAGTTTTGTTCTCTCGAAGATTATCAGGAATGGGAAGATCATTTTTCTAATAAAAATGGCATAAAACCTGAAGGTGCTGCAGTTCTTGATATTCTTGAAACAGTTAAACTTCCTAATTCTGAGTTCTTAGCAGCTGTTCAGAAAAGTTTGTTAGAAAAAGATGCACAAGGCACAGATAGTATCTTCATATGGTTCACAGAAGTTTTAAACTTGCTCGAAGATTTTTGGAGTTCAGAAGAATATACTGGTCTAGAACATTCATTTTTTGTTTCAGTCTTAAATGCGGCTGTAGTAGATGTCTGTTGTTCAACTTCAGCTAATTTTGGCAAAAAGCTGTCTCAAGGAGAGGTTACTAATGGCTTTTTAATCCATTTGAAGTCGAAGTTTGAACGAGTTAGTGATATTTTGTCGAGGGGGTTAAATCTAAGATTTCTTCCAAGTGATAATAAGCCTGGTCTTACAGTGCACCGTGCTCAAATGGAAATGCTAAAAACCGCGCGGGATAGATTGGAGTTTTTGATAGGATGCCAGGAAATATTCTTTTTACTAGACCAAGGACCAAGAACCGACAATAGTAAGGGTAGCTGTCCGTTCTTAGAGATAATGATGACTTCAATTAGAAATACGTTGTTCCATCAGTCTGGTCAAATAGCAAATTATTGGGAAAGGAATCTTGTCGCGTTAAAGGAAAAAATAAAGCCCCATGAAACTGTTCTGCAAGATCTCTTGCTCACCGAAGTTGGCGCCATTAGCTCCCGGGAACCTAACGCTTTTGCTGACTCAGACAGCCGACTAGAAAATATACTGCATATTTTTCCATTCGTCACGTTAACTGTTGATATAAGAGAAGAGTTCTCTAAGAAAATGGAGGAATACATTAGTTACTCGATTAAGAATGCTCGTGCACATTGTGGTGACTGTGAACAGAAACATCAAGATGTACAAAGCATAGAGAAACTTTTAACCTTACGGGCATGTTCGGAAAGACTGTGTCGACTATCAGAACTTTGTAAAGCCCTTTCGACTGCAGCACTTATTAAGTCCTCTTCATTTGCTGCCATAAAGGAACTACTCATAGAGCTAGATAGTCAGTTAGATGATGCTCTTAATGAAGAAATATCATCACTAGAGAAAGATATGGATAAATCCCTAGGGAATATGTTTGGATTCTATGAATTGAAGAATGGAGACTTCTGGGACATTAATATAAGTGACGCAATCAAAAATTCAAGGCAAATGTATGTGACACTAAAAATGACTATTTCTTTGGCAAATTCATGTGAATCTGCAGTGCCAAGACGAATATGCGAAAACATGACTCGTTATGAAGAAGAACTACTTTCAGCAGCAAAGCTTGAAGCTCACTTTACACCATGCAGAAAAAATGTCAAGGAAGCGAAGGCCAGATTAGGAACATTTTGTAGTAAATCAGTAGCTGCATTCGAAACCAATATTTTAAACATGATAGATAAGAATGAGTTGAGTAGTGTAGATGCCATGATTAATTACCTGTCAGAGATAGAACATACTTTCTTCACTAAGATAGAGGATGTCAATCAACTTGGACAACAGCTTAGCACCTATATTAACGCAGTCTTGTCGCTCGTCGGAACTTTTGATTTCATCTCAACACGAACCGCAATTTTGGCTTTTTTCGAAACCTTAGATAGGCTCGCTGAAGTTGTTGATGCAAAATATGGGCTCGATCTTCAAAATCATTTTCTTATTCAATTGATTCTCTGTTTGGAACTTTTTGTAAAGTATGTGGCAGTTTGCAACAAAGAAGATAGGTTGAAAGTTAATATCTCTCCAGAAACCAAGACGATAAAACCTCAGTGTCACGATTTACACGCCACGATTCTTACAGGGCTTAATACTTGTTTTCATCTTTTTCAAGGAGTGCCACCCAGATATATAGAGCAAATTAAATGCAGATTTTCTACCACAGTAGTTCCTCTAGTTTCAAAAAAGCTGGAGACTACGGTTGTACTTTCAAATACGACCACATTTGTAGAATCCGTTTTAAATGATTTCATCATACTCTTTTTTGAAGAAGACAGCCTCTATTCATCGATACGCCTTTTTGCTAACGAAAGTAGATGGTCGTTAATGTTCTATAAGGAGCTCCGGATGTACGCAAAGCACATTAATAAAATGGCTTCAAAATGGAGGAGCTCGAACTTTGTTGCTAATGTGGATGAGTTAGAAAACTTAGCATCGAATAAAATCATACTACTGGAAGCAACGATGCTAGAAAAGATTTTCAACAATCTCAAGGATACTTTCTCTAAATTGTTGAATATCTATGATAACCAAGTAAAGATGATCAGTTGTATCCCGGAATCTTTGGAGCAATTTGTAGTGTTGAAAGAAGCTGTTCAAGAAGTAAAAATGGCGGATGAAATGTATAAGAAAGATTACAGGAACTCTGAAAAGCTTTTGGAGTATTTTCTAAGTTGTCAAGCTGAAGGAAGAACAACCAATTTTAGGGTTCCTCAGCTGGAGGAACTTAGGCGGAAAGTGAGGGAAAGACAGGAAATGTTTCTTGCAAATCTTTCTGGAGCGGAAAACATGCTGCTTCAGCAAAATGATGCTTTAGCTTCCAAAATTAGTCGACAAATGTCCAATCTCGAAAATTGGGAAAAGGAACTGGAGGATATAAACCAAAAGTTCCGACCTCGCACGTCCCAGTTTTCTAGCGAAGATGGACATATTTGGGATGTTTGCATCAAATCCCGGCGCGGCAAGCCAGGGCATACGCTGTTGCAAACCCTCGAAAGCAATCAAGTCCGCTGGAGAAACTTGCTTATAGAAAAAAAGAAATCACTAGAGCTTCTTCGCAGAAGTTGCTGTTTTTTCAACATTTCATTCGACGAGAGAGTTTGTACTCAACTAGATAAAGCAATAGAAGAGCAAAGAGACGTTGGTCTCAACTACCAAATGTTCCTGGGTATGATTGGTGATCTAGATGTCTTGTGCAGCACAAGATTTATGAGTGATAAGTCTACCGAAAATCTAAGATCTTGTCTCGAAGCAGTTGAAGCTCTTGCTGAAAAAAAGGAGGATGCGAATGTTTTTTCAATGGTTGCTCTCTCCCTTAGGGGGTTTCTTGTTCACGGACTAACAGTACTTGAGGAGATAAGAAAAGTGGTTTTTCAGGATGAGCATTGGGTGTGCCTTGGACAAATTCTGGATTTAAGAGCTAAAGAAAAAAACCTGAAAGAGTCTATGTTTGCTGTATTCTTATCCAAACTTCATGCTCTAAGTGACAAATTAACTAGAGTTAAAATTTCAGAGTTATGTGGAAGAGCGGATGGTGAAGCTAAAATAAGAGAGTCTGTTTTAGAAGTGAAAGTTTTTTGCGAAACACAGGAGTTTACTTTTGAGGAGAAGCAGTGGGTTTTCATCTCTAACCTAGACGAGATACTCACTAAAGTTACGGAATTCTCCTTGGTAAACGAAAGTGTAAAGACGTCGAAGTATTATTCTTCCTTTCAAGCTATGGTTGAAAGTTTTGAAGAGGCATTTGTATTAATAAGTAGCTTGCTCTATCGCTTGGAACATATTCAGAAAACTCTTTTTTCCCTGCGTCCTATTTTCTCAAAGAATCTCACTGGTATGATAGATATCAATTTTCTGGAAGGTACAAAAACGTGGCGCTTAATTGTTGATAATGTGCAATTGCATAGGTTTGTCTTTGCTTTGAGAGAACCAAACTTGCTTCGAGAATTTGCAAACTACCTGTCACAAATGGAAGTGAACCTGACAACTGCTCAACAAGACATGTCAAGCTATCTAAGCAACAAGCGAGAAAATTTTGCAAGGCTTTACTTTGTTAATGACTTTGATCTTATTGATCTATTGGGCAATGAAGCTAACTTCGATATATTAAGTGCAAGAGTCAAGAAAATATTTCTTGGGTTGGATTTAATTCAAAGTCAAGTAATTGGTAGTAATATTTATATTACCGAACTTTGTTGCCATAACGGTGAATCTGTTATCCTTAGCCAAAGGGTTTGTCTTTCAGAGGCTGTCGAACAATGGTTGGCTAATTTAGAGAGTGCCATCCTAGCAACCTTAACCCTTTCTTTTAAAGAAAGTATGAATATAGATTTTTCTCTACTAGAGCTCTCCTCAATACAGAAATTCCCAATCCAGTGCTATTCTCTTTCTCTAAGTGTTTGGGTCACGAAGAGGTTGAAGGCTTTGGTTTCATCGAGTAAGGCGCTTAGTTCAACTAATTGTCTGGCACAGTTCAAGGAGGAAGTAAATGGTTATCTCCACAGAGTTGTGCGATTTTCAAGAAATGGCTCAGTTAAAGGAAAAAAGAAGTTAGAATATCTTTCCTTTGACTTTTCTGCTCTTCTAAGGATCATTAATGAGCTTCAAGGGCTGTCTCTAAATTATTGTGATGAAAATATGTTTCATTCTTGGTGGTGGTATAAACTGTTTAAATTCTTCTCCATCAATGGTGCATCTTCTGGTTGTGAGTGTAAAGTACTAGACCACGCTTTCGCATACGGTTTCGAGTATCATGGAAACTCGGCAAAACTTGTTTTAACAGATTTGACCGAGAAGTGCTATCTTAACTTAGTAAATGGAATGAAACTGCAGTTGTTTGTAACGTTGGAAGGTCCTGCTGGTACTGGAAAAACAGAGACAATAAAATCCTTGGCGTTCTTATTTGGGAAGGCTATTTTTTGTTTTAACTGTGCAGATTCAATGGATTCCACAAACTTCAGCAGGATATTGATAGGACTGGTTAAGAACAATGCTTGGGGGTGTTTTGATGAGTTCAACAGACTCTCCGTATACGAGCTTTCCGCCATTTCTCCCGATCTTAAGAACCTGAGAGTGGGGCTAGGAAGTCAACTTCCTGAGGTTGAAATCTCCGCGAAGAACATTATGGTCACGAGGTCAGCTTCTTTTTTCGTATTTGCTACGATGAACCCCCTGAGCAAGAAATACAAAGGTCGAAGCGAACTTCCTGTTACCTTGAGGGCATATTTTACAAGGCTAAAAATGACTAGACCTGATTCCATAAGCATCATATCTGTTGTCCTGCAGAGTTTAGGATTTCAGTTCTATGATGACCTCTCGAAAAAAATGAAATTTCTCCTGGAGGAATCATGTGCAATACTAAGCGATAAGCACTATTATGATTTTGGATTGAGGACTATCAAGCCAATATTGGATTTTGTTAGTGAAAAAGTTGAACTTCAAAAGATACAGAGCACTTATATCGCCGAAGCCGTTATTATTTTTAAGGCTATAAAGTCACAGTTGAACTCGAGGTTATCCCCATCTGACAAGACTATATTTCATGATCTGTGTTTAAATGTGCTTCAGATTGCTAAAGAAGAAGTGAACATGTTGAACTCTGAATACTCAAACATTCAAAATGAAATTAAAAAATTTTTTCCAGGACTTTCTGATTTTAATCAACTAGAGCTGTCTCAAAAATGCTACGAGTTTATTGAAGTTCTTCGACGAAAACCTGGTATAATTCTTTTTGGTTCATCAGGAGTTGGTAAGTCTTTTCTCGTTTCCACTATTTGCAAACTTCTAGAATCTCTTGAAAAACAAGTTGTGCAGCACACGATTGATCCAAAATCTTTGACAGTGTCCGAGTTGATTGGATATGTGTGTGAGTCAACAGGCGATTTTGTCGAGGGTTGGTTTTCATCTCTATTGCGGAGATACTCAACTAATGTCCCATCAGACAATGAAATCTGGATAGTATTCAACGGCGATGTTGATCCTATCTGGGTAGAAAACTTGAACTCGTTATTGGATGATAATGCCTTCTTGTCTCTTCCAAACGGTGACCGTATCCCACTACCACCAAAGGTGAAAATAATATTTGAAACTATGAACATTAAGTTTGCCTCACCAGCTACGTTATCTAGAGTTGGTCTACTAAGTATTGTATCACCTCTTCTTGCCGAGAAAGATTTCCTACAATGCTATGCACATCTTTACGCGAAGCAAAGTGCGACTGAGCCAGCCTCATGCCTACAAGTTATTGAATGGGTTATTGCATATGTTGATCAACTCGCCAAGGTGGAATTTAAGTCAGCGAAGGAAGAATCAAATTGTGAAACTGTTGTAAAGCTGGCCAAGCACCTTTACGGTAATCAACGTAGTCTCTTATCAGTTGTTGGTATTACTATCCAAGCCGTCAAAGCTTTTGAAAACAGATGTGACTGCCGTATTTCTGTATCAAGTATACTACAGCTGCTCAAAGAATATGGTTTGGAGTCTTTGAGTAAGTCCAGAGAAATTCAAGATATACTTCAAATTAGAAAGTTTGTATCTCCAGCAACCAATTTGGCTGAACCCTTACTACTCGGAGGAGTTCCGTTGTGCCTTAGCGAGCAAATGATTGAATGGGCTTTCTTACTTGAGTTCTTACTTATGAATTCGAGCATTGTTCTTCTCGGAAATGTTTCTGGTGTGATTGCGTTTACCTTCTTAAGCTGGACGTTGGACTATGGATCCACTAAATTTGTAACTCATGTAATCTGCTGTTCAAGCGTCACCACAAAAGATGTTATTATGGAGCTAATTTTATCATTTTGTGCACATTTGCAACAACATGATACCAACCTGTTGCAACCTAACGATGGAAAGCGTCATGTTATTTTCTTACGAGATGTGCAGAATTCGAAGGAGGACCAATACCACTCAAACTTGTTATTAAATTTTCTGATGCAAGTTTCTACTGGTAATGTATACTATAAGGGTAAGAGTTATAGCATCAAGAAAATTGTGCTCATGTGCACAAGTTCCATTGATGTTCGCGAAATACATCCCCGATTTCAAGCGAAATCTTGTTCCCTCAATTTATATGCAAATTGGAATTTATCTGCGGTTGACGGTCTCCTCGCAAGAATGGCAAGTAAATATTGTGAAAACTCATCAGAGTATGGCAAAATTGTTTCATTTATTGACACTCTGAGAACATCTGAAGGCGATGAGCAGCAAAGCACTAAGGTTGTTTCTTTAATGTTATTGGAATTAATGGAAAACGTCAGAACCCAAAACGTTTCTTTAAAGGTTTTCTGTGTATTATTGAGACTTGTGATTCACTGCCAGAACAATACCTCTAAATCTTACTTGGGTCTATTTGATGATTTCTTGGAGGAAGTGTTAGATTCTACTATGGAGAGCAAACTGTATCTGACATATTTGTTTGCAGATGCAAGCGGAGTAAGCGAGGGAAAGGAAATAAAATATGTCAACTCAGAAGAGTACTCTCGGTTGCTTGCTGCCAGCTGGGAAGATCACAGGGGGAAAGATATCATTTTTCCATATCTGGGCACACTAGGCTTTGAGAAGCTTATCAACAATTTTGAGGTTCTTCTTTTCACTTATAAGAGACTTCTTCTGGCGTCAGAGAACCCGTATATACGGGATGTCATTTATTTTTTAAGTAAATACAAGAAAATCGATCTGTTAGAAGTTTCTCCTAGTTTCATTGGGCCGCATGAGAGTAAGACTGTTGATACAGGATGTTTTTCAACATCTCTCATGCATAAGATCCTTCTTGACGTCTTGAAGGATGCACTAATTTCCTTGGCAGATGGAAAACGCGTGATTGTTTATATACCTGCTTCCAACATAGGAACTGATGCTATGATTCCTGAAGTATTATCAGTTTTGCTTACTGGGACTGATTTACAAACACTCTTTGGTAAGCAGTTTGTTACCACCATATTGCAGTCAACTAGACTATATGATGGTACTCAAGACGCCAAGACAGTGATAATTTTGTTACTTTCAAGGTTATTCATTGTTATATGTGCAGAGCAAACGGATATATGGGCATACTCTTTTCCTTTTGTGAGCAGCTCTTTTTTTCACTGGAGTCCTAAACCCTTTGGAGAATGTGAAAGGGAGGTTGGTCTTTCTACTCACTGTAGTTTTCTCGATGAAGGTGAATCTTCCTCCTGTGTCAATGCTTTTTTCACTGATTTGGAGAAACACCAACCTAAGTTCTTGTCGCTTCTTAAAGTATTCAGAATTGTTAACCAGGCTAATCTCTTAGCAGATTGCCGACGCGTCAAAACGAGCTCAACGTTATCGAAGTTAGAATCCGGAACTGAAAAAATTTCCGAAGCTAAGACCAAGGTACTACAACTTCAGCGACAGGCTAATGAAAGCAAGACATTGTTGCAGCGGAGTCAGGAAGAAGCTTCCACTGGTCTCAAGTACATTACAAGCGCTATTGCTGAAGTAAATGAGTTGAAAGCAAAATCAGAAGAACTTCAAAAAGAACTTGTTGTTAAGACCCAGGATATGGAAAAGAGAAAAAACAAGATAGACGAGGAATTAAAGGAGGTGGAACCAATCTTGGAGCGAGTAAAAAAGGAAGTTATAGGGATAAAACCAGAGCATTTGTCAGAGATTAAAAGCTTGAAGACTCCACCTGAACCTATTTTTGATGTTTTTACTGGTGTACTGCTGTTGCTAAACGTAAGTGATAATTCATGGCTAGGCATCAAACGTTTTTTGTCAAATAGATCCGTCATTGAAGATATTCTTAATTTTGACTGCTACAAGGTAAAGAAGAAAGCCTTAAAAAAGGTGCTCGCCCTATTGAAGGAGAAGAAGAGCTCATTTGAAGAAAATTTAATAAGGAGAGTCAGTGTTGCCGCTGCTCCTTTTGCTGAGTGGGTGAAAGCCAATGTAAAGTACGCAAAAATTTTAGATAGCATTAAACCCTTGCTCAAGGAGAGAGATGAAGCAGAATTTTTTATGAAACAGTCGGAGGTCGAGCTGGAAACCTGTGAAAAGGAAATGGCATTGCACAATGACAAGATAGAAAAGCTAAAATCAAATTTTCAAAAAACCACCGAAAAATCAATGGAACTTAAGGTGCAATACAAACAAGAGGAAGAGCTAATTCTAAAAGCAAATCATGTGTTGGATGGCCTATCAGGGGAGCATGTTAGATGGCAGGATCAATTAAGCCAAATGCAAAAGTCCCTTCTTTCCATGAAATGGGAGGTTCTGCTGCAAGCCTCTTTCTTTGTGGCTGCTGTGGAGTTTGAGGAATCAAAGAGACGAGAATTTCTTCAACAAATACGTAATTGCATTGCCTCTTCTTTTCTTGTGGATGCAAACTTAGTCTATAACTTTGATTATCTATCTAATGTTGGCTCAATTGGTGAAAGACAAACCTGGAAATCACTAGGATTGGGAGCTGATGACTTCTCATTAGAAAATGCTGTTTCCCTACTGAATCTATGCTCCATCATGCCTAGACTTGTAGTTGATCCTAATGGAACCTTTTATCGATTTTTGTGCAACGCTAAGCCTGTGTCCTCCATTTTCGTGTCCCATGTCGATCCAAAGCTACCAAACTACATCAACCTAGCCTTAAAGCACGGCAGCTTAGTTATAATTTATGGAATACTGCATGTGAACAGAGGATTTTGGTCAATTTTACAAGATTTATGCTTAAGCTCTTTGTTCGAAAACAAGTCAAGAAAATGTGTCTTTAATGGTAATACCGTTTCTGTATCACCTGGATTTTCCCTCTTGTTTGTTTCACAAACGACCTCTCTTGCTGAAATGGGTATCACTCCTGTAAAGGATTTTATCCAAATTGTTAACTCTGATTTGACCCTAAAAGCTTTGTCCGCTGTGTTAATTGACGAAGGAATAAAAGCTACAGAGCCAAGGTTGTTTGAAGAATATTTTAAATTACGAGAAGAACTAGATGTCTTGAATGCTACCAGAGCTCGTATTGTAGACAATCTTCTTGACATTCTTTCCCTTAGTGAAGGGAATATTTTAGAAAATACAGAATTAGTCAAATCTTTGAGCGAAGCTGAAATCCTCGCCAAGAACAAAGACGAAGTTAAGGAACGTGGTAACCGGATTGAAAATCATTACAAAGCAGAGTGTGAGAAGGCAAGAAAGTACGCAGATACAGTTGGGAGAATGTTTTTCCAGAGTAGGAAAATCTCAAGTGTTGAACGTTTTTTCCTGGTTTCACTAGATAGTTTCTTGTGCCTGTTTCGGTTTTGTGTAGAAACTAGTGGTTACAATAAAGTTCGTTTTCTGCAGTGCTTTTTAAGAGTATGTCTATGGTCAACCTCAAATCGTAATCATAGTTTGATATCGTTACTTCTTTGTTTACAAGGTGTATCGCTAGGAGAAAACTGTGCAGTAACATTGTTTTCACGTTGCATGGATCTCTTGAGTAATGATGAAGAAGGGGCGACAGATGATTTCATGCAATCAATATGCAAACTATCTGATAACTTTCAATCGGTAAAAGACATTGGCATTGTTACAATGAAGGAAGAATTGTCCAAGGAGAGCAACCATGAAAGAATGCGAGAGGATGTAAAACAAATACTAAAGCGTTTGATTCCCTTTGAAGCTCTATTGCTTCGAGCTCTGTGTTGCCCTTTATCTTCAAGGAGGAGTGTCGGCATTTTCGTAAACGAAGTACTGGGCAAATCTCTAGTAGCTGGTCCATTAAGAGACTTTATCATAGAAGCTACAAATTTTAGGTCCGGCTCAGTTGCCATTTGCCTCTTGATAGTACAAAAACATTGTGATCCTTCTTCCGAACTTTGTAGCATATCGCAGCAGGAAAATGTTCCTTACTATCATGAAATGACAGTAACAGCATCCAACGTTGAATCTTCTTTGGTATTGTTAAGGGAGAAGTGTAAGCTTTCTGGATGGCTTTGCTTGAAGAATGTACACCTGGTGGCAAATTTTAGCAGCCTTCTACTCTCCACAGTGAAAGACCTAGAGGGCGTAAATGATTTTCGTCTTATTCTTGTTGTTGAATCTTTCGCTTCTATTGAAAGGACTCTTATTACTAATTCTTGTGTCTTTTATGCAAATCCTAGCTTCTGTATTGAGGAACAGCTGCGTATAACCGAGTCAGAAGATAGTGGCACAGAGCTCCCAGAAAACTTGGAAACATTGAATACCGTGGTGCTTCTACTTCATGCAATACTTAACCTTCGGTCTGTTGCCGCGCCTTTGGGACTATCAGAAAACATCGATTCGGGTGTAACATCACTCACCGTATCTAAGGTTGCGTTGTTTTTAAACATCCCTGATATGAAAGGTAGTGAAGATGTGTACCCAGAGGCACGCTTAGAATTACTCTTTGAATATATGCTATCCTTATCGTATGGTTCAGGATTTGAGTTCACAGAAGACAAACGGATGATGAAGGTTCTTTGCAAGACTTTGCTCCAAACTAAAGTTCTTAAGAATTTACAATGGCACTCTATTATCTCGACCGAAAACTTTCCCTTGAGTATTACTGAACTAAAGTCGATAGTAGATCAAGATGCATCTGGTTCCAAAACGCTTGCGATACTAGGGCTCGCAAAAAATGCAGAAAAAAGCCTAGAAGTTTCTGCTTCTACCTCGTTGAAAAACACTTTCCTTTCTCTTTCGGATTTGGCAGCAATGGAATCTCAACCCATTATAAACACGACTATTGGAACTGAGGAGGGTTTGTGTAAGCACTGGAGTAAATATAGTGCTAAATTAAATGAGACGGATTTAGTTTCAGAGGATATTGGTTACCTGCTCTCGGAGGAGTTTGAATTTGTGGCCCAAATGGGAAGAAAACAAGTTTCCAAATCGGATCTGAAGTCTACTTCTTTCTCTACACCAACAGAGGTTAAGAAATATGTTACCCATCTAGCACAGATAAAATCCCTGGATTTTGATGCTCTATGCAAACGTGGTGTGAGTCTTAAATGGTTTCAATTTCCGCGTCTATTTATTAGAAGATTCGCTCAAGCTGTTTCTAGGAAGCTATTACAAAACTTCCAAGATATATTGGTGTTTCTGTCATTCGACAGTTCACCTTCCCCTGGCAAATGGAACCTCAGAATGCATGATTTATTTCTGCAATCCTCTACTGTAATAGATTCTACACTACAACCAACAGTGAAGAGTGATCCAGGTCTACAAAGACTTAGCAAAGTATATCTCAAATATGGCTCACAGAAAATTGAAACTGGTTCAAACTGTGAAGTTGCTCTTGCGGAAATAATGATGTTTAGAGACTCTTCAAAGCAACATAGAATATGTCCCGTTTTGTACAAGTGCTCTCCAGACATGGCGGATTATATTGCACTTACAGGAACCAGTATTTTTCTTAGCAACACATAAATGGCTAATGCTCAATGAAAACTCAGTTGTGTTACCGATAAGTTTTTATGATTCAGCAAGTTAGCTCAACTTTGTACTCCTCTTACGTCTAGCTATACCAAGAAATAATCCTAAGACCATTGCACCGACACCAACGATCCCAAGATCAATGGAACTAGATTCAAGACCAGTACTCACGATGAGATCCATCCCGCTTATGGTACTCCAACTCCCTTCATACAAACTTCCATACACTTTCTCAAGATACAACTTGACTTCATCCTCCACAAACTTATCTCCATCCCAACACGAATTACACTCTAACTTTCTAGGCCATAGAACATCCAACATATTCTCTTCTTCTTCTACTTTGGTTCTTGTGTTTACATCGTTATGAACACGCCACAAAAACAAACTTAAGTCAAACTCATTACCTCTTAATCTCAATGATTTTCCTAATTCTTCATCAGCAAACGCTAGAAAATGCTGCCTGCATTCATCACAGAGGAAAAAAGATTCTATCCAATCCCTAATAACTTCTAATGTTTGAAGATCATTGAGATTAAAGTGCTGAGAGGATTGAAGTTTGTGCAATGTGATGGACATGGAATGAAATGTATGCCAAAGACCACAAGTGTATCCTTTGCAAATTTTGAAATCATCTGGATTTGAATCTATACACTGTGAATGATTTATTAGAGCAGAAACTGAATTTTTAAGTTCAAGATTTTTCAGAAAATCAAAATCATTTTGTGTGCCTTCAGACTCAGGAAAGAAAGTATCTTTTTTGGAAAGTATTTCTGTGGCCCCTAAGCGACATGATCGTGCAGGATGAAGTATAGAAATTAACTTTTGAAAATTTAGGAATGAAGGTCTGGTTTTAGAGTTTGGGAGAAGTAGAGAATTTGCAGAATATTCTAGAGATAAATTTATTGCTCTTATTGTGTCGTCTAAAAAAGGATTTGGCATTTTGAAGATTAGGGTAATGTTATATTGAGTATAAATATATATTATTGAGAATTCTTACTTTTGGGTGACGTACTTCCCAACTGCTTAGAAATACCTCTGGGGACGTTTTTATCTCTTGAAAATTACTCTCGCTTATATTGTTTATTAATACTTAACTCGACAACTGCTAACTATATTACATCAACATGGAATTACTCTACATGAGAATTTTGATACACTAAGTAGTCATATGTACGACTCTCTCCTTACTGAATGTCTACATGCTATCCATTTTTAACACACTGTTACTTTACCATACAATTGGTGGGGCTTTACATAATACTTTACTAATATGTAAGCCCCGGAAACAACAGATCGTAAAACCTCAATATCTCAACAACTACTGGTAGTTAGAAGACGTTACTTATTTCATTTTAAAGCTCTCCTAAAGCTTTTTCAGTTTGTTTAACTTAATATACGTACCATCATACACATATATAGGTGGTACGAACAATGACTGGTCCAACTGTAACTATCAAAGGAAGCCTTTGAGCATAAGTATTACCATATTTTCTATGCCTATTATCTCTGTGAAAACCCATACAGTTCATAAATAATAATACAAATTTCTCCTCAGCTCGAATTCAAAAAGAGAAAAAAAATATTCATCATTGGAAAAAAACTCACTCATTTGGAATTTTGCTCTCTAATCACCTAAATAAAAGAAAACTTGGTTATTACTTGTGTATTATTCATTTAAGAAAAGGTAACCCGCATAAAGACCTTGTACGAGATAAGGTTGGTGACATAGCCCTGCAGAGCTCTTAAATTTTCTGAAGTTCATCGTGTAAATTAGGATTATAAAACATACTAGATTATATACCTATTTTTTCCCTAAATCTATTACAACGTTTTTTTCCCTCTCCTGTTTGTGACAATAGTGTCAATGCACCATTTAATTTAATTTTTTGATAAATCTCAAAGAGTTCCACGAGAGGCAGAGTAACTGTATCAACATCATTGAGTAAGTATTTAAAATTTAATGAGATCAAGGCTCATGTTGTACCTATTGTTCATGAAGAACAAGCGACGAAAATATAGGTTTACTTTAGTTGCTAGCCAAACCATTGCAGAAAAGAATCCACTCAAATGTAAATGAACTAATATATCCAAGAAAATCAGAAGAGCCAAGAGAATAAAGTAGAAACTAAGTTTGTACAACGGGAAAGGAGAAATCTAAATATATTCCCCAAGCTTTCTTGCCAGAAGGTTTGCTACAATATTGCAAGTATTGGGGAGGGATGCTGCGAGGATCATAATGGTAGACCTTAACCAACTATACTCAACTGTAGTTAGATTATTACCTCGTTTCCAACTATTTTCGAGTTAACACATAAATTTTCAACTCGTTCTCTTGAATAGGTCAGCCAACGCCAAAAAATAATGTGAAAGTTGTCTACGTCCTGAAAGCTCTTCAAATCCGACAGGTGAACATATATATACATTCTTACATAAGGGGTTATCTTACACGGTTGTATTGTAGCACCTTGTTCCTGAGCTTTAGAATTTACTAAAATTAAAACATAGTAAAATAGCTTCTCTTGTCTATATAAGAATTCCATAACTACCACATCTAGACTGGAATCACTTCTATTGGGAGAAGAGAATAGATTGGCCTGATACTGTCAACAGATACTAGAAATTACTTTATGTGGTAAGAGGCAAAGGTTGGGTTATGTCTGGTGAATAGGAAATGGGAATATAAAGCAGAATGTAAATAAAGCATGATTGAATTATGAGTGCGAATATTATTTCCTAAAATGGAATAAGAATGTATAGACAATACAGAAAAGAATGATTTTAAAAAACTCATTTTCAGTACAGATTTTTACTTGTTCTGATTCTGTGATACAAAGTTGCAATAAAATTCTTTTACGTATAGAAAAATCAAATTACAATTTAATTTCTAGAAAAATTCAGGTTTCAGAAGAGCATGTGCTTTTCCTAAGGATGGGTGATGTTGACAAGGGCAGTTTCAGGATATGAAAAGATATTGCTTTAGTTAGAAGTTTTCTTATCGGGATATAGCCATGTCAGTATTTACATGAAGCTTTTCGTGCTCTTTGTTCATCAGCTTGTAGCGTTATTTTGTCATTCAAATAGTGCAAAGTAATCCTCGTAAGTATGAGGAGAAGTTCACATCTAGATTCGAGAGTAGGACCAGGGGTAAGACTAAGCTACAAAGTTTACCTTGGCTTTATAAATAGAAAAAAAAATAGAAGCCGAAACAATTTAAAAGATACTATTTTGATAATTTTTAGCAGAACTAAATGGGTTGCGCATGACAATATCTTGCTTTGAAATTCTGCATTTTATTGTGTGGTGCTCAAATTTCCTTGGAGCGCCTGAAAATAAGCAAAAAAAACAATTGAAACATTCCACTATCAGATTATTTTGCATTGATTAAGAATAAATATCCCGAAATATACGCTATAGTTTCATGTCCTGTAAGTGAGCAATTTCATAAAACACGTTTCTTGCATTAGTTATGGATAAAAGAACTTAGATTCCTTAATGAGTGAGAAGCATTCTCTATCTTATTGCTCTCATAGTATTTTATAGGCCTCAGCTAAGCTTATTTACGACCACTACTCCGTATTTTACAGGCAGCAGTGTGGCAAAAATAATTCTCAAGGTGCCGAATCCTGCAAGAACGGTATTCTCCTATTTGTTTAGCCTTAAACCATGCTTTGACTACCAAGTTATAATTTCGACAAATTAATTCATACTTTCTCAAATTGCAATTTCATGAAACACAAGAAAATGAGAACCAGAACCTAAGCAGTCAAATATATTAACTATTTTTTTCTGAAATTTATTTTTTCATCTTATAATAAGGTTAAGCTGTTAGATTGCCATACAGTTCATGCATATTGCAAGATACTACTTCATTAAATAGCAACCCTTGGAGGATATGAATTATTACGAAAGTTTGTCGACAACTACTACGAGTTACAAGATGTTACGTATATAGTTCTAGAATCTTGGTTAGATTCTTATCTATCTCTTATTAAGAAAGATGCATAATCATAGACAATACCCGTTTCCTGAATTATCAAAATCTCCTTACGAAAGATTATATTAAGAGCCCGAATACCACGCTTTCATGCTTCAACAATAGAGTCGCCAAGAAAAAGAGGTGCCCTAATAAGTTCAGCAAATACTTACATGAATTGCTCATTAGAATTGGTCACAATGCACTTGCGTTTAATTTGATACCTACAAAGTAGAGGTTCGTAGTCTCTATGACTCTTCAATACACATACTCTTCTTGTGGTAAATACGATCTACTGATGAAAAAGATTCAGATGTTCTTCTACAAGGTATCAAACGGTACATGGCATTTAAACCACGCAATATGTCTACTATAGCACATAATGTGCTAAAACTTGCTCATATAATATTAAATTATCTGAAAACAGCTTCTATTGATAACAAAGTAGTTTCTCTTTGAGGACCACTGATCAGATTCATGAAACAAACAAAGTTGTGCAATCTCTACGTGAATAACCTAGGAAAAATATCCTAGTATTTTCCATTGTTGGTATATAGTTTTCTGCGTGCTTATGATTTCACTAGTACCAATATAACATAAGCATATAAATCTCACCTCGTACTTGATTCACACTAGAACGAATCTCAGGCGTAACCAATTTCTCTTTACGCTCTCTGCTCTCAGGGGTAATTTTTGGTTCTCTTATAAAAATGCAACTAGCAACTAAGAGTTATATTTTTTATCTATTGACTTTTCCTAATAGAAAGCTTAATGTGTTTGGAAATTATCTTTTGTTTTTTCTATTGGGAAGGATATTGGATGAAGTTACTTCGCCTGGTTGCGTCATCAAAACACTTTTTCGCATGAGGTCCGCTTGTAGAGGAATAAGACAATAAAGTTTCAATATTAAACCCGCATTGATCTCAGACACAAATTACACAACCTTTTTCTTTTCATTCCCATTTCAAAGTCTGTTGAAGAGTGCTTCTACAGTGAACGCGTGAGGTTCTCCTCCGGCATAAGTCGAAAATCCTTGTCTTTGCTTGTGTTTTGCATTTACTGGACATCTTACATACAGCTTCTTCTTTCTTCTTACTACGAAGCAGTGTCTGCACATCTTCTTTACTGCGGATCTTACTTTCATTTTTTTCTTCTTTTTCTTTCTTCTTTGATTCGCGCTTGATTGGTTAATATTAAGACGTTATTTTCTGAAAATATAAATTATCGTGTACAGTGAAGAGACAGCACGTATCTTATCGCTATTATCATATAGTAGTGCTCGTCACCAGCAGTGTCACTTAGGCAGCCTAGCTTATATACACTAGGCAAGCAGAAATATATCGATAGTTCAGGGCATGGAAAAGGACTTTGATAAACTTGTTGAAAAGATACTTGAGGGAACAACCGGGATCCAAGAGGAGAATATAAGACGTCTTGAGGAGGAAAACAAGATAGAAAATGTATTCAATAGAATATCCAATGAAAAATCTAATATATCCAAAGGGTACTTGTCCGATACATTCTTTGTTCTCGATATATCTCCCTGTGGGTTATATGGTAAGGTGAATGGAAGTAGATTGGGATTTAACCCAAAAGTTGAGCAAGGTGAAATGAATAAAGGACTATACTATCTTGGACTCTCTTTTGCCTTTCTGTTACAAAAAAGTCAAATAAGATTGAAAAAGTTTGATATCAGAGTTCAACCTGATCTTGTAAGTATTTTTGAGAAAGAAACACGGATTGCATATAATTTAACTCTTTCAGGAATTTTTCGCCCGCACAGTAATTTGTATCAAGCTATACGAAGATTAATTCTTTGTTTTGAGGAATTAAGAAGTAAATTAATAAGAAAAAAGAATTATGAAGAAAAAGTGAAGTCTATTTTGTCAAATCCTGGTGGATTAAGAAAACAAAGTCTACAAAAGATACCTTTCCCATTTGCGTTGAACCTAGAAACTGACACTGTAGGAACAATGCGCTTTAACAGTGCTTTAGCACACACAGGAAAATTGAAAGAAGAAAACACTCGTGCTTTTAAATATCTTTTACTAAATCTCAAATTTTTATGGAATCTAGAACGACAGGTTAAAGCAGCTGGACTAACATCATTTTCAACTTGACGACTTACTTTTTCTTGTTTATCACAGACGGGCCAAAATATTCGTATTCTTCTTTGAGCACCCAGTACTGTTCGAGAAATGGTTGAGCAGCTACATATGCTGCACTTTTACAAATACTTTCTTTTCTATCTTCTGGAGCAACAACTTTAACGGAAACTTTTTTTGGTGCTAATTTCTGGAGCTCGTTTTGCAATCGTTTTTGAAATCCTGAAAATAAAGTATTTCCTCCAACTAATAAGATGTTCTGGAAGAGATCTTTTCGAACGTCAATATCACAATTTAAGATCGAACGGAACAATAAAAGGTGTAAAGGTGGAATATCTCTTTTGTCTAAAACTGGCTGGAAGATGAGTTCAGGTGCTTGGAACATTGCTTTACCTAGGGTGATCTTTCTCCCATTTGTTAGGACAAACTCTTCACCTTCAGGTTTTACTGTCTTTATATCTCTTTCATAATTAGAAGAAACAAAACATAGTTCTTGTTTAATTTTTTCTACGATCAAACTTCCCGAACTTGTTGTGAAATTGTACCCTTTTTTTATAAGCAGAGTACTTAAGAAATCAGTTATATCTTCTCCAGCAAGAGAAACAGAAACAGCAGCATGAGGGATGAGGAAGTTTTGATACACTGGAACTATTGTGGTAACTCCATGACCGGAATCCACTACCAGTCCGGTATCCCAGTGATAAATGAAAAATGGTAGTACGCAATCTAAAGTTAAGAAGAATCCCGCAAAGTCAAATACTTCGAATATCATCTTGCACAAGCGCTCTCTGTTTTTCTTTGGGTTTAAAATTGTCTCTGTTAGAAGTAAAAGAGTGTCACTGGGATCTATTTCTAGCTTAGAGTAAAACGTGTAGTAAAAAATTCTCTCCATTAGATCCCAATTTGTGACCATTCCTCTTTTGATTGCGTATTTTAGTCTAAGATTTTCACATTGGTCACTTATTTCGTCCCCGAAAAGCTCTAACTTTTCACTTAAGTCTTCCTTGCAACTATACTTCTTAGTAGCAATCAAAGGAGGAAAAGTTCTAAGTTTAACAGAATCGTTATCTGCTGCAACTTTTAGTTGTCCGGAACCTAAATCCACAACAACTATTCGTAATTCTTCTTCGTCCTTTTCCATTGGTTGGAATTACTTCTAACTGAACCCTGGTTTAATATTATATTAGTTCTATAGTATTTTCGTCGTAAGATACAGCGTTTCAGAAGTTACCTTAACTCCCTGCAATTTTCTTTGTTTCCAACTGTATCATGTTAAGGATATAAAGTCCCATCTCTTCAGTATATGATATTTTCATTGGTTTATTTAACCAATCATAGAAGGAGAAAGTTTTATGCCTCTCACTAGGAGAAGAGATATTCATGAAAATATGACCAGGTTTTTATACTTGTACCTGAATTATTGTATTGTACACTATAAGGTAGATATATTTATGAATACTCTATCCTGAGATGTTTAGAACTTCCGTAGAATAAACTTAACTCTAGTAAAGTTTATTAAGAACAGAATTTTAAGAAAGAGAAACAACTTAGGTTTTTGTTTTAGAGGAAACTAACACTAGAAGTGAGCTAAAATAAACTAAAGTAGGAACAAAGCTTTGGGCAGCTGAACTAGTTTTGTAATTATATGCTCTCAATTAGATTTTAGCATATTGTTGCTTAAAGCCCAAGGTAGACCCGGAAAAATAATATTATACTCCTTAAAAGCCCCTGTTTACCCAGGTATGTGCAAAGTAGAAATGCATTGAAGTTCCAAGAAAAAAGAAAATAGAGAAAGCAACTCTTCTTGCTAAAATTCTTCAAAAGGACTCTTTTCATATATTTGGAAACAGAAAAATCTTTCATTTGATATTTGGAGAAAGTTCGAAGGTAACAGTAGTGTTGCTGATACAAACATATAATTAGCATCAGCTAGTTAGTTTAACTGTACGGCTTGAAATTATTTTTCGGTACCTAAATCGACTTAATAATAAGATAAACCTCTACAAGATGAGCTTTATTTTAATAAATACGCATACTACTTTTAAAGTTAGGTACTTTCAAATACGTTGATCGGAGTAAAATAAAAATTCGACCTAATATCTCTCAGAAGACGACTTCTAGTAGCTATTCCTCATATGATGAGTACTGATTAATTCCAACGTTGCAATAAACTAAACTCTGCGCTTACTGTTCATCACCTTATCATATGAGTACTAGAGATTCTTGGAAATTGAAAACAAGACGCGGAAAAACCATGTGAAGCAACCAAAATCTTCTAAAATAATTGAGATGTCTTAGTTTTTTCTCTAAATTTAAATAACAAAGGGTTAATCTAAACATACTGGAAGAATCAGAAGAATGCTTCTTAACTTTATCTGTTTTCTTGCGTGATCTCCCCATAGGGCAACCAAACAGTTAGTTATGTCTCTGTGATTAGCATTAGTTAGAATTTAGTAACTTCGAAATATTCCCCTCACTCCGGAGAGAAATTTTAAAGGCATTAAGGGGTATAAATGTATTATTTGTCAGTGAGAAGAGATTAAATCTAATGTTCGTCATCGCTTTAGAATGGAGTTCATTCATCTGTCGAAGCATTCCTTATCTCCTGAGCTGGATTCTTAAATTCACTTAAGTCAGATGAAAAATCGTGGCAGAGCAATACAATGTAAGTACGACGGTTCATGAAAAATATTGAAGAAGACTAGCAAGTTACAATGAACCCTACATGACCACAGAATGTGTCATTTTGTGAAGTTATTAGCACTGTTGTGTGGGGGAAGGCCACTGATTAGTATTGAACTAGTCCACTTGAGTCAACCAACATTGTGTTGCATAACTCGCATGAACCTTAATGCTCAGGACAAGGGTAGAATATCCGTCCATAGAAGGCCTCTAACTGGAATATAAAAGTATAACTGAAGGTTAGTAGATTATAAAGTCACTGAACATTACTTAATTTGCGGAAGCTTAGAACAAGAACCAAAAAACGAAAATAAAAACTTTGCTAACGAGAACTACTAACTCCATAAAGCAACTCGCAGCCGAGTTAGTTTAGTCTGCTTATGGGGTGTGTTTTGCGCAAGAATTTTGCAGTAGAGAATATGATCAGTTCAATAGAATATTCAGTAAAATTTATAATTGGGATTGTTAAGTATATATAGCTCAAAATTCTAAACAAAACGTTAATCTGTACAAATGCCTTGATTTGTTTGTTTGATTGCCCAAAATCAACTTACCGTTTAGATTAAAACGAGAAGAAAATGAAGTTCAAGTATCTTTTCGTTTCTACATTCCTTTACTGCTCCTTAACCTTATCTGATGCCGAAAACTTAGAGCATGGAAATTTTCCTGATATTCCACTGATCACCGTAGAACCAATTGCTGAGATGTTTTCTATCTCGCAGAAGAATCAATTCGGAAAGAAGGCCAAAGACAAGTGTTTGACTAAGGAAGAAGCAACAGATATTGAAGAAATCGTTGAGATTAGCGCCAATATTTTAAGTACGTTTTCAAAATGGACAGAAGGGGCAAAATCCGAGCTAAATTCGAGGACAATAGGGTTTGCTTTGGATCAGGTCATTAGAGTGCTGAATGCCGAAGAGACTGCTATCAGAACATATACAGAGCCCACAATGGATTCAATGTGTGTAAAATGTGCTAAAGTTTCAAATGTTATTTTACAAGCATTTGTGAAGGTTGAAGAAGTTTTGGATAAATACGCCCCAGTATGGAAAGATTTCAATATTCTTGTTGCGTTGTTTGATAGGTTTGAAGGTAGTATAAAGCAAGTAACAAGTATTTGCCCTACTTCCGCAGAGGAACAAATCTTATTCTTGAAACATAAAGTGTTCGTGGAAAAAACTGTAAGAAACTTTGGCATTCAGAAGTTGAATGGTAACATGGATAGTGTTAGGGATACTTTTCTGGAGTACACTAAACCTGAAAGTTTCAAAACGAAGGTTCAGCACTTTGATATGAGAATAGAACCTGGATCAATGTGTACAAGTTTAATGAAGGATGTTGATCTGTTTTGTGCAGAGTTGTTAGCTATTTCTGAGAAAATCCCTGTTGTTAGAAGAATCCCTTTCAAGAGGATTATGAACAAGATGGTGCACTTTCTCTTATCTGAAGCTGAAAGGTTATGTCCCAATGAACAGCTTAATCTGGGAGACATGGAAAAGGAAGAGTGCTCATCTTTAGGAAATGAGATATTTCGAATTAATTCTATGGCCGGAATGTTAAATGAGGCCTACACCGACCCTGAAGCACCCAACGTAGCTTCTATTGTACCTAACACACCGCTTTGCTTCAGCTGTTATCAGGTTATGGTCGATTTAGACAAGATGTTACTTAGCGTTGAGGGGTTTCTTGCAAGAAAGGTTCCAATGTGGAGGGAGATGATCTACTTTCGAATGGCTTTTAAGTTCATTGACGAGTATATAAGGATGTTGGTAAGAATTTGCCCTAATGCAGAGTTTACTGCTTTTGAACAAAGGTTACACCATTTGGCTAATCCTCAGGATGCCCCAGATTATCTAAAACTTAGTCACTTGCAGGCTAATATGATGCCTTACACCCCATTTCAGGCGAGTTCTGATTGTGAAACAGTGGTACGCCAGTATCGTACAGCGTTGGAACAGGTGAGTAAAGATGAGGAGTTTTTGTACTATATTCAGTTGTATAGAAACCTTTACCAAGTTTGCCCTTTTGAGTTTGAGCAATCGAAGAGTACCTTTGCTTCTGTTGACTGTCTACATAAGAAGGACGAAGATACTGTCTTACAAAGTTTGGCTCATTTTAAACATGCCATTCATAAATTCATCCCTGGCTTTGTTTCTGACGCTAAAATCCTCAGCAGTGTAGTAGAAGAGGTTAAGTATTTTGGCTTTTCTGCGAGATCTAGAGCAGAGGTAGCGGGCCATGTTCCTGATCAAAATATTTGTATCACCTGCCAGACCGTTGTTAGGCAAGTTGAAGATGAAATATCTGCCATGGAAAGGTTCTTAACTAAATTATATCCACAATGGGAGGAGATTCCGTTCCTGGGGGAAATAGACAACTTGGTGCACTATTTGTTGGATACAATTTATCAGCATTGTCCTACGGCAGAGATAAGACTAGGCCACTTTCAAACTGTCACTTTGGAAAAGGAAGATACTAATTGTCTTACAAAAGGTGAAAGAAAGGAAGTTGAGGAGATTGTGAAGAAAGTAGATAAGACCTTTGATTTTCTCTCTGATCAATTGACACTTGTTGAAACTGCGTTGGACCTTGACTCCATATCAACAATTATTGAGCTTTTTAAATCACAGCTACGCGACATCAAGGCTACTGTTGATAAGAATATTGAAATTGCTGCCAGTTCTCTCTGTCAAAATTGTCAAGACTTGACTAGAGATCTGGGTTCAGCCCTTGTATCTTTAGAAAAACTGTTGGATAACTCCTTTCCTTCTTGGCGAGACGATCCTGTATTCTCTGTAGTATACAACGATCTGGTTGATCATGTAAGACAGCTAAAGGAGTTATGCCCGAAAAAATCAGACTTACCTGCCCCGCCGTTAAAACCGAAGGAAGGGTGTTTGACACCTGACGAGAAGGAGAAATTGTACAATATTTCAGAATATGTTGAAACTGGCCTGTCTTATTCTGCAAAATTGATTAGAATATATGCTAAGTTTCAAGTTGACCCGGCAAAACGAATAAGCCTTGAAAAAACTGCCGATGTGGTTGATGCCATAGCAGATGATATTGTGACCAACATCACCCGTTTGGCAGATGAGTTTTGTGGAACTTGCCCTCAAGAGGTTGACGCCTTAAAAGATATGATCTTGGTACTGGAAGATGCTCTGTTCGATATTGAGCCAATGTGGAAAGAAACCCACATCTATGATGCAATCAAATCTGTTACAGACACAGTTTTTGAAAAATTGAAAGGCTTTTGCACAGAAATTCCCGAGAAACAAGAGTTAGGGAGGAACTTCTTAAGAACCGAACCAGAAATCCTCTTTGTTGCAACATCTGACGATCCAAGTGGTTGCCTTTCGCCAGAACAAGAACAACAGTTTACATACTATGCACAAAAGTTTAGTGAGGCGCTGTTATACGCCGCTGATGCACTTAAAATATATGCAACTGAAGTCACTGACGAAGATACTAAAGCCAAGTATTTATTCGTTGCGAAGGTACTTGAGAGTGTTAGCAAGGATATCGTGGAGAAAATAACAAGAGTACTCGATGAACCTTGCGCAACTTGTGCAGATATTATCCAGGTAGCTAAGGATGTAGAAGTTTTAGTGGAACGCACGATGAGTGATGTTGACCCTAACTGGAGATCAGATCCAGAATACCAGCGTGTAATTATGGGAATTGAGGCGGTGCTTACAATGGCAGAAGGATTATGCCCAAAGTAGGCCGTGTTGGGTTGTTTGATGGGTAACTTTATCTCCGGTGTATTCAAAATTTTAAACTTAAGGGTATCGTATGATCTTCTCCTATAGATTTTATTTTGGGGTTAAGTTTGGGCAGGAAACAAGGAGCTGTGTTTCAGGATATCAGTAGGCAACACGTTTAATTATTGAATTTAGCTGTATTGAGAAAATAACTTACTTTCGATACTACAGTTATCATCAAGTCAGGCAGCTCTACTTCCATTAACTATCTACTGTCTAGATGGAAAGTCAAAAGTAGTTGAAGCTTCTCCATAAAAGTCTATATCCCATAAAAAACATAGAAAAACATTCTAAAGCAGAACCTAGGGAGCCTCTCAAGATGATAAATCATTTCCGTGTTAAAACAGAATTAAAATATCAGACAAAAATATTTTGTACATAAAATACTATTGATTATATGTTGATTTTTTTTACAAACAAAAAAACATAACTAAAACAGGCCTTAGCATAGTAACGAGGAAAATCCTTGCATAATAATTTAAACTGTCTTTCTTAGTTTGATTGAAGAAAGCTTCTATCGTGCACAAGGGATAAAGATTTCAAACTTCTGTATTTGCATCTCCTCTATATTTATATTATAGGTTGGTTGGAAAACACAAGTAAAAATCCTGCTGTTAATTAAGATTAGATTAAGAAACCAAAAAAAAACTTGCTTTGCTTTTTATGTTCAACAGAGATGGAACAAAGAAGACTCTAAATCATTTGAGATAGTTTCGTGACATATTAAACATAAATGGAGACACTAGCAAGAGAAGAAGACTACATGAAATATATGAGAAGCTTGGCTTGGTAAGTCAAATTGGGGATAAAATGAATATTTATTGGTTTTGGGGTCTCAAAAATATAAAATAGATCTTGAAGTAATAGTATACGCTCATACATTTTTTTTTCAGAAAATGGAGAACTGATTATGGATATCTTTAAGGATCTGAAATAGTTTGGACACAGCCCGAAACCAAATCTTATTTCGCATTTGTTGAAAAAAAGTGTAAACACGTAATTGGCAATATGTTGTGTTGTTAATATATTCATATTGTTCATAGTTCCGAGAATTATTTTAATATTGTTTAAAGGAATTAAGAAAACTTAATCTTTGGCATTTAGTTTTGTACTCAATACCTGTCTAGCAAAACCAAAGAAACGGTTATTTTTGGAGAGATGAAAAATAAATCATGAAGAAGCATGAATATTTTTTTCCAAGTGGAAACCAGAAAGGGAGTTATTATTCCAAGTTAATTGTTTGAGCTCTATTCATCTAATTGCCAAAATAATTTAAGCTAGATTTCTATTGACTATATGCACACAACCATTGATAAAAATTAGTTTAGTAAGGAATCTTATTTTAGAAGAATGATTTAGACTTTGAGATTCCTTGCCAATTATTTACTAATACTTGGGTTGCTCATTGGAGTTCTCTCTACACGTTTCAAGGAATTCTATCAAAATGTTAGAATGTTAATTTTGTATAAATATGTGCACAAATTCTTTATTGTAGAAGCTGTACAGCGGAGACTTCACTTCACCGCATGTTTTTCACAGCAATTTATTTTATAATACGCATTCGCATCAAGAAATAATATCTTTGATAATAGAAGCTTAATTAGACTTTTCTGGGATAGTAACAAGAGAAAAGGTGTATGAATTATGAAATTTGTACTATATTTGGCTTTGAAAACCCTTTATTACACCTCTTGATAATGTCATGCTTTATCCGATTTTACATAATAATACTGTATATTATTCAAGAAACCCATTGAATGTTGAAAATTCTAGTGTTAGTATCAATACAATGTTTCATTATTGCAAGTACTCAAGTAATGAATCAAGACTGAACAACAAACAGGCTCTTCCCAAGCTTAAAACTAATCTTTCTCAGCAACTAGGTAATCGGTTCAGAACAATCTCCTTCCCAATTTGAATCTCCGAACATAGACTCCACAACTGGAGCAATGTCGATGTGTGTGTGAAGGTGCTCGCATGTTGACAAAAAAATGTGACTGTATTAACTCTTTTCAGGAAATGAAGGTAAAAGCTCTATTCTCCATTTGATTTTCTTTTACGATAAAAAGTAAAATGGAAATTGTTTGATTTGTTCCTACATCTGTGACCTTTGTTACATTGTAATATTTTTTAACCACAGTTACATACCTTTTCTACATAATAAAAATACAACCCAAAAACTTGTTGTCAAAAGAGAAATGGTAGTTAATGGATAAAAAATTGAATACGACCAGTTTATATGCAGCACTTTTAACTGCTGGAAACACTATGAGCAAATATAATATAGATACAACATTAGGGGCACTCCCGAATTATTAAAGGAAAATAGTTTTTCTCAGCGCAAAAAATTAGAAGAGGTAAATTTATTCAATATCAACAATTAATTTAGGATAACTAAACAGTAATTACACATAAAGTACTAAATTCTTGCAATTGAAAATGAGGTCTTCTACAGTAAAGACTATTCTTGGAAGATGATTTAGCAAAATTTTTTCTTGGAATTCTTTTAAAAGATTTTTAGTATATTCGCATGTGTTTAATAGATTTAAAGTATTGATCTCGGGAAAGTAGCGAACAATAAATTCACTTTTTCAATGTATTCAATATATTTTCTTGATCCTTGCAAACACAATATCATATTTTATATCAGCTTAAATGTAACTTAAACAATTCCTTTTTCGCTTGACATAGTTTTCTGCTCTGAAAAAAAAGGGCTTTTTCTTGGGTTTGGTAGAATTGCTATGCTATTGGTTTTATTGAATTAGGTACTATAGAACTTAGCAGGTTTATTTGCTACGTAAATATACAGCACCTTTTTAGCACCCGCTGAGAAACCAAATATACCAACTTCTTCCGACCACTCTGTTGGAGTCTTTTTTTTACTTGTTTACTTTTACTATCTTCATGTAATCTTCCTTTGCTGAGAAAATGATTAGATAGTTGCCAGTTGACTACAGGTTCTAATTGTGATATGATAATAACATTTAAATCCAATATATCATCTTAAGCGCTAGTATGATGCCTGTACGCTGTTGATATTGGTGTAAAAGGTTGATGCGCCTTGCACAAAGTATTGATATTTATTAGATGTTACAAACACATACCTCACTTCTAACTATCTGATTAGGCAAAAAAGAGCATAACGGTCATTAACGTTAAAGTTAAATCCCACATTTTTAACGCAACAGAAAATAAGATTTCTGGTTGCAGATAAGTCCTATAACTGAAATGGGTAAGTAATAGATACTAATCCTTCCTACAACCAAACTAATATGATAATTCTAAGCTCAAAAAACATGACCAATTTGAATGTCCCGTAATTTCCTTGTGTCTTATAGGTCAAATACATTCGTTTATTCGAGCTTTTTTTAAAGACTTTGATAACTTCTTTATTTCAACGGTTTCTATGGGGACTGTAGTCATGTTGGTTATTTAAAATAACCACAAATTTAATTTGTCCTGCTCTTGATGTTTCTGTTACTGAAACACAACGATTTCCCTTTATGATACCGCTATATCAGGTATTCTGACTTCTTTTATATTTTAAGACCCAAGATAATTTATCAATATCATACCTCTATGGCAACTTTTCATAAATCTACCTTTACATCGAGTATTCTATACAGAAATATTACAGTTAATAGGAACTCATGTTTTTAAAAAAGATGTAATAATTCTTAATGCTTGTTTCTAAGCTGCTAAGGTATTATAAAAAATTTTAGCTAAAAAAAGACAATTATACATCGAAGATATATTAACAACAAAGTATAGCAAAATATGAAATAAATATTAGATATATCAACCAAGTGTTGAGTATATTTATACATCCCAAATCTTAGCTAAATTGGTTTTAACTCTCTTTGGTCTTCTTGTATTTTCTTCTTCATTTCATCAGTGGTAAAAGGTTGAACATGAACTCTTTACCTATGGAATATCTAGCTGCTCCTATCACTGTTTTCGACTCTGATTGAATCTATTCACATATATATAATTAGCCCCGTGTTTATATGGCATAGGTCAACCCCGAGTAAATCTGAAAACTAATTTATTAATTCTGTTTTACTAATCTTTTCATCGTCAGAATAACCCCGTCGACCACAGTAGACTATGCTGTACTCCCTTGAATTAGCCCATACTATTGTGACTTAAGAAATTGAAGGTTAACTTAAATGTATGCAACAAGAATTGAAACTAAAGGGTCATTGTATTTCAATAAGAGGTTACTCCGCCAGTTTCTGGGTTGCAAGAATTATTATTAATGATAGAATATTTTTTGGAAACTGTACGGTTTTTTTGCCCAGAGAAATTTTCAGCTATGTTTATAAGGAACTAGTTATACCGAAGACTTCAGTGGATAACCTACTTTCACCCTTGATCAAGAGCATCTCCAACTGACTTTTTTCAGTCTTCTACATTCTTTTGGCTTGAGCTTAGAATCACGTCTGTCACGGCATATACCTGCCCTGGAATAAATTACTACTGCTACTCTGTTAATTTTGAAATATTTTTCGAGATTAATTGTATCGAGTTATTGTGTTTAAAGACCAGAAATCGTCCAAAAGGTTTTTGGTGAAATATACGGATAAGCATCTCAGACTAGTTTCCGCAGAAAAAAAACAGAAAATACATTTGTCTTTTCTAAAAATCTCATCTTTCTGGTGAAAACTGCTACTAGTTGCTTTCCCGTGGTATTTGAAAAGCTAGCTTATTTATGTGACGTATCGGTTTGAGTGCTATGAAAAAATGTTAAGCACTGGCTTTGGTGATAATGAAACCAAGAAGACCCCAAAGCGATCATTATGTATTCTCAATACAGCTTCTTAAAGACCCATTCAATTAAAATTAGCCTGTGTTACTAAAATATCACACTTCTTTGGGACCTGAGCGACAAAGTTGTTGATGAATGGAAAAGATGTTAGTTTGCATCAGAGCATTTTGAAGAATTTAGATCTTCATTGATCATCATAAGGCTTGTTTAAACCTTTTAACTCAACTTGAAATCTTTATTTGATGAATGCGAAACCTAGCCTACAACATGATATGGTGTTTGATCTATGTTGTAGATCTAGGACTAATTGTACACCAACTTGTTCTCACCTACTGTTAGGTGTGAAAAATACTGTAATTAGACATTCATAAGGTATATATATTTACATAGCTTACAAACTTTTTGAATGATTGGTTTAAGCAATGAGTACATTATCTGGAATCTCATAAAATTTCACAAGACTAAGCATGTATAGAGTTCCTTACACGTAGAAATTCAATGCTCCAAAAAACCATAGAAGAAACAAATATAAATAAATTAAACACAGGATTTTCAAAGGGAAATAAAATGTTAGCACAATAAATTAATCCTATTTATTTTAGGTTTGTTTTTGTTTATAGAACAACCCGGTTAAAAGGCATAAGATAATTGGTCTAAAGACCTAGTTCAATAATCTAACGTAATGAATAATAGACCAAGTAGTTCGAACTCATTGATTAATGAAGAATTATTTATTACATTATGTTTTAGAAATCATAGGCTATACATAAACCGCCAAAAACCAGCGTTAAGGTGAATATAATCACCATGTTAAACTTTGCAAGGAGAATATGACAGCAGCATCATTTATAACTGAGTTCCAGGTGCATGTGTAGTTTCTAGCAAGTACAGGGAAATTAATGAATTAAGAACTTATACATTTTAAATGAATATTATGCAATATGGTATGAATTTAAATAATTTTATGTGCTCAAACGACAAAGACAGTTATACTCGTAGAACACTTTACCTACTGCCCAAACTTTCTCATACTTTAGTTTCTTTTTGGATATTTTTGTATATTCTCATCATTCGGAAATCACGGCCATTCTAAGCAAGGAATTCGGATTTTAATTGCCCAAAATTTCACTGAACTGTAGAATTCACCCGATGGAAATTTAGTCGTTTAATACGCCGTATTCGGAAAAGCAAACAGGAAAATAAAAAGATAAATTAAACTAGACCAATGTCAACGCCCGAGAAGGAAGAAACTAAAGTAGAAACTGGTTCAGAAGCAAATTTAGAAGCCCTACAAAGCGCTTTAGATAAATTAGATGAAGCAGGAAAGGTTGGTAGTGGAGAAGCGCTGATGTCCCTTGGCACAAGTGCAACACAGTTGGATCTAACTATGATGGATGAGCAGCAACTAGAAAAAGCTAAAGAAGAACTTGTCGCAGCTAGAAGACAACATTCTCTTGCTGAAATGACTTTATTAGATGCGAACAACGAGTATTCAGCTGCTGATTTGTCTGAAGAAATAGAAAAATATGCAAGAACTTTGCAGATGAACAGTTCTAAAAAGTGGTATGCGTTTTGGCAGAAAGCCACAAGAATCCCAAAAGATGCCAAGTATACAAATTTTAAAGGAGAAGTGAAAGGGTGGAAACAATTAGTTCGAGAGGGGGAGAATAATGTGACTTTTATTCTGAATGGAGAAAAAAATGACCCTGATGACGTTGCAAAGTATTTGTTGTAAGTTATTATTTATTTTTTAGATGGAAAAAAGTCGGTTCATATGGAAAAGTTTTGGTTGAGACGTGTTCTTATTATTCGGATATTGTGGATCCCGAAAAAAAATCGGTTCTTTATAAAAGTAGTACCGAGTTCCCGTTCAAACCGAAACAAGTCTTATTGGCGTTACTTCGTTTGAGTATCGTAGGAAAAGGAGAAGAAAACCTGATGTATGCAAGAGAACATTATAATTTTGTCGGTGGACAAACGTTTTTGTTTCATTACATTTCCAAAATTTCCGCTTCTGAAAAAGTAGCACCTCGGGATTTTGTAGAACTTTTGAACTGGTCAGAAAAGACAAATGAAGATGAAAAAGAAGAAATTACAATTTCTTCACAGAGCGTTAAAGGTGTGCTAAAAGGACTACAAAAAGTTGGAATTGTTCGAGGGTACACAGCATTAGAGGGACTGCGATTAACAGAAACAGAAGAAGGATGTAAAGTAGAAACTTTGGTACAGATGAGAGCAAATGGTTGGGTTCCTTTATGGACTGTTAAATGGTTTTTTCCAGCGATTGCTGCAGCTAGAGTGGAGAATTTACAGAAAGGTTGTGAATTACTTGTTGAAGAAAAGAGTCAAGAAGAAATTGAGGAGATGATTGGAAAGTACGTTTTTAGAGAGGTTGAACAAGGAAAAGAAAGTGAATCAAGTGAAGAGTAAAATATGCATAAAGTCAAGGAAAATGGGTTTTAATTTGTTTGATTTAATAAGTTAAAATTTGTTGTGGTGATAAAATAATCACATTTGTTGTTCACCTACTTCATTAGGCAGAACTACTTCACTAAAGGATACCTAGAAGAGAACGCAGTTATATTTTGCCTTGAGCGAGAATTAAACCAGAAATCATACTATGAAATTTGAAGTTCTCAGGGAATAATTTGTAAAAGTATTATTCGAAGAAGAAAGAATTGAAATTGAGACTTTGTCGCACTATATTGCCAAAGGTTAAACATTTAAAGAAGGCTTTCTTAATCACCCAGCTGATGAGAATCACAAATCTAAAGCTTAGAAAATATGTTATATTTCTCAACCAAGACATATAGAAGATCAGTTTTGAAATATAGTTTCTATTTTGGCAAAAACACCGAGATTTTTGGTGCAATGCCACGGGATTTCCTTGATCACCAACTTTTATTGAAATCTGTTTTAAAGTTCACCAAAAGGTCGATTACAGAGTTTTGATAAATGCTTCTCTAATTTGATACTATACCTTAAAGTGTTATTCGTTTTAAGATCCTTTTGATTCCCATAAATTATTGAGAATATGAATCGCGTTTTCACCAGAGTTTTTTCCATATTAAAAACAAAGTTCTGAAGAAGATATATTTTGCACTATCTCAGGTATCTAAAAGACATATGTTTTTATATTTATTCTCGTTGAATTTAGTAATAGAATATAGGGAACAGAATATTTTTTTTCCACAAGTTATCAGCCCAGCATATCCAACCCAAAGGGTGGATATATCACATATTTTCAGTTTGTATTCTACCCAATATGAGAACCCAGTTTTGCTTAGAAAAGAGTTGTTTTTTGTTTGATATTCAAAGGGGTATCAAATACAAAAATAAATAGAGAATAATAAATCTAGTTAAGAATAAATAGTAGGAATATATTTCTAACAAAAAAATCCACATTAAAACTAAACAGCTTACGTTAAAAAAAACAATAATAACTTAATCCTTTCTTGATTTCTCTTTGACCAAATTCAAAAAGTGTTTTCTTAATTTCTTATTATCTTCAAACTGATCTTCGCAGTCTTCAAATCCTTCAAAACTCTTTCCTACATTCAAAACCAACTTACTCACTACATAAAAGTCAGAAAGTGTATTAAATCTATAATATGCTCCAAATACTTTTAATTTTTTTCCTAATCCCAAAGAAACCATATTTAAAATAAGTGAACAAATTTTTTGACAATTAGCTTTTCTTTTACAAAAGTTTAAATAAATTCTAATTTCTTTGCAAGCTCTTAAACTAAAAAGACTTTTCCTAAATAAAGAAAATCCTTTTGGATATGAAAATATTTCACTGTTTTCATAAATTAATCCCTTCGGAAAAATAACATCAGAACAACTATTCAAAATATGTATTTTTTGCATCTCAGTTGCTAAATTATCAATACCACGCTTAAAAATATCCCATGGATAATAAAATACAATTTTATACTCACTTGATACTGAAAGCAAAAAATTTTTGAACAATATATATTCTTGTTTATTTTTTCTCCAAACAACTGAAGAGAAAACTATTTTTGTGACAATTGCAACTTGTTTCAGTGAATCCACCATTATTTTAATAGTTTTGAATAAATTAACTAACTCAGTAGAGCAAAAACTAGTTCCTGCTGATTTTTCTTGCTTGAATACTTCAAAAAGTTTATAAATCTGTTCTTTTGTTGTACATGGAGTATTCCAGAGATAAAGAAGACTTTGTGTACTTTCACAGAAATCTACAACATATTTTTTGTGATCCCGAATATCAAACTTTAAATCTTCTTGTTGAAGACGAACTACAACATCTGTCAAATCTTTGTTGAATAAAAGAAATACACTGCACTTTTCTTTCTTGTCAAGCTTTATTTTCTTGAATCTATTCTCCAATAGACTTACTTGTGTTAAATTATTGTATGAAAAGAAATTTTTTGACTCAACTTTTGATACTTGCATTTTATTCTTCTGAAGAAATTTCTGAAGTTTAAAGAAAATTATATGTTTTTTTTGTGTATTGATTGGATCAAACTTTTTCTTCTTCACTATTCTTCTATAAGAGTATTAATCGTTTTCAACAACTTTATTTACTGAGTGTCCACAACTGATTCTTCTGTACTACTAACAAAAATCTATTTCTTTAAATTTTTGAATATAAATTATTTGTTAATGGTTTCTGCTCAAGCATTTAAATCATATTTCATATCGAATATTATTAATCCCTGTTCTACTGACAACTCTATGTCCTTCCCAATATACTTTTAATTTCTTATTGGAGATTTCTACCGTTAATACTACTTAACGTTTGATCTTCTAGTTATAAATCACGCAAGTACATTACCAGTATGTAACGGTGTGTTGTAATCCTCAATTCAATGTTTGCTTAAGTTATAGAATTAACGGACCCAAAGAGCGTGCTCATGCGTTTCATTTTTTGTATTTAAAGAGTGTAAAATATATTTTATAATTTCCGAAACTGCAAAACTATTTAAATTCAGAACAAAAAAAAATATTTCAAACTAAACAAAAAAATATTTAAAGAATTACTTAGTTTATTACTTAAAAGTAAATACATGTTTCGCATCGATTTAATCTCTTTTCCTAAGCGAACTCATACCGACTGTACTTTCTTTGGTTTTGAAGAGAAGTCGCGTTCACAGGTCTTTGTAACTGATAATTGACTTCATAATCTGTTCTTGATACTGATGGATTAGTGAATGAGCAAGTATACGTCTTACTGCATCGAGTAATAAGTGAGGTGCTCCTTCCACTATGCAAGATCTGTTGTTCCACATGCGTGTACTTCTTTAACTGCAGTCAATATTATTCAACAATAAATACCATCTGTATTTCCTTTGGTGTTAAGCCTAACACAATCCAATTCTTTATCAAACATAAATCTTTGCGACGATATTAAGATTACAGATTCCCCATCTATTCCTTTTGTGACCCAAAGTATGTCGTTCTCGCAACGAGCGACCAGTGCATTAGAATCTGTTGAAGCCACGGCATGATTACTGTACTAGTCAAATCAAACAAAGGATCTTGGCAATCTCATGTTGTATAAGACCTCTTCAAATACATAGGCTTCTTATTTTATTATATTAACTGTGCTTTGCCATGAATATAGATTCGGTCATTATTATGTATCAAAACTTGTTTGTTAGAACTTCTGCATTACACTTCGCCCAAGACTTATCATTCATGGCTTTATAACTAACTTCTGTAACCAGGCAACTAATATTATTTAATTTTTCCTTTAAGAGATGCTGTTGTGATTTCGTACTTCTACTATTGAAACTCTAATTCTTTATCAAAGATCCTTTATGGCTTAGATTATTCTTAATGATATAGTGCCTATGAAAAAAAGCGTGCAAGATAATTTCAAAAAGTTTTTAAAGAGAGTGTATCGATATTATGAAAAGCTATTATAATTCTCCTCAAGGGTTTTCTTAAATAAACAGGTCCCCCTAACTGCAGCACTACGGCTAACACGATGGTGATATTTCATAAACTTAAGGAAATAGACACAACTTATCCTTTTCTGTACAAAATTTGTTCGCTTAGAAGTAGCTTAGAAATATATAAGTGTCAGATAAAGGTTAAGAAATTGTCATATATAATTTTCGCTGAATCAGATCGGTCAATGTTTAAACCTAAATATATACGATTTAACCATAACACGTAAAAATCAAGATATTGTTTTTGACTGTATTAATTCATATCCAATCTTTGACCTACTATATTCCTTAGTGCTTTACTCCTGCCGGCTTAGTACAAATATATAAACCTTTGTCTGTTCCCCTAAATCTAAAAGGTGTGAAAACAGAAGTTTTCTACTCTTGTAAGTTTTGCCAAGTCAGAGATATATCTTATTGCGAATGACTTGGACCCCTGCTTAAAAATGTGCTTACGTTGACGACCATTTAATTCTCAAATTTTGGTGTTGACAATGTTTCCGCTATTTTGCTGGTTCAGCTGCAATAAGATCTATGAACTGTTTATACCTTCTGAGAAATATCTGCTTTAACAATTTAGCAATTAAGCAACGATAAATTTCAATGTCAAGTTTCGTGATAGAAGTAATAAAACCAACCAATTCAGAATATATTACAAAGAAAATTCTTTGCTCAAATTATGTTGCTCAAGTCAATGACTTAATAAGATCTCAAATTTCACTGCTGGTTCATAATGTTTACCGCATATTCACTTGCAGCAACGATAATATACAAGAGCACTTTCACATATAGTTGAAACATATTGCGGCATTAAGTTAGCTTATATATTTTTTCTGTTAAGATAAAACAGTTACACATTCCATTAATCCCAATATTTTCTAAACTTTAAATATCTAACATCTTTCTCAGAGATAATATCGACCAAACACTTGAGTTTTCAGCAGGTTATATCAACACAGGACTCATGGAATACCTTGGTTGGACATTCTAATTGCAAAAGGATTGAAAATAAATTATTATAGTTATTAGCTTTATAGTTCAACGATAACCAGATAGATTTCATGTACTTTTAGCTTGATACCTTTCGATAGAAAGGCAACAAAGGTTTAATCCTTCGAATATACTAGAACCTAAGTTTTCAATAGCAAACTTCTACTTTCTATGTACTATTTCCTATTCTAATTATTGCTATTATCTGCATAAAAATGACGAAGAAAATAAACTTAGATCACAGCTAATGTTTGTTCACTTTACTAATAACTGTAATATTTATGCTCGATAATCCCCTGGGCTTTTCTTTTAAGACAACTTGTGTTGCACTGCTACTGCGATAACGTACCCGGTCTAGAATGAACTTTGAACGCAACTTCTGACAACTCAGGCTACTGAATGTTAACAATAGGCACAGATATTAGTTTTTGGATTTATTTTACACCAGCATCTTTAGAAAAAAGGTTATTTAATATATATTAAAGAGGAAATAATTTGTGAAGAACAGAAATTGTTCTCTTTTCCTTGTTTGAGCATAATGATAGAAATCTATTCTTGTAAAATGTATGGTAAAGCCTTTATGTCCTTAAAAAAAGAAGTATATTAACTTGTTTATTAGTTTGTAGCATATAGGAAGGTAATCTGAACTATTTTGAGCTCAAAGCTGCGGCCCATGAGGATACTTTTCATGTTCTTGAGATATGGTTTAACGAATAACCAATAACTAGAAGAACTAAGCATAATGATGAAACGATTATCAAGCATACTGCAACTACGGAAAATGATTATAGAAGATATAAAATGTTCATCACGTAAATCATATCTTACTAGGGTGTTAATTTTGATAGACTATATTCTTATTCAAGAATAGTTCACAACCATTACAATATTTTCTTTTGAGAGTTAGTTCGTATAGAGAGATTAAAGGCAAACAGTTGAATACATGTGCAAACAAAGGCCATCTGCACAATTATATGTATCTTATTTTCTAAAATTGATAAATTTTGAGTAGGGCTTGTTTCAACAAATCCTGGTGATTGGCTACAGGCCTAGAGTCACACAAGATAGTGTTATCCAAAGGCAAATCATAATCAGAAAGGGATTATTATTATGATTCAGGATGATTATGTTATTTCTTCTTTCTATTAAGTATTACACTTGTTTGCTCTATAAGTAACTATTATCAAAATACCCGTCTATTGAGATATTTTTTTTCCTTTTTGGCAATCTAAGACACGGAGAAGAGCAAGTACATCAAAGAATGAAAACTGGATCCTTTTTCTCTGATCGATTCCTTTTTGAGACCCTTCTCTCTCTATCTCCTAGTTTATTTTAGTTTTTACATTGTTTTTTCCCTTTATCGTTTTTAAGATACCAAACGGTTCAATTTAGTAACATTTTCCAACATACTTTTATGGTAACACCCGAATTTCCCAAAATTATGAGTAGCAGAATTGTCCTAAACAGCCAACTCTACCCACTTAACGTTTAAAAACCATGGTATGTGAACGAAAAGATACTGTTCTATCCGTTTAAGAAGCAAAACGAAACCGCAAAGGAAAAAAAATTGAAAGCTTAAGATAATACTTAAATATGTTATTTTGTGAAGAAGGAATGGATAAAAATGACTGTGTGATGAAAACAGATAACTCGCCTATAAAATATCAAGTGCAGGTATTTTTTCTGAAGGTATATTAAAGATATAGGGAAAGTTTCATAAATTTGTGGCGGCTTCGACTACATTTGAAGTAAATCGTCGGTATAGATATAAGAAAACGCTTGGAACCGGTGCATATGGAGTCGTGGTAGCAGCAAATGATGAACAAACTCGAAATCAAGTTGCAATTAAGAAGATCCCAAGAGCGTTTGAGGATTTAGTGGATGCCAAGCGAATAGTAAGAGAAATTAAAATGCTTAGAATGCTTTCTCATGAAAATATTATTGGACTGAGAGATGTTTTGGCGCCCTCTCAGACGTACACCAGAATTGAGGATATTTATTTTGCAATTGACCTGATGGATACAGATCTTCACAAAGTTATTTATTCTTACCAAACGCTTTCTGTGGAACACATTCAATACTTTATATATCAAACACTTCGAGGTTTGAAATATTTACATTCCGCAGGAATTATTCATCGAGATCTAAAACCTTCAAACTTACTCGTAAATGCAAATTGCGACTTAAAGATTTGCGACTTTGGCTTAGCTAGGTTGAAATCATGCAGTGAGTATCAGATCAGCTTACCCGATAATCTCTCTCCTCGAAGTGCTGATCTCATTTTTACGGATGATTATGGAGATGTAGGAAATTCTCTGACAGAGTATGTAGTCACAAGGTGGTATAGAGCTCCTGAGGTAATGCTAAGCTGCAAGAGGTATGATTTTGAACTCGATCTTTGGGGAGTTGGATGTATATTTTCAGAAATAGTTCTAAAGAAACCATTATTTCCTGGTGATGATTATCTTGGACAGCTCAGGCTCATTGTTTCAATTCTTGGCGAGCAATCTGTTGAAGATCTTGATTTTGTGACTTCAGAAAGAGGAAAAAAGTTCATGAAGGGTTTGAAGTATGATTCACCGCGAGATTTTGCAGATTTTGTGGAAGGATGTTCCAGTTTAGGTTTGGATCTGTTGAATAAGATGCTTGTTGTAAACCCACGAAGTAGAATCAGTGCGAAAGATGCACTTGAACATCCTTTTCTTGCTGATTTACATTTGGAAGAAGATGAGCCAGTTTTTGAAGCGCATAACAAAGCTGTGTTATATAAAGAGCTTTGGATTGATGTGATAAAAGAAGAAGAGTTGACAAAGGAGATGCTTCAAGATGAAGTTTACAGGGAGATTTCTAGGTTCCACCCAAGGTTTCAATACTTTGCCTAACTTTTGTTGTCGCTTTAACTGAACATTATCGCCAAATATCTCCATTATATCCCTGAATTATATTTGAACATATTTAGTGGATTAGCTTGTAAAGAACTTATTTTAATTCTTGTCGTTTTCGCTTCTCAAGGGAAATGCTTTTAGCACTAAAGACTCTATGAAGATAGATTCGTCTTCTGAGTCACTGAGGTCGCATTTCAATCTGCTATACCTAAAAGAAAGCTAATTTCAAAAAAACAGCCAGGTACATAGTGAGAAGACCCGAGGTAAATACTATTGCCTTTAGTAAATTTTCCTCCAAGTTATTCCCAACACTAGCAAATGCATGTATAAGACTAAGATTTTCTATTTAATTAATCTAATTTATAGCTATACAAGAAGCAATGAAAATAAGAACGGGAATCTCAAAAAAAAGTAGTCAAAACTTGAAAACAGGCACAGGATGTAATTTGTAGAGAAAACATATAGGGAATCTAGGATATATTGTATAAATAGCTTTCTACTTTTAAACTCTATATACAGATTAATATATCTATTTATATTCTCTTATGAAATAATGTCTTATATTTTGAGAACCATCTGCTTGTATTGGAAAATAATATGAAGTAACTTTTTTTATACCAAATGTTTTTCGAGCAACATTATATTGTTCTTGAAAAATAAAACAAATAGAAAACAGGTAGTGACAAAAAACAAAATGGCAAGCAGTGTTTCTGGAGGATATTGTTTCTTTTTTTCTTCTTCATTGGAACTAAAATATTTTTGTTTGTTAAAACATGGAGCAATATAAAGTAATTTTGCCTTCTGAGGAGCGATTTAGATTTCTTTACTATGAGTGGTAACTGGTTTCTCAATGAGAACCCATTCAGGTCATGGAAGAAGTTTTTCAGCGAGTGAGTGAGTCTGAGTGCGTCTCAATACCACTCTGAGTGAGGAATGAGTATCTCATTAAGGAATTGACTGAGGATTACTAAGGAATTGACTAAAATATTAAGGATCCTCAAAACTCCGAAAACTTGCTTTGAGTGAATTTGAGTCTGAGGAACATCATTCCCTCTATGAGGAATTTCCCTCATTCAGTACCCCTACCTGCTTGATGCAAGTATGAAATATACACGGCATTCTATTGGAAAAACTTTCAAGTACCAAAAATGAAAAAAACGTCAAGCCATCTGAATAAAATTATCCAAGAAAGTGATAGAATGCTTGTTGCCTCCAGAAGGGCTTTTATGAAGACGCGGAGAGCATTAGAGGCTCCCTTCTATGATGGTAAGATATCTTCCTATTTTATTATTTTTTAGATTTGGGTTCAAGAATCTGGAGTTCAAGAGAAGAGTTGGAAACGCTAAATTAATTTTGTTTAAGTCAAGAAAAAAAGAGGGTTTTATATGTAAAAAAAGGTTGAAGAAGAAGGATTTCTATATGAAACAAATAGGGATGGGGATTTGACTTATATTTGGTTTTTGGAAGCTTCGTATTGATCTTGCAGCTACGTAAGCATTAACTTCATACCTAGCTTAGGTTAAAAGATTTACAGTGAGCGGCTACTCCTATGACTAATCAAACCATAGCAAAGCTTCAGAATGAAGCAACTGTAAAACACCTTCCCATCTAGTTCTGATAAAATATCAATCAGAGTACGAGGTGAAGAAGTTAGCCTCTTTTCAAAATTTGAATTTTTAATCTCAACCAAATTATTTCCCACAATCTTTTTAACTCTGTATAAATCACTCTGAGCATCCAATTTCCTCAATGCTGTATTGAGAAAGCACAACAATGTTCCTGCCAAAAGATTAATACCCTTTTTCCTATTCTTTCAGACGTTGGTTTGCGGAATTCCAAACCTAGTATTTAACTATTTTATCATTCCTTTTCTGCGCTCTGCTACTTTAAAAATTTGTCAAAGAATAAAGTTTATATAAGCTAAGTTGGCCAGTTTTTTTCATTCAGCCAATCAGTTTCCGTGTGTACTTGCACGCACGAAAAAACACGATCTCATCTGGGATGATATATTATTTATTTAAGATTATGCTCCAAAAAAAATGTTTCTAATCATATTTGTATTCTTATTTCTTATGTTTCAGCGTAAATATCCTTTTGAATGTTGTTGTCTTTGGAACCATTGTTTTTGTGAAAACTGTGCTCTATAGATATTATGGGAATTATATACTGGAGTAATATCAGGGAAATAATGCAAATTGCCCATGATTTACACGTGAGATAGTTTTGCCAAACAAGGCCCTTAAATTGAATGGTAAATTCTGTAGTTGACAATAAAAACGATGAACAACAAGTATATTTTTTAAGACCCCAAGGTATCACTTTACTGTAAGCTTAAAAGAGTTTGGTATATCATGGCCCTGTTCTGGGTTACCAAAATTTCACTACAAAACTCCTGAGCGGAAAAGATTCCCAAAAATATGCATAATCGATTAAACCTAGCGCTGAACTACGGTCTCATTCCTGATTTTGAGATTCTGGGTAATGTTAAAGAAGAACTTACTCTTAGTGCACCTCCCTATTTCAACATTCCGATTCTTCTCTTAGTGTTAAGCGAGAATATCATATAATGAGTAGAATAAGGTGTGGTTTTAATAGATCATAGGTTATCCAGACCCTGGATCCAGATTAGTAATTAATTTATGCTGATTTGAATAGAGAAGGTAAACATTCGTTGCAATATTGACGGAGTAAGTTCCCCAGGGATTAAGAAAGGGCTAACTAAATAAATTAACGCAATATCAGCAAATTTTTCTTTAATTTTGCCTTAAAATTTTATAATCGTAACTTAACTGGCTAACTGGTTATCTTAATTGTGGTTGTTGTTTGCGAAAAACATTATTTACAGTATACATGATAAAGTACATGTAAGTAGCCATTTCTGGTTAGTGCTTTAGAAGAAAAGTAGAAAGACTATGTATCATGTTGCATACCTCTTGCTAAGATGCTTTAAGTTAATAAAGCACTCGACATATCTACCAGGGTAAAAGTTCTTCCCTATATAAATGTAAAGTCCAGCTAATCCATGTTCAAAGCACCCTGCCTTTTGGTCATACCCAAGGGTTGTGGACGCTTTGTTCACCAATTTACCCTCTGAACACAGGTATAGATCACCGAAAGTCCTTGAAATTACATATCGTACACAGGAAACACCTTATTGACATTCGCAGAGAATCCAACTGTTGCACAATGATGATTGCATCTATAACCACCACACTTCTTACATTACGCAGTATCATTCATTATAACACGTGAAAGTTAGGAGTCAAAGAAAACAATTATCTCAGTAATATCTCAAATATAGCTATAAATATTGTACCAATGATTTGTTTTCCTTTTTTAGTGATTTTATCATTAATGATGGATAAAGTAATATTTTGTTTTCTTCGCTAAATATAAAGTTAAGTTCTTATTTTCTATTAATTCCAAACTCTAAATATACAACTATCTTTAAAAAATTTCAGTTTTAGCTCAAATTGGATACCAGTGCTTCTTAATTTACCTAAATAATAATTAATTTTTTGATAGGTTGTTACTTGGGTTTTCCAAAAGGGATTCTACCTACTTGTGTTATCAAAATCTCCGAGAAACTAGTACTTGTTTAATATGATCAAACCGTCTTAGTTATCCTTGTTCCATGAAGTTGAAGTCAAGACATGTGAATTAAAGTAAGACATCGTCATATAGAATTAAATATCTTTCATGTTCCAGCTCTTAAGCCATCGCTAATACGAAACTTTTTGACCTCAATCAATTGTAGCGCAGCTCAAGTAACAATGGATTTTCAAGTTCCAAATTAAATCATCGTTACCCAATAGTCAAGTAGTGAGCAAGGAAAATAAGCAAGTTCAAATATCGGACTGACTTATGTCATTAAATGGGTATGAAAAATAAAATTTCTGCTCAAGAAAAATATTCCTTGCCTAAGAATATTTTCCCAAAATAATATTAAGCGAGCAAAAATTCGCTACAGTTTTTATCCACTACCTGGGAATTTTCGTGTTCTAAATTACATTATTCCGAGAGAGGTTTGTCTATAATCATTTTAGCAGAGAATATGTATTATAAAAATGTATTGATGAATATATTTTCCTAACAGCTCCAACGGAAGACCATTTTTAGCTGACAAATATTTTCTTAAGCCATTTTTCTACTTACTAAAACAAGGTTCCGATTCAAGGCAAAATATACTTTGTATGTCTACTTAGATCTCAACGGAACTATACATTGGTAAGAGATAGTGTTATTGGTGTGGCGATGTCATTATGAAATTTCAAAGATTATTCGGAACATTGGCTATAGAACATATCTAGATTCATTTTGGGGGTGATCAGGTAAATACAATATATAAGGCTTAAAATTTCTTAGTTAAGCGAGGACAACTGTGATCTAAGCAAAATAGAGCAATTATATTAACAGTTCTGCTCAACAACATAGTCATGGAAATATGTCGACTTCAATGTTATGAATGTTAACCTGTTCTTCCGGTATGACACAGATATTTCCACAGGGAATAGCACATAGAAACTTAGCAATAATTTATCATTAGGATTTGGAGGTAAATAAATCTTGAGTGTAACACATCGATTGCATTCTTGGTTGAGTTTAAAGCTGTTGATCTAAGTAAGACAACGCTCTCGATATTTTTACGTTCTCGTACTTTAACACCCCTAGTCAAGTGCGTTTCTAGTTAAAATTAATAGAGTTAGGATTGTAAATATTGTGTTTTAGAAGAAATTTAGGTATGTTCAGGGAGTTAAATGGATAAGCTAACCTATTTTCTTGTGAATCATATGTGAGGGCGACTTAACATTAACGTATTTTTATATTAGATTACAGGTCAGGAGAGAACCGTGGTAGTGCTGTTGATTCAGTGGACCTAACGATGCATGAGCTTGCGCCTTTCCCAAACTCTGAATAGCAAAATATTATTGGTATTACGTTACTTCCATTCATAGGTATTTTTAGAAAACGCGATTTTGGCTTAAGCGGTCCATATCGGCCAATCATCAAAGTAACAACAATCAGAATTGCAATGAGGTGCGCCAACAAGTTATATTTATTAATTATGAGCAATCTATTTGACTTTTGAATGATTCTTGAACTTTGGTGCTTGCAAACCAAAGCAAATTCAGAATAGTAGAGTAAAGTTTAAAGAAAGTTATATGAAAAGTTTTGAAAATGCTATGGGAATCAATGGAAAATTTTTGATACATGAGCTGTTTAAAAAAGGTTCTTAAGTTCTAATAAATTGGATTATTCTATCCTAGTAATTTTCAAATATCAGAACTTTTAAATTTATCGTTCAAACTCTGTAACATTTTCACCAATAGATACCAATGTTTTTTGGCGATGGTTCAAATTTAACATCACCAACTGTTTCTTTATGGATACAAAAAAAACACAAGACTTTTTTTAACTACACTGTTCAGAAGCATAACAAAGAAAATTTTCACTGCAAAAAGACTTTTGGGTGTTAAATCGTTGCGTCATGATCCAGTGATCGCAGCTCCCACTTATATCCCAGTACTTCTTGACTCACCATTGAAGCGAAAAAAAACTCATTAAGAATATAAGTAGCCACTTATGGAGTTATCCGGATCCTTCTGTTCTACATTTCTGTTTTTTTCTTTCGGAGTCAAGGGACTTAGACCTTTGAATCTAACTGATCCTGAATAAGAGCACAAATGTCACAGCGAAAGCACTTGCGCATGAAAAAAGTGTTTAAGCCTGTCCTCTACTATAATACCAATATCCTAGTCTAAGAACTATTCAAAAACTCAAATAATATAACGATAACGAGTCACTTTATTATTTTTACGCACTTTGTTGTAATTGTGATTTCCGTTATTTTGATGAATGACTGATGTTGATCACTTAAGTAAAAAAGAGTTTAAATTAAGTCGCTCCAACATATGGTCATACTGCTTAACTTCTCACTTACTCTAAATGACTACCCTATTCTTTTCCAGTGACATGATACTGTAATCTAATTAAATATTTATAGTGCTTCTATAAGGACTTGTCAATTTCCCTAAATTTAATTCAGGACATAATTGGTAAATCAGAACATGACAGAAATCATACAAGCGACTTCGAGTGTTTGTGTATACTTTACATGGATTTTCTTAGGAGTTTGAGCTGGATATACCGGTTGGCATTTAGGTTATCTAGACGACGTGAACAGAATTTGAAGTGCTTACTACAATGTAGCTGTTTTCTGGTTCTTCTATATCTATTATCCTGATAGATCTATAACAAGGTCGGATATTTAGCTGATGTGCTTGTTATTTATATCTAAGGATACATGAGACTCAACTATAAGTGTTTGGCTGATGATTGAAGATACGCTCGGAATTTCTTCATTTTTTTATGTTAGGCTGGAGGCTCGGATTGGTTCTTCATATTTTAAAGGAAGGATACATGGTGATCATGTTTCTTGTTCATGCAAAGTATCCTGTATTATTTTTGTCGATGCACAACTTTTAATACAGCTGGTTACTTTGAAATGCTTCTACTATACACGCTATGGGTTCCAGATATTCTAATGGTCCAAGATGTTGCACACACTTTGTAAGTCGAACAGTTCTAAAAATTTTTTTTTAGAAGGCCTACCTGCATATACCCTTCTCCTGGTCAATTTCCTTAGTAGTAGACATTGAGTTACACTAAGTTATTGAAAGAAAGAGTAAATTATAAAGGCGGGGACAAATGACTCTCCAGTATGGCATAGTTCGTGGTTTTTGTTTGAGGTTGTTCATCGTCAAAGTGATACCCCTGAGTCTTGAATTGGTGGCACCAGTTGGTGCTTTTAATCTTCTGGTCCTGCCATTTTTATTCTCTCTAAGCGCTTCTATATAAGCTATTGGTCTGTGCAACAGCAGATACAGTGAAAACTATATTGATATTCATCCAAGTCCCTAACATTATGTACACCGGGTATTTCTGAAAGTCGTGGTATTTACCTGTCCTATCTTTAATTATTTCTAGGATGCTCAAGCCTGTTGCTTACAAAGTGATAACTATGTTTTCAAGGCTTTCTAAAGTTTGTTCAGTACCTGAGACTCTTTAGCTTACTTATTTGTTTATTTCTGATGCGTAGAGACAGTTTTTGAATACATAGAGGATTGTGGATATTATCACTGCGCTTGCTGGGATCTTTCTGGTCCTCATTTGCAGTTTATGCGATCAAATAAGATCCCTGAAATCAAAAAAATTCCCCAGCCGAGGATATTTTAAAGACAATAACCGCAACTTTTGTACCATGGCAGTCTATGTTAATACCTGGATACATGTAACTTTTCGCCGCTTCCACATTTCCCCCGCTTATTAAGATGGTATCTGATTTGGCTTGCATTCTCTCTTCAACAATTTGTATGGCATGAGTAACTGCCAAAATAATAATTCTATTTATATTTTAGTCCCATAGGACCAAAGCAAATTGTGATATTTCAAAGATTTAGCCGCATTGTAGAATATTTCATATCTTTCGCAAGAAAACTTGTACAAGATATTAAACACATCAGTGTCAGGTATTGTTTTGCGAAGTTGAATTAAATGTCTGCTAATTTTTTTTCGCTTGTATGTTTATTCTTAGGAAAGTTCCAAGTTCAAGTTTGGAAGGTTGTTAAATGAAATTTTTGATACATTTATCCTGCTGACAAAGAACTGCTATATCATCAGTGAAAGCACAGTATTTGTAACGGGTTGAAAGAATTTGTATTTTAGATGCGTCGTGTAGGTTTATTCTTTTTATTATTGAACTTAGAGCTAGAACAAAATGAAGTTGAGATAAAAAGTCCAATTGTAGCTTACCTATATAAAACTTCACTGGTCTACTTCTTTGTGTTCCTTCAACGGCTTGAACTATAGCTTTTCTATGAAATATAAGAAGAATTTATCCTATCTTTTTAGTGGTATTGTGTTCCAGCATAGATGTTTCCATGAAGCTGTGAGAAATAATATCGAAAGGTTTCTGAAGCTCTGCGAAAGAGGAATTTCATTTTATTCCATCCCTTAGTGTCTGTATTAGCACTCTATCTATTAGTACAACTTTATTAGAGACTCGTCGTTGTTTCCTAGAGCCAGCTTGGTAGTCAGGTAACTTCTCAATAACTTCTTTTATTCTTTAATTAATTATTTTGGTTACTAATTTGAAGGCTGTGTGAAGCGAGCTATTGGTCTAAACAAAGTTGGGTTGCCCTTAGATCTTTTTGCCTATTAATATGAAAGATATATCCGCGGTGGAGATTTTCTTCAGTGTCTTAAGTTTAAATTTCCCACCTCTAAGCATTTTTTTAAACTTTCTTAATGATTAATATCTGAATCATAGAGGGACTTTTCAACACCTCCTTCGAGATAATGCCAGCGTCTACAGCTTTACTATTCTTTTGTGTTCAGAAAGTTTCGCGAAGTTTATCTACTCTTAGAGAGTTAGTGTCTATCCTGTATGATGCTTTCAATTGCAAATTTGGTCTACGGTAGCATTGTATTTCCTGATTCATTATCTGGGAAGTTGGTTTCCGAGTTTGTTGCTGAAGTTCTAGTTAGTCTGCAAGTACCTAGAGTCGACACTATTGTAGCTGCCTTGGTTCCCATTCTATCTCGCTATTCTTTACCGATTTTCTTGCAAGTAGACTTTAACTTACGCATCAGCTGATTAGCAGTTCTCTCTTGGTCGGAGTCAAAGTAGCTTTTGGTTCATTTGCCACATGCTTCCACCCAAACTTTGTTATACTCTTTTGCAGCTTACTTGATGGTCGCTCTAAGCTTTTTTTTTGTTTTTTTCAATTATAGGTATTAACTAGGCCTCTGATTTTTCCTAAATGGGTTCCAGCATTCAGTCGGAGACCCTTCTTTCTTCATCTGAATATCCTCCGAATGTAGATGGCGTTCAAGAATTGTTTGGATAACTTTTGTCAATTGGATGTATGTATCTGCTTCACCTTGTTCCTCTTTTATTGTTTTCTCGATTTAGACTTTTGTTCTAACTACCAACTCCAATTTGTTTCGAAAATTTATATTTTCAAAGGTTTTTCTCACGCTGGGCCTAGAGTTTCTAGAGTGCTAATGTATGGATATCTGCAGGGTACTGGGACTAAAGTTTATTCTTTCATGAAGGTTCTTCGGGATGTCTTTCATTGCTTCAAAAGGTTTTCTCTTAAGGGTGTGCTAAAAGTACATAGTCTATTTTTAAATGACCTCAGCAGATGATCTAGGAGTATTCATAGAATGTTTCTTTTTATCTCGTTTCCAAGTTACTGCCTTGGTGTTTGTGATTGTTACCTCATACTTCTGCATAAGATTAGTAACTAGTATTTTATTTAAGTAAGAACACTCATAAAATCTATATTTTTTAGTAATATCTTGATCCTCTCTTCCAATGAGAGGGTTAAAGTCATCATACAGTGCCCATAATATTCTCTTGTTCTTGTTCTCCATTATCTTCGCCTGCTATTTTAGAAAATCTGAGCAATATTTTCATCCGTAGCCAGTTTGTGTAGCTTAGCAGTTCAAAAAAAGTAGTTTTCATTTAGGTTTGTGCTTAATTCTGGTTTCCAGGATCCTGTCCCTCCAAGCCCAAGTATCCCTGACATGCGAGATCATTTCGCCAGCTAGGAACTCTGCACCTTCAACTTTGGACCGCAGTATTTAGAAAAAAAACTCCACGCAGCTATACTAGCAGTCGCCCTTTTCCTTCATCTTTTCAAAGCCAATTTGGTTCAGTTCTTGAATCATCAAAACTTTTGTCCTTGAGGAAAGTGAGAGTAACTAAGTAATTCTCGTGGCATCAAGTCCCTCTGTGTTGACACAGAACCATTCTAATTATTGTCTAAGTTGGTTTGTATGCCCTGGTTCTTCACTAGAAGGTGCTCAAGGTGTTTGTACTCAGAGTTGGACAACTTGTTGCGTTCTGTCATTTTTGAAGTTACAAAATTTTGGGCATTAGAACTGGAAATGAGAGAATGTCTGATACAGACATACCAGTTGATTTGCCCAAAATCTCGGAAATCAGAAGAAACAGAATCTAGACAAGAGTGCTCCTAAACTGTTGAAACAAGACAACTGAAAAAATAATATGTCTGTAACCTTTCAAAAGCCTCAAAGGCGAAGTAGCATTGAAAAAATGAAATCAGCGTTCAAATTTCTAACCCCTTGTGTACCACGAACAAACGAAAAACCACTAAAGCACAAGAAGGTGAAGAAGTTCTCCCTCAAACAAGCACAGGTTCCGCAAACTCGATTGCATCAGAATGAAATTTCCAAAAAAATATCATTCGCTTCAGATTCATCAAAAAAGCATAGAAGTCGATTTAAACTTCTCTGGGAAAGTATTAAAAATTCAAAATCTCACAAATTGATTAACAAGAGAAATAAACGGTTAGATTCTGTTGCTTCAACTTCTTCCACATCAACTTCATCAACGAACTTGAAAAAATCTTTTCCTGGAGTAGTTGGTTCTCGTAGTGAAATATTGTATACGAAGAACATAAAAGAGATTCAGCAAAATCTTCCTTATAGAAATAAAGCATCTTATTGGTATAAGTTGTATTCAAACTCAATTGATGGACTTAATTTGGATACGTTTTATACGGCAGTTGAAGATGAAGATGATACGGTGGTTCTAATTGAAACGACTAAGGGTGAAATTTTTGGTGCTTTTATGACAGAAGCTTGGAAGAAGAACTCGAGAGGTAAGTATTATGGGACAGGGGAAAGCTTTGTTTTTAAATTCTGTAACAATAAGCTGAATGATATATATAGCGAGTTGCCATTCAACAATAGGTATGTTTTTTATTTTTGTTTTATGTAAAGTGATACAATAGCATTGAAGAAAGGTTGTGGCGCAAACACACGTACAAAAGTTCGAAGGCTTTCTGATTTAACTTCATCAAGTGTGGAACAAAAGTCTAGCTTTGATGAACCATGTTTCTGTGAAGAGGAGAAAAGGTTGATGGATAAACAAAGGTTTATTCGAATTGTTGAACTTAATCAAATGGACTTTGAAGCGTACAAGTGGAACCAAGTTCATGATTCCTTTATGATTAGTTCTGATACTTTCTTTGGAGTTGGAAAAGGTAATGGTGCTGATACAGGTTTTGCGCTTTTCGTTAATGAGAACTTTCATGGGGAAACAAAGATATCTGAAACGTTTTGTAATCCTCCATTGGTTAATCAAGAAAAGTAATAATGTTTCTTTTAGTTAATTTGTAGTGGGAATTTTGAGATTCGTCGACTTGAGGTCTTTGGATTTACTTCATGCAAGCGGAATCCTAAGTTATTGAAGAAATTGAGACATTTTAAGCAACTTGAAGAGGAACTTGTAGGAGAATGCGAAGAGAACGAAATGATGAAGAAACACTTTTTAGAAAGAACTGGCTCTATGCCAAATGAAAATGTTCTCAAGGTGAGCCATGGATCCTATGACTATGCAAATACACTACAGGGAGCTGATGCAAAAGAAATGCTTCACCAATTTCGCTTAGAGTGTGATCATTTCCATAGACAGTTGACGCACGGAGATGGTGATGACGCAAATAAAACGTACACAAGTCTAGATGGTGTTAAAGTTGAGTCCGGAAAGTCCAAGCTTGAAACTCTTTTTGAAGAAGAAGAGGAACACAGCGCTTGATATGTGTATCTATTTATTTTTGAGTTGACACTGAACTGTTTATTTGTACATTAATTACATTTAGTACCACTCTTTATCAAAATTTTTTTCCTTTATTTCTAAGCATCTTAATTGCATCCTCCACACTCGTGCTGCTATCACTAAAAACTTTGAACTGTTTTTGATCATCATCAAAATCGATTCCAACTCCATACTTCTTTTTTACTGCATCAAGATTACATCCCCTTTTTCCAATGATTCTACCAATACTTGCTCCAGCAGCATTGTAAATTCCAGTGCTAAAATTAATCTTATTTTTTAGGAAATTTGGTGATTTGATCTCTACAGAAACTTGTCCATTGAGAAGAGTTATCCATTTACATCTTTGATACAATTTATTGTAGTACAACTTTGTACCCTTTCTAATATTAAGTCCATTGACAGCTTTCTCCAAATTTAGTTCATTTGAAAACACGAAGGAGATGTACCAAAGTTTCTTCAAAACTTTTCCGTAGCTATCCTTTCTACATTCGCTTCTCTGACGCTCTAGAAAAAACTTGTTTCTGCTTACACTTTTTGCAAGTTCCTCTTCTAATGAGGAAGCAATGCGAGAATTGCACGCATTTGAAATCTCCCCTTTTATGATGCAGACTAATCTTTTTCTGTAGTCTCTTGGAAATTCTTCAAGCAAGAAAGGGAAAATCACCTTTTCTTCTTTAATGCAGGACTTAACAGCAAGAAGTACAAGTTTAGCTGAATTCTTCGCATCTTCATTTGGATCATGTTCTTTCATTCCTCCAAGTGACAAGTTTTCGAAGTTTTGAGCTAATTCTTCAACTTCACTTTTCTCTCCAAGAAGCTCATTTGTCAAATCATGGAGTGAAAATCTAATCAAATCTGTTTCTTTACTCTTGTACAATGGACTGCTATCTAAAACTCTGACCTTTTTGAAAATCGTAATTACCGAGAAGTCGCTTTCTAGAGAATGACCAAGAATTAAGTCTCCTGTGGAAATGTGAGTGTCCAACATGGACTCCACTTCAGTTCTTGTGGGGACATCAGCCCCTTCTAAATCTTCTTTTCTCACACCAGAGACATAAGTTAAGTAATCATTCACTTCAAATTTGGAGTCAATTTTTACAAATGTATTCACTAAAGTTGTGAATTTCAAAGCCTTTGGTGAGAACTCAGCATCTAGATCTTGGACGTTGAGTTGTAGAAGACTGACTCTTGCAACAACTTTATGAGATTTTTGACTTTCTAACTTTCTTTCAAAGCATTCAACCATTTCACAATCAAAACAAAGAACTTTAAAGTTTTCTTTATGCAAACCATCAGTGTACAACATCTTTGTCTGAGTAAAGTGCTTCTTGAACACTTCATGCTCATTTTGTAGGGCAGTCAGTTCCAACAAACATTTTCTTATTTTCTTTTCCATATTTGCAAATAATTCTTCTTATCTAAAAGTTTGAAACCTAAAACTTTCGTATAATTTAGATAATCACGCAAAAACAGGATAATCCTTTCGTGATTTTAGGATAATCCTTTTGTGACCTTAGGATAATTCTTCCAGATACTATAAAGCTTAGCCTTGACTAAGCTCGGATTTGGTTCGATTCAAGATGGGCAAGATACCTAATGAAAGAAGACGAAGAACGAAGTTCGATTCGTATGTATTCGTTTTAGATATATATCTTTGGTTGCACAATCACATTCCTGCTCAAGTTTGTGTGCATAAGCAACAAATGCCCAAAATTAAGCATTTTACACGAATAAAGTGTTCATGAACTATATGTATGAACTAGAACAAAACAATGGTCAAAGGCTTTTTACAAGTTAAGCTGCACCATCTTCCGAAAGCAATACCGCAATGAAAGCAACAGCACCAATAAAATGTACAACTGTGAACAGAGTCATCAACTTCACAGATTTGCTCCGATATACCCCCGTTTCACCTTCGTTTCTGTAATCATACCCTCCAAATTTCGAACCTTTCAGAAACCCACCAAGAATACCTCTCCTAGCAATTCCTACTTGAAGCATTTCCTGCTGCTCTCGTGTTAATCCCCCTTGCTGTTCAGCAAATACGCCATCTAGTTCTCCTGTTTGGACTAATTTTACATAAGGAATGAGAAACTACCTGACTCCAGTGAGGCAGTTGTTTGAAAGGGTGCAAATATACTTTGCAGGCTGTTATGTCGTGAAAGATTTTCCTCATAGTGTTGCTCTCTCTCAAGTTTTTCAGTTGTATTCACATCAGGGGCGTTTGGTTTTCTCATGTTCAGTTTCCTCGCTTATTCAAGGGTCAAAACGCTAGAATTAAGTATAGATAGACGAAATAGTTTATTCTCCTCTGTATTCTGTAGGGTCTTGGTAAATTATTGGTGGTATGAATTTACAAGCTGCTTTAATTGGACCTTTATTTATTTTCTTTTTTTGGGTATTTCTTGGCAGCTGGAACACTTATGTACGATGCAAATAATACTCCAATGGTACATTACTATTGTTTCACGAGCTTCTCTTCAAAGTTTATACTTTAGAATTCTAGGGCTTCCTTGTGAAGAGTGTTACGAAGAAGCAGCAAAACGGTTGTTTCAATGAATATTCTAAAACATGATTTAAATAGATTAATCTAGAAGTTTTCTTCCAATTATTTCAACAATAGCTGGAGAAACACTCTTCGTGTCCGTAAGGTATTCATCCTTCATTAAGTCCTTTCCGCCGTCTTGTGTCAGCTCCTTAAGAACGCTCACAAAAGATACATCTTCAAAGACTTCTCCTAATTTCTCTATCTTTTGCTTTAGATTCTTATTAAAACTTTGAACTACTTGAAGCGTAGGCTCAATTACAGGGAACACTGGCAGCACAAGCACTCTGACTTTCGAAACTCTACTTAATTCTTTTGCCCTTTCCACTACAATGTTTATCCTCGCATTAACAGCTTCGGAAATACTTCCATATTTTCCCATTTGAATATCGCGAACAATCCCATTTCTGCAATCTTCATTACCCAAGGACAATACAATAGTAGGTTTCTGAGCAGGCGCATAGTCTTTTAAAATATTGTTATGATCCCTTTGGAGAAACCTAATGGCGTCATTAAAGATTCCTTTCATAAACATAGGATCATTTTCATCAAGAAGGTTGATCTGCAAGTTGGGCATAATTAACGGCATAAATTCAAACACTTTATTATCTTCCTTAGAAAATGATCCCCACGAAAGAGGCAAAGCACCAACATCTCCAAAGAGATAAAAGCGTCCGACATTCTGGTATTTATTTTCAAGTACAGATTTCGATACTTGGTCTCTATTAGACAATATCTGAGGAATTAGATCCTTGTACACCACACAAGCTCTTAGATCTCCAGGTATTGCTCGAGCCAATTGTGCTTGAAACTCAGCTCCCTTTTCTTCAAGGATCTTTTCACAAAATTTAACTAAAGAACCGAGTTGCTTAAAGGTATGAGGGGCTTTTGATCTATCATGAGATGGAGATGTCAAAGGAGAAGCGAGAAAGATCATGTTTGCAACGCATATCAATAATGAAACATCAAATACATCTAGTCCTTCAACATCATTTCCTTCTGAATTTACTTCAACTTCCTAAAGAGTAAAAGGTGTAAACAAAAATACTTCATCCGCAGAATAAAAGGAAACGTTTCGTCGAACGAGTGAAGTAGAGATTTTTCGCAGCAGAGTTGCAAAACTTGGATCAAATTTTCCCATCCATTCCTTATTTCGCTGCACCTCAGTTAAAGTTTCATTATAATAAGATGAAGACAAAACAGAGAGTGATCTTGCCGCGTTTGCTTGCAGTTTTGCCAAGCTTGTACGAGCCGATGGAGCTAATTTATGGCTTTCTTCAATAAATCTCAACCCTTCATCAAACACATAATGTTCAGTCAAAACCTTACCAAAAAATAAAAAAGCTCCTGGAGCAAAATTTCTTCCTTTGGCACTTTCTCCAGCAGCTGCAATCATCTGTAAAACGTGATCTCTAACATAATCCCCGTGATCTCTAAACAGCTTTGCGAGATTTTTTCTCAAAGGAATGTTATCATTATCCTGCAACAACGCCAAAAGAATAGCCTGCAGTGCTTTCCCAATGTGTCCTCTCTTCATGTGCACAATGGAAAGCGCATCAACCGCATAGGAATGATCTTTTTCTCCTGCTTTTGTTTTCTGCACTGCAAGTTCCAAATATTGAGCGCCTTCTGTTCCAGACATAGAAACATAATTTCCAAAGGCATCACCAGAGTAGTCAGCCATAACGGCAGCTTTGGCTCGTTTCAAATTAAGCTTCATTTTCATACTAGGTATATTTTTGGCTAATGAAACTGCCTGTGTATACCTGTCCACTGCTTCTGCGTAGCTTTCATCATCCATATAGCAATCCCCTAAGGTATCCAGGAGGTTTATTTTGATCATCAAAAAATCCTTGCTGCTACTTCGGAGATTCTTTGCCTTGTTGACAAAGGGTTCTAGAACTTTCATGGCTTCTTGATTTCTTCCATTCATATGATGAATCCGACCATTATATAGGGAAATAGCCGCGACTTCCATAAAAATAGAAACAAACTGATTTGCAGCATCAGTAATAGCCTTAGATCCCAATATTCTGTTAGATATTTCGAGAATTTTCCGCAGTTGTTTCTTCTCAAATAAATCTGGAAACTGCTTTGTTTGATTTCGAATACTTTTAAGTCCTTGTTTTATAGATTCAGGATCTTCATCATCCTCATCATCTTCTGCCACGTCATTACCTTTGTTTAACACCAGTTTAACGAATAAATCATTTTCATCTTCAGAAATTTGTTCGCATAAGAGTTTTGATTGATCTATTTGAGTCTTGAAATCATCATCTTTGAAAAAAGAGAGTGAAAAATGCAATTCTTGAAATGATATAAAAATCTTAGAGTTATTGGAAGGAGTTATAGCGTGTTTTGTTCTCATCTTCTTCAACTTCTTCTTGACCTTTAAAAAAATATCTTGCTGAATGGTCAGACAGGTTGCTGAGTCGTCCACCGTGAGTATAAGCGCTGCTAGTGAGGTTTCTTCATTTGAAAGTTCTCTTGCATCCATAGCATTTAATAACTGCTGGATTGGGAAGTGGACGTAAACTTTCATATGATTCTCAAGTGTTTAATAATTTGCCCTCTAGCGAAAGATGGTTTTTCTAGAATGTCCAAAACGTCCAGAAATCACAATGCATGTCCTGTTTGGACATCTGTGCAACTGCGCATTGGCAATTCGTGTAGCCGTTGTTCATGTTTGCATTTTGGTTATCGAGAACCCTTGACTACAAATGGAACATGAGTGTAGAGCTAGTTAAAGTTGAAAACTACAAGGTAATAGGCTTATCTATTGTCTCTAGATAAATATAATCTCGAGAAGTACATTGTCTTTGGTTGTTTATAGCCTGGAATTATCCAATCCGCAATAGTAACGCTCGGATGTGTGCAATATTAAAACACTGAGGAGAATAAATGACTTCTAAAAAGAGATAATTGTAATAATTTCAGGTAAAGGTACTAAGATAAAGTTTTGCTTCTTGACCACTTTTGAATACTGTGAAACCCTCCATGATTAATTTTATCTTGAGTGCTTTCACACTTCCTGGTTGTGTTCCATGGAAAAAGAAAATGGCATGACTTAGAGGTATTTTGTAAAAGCTACCTCATGATACATATAAATAAGCTTAATTTGTGTCATTTCCTCTCAAATTGGACTCTGTTCAATTAGCTTCGTAATCGTGAATTATATTTCCTACTCGTGGACTCTGCACTGATCATAACACAACACCCATGTTTGTGAGATTTAGAACTCAAATTTAGTAATGAAAACTCGTTATTACTACTCAAATTTCATAGCTTTGAACTCGTAACAAACACTTAAATTAGGAAAATGTATTTTTATGTGTGTGGCCAATTTCACATAAACCACACCTTCTGCAACCCTGTTATCCCGAGTTAAAGAGGAAATTTTTACTTAAAGGTAAGAATAAAGAAGTTGGTTATAAAAGAACAAAGCTTTTTTGCACAACAGGAGAAAATATGTCCTTCATGATGCAGGAGTTATATGATTCTAACATTCAGACCAAAAAGAAAATCTAATGTTTTTAAGAGCAACCGGTGAACCTAGTGAGTATCTGATTTGCCCCAGTTGAAAATGCATAATGATCTTGTGAATGCAAGTTTTTTCCATAAATTTAATGTTATTTTACCTTTTTAACACGCAAGAGAAAATTAAAAGATACCTCGGATACATGCAAGGTAAGTCCAATGCGTAGGAAATTTAGTTTTACTTATTTTTATAGGTTGTGCTTCTCTCACTGATCTAACTGGTCTTTACAGGGCACTAAACCAGTTTCCAAACGTAATGCTTTATTACAAAATAGGCTAGATTAGTAAATCCAAATCCCTTGTAATTATTTTTTTAGTTAAATTTCGAAGATGTTTGGGTGAAATAACTGTCTTGCCAGATAATCTAGCAATGAAAAGTTATAAAACGTGATATATGGGTTTACTCTTGTTAGTCCTCTTAGGTTTATACATGAAATGATACACATACAAAGAAAATGAACTATTTCTCTTGCTACAACTTAGAATCAAGAACAAATCTACCTGGCACCAGATACCTGGTTACTGTATGAAATATGAGTACAAAGGAATGTTTTTACCTTCATAGGAGCAAGAGTCAGTAAACGATATAGGCAATGTAGTAGAAAATAAATCAAATAAACTCCGAACGAGTTTTAAATTTTCCCATAGACGACCAGGCTCTCATACCTGATTTCTTCTTAGTTCGGTTCTCTCCTGGTCCATGTTGCTTCCATTAAGAAACCAGCTAGAACTTGCTTCTTATTGTCATAGAGCCCTTTGATCGTATGACCTCGGAAGATTTTACCATGATAAGTTCTATGGCTTTCGCATATTCCAGCAATATTTAAGTGCCGAGGTTACTAATTTTATATAAAAAAATAAAGTAAAAGTGGGAATCTCAAGGTGCAAACAAGTGTGATAAGTGTGAATAAAACATGGTAGACAACAACTCTTGAATCACTCATGAGAGGATTCGTAAAGAAGTGTTTCTTAGTTCACAGTTGTAGAAACATAGAAAACCTGATAATTTTGAACGTAAAAGCCCAGTTTGAAAAACAAAGCAGAAAAACAAGGGATAAATTGCAAGGTGAAATTTTTTATGACATAGCTAGGCAAAGCAAGAGGTTGTATTAGGAAAAGAAGCTACTAGAATGGTACAGTAGAAAGGGTCAGTGGCTGCAAGAAAGGGTGCACACATTGACCCCCCCGTTAAGAATTGCCAAAATTTCCCAAGTATAATAATACTAGACCAGTTTGAACTAGATTTTTTTCCTACCCATTCCTTTATCCATGGAAACTAAAAGAATATGAAAGTGATTCTTATTGCTTCTTTATTACTTAGGATTCCCTTGAGTGAGCAGTATATATATATATATATTTAACTGACCTCAAATATGTATATGCCATTTATTTCCATACGTTTAGGTATAAGCCAGAACGGAAAAGTCCTTAAGCAGGCCTTAACTATATTGATATCAAAAGAAAGGTATTATCTGGGACCAGAGAATATAATTTTTTAGTAATAGCAAGTTCTTGCAAGAATTACTTGGTAGAAGTAAATCTGGGCACACGCAGGAAACAACGTACTTCATAGTATTGGGCAGTCGAAAGCATATTTATTCTCATGTCTAAGGTATTCTCAGTAGGACGAAACACATGTGGAAGCAGGTGCTCTCGATGTATCTATCTACCTGTGAATTTTTATCTATGACCAATTCATGATATTTTTTCTAACAATGAGTCTAATGTAGTCAACATTTACTTAGTTTTGCTAAACTGCTTTTATAGTATAACGTCCATAAGTAATTACATATCCCTTTTAAGTAGAAAGAAATTTATCGTAAGAGCCCTTATCACAATCCGGATTATAGACACCGATCCACACAACACTTGGAAAGGATACAACAGCAAATTTTCTCATCTGAAAATTGAAAAAGCGATGGCGATGTGGATTTTTTATTGTTCAGATTCACAGAGTGCAATAATATTGCACCTATCTGATGAGGCAAATTATAAGGATGCCAGTTTGCTCTGGAACTATGCCATAGGGGAATTAGTCATAGGAGCGATGAATTATACATTATAATAATGAAAGGAAATGTTTGAGTGGAGTAATGAATAGCATAGATAACATTATAAATATTTTCAGCCCTCGGGCTATCGTTGATGGGATTGTTAACACCCCCTACTAAGCTAGGGTTCGAATATAAAATTCCATTCTACAGTATCTTCTCATTAAAAAGCTAGAGTTCTTCAAGGCTGTTTTCAAACATTAACAGGAGCTATATATCAGCTAAAGATTATTTTCATTCCCCTAGCTGTAGTAAAGTAAGTGCGATTATTAAAATAATATTAAAAAAAATTAGAAAAGATTCATAAAACTCTAAGAACTAACTCTGAAACCAAATGGCTATATAGTTTCGTACTATAGTATGTTCTCTTAAGATTGATTTTTTAACGGTGCTCTATAAATGAAGCTGATCATAGATTGGTTTCATAATCTATGTCAGTGCGTTATATGATTTGAATCCGAAGAAGAATCAATTCTTTTCCATTCTGTAATGTTTTCTCTCGAGAAACTGCCACATGACTTAACATGTAGAATTTTTTGCGCTGGCTATGATGTCTCAACAACCTGGGTAGTTTACTCCTCACGATAGGGTGAGAGTTGAGATTTCATCTGAATACTAACTAAGAACAATTATTTTGACTCTGGCGTATATGTAGAGTGTACATAATGTTATATAGCTGAACTTCTATCATTCAACTTTAACAAAAAAATGAGACTATTGATTCTTTGTTCCAGACCAGCTTCATTTTTTTAATTCGTTGCTAACATCTTTCTTACCGGTCATACTTGTTTGCTCAGCTTCTGAAAGCATATCCCTTTGAAAAGAACATGCTTACCAATATTCTAAATAGATGGGAAAACAAAAGAGCTTGTTGAAAATTAAATTTAGGCACTGAAATATATCATGTAAATGAGTAAGACTACGAATATTATCAGTTTTTTTTTACTGATTCTATCCTCATTATGTGGGATTTAGCCTGGGTTACGTTAAGTTAGAAGAATTTCCACATACATGAAGACTGATAAAACGAAAAATATCAACTAAAGAAGACATTTGTAAAGAACACTACAACGTGTATCATCAGTACTCTACGCGCTCTAAGATTTTACTTTTATTTTACATCTTAGGCTTATACACTTAAAGCAGCAATGATTTACCATTAGAATGTTTATAGGCTATCCCTTTGGAATCTGCCTTTATTTTTGTATCTTAGCTTATGTAACCAACGCTCAAGGTGCAAGATATGACAATTATGAAAATCAGAATTAGATGGGAAGCAAAGAATTTATCAATGAAGAAATTTGATTAAAAAGAGCTTTCGCCTGGTTGCCGCTTTGCTGTTAAGCTTGAAAAGTTTGAACTGGTGAATGTAGTTTCTGTTATGCAAAAACTAATAATAACAATTTAAAAGACCTAAACTGAAAAAAAAATAATATTGAGGACCCTACTTTTTTTTCTCTACATAATACAACCTGTTGAGCTTTCGTCCTTTTTTCTGACCTTTTTTCTTTTTCTCAAACGCCTTTTTAAGATTCTTGTATCCAGTACCTTTTGTTTTATTTCCGTAAACAATAAGTGACCGCAAATTACTATTGCCTTCAATATTTCTAGCCATTATATTCAAACCTTTCGATCCAATTTCATTATCTGATATATCCAGCTGCTGCAGCGGGGGATTTTCAGATAAGTACCAAGCTATTTCTTCAGCCCCATAATCATCCATACCTATATTAGACGCATGGATTAGCTTTAAATTGCTCTTTCTAATCTGAAATGTTGGTTCCTCGTCATCATCATCCACTTTATCGTATTCCTTGAACAAAAGTGGACGAAGGCCACACAACTCAGTATTTCCAGAGAGGAAAACATTAACCAGATGCGGATGTCCTGCTATAGTTCGGACTATTGACGCTAATCCCCCAACTTCTATCTTCCGGTTCTCAAGCCTCAACGTTTTTAATTTTGAGTTGACATCAATAATAGCACTCAAAGCTTTTAAGTCAAGTTCAGTTAACTTTTTGCCACCACTGAAAAAAGGAACTCGGAATTTAGACGCGTAATCAAAATTTAATTCCTCCTTTGAGAGCGCCAGATCAGTGAGCCGTTTTAAATCAGCATTAAGCTTTTTAAAATTTTTAATCTTTCTGGTAATGACTTCTTTAATTGTTGCATCCGTTTCACCACCATTGTGATCTCGATGACTACTACGTTGATCCCCTTCATCTTCTTCGACTTCATACTCTTCATACTCAGAGTATCTATCATCTTCCACATCTTCTTCATCCATCCTTCTCTCTTTCTCCATTCGCCTTTCCATCTCTTCTGGATCAAGAGCATCAATCACTTCATCAGGAGTAGGTCGCTTATATGGATTCTTATTCCAGCACTTCTGCAAGATTTGAACAAGTTCTATATTATCATCTCTTTCCGCAGGTTTTGCACTAAAGGAAGGTCTCTTATCCATCTCTACAACAGCAGCACTAAGTAAAAATTGATAATCATCCATAGCTCGTTCTTCAGGGTGATTATTCCAAATATCCCATCCAATTAGACCAACACTGTACATATCTCCTGCAGTTGTCCAACCAAAGGAATTAAACCTCATCGCAGAGTTCTCAATGACTTCTGGGGGAGTATATGAATTAGGTCCATTGGTTTGTTGTTCGTATTTAAACAATCCTAATCCAAAATCTGATAATTTGACTTTGTAACTTCTACTATCATTTGGTCTGTCAGAAGTCAAAAAAATATTTGCAGGTTTCAGATTTCTATGTATGATATTATTATTATGTAATTCAAGTAAGCCTTGGCAAATCATAATAACAATTTCTTCTTTAACATCAGCTGAAAATTTGTACCCTCGTTTTAATAAAGTATCCAAGTCAATCTTCATCCTCTCAAAAATAAAATGCACATACTCGCTTCCTTCAGAAACAATTGTTCCATATACTTTGACCAGATTTTTATGACTTGTATCTAGCCAAACTTGAAGTTCATTCATATACTCTGTATACTCATCCTTAATTATTTCTTCTTTAAGTACTAAAGCTTTCATAACAACATCCACATAGTTTCTACGAGAGGGATCAGTACTTGCATCCAGTGCTCCTACAGTTACTTCACCAAATATTCCAGATCCAATAACGTCATCAGGTTTAATAAATAGCGAAGTGTCGTTGATTTCAGCTTCTTCATGAGCAATTTCCGTTCGGATGAAGTTATCAAATTGAAGCAATCTCTCACTATCAAGCGCTGTTTCAAAATCAACACCCTCTCTTAATTTTTCTTCAAGCCCATTTCTCGCTTTTGTAAATGGATTCGCCTTATCTTTTAAATCTAAACCGTAACGGGTTTGATCTTGTGCACTATTCATTTTTTTCTCCGTTTCAGAAATTTTCTTTGCAAGTTTATCAAAACTATCAAGCGCAGTGCTCAAATTTATTTTTTTAGTTCTTTGCATCTTCTGCATTTGTTTTCTTGCTTCATCAGTTAATTTTGGGATGTCCTTTTTTGTCAACTTCAGACCCATAGCTTCTCCCATCTGCTTCATCAAACCAACAATTTGCTTTCCTTTACTTCTCATTAAAAGTTGCAAATCAGACAACACTTCAAACAAATCTATAAATGTAGATTCTAAAGCTACTCTTTCGTACGCAAAGGAAAGAAAAGTTCTCATTTCCTTTAATGCAGCTGCAGTTGGTTTTCTAGAACTCGGAACGATTCGGGTAAGATGTTCATGAATATTGCACAGGGCAGTTTCCAATCTAACGAAATCTTTATCATTATAAAATTTTGTCAGCTGGTTTTTCTCTTCTTTTCTTGTTGGCATCAGACTTAAAAAATCTTGTTCGATAAGGGCGATTATTTGAACCATAGGTGTTACATCTTGAGGAAAACAATCGGAAATCAACTCTACACCCCGTTTAATCTCTTTTGCAAATTGAATAACTCGAACATAATGTTTAGCCGAATTGCCTTGACCAGCTGGAGTTCCAGCTTTTGATTTTTTCATTTCTCTTTAGATGTTGATTCGAATTTAAACCGACTCCTTGCTTAGGAAGTTAACGGAACATTCTTGTCGTATTTATATGTTCTATATTTAGAAGAGGTTAAAGGTAATATGAGTTCTTTTTCTGGAACTATTCATTTGCTTATACTAAACATGTATTTTGGGTAATTTTGTTTTACACAAAATTAGAGAACATATCGAAGGAAAGTGACAATGTTACCGTTAGAAGTTACAATGAAAAACAAAGCTGCATTACCAAGAGTAAATGTGCATTTCTTAGCGTGAGAGGTAGTAGGAGTAAGGCGATGAGTTAAAGTTCAAAGACAATGTTTAAAGTACTAATTTTCATTTCTTGAGAGTCTCTAAGGCATTTTTAAAAGAAATATCCGATATAGGTCTATCCAACAGAGGAAATTGTTAAGAATGGCAACAAAGTACTAGAAAACACTAAATTGGTTCGTGCAGAAAGAATTCTTGGAGTACTTGAACGATTCTTGAGTTCATATTTAAATTTTTAAGTACAAAGGTGCTTATACATGCTCATAACTACTTGAAGTAATATTGAATTATTTTTTGTCAATATTGAAAAAAAGCAAGGTCAAAAGGTTGAAACCATACAACTCTTGAAGGGATATCAAGCAGTTTGCATATGCGCCAAGATAAATCAAATGAACCCAAGGATAGTTGAACTTTTGAAATGTAGTAGTGGCTTCTTCTCTTCGCTGACACCGTTGGTATCATCAGCGTGCAAAATATAATCTTGGCAATTGATTGAGACAAACAAAGTAGAAGCTACAGAAAAAAGTACAGCTAAAGTAAAATATTTTCCCTTTCCAAAAAAAAGAGCTCTTTTAAACAAATGGTTTTCCTAGCCTCGTCGTCATTTTCCTGCTTCAATGCAAGCGCACTTAGTCTAGCTATGATGTGTATATTTTTCGCCTATGATAGCGTTGTACAAGTTGTATCCGCAGTTTTTAAATAAAAAACCTTAATTACATTATCTTATTTATAGTTTGCATCTTTTTGAACATAGCAATAGGAATATTAAACTCCATCACCGTTTTAAAACATTCATCTAAAACGAGTTTACGCAGCAAGTAAGAATACATGTAGGGAGTAGTAGGCTGATCTTTCTTGGTTAGAAAACTCAATGAGATTAAGACTAATCACAGTTTCAGGAATTAAAAAAGAAGATAGTTTTCTCTTCAATTGTCATTAAGTTAGAGGCTGTGGATCATATTTTATATTTAATTTCTTCTAATACCTGAAACTCAAATCCCAGGGTACTAGGGATCAGAAGGTGGTACTGTGTTATACAAGAACATTATTTATTATTTTTAATCTCCATGTGTAAACTTACTAAGCATTTGAAACACCATTAACTAGACTTCAGTTTTAGTCTAGGAGATTAATTTTAAGTACTCCGATACTTATAAACCTTTAAGATTAAATCACCTTCTAGCTCTCAACACTACAAATTGGATTATTTTAAAGAAATTCTTGTCCTTTCAAAGTATTCAGCGCAATTTAAAAAAAAAGTTGTACAACGAGTATTTACGTTTATCAAAGAACCTACGTTCGTCAACTATTGTCATATTAAATTCTCTCCAAACCTCCAAATATGTTTTCATTCTTAAGCATATTTCTGCTAGACTTCTTTTTAATATTTGCGTTTCCTCCTTTTATTTTCAAAGGAGATAAACCTAGTTTCTTCTTTTCTTTATTCTTAGCCTGTAATTGCATCGTACTTGCCATTCTAGCAACTTTTGCATCACTATTATTTTTTAACATAGTTTCTATTCTCATTAACTTTTCTGGTTCGTCAATCTTAGTTGGAAACCTAATTTAATTACGCAAAAAGTAAAAAATATACTCGATTAAAGTAAGCGCTGGATTTTCTTCAACACCTTCAGCAAATTCTTCAAGGCAATCATTACTAAGTCTTGTTCCAGAAAGAAAAAGCGCTGATAACTGGTTATTACTTCCAAACAGTTCTTTAAAATAAGAAGCTGATTTATCTGTAATTGGGTTTTCAGAAAGACTAAAAGTAAGAAAAAAAGAAAAAGGATACTCTAAAGTGTCCACAAAGTTGTTATCACTCAACGCTGAGCATAGAGATTTAACTCCCTTATCACCAATTTGATTTCCACTTAAAATGACAAGACGAAGCTTTTGGTTTAAGCGCAATACCTTTGAGATCGCATCAGCACCTCGATCTCTGACATCATTCTTCAATAACCTAAATGTCATATATATATATAAAAAACTACCCAATTTCTTCCATATATTGGTTTTGAGCTAAAGCTTCTGCAATAATTTTAGCTCCTGAATCTCCAAGTTCATTATCTTCAAAGCTATTTGTTAATAAAGAGGACAAATTTACGTTAATGTGCTTAAAGTGCCATCTTCAGGAATGAAATCTGTTAATCTTTCAAGTTGATCATCGTCAAGAGAAATATTTTTGAACCTAGGGTAAAGAAAAAAAGGTTTTAATATACTTTAATATTTCAACTTTTGTGTTGTTTTTCATTGCATCTGCAAAATCTTCAAGTTCTAATTCCTTCGGAGATTCATCTTTGAAACTAAAGTTGTAAATAATAAATATAAGAGAAAAGAGAAACATAGATAGTTAAACTATAAACCGGATTTACATTACTTCATATTCCCCTTTGGTAAGTTTATCTAGTGATTCTTGAAAGCTCATTTTAATTCTGTGCGTTGGTTAACGGTGCTGGGAGGTTTTGTGTTTTGCTTCTCTTTTTATTGAATTCTTGAAATGGACGATTTCAGTTCGTTCTATATTTTGGTCATTTTGCAATTGCAGATTATCTTTTGATTTATATAATCGAATATCCAATTTCCGAGTTTATTATTAATGTATCATCTATTACATAATTCAGTAAACTATTGGTGTTTATAAAAAGAGATCAACTTTTATTAGAAGCAAGTGAAGATTAAACATTTTTTTTTTATTTTTCTGGACTAGTGCCTAGCCTGGCTTGGTGGATATCATTTCTAAAGCTTCACATCTATAGGAGGTTTTCGTTTACTTAATTGGGTTTGCTTATCAAGTTGACGTGACCAAACTTGTGTTAGTAATATTTCAGTTGCTCACAGCAAGTACAAAACATTATCCATTGACGTGTTAAAGCTAAAAGACTTTTTTATTCTCTTTTAGTTGACTGTTCAACTGTTCGTGTTTCTTTTTTTGGAATGGCGTAACAATATATACTATGAAAGACTATTAGTTGACGTGGCGTGATGTATTCCCTCATATCAAAGTAAGGAAATAGAGCATTAATTATCAAAGTATTACAGAACGTGTGGTAGCTGAAAGCCAACATCCATGCTTGAAAATATGTCACATCTCATTTTGTACTCTCACTAGAGTGACACTTCCTTCCCAATTGTAATCCTACCATTTCTTAAATTGTTGCTTCCTCCAAACAAATTAAATTTAACAGCATCATGTGAAAATACTTCGTAAACCAAATCATAGAATTCAATTGCTTTTCTGAGTTTCCTTCTTTCCTGCCAAACAAACATGCAGAACCAACATATCTTCTTAACCTCTTTCTCGGTAACTCTCCTTTAACAGCAGTTAAACATTCTTCCACACAATTACCAACTACATTTCCCAAAGTAGAAAAAACTATTCATAATTTTCCCATTTTGTCCAGAATACTCCTCCCACAAAAATTAAATTATTATTCTTCATCATCTGAAGAGTAACATTTCTTTTCTTTCTCAATGTCCAGATGAAAAAACAAAATATTCTTACAAAACAAATCCAACTTTACTTTCAATAACCTTTCATCACTAACAGTAATATGGTAACTCATTGAACCTCTAATAGAATTAACACTAAATACCTAATAACGCGGGTCAAATATCCAAAACTTCTTTTAATTGAAATATCTGTTTGTTGTAAGTATTCAAAAACATTATTGTTCATATCTCGGTAATTTCTTGTTCAAATAGATACCAAGAAATTTATCTAATTATTAGCAAATTTGATAAGATTGTTATTATAAGACCACTCTACACTTACATTTCCATCTTTTCTTGGAAAATTATGGCTTAGTCTCACCAATTTTTTGAGTTCATCTACTCTTAATCTAGGCTCAGGATGTCTCTGCTGTAGCCTAGTTACTAATATATCCATCTTAACTACTAAATCTCTAAATTCACCTTTTTACTGAGGATATACTGTCCATTCTACACTTTCTCTTTCAGAATATATATAATATCTTTTTTCTTTTTCATTAATCCTTTTATGGTCATAAAATTCAATACCAATCTTAATTTCTTACTTATTCCACAGTCCTTAGGATACATTCTCGTATATTTCGAACTCGAAAATGCTGATCATGTCAGCCTCTTGTTCACAGTCCTAATCACCCTCAAGTTAAACTACTTACCCGCAGCATTCCTCAGTGTATCTCTTCTCACCTGAAGAATATCAATCTCCAATCCATGGTACTCCTCTAAGTTGTATTGCACTAAATTTCTTTGCAACTTAGTATTAGCCTGTTTCTATTCTGAACAGGCAAATGTTCGTCTGTGTTCCCAAAGCTACTCATATCAAACCTCGTGGATTTTAAATCTAGAGTTTGTTTTCCGAATAAACTCCAACTATTCTCAAACCATCTTCCTGCCGAATCGATTAGAATCTAAGCATCAAACTCATTTACTAACTCGCATATGTCCAAATCCCTTACCAAATTGATCATCTAACCACTAAGATAAAGACTATCAGGATAAAGAACTTTCAGATACTCCACGGAGTCTATTTTCAGATTGATGGCTTCTCTCTTAAGAAATTTAAGTACCGATCTAGGAATGCGTCCCCGCATAGCCGTGGCAGATTCTCATTTATTGAATACCTTCGAAAACTCTTTCTACTTAGTACTGGGACTGAATTCCTTTCCTTAAGCTTCTTCAAATTAACCACTTCATACACTTTTATTCTTCCCGCGATCCTTAATTTAAACTAGGCGGATAGAAGTGGTAGGTAGATGCTTACTTGATGCAAAAGGGATCGTTGAACTTGAATTGCAAATCTTTTCAATTCCGTATAAATTCTTTGCAAGATATAAGTATTCAAAAGTTATTTATTCAACATAATATACCCTATCTACAACGGCTTGTTCTTTTTTTATGTTTAATATATATTACTTCCTCAGACAACCATATGAATTCTCAAGTATAAGAATTGAACGGTCTAATTCTTTGATTCCTGCTTAAGTTAATTTTTCCTTATATCCACTCTCGTTTGGACATTTCTTCTCATAATTCTTATTCATACACACAAGAGGTTTACTAATTTATTTCATCATTCTTCCTAGATACATTTATTATAGTTTGAGAAAACTGGTATAAAGTGTGACATTATCGGTTATTATTCCATGTGGTAAATTAAACGGAATAGAACCATCTTTTCTAAGACATGTCAAGGGTTTAGAATTCGTGATTTTCTCAATTTCATACAATAACCTAGGTCGTTAATTAGAAGCTAAAGTAAGCTATGAAAAATATAACATCTTATTTCTTAACAGATTTCTTTCTTGCACTTGAATTGTCCCTACAGTTTGCAATAAATACGCTACTGTAATTCTATACGGGCCTTAAGTTTGCACAATAAAATACTTGACTACAGAGTTCCAAAAACGATTCTCTTAGTCTGTGACCAACAAGTATTTTGGGACTAACTGAAACTAATGTTCAACTCCAAGAACCCTCCCAAAAAACATTGACATCTGCCAAAGTCACATCAGATAAGGAAGTTATTCTGGCTAAACCTTCAATCACAATTACAATGCAACTACCAGCTTTGATATATATATATATATATATATATATATATATGTACAAGACCGACGTAAAGATCATCTCTGGCACGCAAACCAAACTTAATATTATTGAAAGTACAATTTAAAATTAAACTTCTCTTGAAAGTGTATAAATTACCCCCATCATGTTCAAATCACTAAACAATGTTTCATTTAATCCACTCTGAATCACATATCCCCAAGAAATGTAGTTCGATCTTATTCTTACCATGATTATATATTTAATGGGTGTGAAAAATATGGGATTTAGTAGCAAATGGGATAGAAATATCCCTCCATCTTTCATAATAATTTCATTTAAGTTAGAGAAATCAATTTCTTGTATCTTTAATAAGAATAAGCGCCCCCCTCTAAGATTCTGTAGCTGAAGAATTTTAAGATATATATTTCTTGATACATGTTAAATATCCACCTTTCTCCAATAAGATTCATGATCCGCTTTATTGAATTCCATCAGATCTAAAGAGTATCTGTATTCTACCTTTAAAATCTTGTTACCATTACTAAGTGGGTTTAATCACCTACTCGAACGATCCACTGGAAGATTTTTGCACCATCTAAATGATATATTCTTAAACTATGTCTACAGCAAATCTCTTAGGAAATGTCAATAGTCGTTCGATTCTTATTATAAATTAAGGAAATGCGGTTTTAGTCTTGTCAAGTAATTCTGATTTTATGCTGAACACCGATTAATCATCACAAAAACATCAATATGGTGGAGGGATTAACGGAGCCAATCAATACTAAGAATTGAGCAAGATTTTTATTAATAAATTATTAGTAAAACTAGTATGATCTCTAAGATCAATTTCCATGAAATCAATAGACCATACTCCCAAGTGAGATGCATAGACTCTAATCATGATATTACGTGGCATTAGTTTTCCCAATTAAGTTCCACAATCGTCAAAACAGTTTTTCCGTCAGCATTAAAGAGAAAATGAAATAGATAAGGATATTCTTTTTACGGCTGCTGGTCGACATTTTTTTCACAGGTAATGTGCTAATTATATCTAGAGTTAAAAAAGGTTCCACTGTTAAATGTCTTTTTATCCGCTATTCAACGGATGAGTGAAGTTTACTTGATCATTTGTTTTTGTTCGGAGCAAGCTTCAGTATTCTCCCGGGACATAAAGAAAGATGTTGGTATTCTTATTAGGGATATAGTAAATCTGGGTAGTTGTTATTAAGTTTTCTGTATGTACTTAAAAGGTTGGAGATTCTAGTGAAACAGATGGTTCCATATCAGTAGAATACGTTTTCTCTCTAAAAAGTCTAGATGAGAATTGGTATTTTAGTTCAAATAAAATGTATTTATTGTTTCTGCAATTCTCTAATCAATGTTACCCAAACGGTTTGCAGTGTAAAGGAGCTGCGCAAGACAATTAAGTAATTTGGTTTCAGTTGGACTCCGTAATTCATCCACTTAATCATTAGTAAATGAATATTCATCTGGGTTAAGATTCCTTCTAAAACTTTGAATTAAGCACTCAAAAATACACATTTATTGATTTTGATAAACAGTTTCACAAGTTCCTCTCTCATTAGTTAATTTTCCAGTATATTATGCATTTCATAGTTATCGTTAGTAAGCAACGTCGTATGATCTATTCATTTTGTCCATGAATTCGGTTAAGAATCACGTTTATTAAAAGCTTACTTAATTTTTATCATAGGGATAATGAAGACACGGTTTTTTTCCTTGTGAAGTCACCTAGAAGGATTGAACCATTCCCCAAGGTTTAGTGGCGGCAAATACTTTGTTTCTTGATTCATTATATGGTAAATATTCCAATTCATTCACCAAATCAAACGAGAAAAAATCTTTCCTATACCTCTTGATGATTTTAAATCGAATTATGCAAAGGAACTTCTAACCTTCTGAATTATAATATTCCGACGTCTGAAATAAACGACCAATCTAAATCTCTTCGGTCTCTTAATAGGGAGAACTAACACAACCCTTTCGGTTGTTTGATTTTTTTTAGCCCTGATAATATGTGCTTTAAGCATCTCCTTAATCTTAGATATTAAAAAGTTCAATGGTTCATAACCTGCTATATTTTGATTTAGAACTCTATGTTGCCTAACTAGGAGTAAATCACATACAATTGGTTTTGAGGAGAATAGACATTGGGCGAGTCTCCATCATAAGAAGCCCTAACACGAGAAACAAATAACCTCCTGAAAATATCTTTCATCTCCCAAAAACTTTTAAACACCCCTAAGCTAATTTCATTTAATATTTGATAGATTTTTATACTTGAAGGTCTTATCTTCTTCGGACTTATGTTTATAATTATTTCCAATATCAGTGTTCTCAATATCAAAGTACGCCACTTCATCGCCACCAAACATAACGGGTCATGCTGCTTCAATATTTCCAGTAAAAGTACCTCATATCTTTTTAATAATTATTTTCCCCTAAATTATGATGTCAGTTCTAGTGAATAAGGACAACATTGATTAACCCCGTATTCAAACCCCATTTGTAGAGCTAAACTTCATTCTCCGCATTACATTCTACATATTTTATCACATCGCAGGACCAATAATCAACCATCTGTAAGTAGGGGTTTCTCTTTTGTGGTAATAATCTTGTTTTTTTTTCATGACTGTACTATTTTGTTCAATGTGAAAACAAGATCCGCCTACTATTTAGTAAGTAAATTATTTCCAATCAACAGGCTGACCTAGTTATCATACTCCGGAATCATAATTTCAACATTCTTAACACCCATTCCACATTATTAGCTTGTTTACTCAAGCATACGGTTACTTCCGTAATTGTACCCAACTCTTAAACCAAACAAGTTTTCCTGTTGCTGTAAATAATTAGAGTGGTCTTATCAAATTCATAGTTTTCGAACAATACATTTTGATTCTTCCGGACTGTGGGCTGCAGATGGTTCAATATCCAGCAGAACCATAATAATTTATACTCCATCCTTCAACTGAGTCTTCAATTCACAATTAGTAATTGACAGGGGAAATATTCCAATCATTCGTTCCATCGACACATCTAATGTGCAGTGTTTGCCTCGTTAATGTCTCTCAAATGAGTGTTCGATTTTTCTCTCTGATTTCCCTTTACACATTTTGTTTTCAAGATCCATTTCTGAATCTCTTATCAATATATCACTTTGTACCTAATGGTTATCTTTTAAGGACGACTCTTCGATAGATTTTGTCGGGGTTTACTTTCTTGACTCCTTTGAAATTCCTTCTCCTTGCCATATAAATATTACTTTCAGTTCTTGTCTAAGATCTCATTGCTAGGATTTGTAGCTTTGGACTCGCTAATCCATCTACATATTGATGATTGATTTTCAAACCTATAACAGTATATATATAAAGTTTTCAAGGTAAATGTTGGTGATATCTTTAACAGGCAGGAACTCATTTAGTTGCATTTTTTTCATCTTGGTTTCCAATTTAATAAACTCCATAGCACGGATTATTGTGTGTTCTGGGGGAATACTATTATTGATACAATCCTTAAGCTTCTTACAATCATATTCCCTTAAATTTTCATGGTTTTCAATATCCAATTGTGACACAAATCTGTTTTCTGGTAACAAGCCTGCTATTGCTTTAGCAATCAACTTGGATTTCTCAACAATTCCTCTTGGTAAATGAACCAATAAATCCTTCACATAATTGAACAAAGCATCAACAGCTTCAGTTTCTATCACCTCAGTGTCCAACACCGCATTTTCTATAAATAAATCTATGGTTGTTTTGGAGTTGCATATTTTTTTACATACACCTTTTTAGTCAAGTAACCTATCGTTGTTAAGTTGATCTCTAGTTTCGTCGTGTACTTTGAATGTTTGGTAAGTTCTCCTTTCCTAAACTTCGGGTAAGATCTACCATCTGTTGTTCCTCTGTTCCCAAATGATCAAACTCGGGTAAGAACGTTCAAGCTTATCTGGTTCAAAGTCAGTTAATTTAAGAAGCTTGATCTAATATCGATTAAGTATGTTTTGTTTACTTTCGAAAAGCTGATTAACTGCTGAATATTTTAATCTCCAAACATCTTAGCTAATAGTGCTGAATTAACAGGTTGTTTCTTCTCTTCAATCGACATATTTATGGAAACTCTTATTAGATACGGTCAATAGTGATCTTTTTCAGCTCTGTTTTTATGCATCCCAGTATAAGGACATAAGGAAAGATCTCTAATATTGCAATATTGGGGCTATTCGTCTACTTAATTGGGTTTGCTTATCAAGTTGACGTGGCCAAACTTGTGTTAGTAATATTTCAGTTGCTCACAGCAAGTACAAAACATTATCCATTGACGTGTTAAAGCTAAAAGATTTTTTTATTCTCTTTTAGTTGACTGTTCAACTGTTTGCGTTTCATTTTTTGGAATGGTGTATCAAAATATACTATGAAAGACTGTTAGATGACGTGGCGTGATGTACTCCTTCAGATTAAAGTAATGAAATAGAAAATGAGCATACCAAACTATGACAGAAAGCGCGGTAACTTAATACCCCTCATACAAAGATAAGCTACGAAAATCAATTTCATTGCAAAATAATTTTCTTAAACTCTTCGTTCTTTAGCATCTCTTCCTTGGCTAGGTTGAAACTCATTTAGACTACGACTAACCCTTGTAAAACATACTTGTTCTACAAAACTTTCCCAAGCATAATGGATAAGGAATACAAAGCCATATAAAAAGTTCTACTTTCAACTTGGCCGAGCAATTAGTATAATATAAATCAAGAAAAGCAGATTAAATTTATTTTGCACCTTAGTTTTGAAAATCTCGACAAAATGAGAGCCATTACAGAAGACTATATTATTTTTCAAAATTTGTCACCAAGAGTAGTTAATTATACCGGTTGTTAGAGGAGAACCTTGAATATATTGCAGAGCCTACTTCCCTTTCTTCATTGGAACAGTATTCATGATTAGTTTTTCAGATTTTTAGAAATGAGTATTTCTTAAAGAGATTCTTGAGATGATTAGAAAAACTATTCATAATAGCACTAATTTTGTAATTATATAAGAAACCTAGAGCATGAACTAGAGATGAATTATCCACACACAAAGGAAAGATTTCACTTTCTCAATCTCTGTAAAGGAAATCTGGGTTGTTTATGAACAAGTTGGCTAGAGTCCTGCAAGAATTAACATTATTGCACACTGTTATGAAAAGAAAGTTCCCTCAATGGGCAAAATCCAACATTGTAAAGATTTATCTTCTTTAGCTGCCGATATGGTTTTACCAAAATAATCTTTGAAGCTGATAACACATTAGTGAAAACTATATAATTGGAAGTAAACTTTCATCTGGTTCAACTTACATAGGGCAAAATCATATTATAAAAAAATTAAAAAAAAGTAGTTAGCAAAAAGGAAATACTATTAAATATAATTATAATTCTTTTAAGATGTTTTCCTAAATTGGATATAATTAAAATAATTCTCCCGGAGCTCCCAACTTGATGGAAAGAACCTTTTCATTGAAACAGAAATTATTTCATCAAACATAGCTTTAGTGAAGTTAAAACAAAACTGTAGTTGTGAATCTATTATGAAAATGTTTTGTAACTTTATTAATGATCTGAAAACGTTGAGAATGTTGTGATTCTTCTTAGTGGGAACACTAAAAACAATGTTCCAAATTTTCTTTTGACATTTTTCTATGAACTGATTAAAAAGAAAGACATCCAAATCCAAGTCAGTACAAAGATTAATGAATATTTTTTGGATAGACTTATTTTGACACAATTCAAAAAGTTTATACAATATTGCTACTTTCTCCTTTGACACAGTATTTTCTAACTGGATGCCAATTGAAGTCAGCTTAAAGTCTACATACTTCATGTTAAGTTGTTTATAAAAGGTGTGACTCAACATGGTCATAGGGAACGTAAATGCAGTTATATTTTTGAGTTTGTTTAATAAAGATTTTTCTTTTTCAACTTGAAGCGTTCTTGTATTCAAACAGTTTGATTTTGAACTAGATTCCACTTCTTCTAAATAAGTTTCTATAAAATCTCCGTGTATTTTCAAAACCTTTAATCCATTGAAATGACTATATAAATTCAAAATTAAGCTCATTTGATGCTTCTTATATCCCACATATTCAAATTCTTCTAAGAAATAAAACTTTTCCAGAAATGTTTTTAAGAAATTTTCTACATCTTCTTCCTCTCCAATTAATAAAAAAACTCGAAAAGTCTTAATTCTGCATTTATCCAGAAAATTAAGAAACTTTTGTTGAGTCTTCACAGGAATTGGAAGTTGAAGCCTTCTGATATCCAATGTATCGATTTCCTTTTTTTGATTTCCTCTGAATATAGTTTGACCAATTGCTCGTAACCTAAATTTTTGAAGCCATATTTGTTTAACTATAATAACATTATCTTTCCGTGTAATATCAGGGATAAGTTTCATCTATTTAGTTTCGTCTTATTATATAAAAATCTGTTTATTCTAAAAATAGTTGAAAAAATAAGAAATAGACTGACTTTATATAGTTGTTAAGATAGAAATATACAAATAGAAAAAGATCTTCTTAAAAAAGAAGACAAAAGAAACAACGATGTCTGATAAGCTTAATAAGATAGTTTTTGAGATATATTATGATAATACAAAACTAATAATAGCAGATATGGATAATTCTTTTGAAGATCTCGAGAATCCTATTCAGAGTACGAAAAATAAGTTGAAAGGACAGAGTTAATACCTTGAGACTGTGAGATTTTCTTTCTCCCTTAAATGGCTCAGATTTTAAGTTGTGTCCATTTTCTTGTAGAGTTTGAGATAAAATGTCTTGCAATTGACCACTTTGCTGTTTGTAATGATAACTTAAAATTTTTTCTAATCTATTATACATACCTCAAAGACTTGAATGAGTTAAGTTTTTGTATTAGCGATAAAGCAGAGCAGTTTTATATACTTCTCAAGATTTCATTGAACTTTGAAAATATCAAAATTGTACACTTTATTCTTGATAATTTATCTGAAGCTGATCCAACTCAGAAAAGCCTGCTTTTCAACTCTTTCGACGTGTTAATGAGCTTTCAATTCCTGTTGAGCTCTATATTGGGCACTTTTCTGACGAATATGAGTATTCAATTTGATAATTAAAACTTAAATGTATTAAATCTGCAGTTCATGTTCACAGAAGATGCAATAATTGCCCGATATATTTATTTGCTAGGAAGTTCATTTGGTCAAGATCATCTGAAAGAGATAAAAGTCTCGTTAAACTCTAATAAAAAGTGTCAATGCATTGCTATGTATCAACTTCTAACTAAAGTAACTAATATAAAGTAGGAAATGCAATTCGGAATTGAAAAAAAAATGTATCAAGTTTGCGATTACTCTTGGAAATATTATTTAAATTGCAAATACTGATCAAGTACAATTTTCAAGTACTATCTTTTTCAGGAACAAGTCATACTCGGGATTTGAAAAACCTTTTGAAAAAAATTATTAGATCTAAGGAGATAAAATGCCAAAGCTTTACAAAACGATTTTTCTATACTGCGTGGAAGAAGTTGTGAACAATACATTGAAATTTGGAGCATTCAGGAAGATTATGCTTAATTTTCAAGACAAGTTATTAGTTATTTCATTTTTATACTATATTAAAAAGTTACTTAAAAAAATTATATAATTTCTTTTATTTTAGGTATATATTTTCTCATATTTATGAGTTGATAAATTTCTAAGTAGATTCAGGCTTTGAAAGCATATTTATTGTTATAACTTGGTTGAATCCTTCTTAAAGAATTAAATTATTCTAAGTGATTAAATTATCCAAATCAAAAAAACTGTTGAAATTAAACCTACAGAATATAGATTTTTCCTATCTGCAGAAAACTATGAAGCTAAAGATCGCAACTTAAAAACCATAAAAATTCTTTCAATAGTGTGGTATTGATACTAAGAAGAGGAAGATTAACTTCATTGGAGAAATAGTTTTGCACGAAAACAAGATATATTTTTAAGAAAATTGCATAAGTTGAGCTTAACAATAGTAAATTGCTTTTCTCTTTGATTCCCTTAGTCAGACACTAAGCAGTCGAGTGTACGACTCTCTCCATACTGACTGTTTACACTTTACATAGTTATAATACAATATTACATTACTGCACAATTGGTGCAACTTTACATAATACATTTTTACTAATACATAAGCACCGGAAACAACAGATAGTAAAACCTCAATATCTCAACAACTACTGGGAGTTAGAAGACGTTACTTATATCATTTTAAAGCTGTTTTCAAGCTCTTTCAGTTTGTTTAAGTTAGTATACGTATCCTCATACACATATAGACGATACGGACAATCACTTGTCTAACTCCCTTTATTATATTTAAGACTCAATTAAGAATAGAAGAATTTTTCTATTTATTCTATTCCCGGAAAAAAAACAAGAAAAAGAATAAAGTTTCGTTTGAAAATACAATTTCAATTCTATGAACGCTTCTAAAAATTATATCATAACTTTTCATAGATCAAGAAAATATATTCGCCTGCTTCAAGAGATAGAGGGATTTAATTTCTGGGTTCGTCTCGAGCAAGGGATAAAACAAATAGACGAAGAAGACGAAATAGACATTTTGGAGCTCACACATTTCAAATTCAAACTAAGCGAAAAAGAAAAAAACCTGGTTTTAGATTTTTTGAACAAAATTGATTTTAAACACCTTATCATTCGTGAGATGAACTTAAAAGTTCTGAGAATAAATTCTTTCTTGTTATCTTTGCTACAAAAAGTTGGCGAATTAGTCGAACTTGAGATTATAGGGAGATGTTCAGATCATCAACTTAACTTAATTTATATTTTATTATATCAGATAAAGACTCTAAAAATACTGAAATTTAACTCCCATACTAATGAAAAAGTCTCGAAGAAAATAAGAAAACAAATCATAAACTCATTGCACATGGTTGAAGAACTTCATATCCCTTTCAGTTCAATTAGTCATCATTTTTATAAAACCATTACAAGTACAATAAATTATTTGAAACTGAAATCTTTAGGAATTAACATGAATTATGCAGATGAGGATTTTCTTGTTGAAAATTATGTTAAACTTTGTAAAATATGCTCAAAAGCAAAAATATTAAAAGTTTCTGTTTATGTGAATGATCTGAACCAACTTCCTCTTTTCCTAGCATCTCAACTACTCTTAAAATGTCCAAATTTTATTTGGTTTATTGAACTAGGCGTAATGTATGGTAATATAGAAAGAGCAAAGGAATTCCTTTCTGCCAGTGTCATGATTCAGGATGAATGCAATGTATTTTCAAAGATTTTCTTTTCCTGCAGTAAAGATTTTCCACAGTTCTACAACAACATTTTCAGTAGAAGTAGAACTTTTTTCTCTGAAGAATGGAGTGAATCAAAGGATGCCAATAGGAAAGGATATCTAAATTCAACAACTATTACCAAGTGATCTCCTCGTTTCTTTCTTTTTATACAAAATAAATATAACATAACTTATTGTACTTTTGATACCTGATAATTTTTTTTGGTTGCATTTATGGGTAATTTTATAATGAAACTTCTTAGAAAATAGTAAATGATAACAGTTTATTCAAGAAATACAAGTAGATTAAGCCAAGAAGTAAAGGACTTATGAAATCTTTGTATTAAAGGTTAGTTAGTATCAATAACGCTCCAAGTTAATATCAAGATGTGCTTTCGTGTTTCCTGGATGTATATTTTTTATACGATATGCAAAAGGTCATTAGCATGTTCCTTATAGTTTCCTTTTCAGAGAAAATCACAAAAATCCCAGAAATATTCGTTTCGTTACAATATCTTATAACATTTCTGTAATATTTAGAAGACCATCTTAAAATTTTCTAGTCATTACATTGACATTCTCCAATGCCTTCATTCTTTCTACCATTCGGCCATTGGTAAACTAACTAATAAGAAGAGCAGCCAATTTATTTTAAAAATCAAACTCAACCCACACTGTTTTAAACTATATGCTTATGCTTTCTTGGTAAATAAGCTAGAATTTTTTTCTATATCTCTTTCAACAGTATATTTAAATTAATCTTTATGGTCATTAAATCATAAAGTTTTATTTTTAGTCGAAATTCCTCTGTAGAAAATCTTAGAAGCTTAATTAGAAATAAATACATACTCTTCAAAACTATCTATTGGTAAAAAATGAATATTTTTACCAACTTTTGATACATTTAATTTATCAACTTTAATCATAAACTCAAAGATGCCAATCAGCTGCTTTTCTTTGGCTTTACTCAATTAACAGTTCATTATCACATTATCTTATCCTCAATATAGAAACAATGATTCTGCTAGTTTAAGATTTACTAAACTAAACTTATAGCTACGTTACTTTTCCTTCAAGTTGTGAATAACGAATAACAATACAAATACCTATAGTAGATATTAATCAGTTGGTACAAACTCTATCTTTCCTTGATTTAGTTTTTTACTAAAACATTGTTTTGACCATTATCTATTTACAAATTATATTTTCAAGTTCTACTTTGATATTTTGTAGTGTTTTTTTCTATGAGTATTTTCTTTTAAATATTTTATAACAACCAGTCAAGAATATATTGATTACAAGTATTTCATGTTCTGTATTCAGTATATTAAACTAATGAGAAACAATAATATATTTATTTTTTTCTTGAACTACTTCCCTGATATTTGAATTCTTTTATCTAAATATTAAGAAAAGATAAAAACCATCAAATTTTCTCACCATAGAAAAAGATTCAATTCAATAGAAATTGTATTTGAAAAAAATTCAATATATAGAAAAATATTGGTTTTGTACAGTGCACTTCAATCTTTAATTCTTTTAACATATGATGAATTTTATGAATATTTTTACTGGTTAAATACTAGTATTAGAGTAATGAAAAAATAAATCTGAAAGATTAACATAAGAGTTAAAAATGATCTCTTCCCATAAAATCATATATCTAAGATAGTTTAAGAACGTAATGATCACCAGACCTTCCAACCATCTTATCCCAGTTTTCGGGAGAAATCAACAACACTCTATGAACAAAACTGAAATCTTGATCATTTCGATAGTCAAAGTTCTTGAAAATAATTTTGGATTCCCTTATTATATTATTCTCCATCTTAATTGCTGAATCAAAGAGATATTTTACTCCAACTCTAAAATATTGAAAAGTCGAACTACTGACTTCCCATTTTATTCCATTATTTTTTCTTAATAATTGAGATGTTAGAAACATTTCAATATTACCATAGACTTTAATTCCAACTTCTTTAAGTAAACCAATTCCACACAGTTGTTGAACGAGGAAAAAGGTTTGAGAAACAACTCCTTCATCAACACCAAGACAATTAACAGATAATATTTGCAAATTTGAAATATCCGCCTTAGTAGCTAAATTTTTAAAGAAATGACTGCTTAGTTTACATAAAGGATACTGAAACTCTTTGACTTGGTGAAACAAACGAAGGAATTTCTTCTCTTGAATAGTTTTTATTTCAGGAGCAGTCGTACTTGTGAACTTGAAAACTCTTAAATTCTTCTGCCAAATTAGTGGATGAAATAATAGTGTTGCATCATCAAGCGAGTATCCAGTTAAGAATACAAATTCTTCTATTCCTTTAAGTTCTTCAGAGAATATTACTAAGAGTTGTGATAGCTTTTTATAATCAATAACACAATGGTCCAGAGTTAGTGACTTGAATCTTAGTTTTTTTACTCTTGGCTTAATTATTGAAATATCATGACTAGGAATAGGATTTGTAATATTTGAAAGGCAAAGTTTAGTTGCCGTAAACTTTTCTATTCCGTTAATTTGGCTTTTTAGAGGAGGTGTGCGAATACAACTCCCACTTGGACGTTGTATAATATGAAGAAAATCATAATTTTGGTATATATTAGTAACATAAGAAAGAATAGGTGCATACATTTATCTCTTTTTAACTTATAGAATTTGTTTTTCTATTTATTTTCTGTCTCTTTTAATTCAAAATATTATTAATTATGGTATTTTTTTAATTGTGGTCTTGAAATAAGTCTGGTCTAAATTAGACATTCTAATTGGAACAATTTTACTGGAACTAAAAAGAAATATTTGATAGAATATTTTGTAAACACACTTATTTTGGGAATTGGAGAAAATAAAAAACTACAAACTCTTAGAAACTTCATATCCCAAAGAAATTAAAGCTTAGACCTGGGTAATGGTCATTGCTTCTAATATAAATAGTTTTCACAAAACTTTGTAAAGAACAGGTGGTCTATTGTGTTGCTCAATCAATTAAGAGAGCTGGCTACTCTGTTTAAGTAAAAAACCCTGAAAAAAAAACCTATATAACAATTTCCTAAAGCCCCCCGTCCCGAATTCACATGAATCTTTTTTTTGAAAATTTACTATATATTCTCATTTGTTTCAACAACTTTTCTCAGAATGCATTACTCATTAGCCTCGATGTTTTCAATAAGTTATCAACGGTTGGAGAAGTAAATCATATAGATGTAACAATAAAGAATGCCAAATTTATTGTTCATTTATTCAAAAAATCTATCTAATTTGTAGAAAGCAATTGAGGGAATTTTATAGGGAAAAGGCCAACTCCTGAAAGGTTTGTTGTACTAGTGAAATACTACATTGAAGAACTTGTGACGTAAAGAGATAAAGTAGAAAACAGTGAAGTCTTGGTCTAATGTACGTTCATGTAAAACTGTTGTGTAATATATGTGTGACCAATCCTATTCTCAAGATATAATTAGCGGAAGAATAGGAATAGTGAAAGCCAGGTATTTTTGTAAATATAGCTAACAACGGGTGATCTAATTCTGTTTATATTAAGAATAAAGATGGCCTAAAATACTCTTTTTAAGCTGAACTTTACATCAAGCACGTAGTTAATAATACATCAACTCTCGCTAAATAATGCTTTAATACTCCAATATTGCTTAAATTCATTTATATCAATTGTTTTTTTTTCTTTGAGGTACTCCTTTAATAATAATACTCTGCTCACACCTATAACCACAGCATCAGACTATGCAACACTTATACCCAATGTTACATGGATAAAATAATTAAGATACAGGAATGGTACTTATTCTAGACATATCAACACTGATAATAAATTGTCCAGGGAACGCAGTTCACAATAAAGTCACTTCAGGGTTATAGGGTTGACGAATTACTCAAGCATCCTGTTAATATGTGATTGTTAATGTAAATATTAGAAATAGATCTTTTAGTAGTTACAATGTATATAACTATTTTGGGCAGTACGGCGCTATATAAAATAAAATTCTTGAAATAACACTTCTCAGTCAAAGATTTTCTTGGCAAAACACCAATATTCCTAAAAAATAGGCACAAAGGTACAGAAGCTAATTATAGAGGCCTTCTTGATGGAATTGAAATCTCAATGCATTAGACCTAAAATAAAGAAGTCTTAACGTTTATTCAAAACACTAAATTGCCTAAGTTAGTTAAAAGTAAGGTATATTTATAAACCAGAAAGAGAGTTTGTATTACATTTAGCCAATCTAGACCAGTATGAGTAACTCTAGCACTTGAATATACAATAAGAGTACGTTAAGACAACTTACACAAATTAACTCTCTATCAATCCTACAGAGAATTCTACCCAATATAGTTAACATAGTCTTGGTCTACCTGACAGTCTCTGATAATGTACCTAAAAGCTTATGCAGTATCAAAACTGGATAAACAAGTCATTTTTTTATTTGAAGTATTGTGATTTAAGAATTCCACAAAAAACATGAAAGGATACTTCGCGCAAAAAATATAATTACCTTTTGTACTATGTACAACAATAAGTACAGGAAAATCGTTATCCTCAAGGTTCGGTAATATATAAATACAATGTGTAAATCACGGTCAAAAGAGGCTCTCAAGTAGAAAAGAATCTACTTCGAAGTGCAAAAAAGCTTATAACCATCTAGACATTAGTAACAGTTGCTCGAAAAAAAGTATTTTCCAAGAATTGAATCTCTATGATGTTGATATAAGAAATCTATGGTAAAAGAAACCATATAAAACATTTTTGAGCTCTGAAACGAAAGTTTTTGACCTCTTAATATTACATTTACCAAAGAATACCGAGGAAGCTCTAGGAAAAAATAATAAATTGTATTATTTTCAAGTTCCTGTGGAACAAATGAAGAAAAAATAGCTCGATATAGTGAAATATACAATGAAAGATGGGGTGAGCTCTGGAAACAGGTCTTATAACTCTTCTATCTTCACTTAATGCATTAGGCTAGTTTATAGTGCTATATTTCAATACTTTGAGCTTATAAACTAGTTTAATCAATACCTTTTTTCTCGGTTGGTTGATTAGTTCTTAATCTAAAAAGTAGTTAAGCTTGGCTTTTTAGCTTATCTTAGTTCATCTCATGTTTAATTTTTTGACTAATACCTGTGTTGCTTTTAATATATATATTTCTCTAATGATTTTATATTTTTCTCTTTGAACATATAATTTACTATTTTTTAATAATTCAGTTACTAAATAGTTAGTTTAGTTAAATAATTCTTCAAAATAATTCCAGACACTATACCTGGTTTATTAAATAACTATGCCATATATACTCAGTCTTTCATACTACTAGGGCGCTGAAATACCCTCTCACTTAGTTAAGTTCATATCTCAAGATATATGTGATGTTTATGCGGAAACAGTGCCTCTTTCGAGGTATCTTTCAAGAACCCGAAACACCCCTAAAATATTTATCTTGCTATCAAAATAATTTTCTGTTTAGTTTCATGGGGATCATTTGCAGTATACACGTTTACAATAATGAATCAAAACATGGGTTATCAACACTAGTTACAATCTAACCATTAATCCAGTTTGTTATTGGAAATTAACTTGAATTTAACTCCCATATAATGTTCAAGATATAAAGAGGAATTACGTTTTATTCGTGATTATGTTATTCAGGCCTGATATTTCCTCTCTGTTCTAAAATTCTTAGATCTCTAGTTACATGCAAGAATGAGACATACTACATGGAATGATGCTTGGGGCAGAGAATTATAATTATTCAAAGGAGAATTCTCAAATTATCTCTTTATTTATGCTCTAATTAAAATTTGGAAACATTTTATTCTCTATCCTTGACAAGTTCCAAGACTTCATTAGAAAATGGTTCTTTTAAATTTAAGCGGATAAATCCAATTTTACTTCAGGTAAGTACTGGGGTATAAGTTTACTTTGATTAGCGCTAATATATAGTAACGGGTATTTAGTATTTCCTTCCTATATATATGCATTCAACAGTATATTGTGTTGTAATCTGGAAAAAATAAGAAAAAAACACGCTTTTATATTATTGACGATAGTATCATTAATAATTAATACTTTATCCACAGATTTTTGTTAAATTGCACTATTTATTCTATTTTTTTCATACAGCAACATTAAATTTCTACCTTATGAAAATAGGAAAAAAAACTCAGGTTAATATAATAACAAGAAGAAACTTCAATTGCAATCCTATTCGTATCTTTTTGGCAATAATTGCTTAGCATGACCACTACCTTAAATATATATATAACACTTTATGTGACACGTATATTTGATAATATATTTTATTTTGACGAATATTCAAATATATGAATGATTATTGACAATGATAAATTCAAGTATGATGGTTGCAAGTTATCACAGAATGAAAGATTTAAGTTGATATTCCCTTATATTTAGTTAATTGAAACATTCTCTTACTCAACTAAAAGGCGAATAGGCCACCTTTCTTTTTATATTTTCTACAAAATAGTAATTGTAGTCTATAGCATATGGGGAAGACCTGCCTCAAATTTCAAATATCATCATCAAGAGTTTTCTGATTCAGGCAAAAATACTATCTTCTACTAGTTAGTTACTCTATCTTTATCTAATCTTATTTTATCTCCATGTTTCAACTGAATATCTTATATTTATAATCGCACCAAATTCATATGTTTAAGCTTTTCTTTATGAAGTGCCATTTTTAATATGACTGATATATTGTTTTATGTACTTCTTCTATATCTTCTACACTATTTTAAAATATATTTATCAAGTGAAAATTTTGCTAAAAAGGTACTTTCAATAATATTAAAGTGAAGTGATACCAACCAAAGAAGGGGTATGTTTATATTGAGGTTCTAGTGCCATATATCATATACCTGGTTTCCTATTAATAAAAAAGCGGTGACAAATAGTACTGAGAACACTTTTATGTCCACGAAATCAACTGTTTTTTTGTTGCATAAATATTACCATATTTAGAGGTCAATTACTATAAAATTAAAATTTATTGACAATAGTAGATCTTCGCGCCCTTTAATATTCCTAGCTTTGAGATCGTACCTAACTTCAAGACCCGAAAGGTGTTCGAAGTCATTCTTAACAATAATACAACTATTAACATAAACAGTAAATAAAATATATTCAATAATGTATATCTATTTTAAATGTAGAATCAAACATGTCATAGTAGAATTAATATTCATTTTTTCGAGACATTATTCTACGGTATTGCTATTTTCACTTAATAATTATAATCATCTCCTTCACAGTTGTCTTTTCCCATGTACATATGTCAGAACCAATTGTACTTAATTATCATGGTAACACATTTCTATATTCAGTCTCATATTATTATCTCTGTATGTATTAAGATTAAGCATAGAGCCTATATATTAAGGTATGGGATTTTTTTTTCTTTGAAATTCCTATTTGTTTGATATAAAGTTCAGTATTCCTTCAATAACTCCATCTTATCTCAAAAGTTTTTGACAGTACAAATCTGTTAATTCAAGGATAAAAATAAAAAAAATACTGCCTCAGCTATTTAGTTATGTATTTATCTATACTTTCAAAATTCTCGTTTACCGAAAACAACTAAGTAGCATTTGGGTTACTAATATTATGACTTAGAATTTTGGAATATTTTGTCATATAGAAAAAGTAAGGAGAAAGAAAATTAAGAATTCAGCAGCTGCTGTCTACGTTGAGCAAAGGTAGAAGATTGCAGAAACTAGTTACGAGATTGGTTTAAAACAATGATTCAAAGTACTGTTAGTGACTCTTGTGCGGGAAGTGTGTTCAGAGATCTCCCAATACTCTTCAAACTGACTATGGTAAAAGTTAACTGATATGTACGGAACAACTTTCTTGAGGAGATGGTGATATTGCTGGATTATAATAAGAAATCCAAATATTATTGGGGAAAATGCAATGCATTCGATTTTAACGGATATAGACTCAGAAACTTTGCTAACTTTTTTAACACTCACAGGGGAAAATGTAAGTAGAAAATAATCTAGAACCTGTGTTTTTCTTTATGGTATTTTTCATTGATGTTTGCCCTGGATTTCTTAAATATAATGTGGAATTACTCCAGAGAAACTGAACAAATCATATAATATAAGACCGCTCACTCGTGGAAGTGGATTATATATCTTAAAATAGATAAGAAATAAGAAAGTGGGTCCAAAGTGCAGTTCAACATTATATTAAAAGTAGAGTCTTGAATTCTTGAAGCGGTTGATATGGGACTTTTACTTACATTGAATTGAAAAGTTTCTCTCAAAGTTACTCTTGATAAACAAGAATTTCCTAAGAACTTAGTATATTACCATCAGGTAATTCCCTAATATTAAAATTATTTTAAAACGATAAAAGTTTAATGAAATATAGTTTGAGTTGATTTCATGTCAATTTTAGCTTTCTTTGCAAATATACTATAATCTGTAATAATTCAAAATAAATGTTATGAACATTACTTAATATTGAGTGAGTTAAGATAGTAAATTTGGAAGAGCATACACGTGCTACTTTTTCTCAATAATATAGCAACTCATTTCTTCAGGTTTTCTGAAGATGTTAACGTGATTTATATCAGTAAAGGAATGTTATACATATACATAGAGAGAGAAAAAAATCCTTAGAGTACATCAATTGAAACTAATTTCAAGCACATTAATTGGCACAGTTTAAGTAACCCTGAGTTTATCTAATGAATACATTATAAATATTCTATCAGCACAATTTACTATAAAGTCGGTTTCCTTATCTTATTTTTTTCAAAAAAATTTAACAAATGATAATATAATGTGTACTAATCTTGGTATTATCTTAGGTAATTTCGATGATCCTTGTACTCTATCTAATTTTTGCTTAGTCGCTTTAAAAATTACAGCTAGAGCTTCGAGAATATTTAATTCTTTAATTAAATGTCTCTTGGTGGTACTATAACTTTCTACTAGAATTTATTAAAATGAATTAGAATGTTCACGTCAGGTTTTCATACCTCTTCTAACTTTTATAAAGTGCATTCAGCCTTTTTTGATCAGAATGTTGAACACATTTCATATTAAAATTAATTATACACCATATCAGAAACGACTATTCAAATATTTTCTTTAAATATTCCTACATTCTACACTAAACTTCTATCTCTATGTTAGTACTATATGAAATAGTAAATTTGTCATGATATCAAATAAATATAATATATAAACAGATACATTATAACTAAATAACTATTAGCCATATTATAAACATATGAAATGTCTAGTTCTAGGCTTCCTAAACAAACTTTGTTTAATTTTCTTATTTTGAGCTTCTAGAATAATTTTCTAATTCTAGAATAAAATAAATTCTCGTTCACATTCATTTTCATAGCAAGTGTTACGGTACTATATATTCAAACATAAATTAATTAGGAAGAATAAAGCGAAAATAATTTAATCCCACTGCCTGCTTCTTATAGGATTATAAATTGGTTTATAGCCAGCCAAATATTCGAAAGGTTATTAAATGTTTTAAAACTAATTATTAAGTAAGATACTAAGAATTATCCCCATATAATATTTGAACTGACGGGTATAAATCACATCTTTAAACTAAAAACATAGCCGAGATTTACTAAGAATTAAAGATAATTAAGCATAACCTAGTTTTCTTTTCTCTTTAAAACTATTCTCCGTCTATTTATCTGTTTTATAACTATTTAACCGGTGATATTTTTGAGTAGCTGTATTAATTAATAGAAATTATTGTAGAATTATTGTGGGATCATTGTTTGATACATTAATTTTTTATTAACTAAATGATCTATTTTACTTTGTTATTCTTTTCTAAACTTATGTTTTATATTAATGAAATATTTTCAATCTATTTAGTAGATAAAAACTAACTGGTACAACAAAGAAGGTATATATCTTAAGATTTATTTCCTATACCTCGGTTCAGATTAAGCTCTTCGCTATTTCATTCAAGTATAATATACAGACATTAAATTTGCGGTCCAAATCATATTCATCAATAAGAGAAAACATCACGATAAATATTGGACACCTTTCAAACTACCCAATAATTGAGAATTATTTTGTTCCTAGTTTAGATAACTGCTATGAATTAATATACTTCTAGTTACTGTATGATAGTAATCGAATTGCTCGCTTCATTTAAATATATATATATATATATGTACATATATATATTTGCCTGGTTCAGCATGTAAACAAATCTTTAAGAATTTTTCATGTTTATCATAATACAAATTATTCCATGGCTTCTTAATTTCGATTTAATAGAAATTTAATGGCACCAAAATTACTGTGAATGAGGCGCATATGTGTATTATTTACTAGTGCTTTCTCTTGATAGCATACCTAAGCTCTATTTTCTGATCCTTGAAGTGCTAGTGGTAAATAAGAACTCGTTCATTTGAAAAATAATACTAAATAAGATTTTAATAAAATTTAAACATTTACAAGAACCTTAACTTTAAGTATTTTTTTTCAAGGAGATAACTTAACATTGAAAATCATAATACACAAAGTTAATATCAAAAAGTATGACCCTGTAAACTATTTGTTCCTTTTTGAATTTATTCACATCATACTAATCAAATGAATGGAATTTTTCAGAAACTGTGATATTTCAGTCACTTTAGTTTAGATACATTCTGTACAGAAGTCAAAGATGTTTGCGATTTGTGAACTTAGTACTGATTATCCCAATAATATTGTTACGAGGTCGTAGGGTTTGTTCTGGATAGCGTAGATACTTGCTATAAATATTTTTTACTTCTAAAGGAATATTTAGGAAGTTTTGGGTAATTTAAAATTCACTTGGAATAATATACCTCTCTCGTTAATATTAAATGCTATAATACCCGCTAGAGCTACTCACCTCGAGTTGCAACAGATCTCGTGATATAAAATAGGAGGGAATAAATCTGGAAGCAAGTTTGGTTGTCAATTGAGGTATACGATATAGACGCCATTTTAAAGAATTTTATTTTCAAGATCTCAAAAATTCTGAAAAAAAGTGTAGATGTAAAATATTCCTGAATGGGGTATAGGAAGTAGTCGAACAATAATAGCGATTATTATTTAACCATAATATTTAGAATTTAAGATTTCTCCTAAAGTTTAAAGGAAAACTCCAATGATTTTTCCATTATTAAGAGCTATGTTTATTTTAGCGACTGTATTTTTAGTTCGAAGTAAGTATTTTAAGATATTGAAAAAAGTTACTTGCTGCAGGATGCTGAAGAGTTAATCTAATTTTATTCAAGCAATTCTTGTGTAATTAAACAAGAATAAAAATTTCTCATTCAACCATATTCTTCTTAAGTAATAACATTCTTTTTTAGGACTGTGATCTTATTAGTGCCCAATACCTAATGCAACATTTAAATGGTAGAATATATTGAGACCAAACAACCTGAAAGGGTAAGAAATAGCTCTATGATGTATTAAACCATTTTTTTTATATCACAGATTTTCTTATTCCACTCGGTAGTACACTACCTATTTCTCCCATTGTAACAAGTTTTCTAACCCAGCCAGTCAATATCATTAAGAAATGTTATATGCATTTTTTACTAAACTTCAACGCTAACTTTGAAATGAGTAGTAATATTGCTGATTTCTTTTCTCTTTAATGAAATATTTTCGGTACAAGCTTGCGTGGAACTAAATGCCGTCATTTTTTCTCAGAACTAATGAAATTTTGACGACATATAAAATAACATTTGAATCAAGTTTTTATTGTTTCTATGATATAAAATGGTTCTATTATTTCTGAGTACTTTTTTAGTATATCAACAGTTTACCCTAGACATTCGTGTTCTAACCACCCGTGACTCCAAGTTAATGCAATGGGATACTATCAAGTGAATACCATGAGTAATTGGTTCGATAAAACACAAACTTTTCACGTAATGAGAAAAAATTCGTCGCACAGTTTAAATATCTATAAAGGGAGATCAAACTAAATGTTCTGAGTTGTTCATAGTATATATACACATATGGAGCAGAAATCTTCCACAGGACTGGAAGAGTTTCATGAACTTGATGAGATCTAGCGCTTAGAGCAGCCACTTATCTTTAACATTACTCCGTGTCAATTATTTTAATTTTAATTTTGACAAGAAAGTTACTTAAGCTAAATAAAGTCGTCTAAAATTAGATTATGCGTTTCAAGGGTTATATGTTACGCGTTCCTAAGACAACACATAGACTGATAACATTCATAGGGATATAGCACGAGCAAGCAGACATTTACCAGTGGAAAATGCCAATGAAAACGGTATTAATGGTTGCAAGTAAGTCCAGAGTCCAAAAGAAGCAGGATGTTTATTAACTGAGTAAGAAATGTTCCAGAAAATGATATTATTTCTAGTAACTTAGAAACATGTTGACCACTGCACACATTTGACCAAGACATGTAATATATTGCTACTCTGTTCTCCAAAAAAATTATATCAAATTTTCCATTCTGACTCTCGATCACTTATTTACAGACAATATAATTTTCTCTAGCCAACTCTTAATGTCTGCATTTTTCATTGGATTAATTCTGTACATCAGTCAACCGGATACTGAAATCCCGGACTCGTGCTTATATTAAATAGTTTCGCAATAGAAAGTAACTATGACCATCGGTTACGAGTATAACCAAACATTTTCTTCATAGTTAAATCTACGCAATCTTTAGGTTGACTGAGTTAATGTACTATATTTCTCCCTTAAACAAAGGGTCTAGCTTCCTTGTTATATCATCTTGAGTCAGAAAAAAATCTGGATCCTTGGATATTTGCTCCTGTCTGTTGGTTATGGATGAAATGAAATAAAAGCTATTTATCGATGAACTCTTTAGGAGCAGCATATATAAAAAAAAACTTGCTTTGTCTATCCATTTAACAGAGACCGGATTCTGGTGAAGAGAAATAAGCTATCATATTTATTTCCAAACAAGGTAAACTCAGATGATAAAAATATGGATATATTGCAGTAAATGAGAATGGAAACCGAAGGCCTTAATAAGAATACTAGGTATTAAGTCAAAGGCCTACTTTGTATCACTCTGTCTATTCTCCTATATATACCTTTAATGACGTCATTATCTCATTCTTGTTTGGATTCAAGAACATTAACGGCTCAAGTCTTGTACATTGATTCAAACCGACTACATAAAGTAATAGTACTTCAATACAAACTATTAAACAAACAAAACATTATAAAACCAATTTGATTCAGAACAAAAATATGCCAAAAAAACCAACAAAGTATGAGATAGCCAAAAGGTACTACTGTAGAAACTTCTCTGAGAATTTTCTAAACTTCTTTAACATCCTTTTGATCGTTCTTGGAATTATCATAGTTGGTTTATTTTCTTTTTTTGGTAAAGCAGTTGCTTTCTATGGACCATTTGCGGCATCTCTTTCATTTGGAATATTCCTATTTCTTTCTGGTATTCTTGGCTATTATGCCGTGAAATGGGACTCAAAATGTCTTCAAATAATCTACATTCTGGGTCTTTTAGCCATAGCAACAGCTCTATTAGTTCTTGGAGTAATTTTCTTAGTCTATTCTGATAGATTGGACGATGAAGAAACAGAAGATTCTATTGAACGAGCTATTCAAGATGCTCAACTTGCAGCGTTTGTAGAATGCTGTAATGGAGTTGTGGTTCGTTGTGTTGGAAATCTTAACAGGTTTTGTGTAAGTGATCAAGATAGGTTTGAGGATTTCAAAGATGCTATTGGAGACGGAACTTGCGAGTTTTTAGAAGATATAGAAGTTGATGGAGATCCACTTGTGGGTAGAGTAGCAGATGGAGGATGTGGTTTAGGAGTTAGTGCTGTATTTGTCACCAGGTTTGATCAATATTTAGAAGATAATTTGACTGCTTTAGGAGGTTTCTTGACTTTTGCTGGAATACTTATTTTTCTTCTTTTATTGGCTGCTTGTAATATTCTATGGACGCGTCAAAGAGAAAAACAACGAAGAAAAAGACGTTGTTGACTCTCATAGGTTAAATACGTGAGTATAAAATACTCTTAAACTATTGAATATATTTTTATGGTACAATTCTTTTCTTAGACATATCCACTCTTTGAATCTAAAATATTAGGAACAGCAGTCTTAAGCTCTAAATTTTTTATCACCTCACCTTGCTGAGAAATTATGTGTTCAAGTTGTTCACATTGTTGTTCTATAGCCCCTTCTGTAAGTGATAAGAAACTACTTTTTTCTTTCTTATCAGAAACAATACTAGAAGAAGTTTTTGCACCAACTTTTCCTTCCTTACTCTCCGCATCTAAATCAAGACTACTTTTTAACCTTCTTCTATAATTTTCTGCATCTCTGGCTCGCAACTGAGCAATTTTCTCCTCTAGTTTATAAACTTTACCTTTCAGTCTTTCATTCTCACCTTTCATTACAATCTTTCGCGCATCCAGTTCTTTTACTTGCTGTTGTAATGACTGAATAACACCTTCTTTCTCTGAAAGCTGCAATTTAGTCCATCTATGTTCCTGAGAAACAGCTTGCTGCATCATTCTCAATCCCTTAGCCTCCTTTTTAACCTCGACTTCTTTCTCCATTAAATCCACATATTGCTTGTGCAATTCTTTATACTTTCCTTTGAGCAAATTAACTTCTTTATTCTTTTCTTTTACATTCGAAATCTGACGTTTGTTCCCTTCTTCCAATCTGTTCATAAATTCCTTGGCTAGATAAAATTCTTTCTCTTTTATTTTTAGCTTTTCCTTCAAAGCTTGATTTAAACTTTGCATTTTTGTGCAATACTCTTTCGCTTTTTTATTCTCTTCACAAGCTCTTCTATATGTTAGAACTAGGTCTGTATTTCTCATCTTTAATTTTTTAATGCTTTCCTTCTTTAAGCTTATTTCTCCATTTAATACAGTATTTATTTTTTCAAGCTCTTTAAGTTGATCTTCTAGAATGCTTAATTTCTTTGCCTTGTTTGTCGATTCTTCAACTAAGATTTTCATATCTGCTGTAGCTGCTTCTCCAGCCTTTTGAAAAATAGATAATTTATCTTTATATTCAGCGATAATAGAATCTTTCTCTTTAATTTTAGCTTTCAGAGATTTTACTTTACGATCCTTTTCTTCCATTGAAGCAAACACATCAGAGCACTTGTTTTTTAATTGGTAGTTCGTGAGTAACAAGTCATCTTTTTCCTTTTGCAGGGTTTCATTCGCTTTTTGATATCCCTGGAGTTTATTTTTATAATCTGAAAACTCTCCATAAGCCGCTGAATGGTCACTTTTTACTGCAAACAGATCAGATTTTAGTTTTCCAATTTGGTTATCTTTTTCTTCAAGAGTCTTCTTAAGAGTTTTTTCCAAATCTGATTCCGGAAAATCTAATGGCTCAGGAGGCTTTGCAGCCAAAATATTTAATTCTTCGACTTTTTTCTGTAAATTTTTTTTATCATTCAAAACTTTGATAAACTTCTTGTTTAACTCTTCAAGACTTTTCTTGAGAGAACTTTCCTTTAAACTCTTAAGACTTAACTTTGTCTCCTCTTCCTTAAAATTCTTCACTGATGGAACTGTAACAATTGTGGAATTAATTTCATCAATAAATTGTTCTTTTGCTTCTTTTGTAACAACCTTTTCTGGGGATTGGTTCGAAGAAGGAAGTTGAGATTTGTTCTCGATGGCTAAACATAAATCTTTGAATAGCTTCGAGACAAGATCAAGTGAAGAGACGTCAAATTCATCATTGTAACCGATTAATTGAAGATCTTCTTGTAACTAAAAGCTTGAAGAAAAGAGATAAAGATACTTTCTTGAACCGCGATGTAACGTTTTTCTCTTGCATGTTTCTTTCAGTTTACAGACGCAGCAGCACTTTTTTAATGGTTTTCGACATAGATCTATAGGGTCGCGTGGCGCAGTTGGTTAACGCGTGACGTTTACACCGTCAAGATCGCTGGTTCGAATCCGGCCGTGACCTTTGTTTTGTGAGTTAAGGAAGGGTTTTGTAAAAGTTTTATGTTTAAAGAAGTCAATAGAGAATATTCATAATTTGAAGAAAAATTTTACTTTATGCAATGAAAATGCTTAAAACTTATGTTTCTTATTTACTGTTTTCACCCTCTAAAATTTCCGAAAACATAAACCTTAAAGACAACTTTATCTATTTTACAATAGTAAGCAAATGTACGAAAGAGATATTGTATTACTGATTAGGACAGGAAAACTCGTAATATAAATATTTTAACAAATTAGGATCTAAAACTCTTACTCGTAATTGCGGATTGATAGCTCCCCAATGTATCCTATCATTTGAACACTGTATCAGGTGCTAGGTGCTAAGAAAAAACACAGTTTATGAAATATTGGTATAATTTAAAACCCCTAAAATTGGAGTTGATATTTTTATATTTAGCTATAGTAATAGTATATAAAGAAGCTTACGTTAAATCTTTACGGTACTATCGTTATTAACAGATTCATTTTAATAAAATGAATGTTCTCTTCGAAACCAAGCTACAGTAGCTAAGATAACCATGACCGCAGGTAATGGAAAAGTTACCCAAGCTATTCTGAAAATTTAAGTGAAACCCAGAAGTGCAAATATTTTGAGTCGGTAATCATGGTTGGTAGCACTTTGTTACTCGCTGTCACCCATTGAGTAAGAATATACATTTGCACGCATACTTCTTCGGAATTTGTAGAATCTTGTAATTTGGGTTCTTTGTTAAAATTTTTATACATAGCACTTCTATTATCAAATAATCTTGCTTCTAGATCTATAATTTCGTGATATTTGAATGTAAGAAGTCTGTTGAAGCTCTTGCGAGTACTCTTCGAAGTATCATAACATTTGAAACTATCGAAACTATTATTCTACCCCAATATAAACTTTCCTTGAAAATAGCATCAAATTTTCTCGTTTTTTCCCTACTGGTAGCTAAGTTTACCCAGAGATGCATCTACTATATGTAGCACAAAGCAACGACCTCTTAGTAAAACTAGGTGAACTGACATTTTCTAGTTTATAGGTTGACTAGATTTTAGAACTCGTTAGAGAGTTTAGTTCCGCCAACTTGGCAATAATAGCACAAGTTTAGATAAATTAGCTTTATATTGATTATAGGAAGTAGTATGCCTTAAGAAAATGTAAATAATTTAAAGGATTGTGCTTTTGGCCATTAAGTTTGCATGCATGGATTCTTAATGATGAATTAACTCCGTGAAAATGACTCTTGAAGCTAAGTTTTTTACAATGGTATAAGTTCTGGTAATTTCATGTAATATTTCTACCCAATGGGTTAGATTAACTTCTTTCCAATACCTAATGGGGCTTAAAGTGGGACTTAGGGAAGAATCCAAGCCAAAAAAATAAATATCGGGTATATGTGCGAAATTCCCAACAATCCTGGTACTCCCATACCTTCCATTGCCTTAATCCTATAAAGTGTATGCTAAGTTAATAGATTTTTAATGTTTTACTTACATATTGATAAAAAAACATATATAACTTTCTTAGCAAAATAAATTATGTAGCTGGGGACTCGTAGTAATTAGAGTTATTACGGATAATCATAGCTAGCAGAATCTAAAATAGATAGTTTATTAGCCACAAACAGTTTTGAGATGCTTCACAATACTCTAGCATACTTTTTTAATGAATAACTATGGTCTCGATAATAATTGTGATGCATGTGGCACTAAGTTTTACTTGAAAGAAATATTTGAGAGTTTAATTTGAACCGAGATATGAAATATATATTAAATGGACTACAGTTTCCTCATCATATAAGTTAGGTTTTACCAAGGAAACGGATTAAAAATATTTTCTTTTTTATGAAAAATAGAGATCCATCTCTAAAGAATAAAATTATATAAACCATTTACTTGTTAGAAGATTGGTGAATCAAATATTGATCATGTAATGATATTTTAATTATTTTTAATAATCACTATGCACTCTCAAAGATATTTTCGATTATATGATATTGCAATATATGCATTGATTGGAAGTTATTTTTTAGTACCAAGAAAACAATATGCTGCATAATTATCTTCATTTCATGGTAAATTTGAGCTATGTTTCTATATCGAAGATGTGATTCATCCCGATGGAATCAAATCTTACAGAAGGTGTTTAATTCCTCGTATTCTAATCAAAATTTTATTCTAGAGTTAGTTATGAACCCTAGAATATTGCTGAAGAATGTAACTTTATATAATGATCCCCCAAAAATTAGAACTACTGTTCGATTAGTTGCTCTATATTTTTTCAGAAGTTTAACAATTATTAAAGCACTCTTGACAATGGCTATGAAAACGGATATGAAAGGTATTTTTTGCTTGTTTGGGATTAATATATTGAAATATAAGTTGGGAATATAAACAGAAAATAATTTATCATTAAATAGCTTGGAATAATGTATTGATTCTCTCTGGAATATAACTATTGTAAACTGAGCTATGACTTGTTCTTTTTATTCTATAGGTGTTTTCAACCAAGAAAAACTATACCATATTCTATATTATCAACCTAGCCAATAATACCTTAATGAATAGCTAGATCACACGAAAAAAAATCCTATAAAATTCATTATTATTTATTTCAAGATTTATTCTAATTAGATTCCTTTTCAATATTTTTGTTTCTAAAGCTTCAATAGAAATTATAAACTTTACAGAAAACAGAAAAAAATAACATGTAATCTTAGTTGTATTTGATAAGTTCATATAGGAAATAAGGGTAGACAAAATAATTCCTTAACTGAAAATAAGGACTTTTCAGGAAGTCTAACCGGAAAATAATGTCAAAATTATTAAAGAATGTAGACAAACTGGTAGAGTTCCCGGGAAATACTTAGATTAATACGAAGAGGAATATATTATATTTTGATACTTTCTTATAATATATTAAGACACGAAATAAGAAAAGGAAGAGAATTATTTTAGCATACTCTATTCATAAAATATTCTTGCGTTTTAAATTCACTATATACATATTTAAATAAAATATATGAAATATACCATTTCAAATGGAGGTCTTAGTGTAATTAAAAGATTGGCTTATATTAATAAATTTAAATTCTTTAAAAACAAAAAGCTTTTTAGATTATTAATTATGCGATAGAAAAACTGTTTGTGTATTCTTGGGAAAGAGAAGACTAAAGATATCAATTCCTGTTATTTTTGTCTTGATCCAGTCCATGGTATGGAACACGGTTTATATGTATCTTAAATGATTCTAAGTTAGTTTATTATCTCAAATAACTCTAGGCGGAGTATTAAGATGTTGCGGTTAAGCCGTGAAAATATTTTAAATATATAAAGAATTAGATATTTAAATGTGACTCTGTATGAACATAGTCATTTATTAAGAAATTATTGCTTCTCAAGAAACATCTTCAGGAAAAATATTTTTTGGGGAACTTATCAATATCAAACATATCAGTCATAAAAACAACTGAAGAATTATACTAGTGTTAAAAAATATTGAGCTTCAATTTTACCCGTTGACTTGGAGAATGGAGCACAACTAATATTTTACTACATAAACGATAGCTAATGACCTAAATAAATCGTCTAATTTTACTGTAATTTCTTCATATGGTGATTAAACAACTGAGAAGATATATCCATAAGAAATTTCATGATTAATTGTATAATTTGCTAATATTTCTTACAAAATGGAATTTCATTTATCTTTTTTTAAGAAATTAGGAGATGGATTCAAATTATTTGTGCTATAAACCGAATGCATATCAATTTTCCCCAATAATATTTTGATTTTATATTATAATCCAGCAATTTCACCATCTCCTCAAGAAATTTGTTCCCTACATATCAGTTAACTTTTACCATATTCAGTTTGAAGAGTATTGGGAGATTTCTGAACACACTTCCCGTACAAGAGTCACTAAAAGTACTTTGAATCATTGTTCCAAATCAATCTCACAACTAGTTTTCTGCGATCTTATACATTGGCTCAACATAGGCAGCAGCTGCTGATTTCTTAAATTTTTATTTCCCCTTACCTTTTCTAACTGACGAGATATTCCAATATTTTAAGCCTTAATATTAGTAACCCAAATGTTACTTAGTCATGTAATTTTCCCGGTAAGCGAGAATTTTGAAAGTACATATAATTACATAAATAAATAATTTAGATAGTATTTTTTTATCCTTGAATTAACAGATTTGTACTGTCAAAAGCTTTTGAGATAATGTGAACTTATTGAAGTAATACACAACTTTATATCAAATAAACAGGAATTTCAAAAAAAAAACAGTTACCATACCTTAATATATAGGCTCTATGCTTAATCTTAATACATACAGAGATAATAATATGAGACTGAATATAGAAATGTGTTACCATGATAATTAAGTACAATTGGTTCTGACATATGTACATGGGAAAAGACAACTGTGAAGGAGATGATTATAATTATTAAGTGAAAATAGCAATACCGTAGAATAATGTCTCGAAAAAATGAATATTAATTCTACTATGACATGTTTGATTCTACATTTAAAATAGATATACATTATTGAATACATTTTATTTACTGTTTATGTTAATAGTTGTATTCTTGTTAAGAATGACTTCGAACACCTTTCGGGTCTTGAAGTTAGCTACGATCTCAAAGCTAGGAATATTAAAGGGCGCGAAGATCTACTATTGTCAATAAATTTTAATTTTATAGTAATTGACCTCTAAATATGGTAATATTTATGCAACAAAAAAACATATGATTTTGTGGACATATAGAGTTCTCAGTACTATTTGTCACCGCTTTTTTATTAATAGGAAACCAGGTATATGATATATGGCACTAGAAGCTCAATATAAACATATCCCTTCTTTGGTTGGTATCACTTCACCTTAATATTATTGAAAGTACCTTTTTAGCAAAATTTTCACTTGATAAATATATTTTAAAATAGTGTAGAAGATATAGAAGAAGTACATAAAACAATATATCAGTCATATTAAAAATGGCACTTCATAAAGAAAAGCTTAAACATATGAATTTGGTGCGATTATAAATATAAGATATTCAGTTGAAACATGGAGATAAAATAAGATTAGATAAAGATAGAGTAACTAACTAGTAGAAGATAGTATTTTTGCCTGAATCAGAAAACTCTTGATGATGATATTTGAAATTTGAGGCAGGTCTTCCCCATATGCTATAGACTACAATTACTATTTTGTAGAAAATATAAAAAGAAAGGTGGCCTATTCGCCTTTTAGTTGAGTAAGAGAATGTTTCAATTAACTAAATATAAGGGAATATCAACTTAAATCTTTCATTCTGTGATAACTTGCAACCATCATACTTGAATTTATCATTGTCAATAATCATTCATATATTTGAATATTCGTCAAAATAAAATATATTATCAAATATACGTGTCACATAAAGTGTTATATATATATTTAAGGTAGTGGTCATGCTAAGCAATTATTGCCAAAAAGATACGAATAGGATTGCAATTGAAGTTTCTTCTTGTTATTATATTAACCTGAGTTTTTTTTCCTATTTTCATAAGGTAGAAATTTAATGTTGCTGTATGAAAAAAATAGAATAAATAGTGCAATTTAACAAAAATCTGTGGATAAAGTATTAATTATTAATGATACTATCGTCAATAATATAAAAGCGTGTTTTTTTCTTATTTTTTCCAGATTACAACACAATATACTGTTGAATGCATATATATAGGAAGGAAATACTAAATACCCGTTACTATATATTAGCGCTAATCAAAGTAAACTTATACCCCAGTACTTACCTGAAGTAAAATTGGATTTATCCGCTTAAAATTAAAAGAACCATTTTCTAATGAAGTTTTGGAACTTGTCAAGGATAGAGAATAAAATGCTTCCAAATTTTAATTAGAGCATAAATAAAGAGATAATTTGAGAATTCTCCTTTGAATAATTATAATTCTCTGCCCCAAGCATCATTCCATGTAGTATGTCTCATTCTTGCATGTAACTAGAGATCTAAGAATTTTAGAACAGAGAGGAAATATCAGGCCTGAATAACATAATCACGAATAAAACGTAATTCCTCTTTATATCTTGAACATTATATGGGAGTTAAATTCAAGTTAATTTCCAATAACAAACTGGATTAATGGTTAGATTGTAACTAGTGTTGATAACCCATGTTTTGATTCATTATTGTAAACGTGTATACTGCAAATGATCCCCATGAAACTAAACAGAAAATTATTTTGATAGCAAGATAAATATTTTAGGGGTGTTTCGGGTTCTTGAAAGATACCTCGAAAGAGGCACTGTTTCCGCATAAACATCACATATATCTTGAGATATGAACTTAACTAAGTGAGAGGGTATTTCAGCGCCCTAGTAGTATGAAAGACTGAGTATATATGGCATAGTTATTTAATAAACCAGGTATAGTGTCTGGAATTATTTTGAAGAATTATTTAACTAAACTAACTATTTAGTAACTGAATTATTAAAAAATAGTAAATTATATGTTCAAAGAGAAAAATATAAAATCATTAGAGAAATATATATAGTAAAAGCAACACAGGTATTAGTCAAAAAATTAAACATGAGATGAACTAAGATAAGCTAAAAAGCCAAGCTTAACTACTTTTTAGATTAAGAACTAATCAACCAACCGAGAAAAAAGGTATTGATTTAACTAGTTTATAAGCTCAAAGTATTGAAATATAGCACTATAAACTAGCCTAATGCATTAAGTGAAGATAGAAGAGTTATAAGACCTGTTTCCAGAGCTCACCCCATCTTTCATTGTATATTTCACTATATCGAGCTATTTTTTCTTCATTTGTTCCACAGGAACTTGAAAATAATACAATTTATTATTTTTTCCTAGAGCTTCCTCGGTATTCTTTGGTAAATGTAATATTAAGAGTTTAAAAACTTTCGTTTCAGTGCTCAAAAATGTTTTATATGGTTTCTTTTACCATAGATTTCTTATATCAACATCATAGAGATTCAATTCTTGGAAAATACTTTTTTTCGAGCAACTGTTACTAATGTCTAGATGGTTATAAGCTTTTTTGCACTTCGAAGTAGATTCTTTTCTACTTGAGAGCCTCTTTTGACCGTGATTTACACATTGTATTTATATATTACCGAACCTTGAGGATAACGATTTTCCTGTACTTATTGTTGTACATAGTACAAAAGGTAATTATATTTCTTGCGCAAAGTATCCTTTCATGTTTTTTGTGGAATTCTTAAATCACAATACTTCAAATAAAAAAATGACTTGTTTATCCAGTTTTGATACTGCATAAGCTTTTAGGTACATTATCAGAGACTGTCAGGTAGACCAAGACTATGTTAACTATATTGGGTAGAATTCTCTGTAGGATTGATAGAGAGTTAATTTGTGTAAGTTGTCTTAACGTACTCTTATTGTATATTCAAGTGCTAGAGTTACTCATACTGGTCTAGATTGGCTAAATGTAATACAAACTCTCTTTCAGGTTTATAAATATACCTTACTTTTAACTAACTTAGGCAATTTAGTGTTTTGAATAAACGTTAAGACTTCTTTATTTTAGGTCTAATGTATTGAGATTTCAATTCCATCAAGAAGGCCTCTATAATTAGCTTCTGTACCTTTGTGCCTATTTTTTAGGAATATTGGTGTTTTGCCAAGAAAATCTTTGACTGAGAAGTGTTATTTCAAGAATTTTATTTTATAGAGCGCCGTACTGCCCAAAATAGTTATATACATTGTAACTACTAAAAGATCTATTTCTAATATTTACATTAACAATCACATATTAACAGGATGCTTGAGTAATTCGTCAACCCTATAACCCTGAAGTGACTTTATTGTGAACTGCGTTCCCTGGACAATTTATTATCAGTGTTGATATGTCTAGAATAAGTACCATTCCTGTATCTTAATTATTTTATCCATGTAACATTGGGTATAAGTGTTGCATAGTCTGATGCTGTGGTTATAGGTGTGAGCAGAGTATTATTATTAAAGGAGTACCTCAAAGAAAAAAAACAATTGATATAAATGAATTTAAGCAATATTGGAGTATTGAAGCATTATTTAGCGAGAGTTGATGTATTATTAACTACGTGCTTGATGTAAAGTTCAGCTTAAAAAGAGTATTTTAGGCCATCTTTATTCTTAATATAAACAGAATTAGATCACCCGTTGTTAGCTATATTTACAAAAATACCTGGCTTTCACTATTCCTATTCTTCCGCTAATTATATCTTGAGAATAGGATTGGTCACACATATATATTACACAACAGTTTTACATGAACGTACATTAGACCAAGACTTCACTGTTTTCTACTTTATCTCTTTACGTCACAAGTTCTTCAATGTAGTATTTCACTAGTACAACAAACCTTTCAGGAGTTGGCCTTTTCCCTATAAAATTCCCTCAATTGCTTTCTACAAATTAGATAGATTTTTTGAATAAATGAACAATAAATTTGGCATTCTTTATTGTTACATCTATATGATTTACTTCTCCAACCGTTGATAACTTATTGAAAACATCGAGGCTAATGAGTAATGCATTCTGAGAAAAGTTGTTGAAACAAATGAGAATATATAGTAAATTTTCAAAAAAAAGATTCATGTGAATTCGGGACGGGGGGCTTTAGGAAATTGTTATATAGGTTTTTTTTTCAGGGTTTTTTACTTAAACAGAGTAGCCAGCTCTCTTAATTGATTGAGCAACACAATAGACCACCTGTTCTTTACAAAGTTTTGTGAAAACTATTTATATTAGAAGCAATGACCATTACCCAGGTCTAAGCTTTAATTTCTTTGGGATATGAAGTTTCTAAGAGTTTGTAGTTTTTTATTTTCTCCAATTCTCAAAATAAGTGTGTTTACAAAATATTCTATCAAATATTTCTTTTTAGTTCCAGTAAAATTGTTCCAATTAGAATGTCTAATTTAGACCAGACTTATTTCAAGACCACAATTAAAAAAATACCATAATTAATAATATTTTGAATTAAAAGAGACAGAAAATAAATAGAAAAACAAATTCTATAAGTTAAAAAGAGATAAATGTATGCACCTATTCTTTCTTATGTTACTAATATATACCAAAATTATGATTTTCTTCATATTATACAACGTCCAAGTGGGAGTTGTATTCGCACACCTCCTCTAAAAAGCCAAATTAACGGAATAGAAAAGTTTACGGCAACTAAACTTTGCCTTTCAAATATTACAAATCCTATTCCTAGTCATGATATTTCAATAATTAAGCCAAGAGTAAAAAAACTAAGATTCAAGTCACTAACTCTGGACCATTGTGTTATTGATTATAAAAAGCTATCACAACTCTTAGTAATATTCTCTGAAGAACTTAAAGGAATAGAAGAATTTGTATTCTTAACTGGATACTCGCTTGATGATGCAACACTATTATTTCATCCACTAATTTGGCAGAAGAATTTAAGAGTTTTCAAGTTCACAAGTACGACTGCTCCTGAAATAAAAACTATTCAAGAGAAGAAATTCCTTCGTTTGTTTCACCAAGTCAAAGAGTTTCAGTATCCTTTATGTAAACTAAGCAGTCATTTCTTTAAAAATTTAGCTACTAAGGCGGATATTTCAAATTTGCAAATATTATCTGTTAATTGTCTTGGTGTTGATGAAGGAGTTGTTTCTCAAACCTTTTTCCTCGTTCAACAACTGTGTGGAATTGGTTTACTTAAAGAAGTTGGAATTAAAGTCTATGGTAATATTGAAATGTTTCTAACATCTCAATTATTAAGAAAAAATAATGGAATAAAATGGGAAGTCAGTAGTTCGACTTTTCAATATTTTAGAGTTGGAGTAAAATATCTCTTTGATTCAGCAATTAAGATGGAGAATAATATAATAAGGGAATCCAAAATTATTTTCAAGAACTTTGACTATCGAAATGATCAAGATTTCAGTTTTGTTCATAGAGTGTTGTTGATTTCTCCCGAAAACTGGGATAAGATGGTTGGAAGGTCTGGTGATCATTACGTTCTTAAACTATCTTAGATATATGATTTTATGGGAAGAGATCATTTTTAACTCTTATGTTAATCTTTCAGATTTATTTTTTCATTACTCTAATACTAGTATTTAACCAGTAAAAATATTCATAAAATTCATCATATGTTAAAAGAATTAAAGATTGAAGTGCACTGTACAAAACCAATATTTTTCTATATATTGAATTTTTTTCAAATACAATTTCTATTGAATTGAATCTTTTTCTATGGTGAGAAAATTTGATGGTTTTTATCTTTTCTTAATATTTAGATAAAAGAATTCAAATATCAGGGAAGTAGTTCAAGAAAAAAATAAATATATTATTGTTTCTCATTAGTTTAATATACTGAATACAGAACATGAAATACTTGTAATCAATATATTCTTGACTGGTTGTTATAAAATATTTAAAAGAAAATACTCATAGAAAAAAAACACTACAAAATATCAAAGTAGAACTTGAAAATATAATTTGTAAATAGATAATGGTCAAAACAATGTTTTAGTAAAAAACTAAATCAAGGAAAGATAGAGTTTGTACCAACTGATTAATATCTACTATAGGTATTTGTATTGTTATTCGTTATTCACAACTTGAAGGAAAAGTAACGTAGCTATAAGTTTAGTTTAGTAAATCTTAAACTAGCAGAATCATTGTTTCTATATTGAGGATAAGATAATGTGATAATGAACTGTTAATTGAGTAAAGCCAAAGAAAAGCAGCTGATTGGCATCTTTGAGTTTATGACTAAAGTTGATAAATTAATTTTATCAAAATTGGATAAAAATATTCATTTTTTACTAATAGAGAGGTTTAAAAAGTATGTATTTATTTCTAATTAAGCTTCTAAGATTTTCTACAGAGGAATTTCGACTAAAAATAAAACTTTATGATTTAATGACCATAAAGATTAATTTGAATATACTGTTGAAAGAGATATAGAAAAAAATTCTAGCTTATTTACCAAGAAAGCATAAGCATATAGTTTAAAACAGTGTGGGTTGAGTTTGATTTTAAAATAAATTGGCTGCTCTTCTTATTAGTTAGTTTACCAATGGCCGAATGGTAGAAAGAATGAAGGCATTGGAGAATGTCAATGTAATGACTAGAAAATTTTAAGATGGTCTTCTAAATATTACAGAAATGTTATAAGATATTGTAACGAAACGAATATTTCTGGGATTTTTGTGATTTTCTCTGAAAAGGAAACTATAAGGAACATGCTAATGACCTTTTGCATATCGTATAAAAAATATACATCCAGGAAACACGAAAGCACATCTTGATATTAACTTGGAGCGTTATTGATACTAACTAACCTTTAATACAAAGATTTCATAAGTCCTTTACTTCTTGGCTTAATCTACTTGTATTTCTTGAATAAACTGTTATCATTTACTATTTTCTAAGAAGTTTCATTATAAAATTACCCATAAATGCAACCAAAAAAATTATCAGGTATCAAAAGTACAATAAGTTATGTTATATTTATTTTGTATAAAAAGAAAGAAACGAGGAGATCACTTGGTAATAGTTGTTGAATTTAGATATCCTTTCCTATTGGCATCCTTTGATTCACTCCATTCTTCAGAGAAGAAAGTTCTACTTCTACTGAAAATGTTGTTGTAGAACTGTGGAAAATCTTTACTGCAGGAAAAGAAAATCTTTGAAAATACATTGCATTCATCCTGAATCATGACACTGGCAGAAAGGAATTCCTTTGCTCTTTCTATAT